>CAWUFW010007181.1:0-600000 GCA_963921515.1 Calotriton arnoldi
TACCTACCTGTTAGGTAGTGGGGGAGCGTTCAATGGCTGACACATGCTTCTGGGTGGGGTGCTCCATCCTGCTGAGGGGTGGGAGAGGGGGCCTGTTGGGAGTTGTTGTGCTGCCTCCAGATACACATTCCCCATCCCTGTGAAGATGGCTACCTACCTGTTAGGTGGTGGGGGAGCGTTCAATGGCTGACACATGCTTCTGGGTGGGGTGCTCCATCCTGCTGAGGGGTGGGAGAGGGGGCCTGTTGGGAGTTGTTGTGCTGCCTCCAGATACACATTCCCCATCCCTGTGAAGATGGCTACCTACCTGTTAGGTGGTGGGGGAGCGTTCAATGGCTGACACATGCTTCTGGGTGGGGTGCTCCATCCTGCTGAGGGGTGGGAGAGGGGGGCCTGTTGGGAGTTGTTGTGCTGCCTCCAGATACACATTCCCCATCCCTGTGAAGATGGCTACCTACCTGTAGGTGGTGGGGGAGCGTTCAATGGCTGACACATGCTTCTGGGTGGGGTGCTCCATCCTGCTGAGGGGTGGGAGAGGGGGCCTGTTGGGAGTTGTTGTGCTGCCTCCAGATACACATTCCCCATCCCTGTGAAGATGGCTACCTACCTGTTAGGTGGTGGGGGAGCGTTCAATGGCTGACACATGCTTCTGGGTGGGGTGCTCCATCCTGCTGAGGGGTGGGAGAGGGGGCCTGTTGGGAGTTGTTGTGCTGCCTCCAGATACACATTCCCCATCCCTGTGAAGATGGCTACCTACCTGTTAGGTGGTGGGGAGCGTTCAATGGCTGACACATGCTTCTGGGTGGGGTGCTCCATCCTGCTGAGGGGTGGGAGAGGGGGCCTGGTGTGTGTTGTAGTGCTGCCTCCAGATACACATTCCCCATCCCTGTGAAGATGGCTACCTACCTGTTAGGTGGTGGGGGAGCGTTCAATGGCTGACACATGCTTCTGGGTGGGGTGCTCCATCCTGCTGGAGGAGTGGGAGAGGGGCCTGGTGTGTGTTGTAGTGCTGCCTCCAGATACACATTCCCCATCCCTGTGAAGATGGCTACCTACCTGTTAGGTGGTGGGGAGCGTTCAATGGCTGACACATGCTTCTGGGTGGGGTGCTCCATCCTGCTGAGGGGTGGGAGAGGGGGCCTGGTCTGTGTTGTAGTGCTGCCTCCAGATACACATTCCCCATCCCTGTGAAGATGGCTACCTACCTGTTAGGTGGTGGGGAGCGTTCAATTGCTGACACATGCTTCTGGGTGGGGTGCTCCATCCTGCTGAGGGGTGGGAGAGGGGGCCTGTTGGGAGTTGGTGTGCTGCCTCCAGATACACATTCCCCATCCCTGTGAAGATGGCTACCTACCTGTTAGGTGGTGGGGGAGCGTTCAATGGCTGACACATGCTTCTGGGTGGGGTGCTCCATCCTGCTGAGGGGTGGGAGAGGGGGCTTGGTGTGTGTTGTAGTGCTGCCTCCAGATACACATTCCCCATCCCTGTGAAGATGGCTACCTACCTGTTAGGTGGTGGGGGAGCGTTCAATGGCTGACACATGCTTCTGGGTGGGGTGCTCCATCCTGCTGAGGGGTAGGAGAGGGGGGCCTGTTGGGAGTTGTTGTGCTGCCTCCAGATACACATTCCCCATCCCTGTGAAGATGGCTACCTACCTGTTCGGTGGTGGGGGAGCGTTCAATGGCTGACACATGCTTCTGGGTGGGGTGCTCCATCCTGCTGAGGAGTGTGAGAGGGGGGCCTGTTGGGAGTTGTTGTGCTGCCTCCAGATACACATTCCCCATCCCTGTGAAGATGGCTACCTACCTGTTAGTTGGTGGGGGAGCGTTCAATGGCTGACACATGCTTCTGGGTGGGGTGCTCCATCCTGCTGAGGGGTGGGAGAGGGGGCCTGTTGGGAGTTGTTGTGCTGCCTCCAGATACACATTCCCCATCCCTGTGAAGATGGCTACCTACCTGTTAGGTGGTGGGGGAGCGTTCAATGGCTGACACATGCTTCTGGGTGGGGTGCTCCATCCTGCTGAGGGGTGGGAGAGGGGGCCTGTTGGGAGTTGTTGTGCTGCCTCCAGAAACACATTCCCCATCCCTGTGAAGATGGCTACCTACCTGTTAGGTGGTGGGGGAGCGTTCAATGGCTGACACATGCTTCTGGGTGGGGTGCTCCATCCTGCTGAGGGGTGGGAGAGGGGGGCCTTGTGTGTGTTGTAGTGCTTTTTGTCTGTGCACATGCAACCCAGTTGATTTTGTTTAGCTTTGTGCTTTATCAGGTTGAGTGGTGGTTACATCTGTGTGACCTGTTTTGGGTATTGTGGGTCAGACGAATGTCCTTTGGCCTAGGGGTTGTGGGTTTGAAGTTGTGCAAGACGGTACATGGCAATGTGATGATATTCATTGGTTTGTACTTACCAGCTTCCAGTCCCCCACGGATTCCTTCAAGACTCTCTGGATGTAGGATTCCAAGGACCTTCTCCTCCCACGGACTGTATGGTTTGGGTGGGATGGGAGTGCCTCCACCAGTCCCGTCAGCCAGCTGACGGTTCTTGGCCCTCTTCCTCTTCACCACGGTCTTCAGGTCATGCCACCGCTTCTGTATTTCCTGCTTGTTGCGGGGGTGGTCCCTACTGCATTGACCTTATTGACTATCCTCACCCACATTTGGGTTCTTGTGGCTAATGGGGTGTGTTGGACCATGTTGCCATAGAGTTGTGGTTCAACTCTTATTATCTCATCTACCATGACTGCAAGCTCTGAATCAGTGAATTTTGGCATTTTGTGTGGTGCCATGGTGTGTGCTGTGCAGATGTTCTGTGGTGCAGTTGTGTGGGTGTTGTGGGTGGTGTAGGTGGTGTGTGTGTTGTGGTGGTGATGTGTGCAGCTTTGCCTCTCCTTTGTTCTCTGGGGTTGGGACCTTCAGTTGTGGAGTGTAGCAAAGGATTGTGGTCAGGGAGGGGCTGGTTTAATGCTCGGCTATGGGGGTGTGGCAAGCTGGTATATTGCTGTCAGGTGTGTTGTGTGTGTTGTCCTGTGATTGGTTATTTTGACATTTCTGGGGCTGTTGTCATTGGGCACTTTTGGTTTGTATTGGGACAGGTCTACTTCACTGTGTGCATTGTTTGTATTTTTTTCGTGTTTTTTCTACGTCCGCCATTTTTTTGTGGATCCTCCGCAGCGGTTCCTCGGCAGCGGTGGCAATGCTGCAGCCCTTCCGCCGCCTATCGGATTCATCACTGTTCGCGCACGATGCGGTCGGATTCATAGGTAGGTACCATGGTGGTAACGGGGATGTCATAATGTCACGGGCGGTTACTCCGTGTGCATGGCGGCGGTTCTTGGCTTTTCCGCTGAGTATCCGGCCGTTGCGGTCAGATTTTCAGCTGGTCCGGCGAGTGCGGGCGGTTTTTCGTTGTCTCCCGCCGCGGCGGACGGATTATTCTGGCGGTTCATCGTAATGTATCCGGCGTTTTTCCCGTTGGCCATGCGGGCGGTTTTTTGCCGCTACCATGGCGGTCGGTATGCTTTTCCGACCGCCATCGTAATCGACCCCTAAGTGATGTTCAGTTCACCACAACACATGACTCTAAAAAGATTCCTTTCCTAGACTTGTCTATAATGTTAGATGACAATAAACTGTATACATCCTGGTTTGGCAAATCAACAGAGCGCAACACAATAGTCACCATCCCCTTAGCCTAAGAGATAACTTACCCATTGGCCAATTTCTACGTGCCAGACAGAGCTGTGGTAAAAAAGAGTACTATTTTCATAAATCTAACATATGTCTTTAACCAATTGTTGGGCAGCGGGTATCCTAGCAGAACATTGAAGCAAGCACAGAAAAGAGCATGCTTTTATCCTGGGGGAGATCTACATAGCACAAAAACCTGTACTATTAGAGATGATAGGTTGATCTTTGTCAGTACATATTACACAGCCAGCAATGATATTAAAAGGATTTTCAGTGAACATTGGATTATGTAGCAGGATGTTTTGCAATTATCAGACAAATAGTATTCTATTTTAAAAGAGGAATCAACATTTGTTATTCTGTAGTCAGGACATCATTCCCCATTATCAAATAATCATTTTTATTCACATATGTGGTCAGCCTCCTATTGAAGGTCATTTCAAAAGTGGTCAATGCAGTGCATGTAAATATTGTGTAGACACCAAACTTCTCGAATTGGACTACCTAAAATACAATCTGAAATCCTTCATCCACTGTAGTTCTAGTGGTTTGATATCTGCAGCATGGTGTCCCTGTCATCTTATCTATGAAGATCAAAGCTAGACTGCTCCAACATTGCAGCAGGATCAAATGTCAAACAGTGGGAGCACCCCTGATTAAACACTACAAGCCATTTGGTACTGTCAATCTCTTGAAGACAAATAAGGTCAGCAATGTTTTTATGGTACTATTGTTGATGGGTTTGCATAATATTAGTGGGCCACGTAGAATTTTGTAAATTTCCAAATGCAGGAGTAGTTTTATGCTCATTCCTTCTTCCCATTCACTGTCCAAATCAGCCAGTGACCATAATTGTGCATAACACTGCGGTATGTAGGTCTGCACGCTGTCTGAAACACATGTGAAAATATTTTGTACACAGACTGTGTTGCAGAGAATATTCTCATGCATTGTCTAAAGGCACTCAGCTACTACCAGTTTACAACAGCTCATGCGACAAGACATAAATTGCGTTCTCATTTATGTTCCTATGCATTGTCTAATGTACCCAGTTTATACTGGTTTCTAAACAAAACATGCTTCGAGTAAAGCAACATGCATGTTTCCTCTTTTTAATTATTTAACGTACCTAATGATATCATTCACGCTCTTTAACAATCTCATTTGTTGTTTAAAGGCAACTATGCAACTAGCTTCCATTAGTTTAGGGACAATACATGCCCTAAGACAAGTGGTTTGTATAGTATGTCTTGCATTTTCATTGTAGTACCCTTAGACAAGTAAAACTAGCGCTCTTTAAAGATGGGCCCATAATTTCTGACGGTCCCCTAGTACATTGTTAATGTTTTAACTAGCCAAATTGCTGTGGTGCTTTTTTTAACACTCTCACATAAACGTTCAATTGATTTGCCATAGCGTGCCCTACTTAAAGGTCCCGCATAGGTGCTCCCTTTTATTGTCGTCATCATTCAAGGTAAAGGCAGCGCTAGTCTAGTAGGTTCTGTCACGCTTCGACTTGATGGCACCATTTCTTTTTTGTTGCCATTTGCTGTGCATATTAGGCATGGGTAGTAAACTCCGCCCCGCCAGGGTGGTTCGCAGAGGTTTGCCCACTCCACGCTCCGCGTGGAGCACGGAGTTCAGCAAAAACTCTGCCAACCGCCACTTGGCAGAGGTTTTTTTGCACGCGGCTTGCCAACATTAAGTTTGGCGAGCAGGAGCGAGAAAAAACAAGCGCTAGACCACCTCCTGTTGAGATTTCTCAACACAGGCAGTCACGGCAGGTAGCTACCGCTCACGTTGAAAAAGATGCTGCTCACGTTGCAAAAGCTGCCGCTCAAGTAGAACATCTACTCAAGCGCAAGAAAGAAGCAGCGCCCTCTGGCATGCTACGTGGTGTCATTGGCGCTCATTTTACAATGTGGGACAAACTCCTACCACTAAAATTCAGCATGAGCAGTGTGACGGACCAAAATTCCACCGCTCTTGGAACATGGAGTTTTTAGGTAAAACTTTGCGAGTTCCGCCTACCCCTAGTGCATATCCCTAAGTATTCGTTATTTTCATCATAGACTTGAACAATAGGAGTAAAAAAGAAATAATAATTCTACTCACACACTTGAATGTGATTTAAGTTTCTTTCCCGATCACCAAAACAATAACTTACATTTCATTCAATGAAATTCTTTTACAGTTAAATTGCTAATTTTCAGATTTGGCTTTTCCCACTGACTGATAAATATGGAGGTCAGCATTGATGAGCGGTGGCTTTAAATTAACTGTTTTCATTTTTATAATCAAATTGCTTTTCTACAGGAACCTATGCAAAAACCTGAACATTAACACATTTGATCCCTGCAGCAATGCTTTCCCTATCATATTTGACAGACATGAAGCCAGTCCACATTTTATAACTCTAAGTTCTGCAATTTGTATCATAGATTGATTTGAAGTTGGTGCTGAGTAACCAGAAGTAACTATCTCGTTAAGAGGTAAACCCTTCACTGAATGTGATACCTTTTTTGAAACAATATTGTCACAGAGGAGCACTGGTGTTCCTTATTTTGTTTTGTCTTATTTTGTTGTCACTTTGTAGGATGTCACCATCATCATTTTGTCCTGATTAGAACCTATAATTCATTAAACTCTGAGGTAGAAACATTAACATGCTCACTTTATTGGCTGAACATTTACTGTACAGGAATCTAGGGCCTGAACTGACATTGTACACTTGCTCATATAGGACTTTTTGTACACACTCAATATTGTGATTTTACTTCCATTATGTTTGTTGTGCACATTCAAATTGCTTGTTTTCACTGATCACCAAAAAGGGACAACAGATGGAGCACCTGCTGTATTGTTGGTGTTTATCTAACTATAGAAAAAACTATACAAGTCTATCGTGATGAAAGTCTGTTTTTTATATTTATTCTTCTTTGAGGTTTAGAGCAATTTTGTCCCCCATTGGAAGAGGTTGAAATTCTTTCCAAGCATATCCGAGGGATCCACCGTTATTGTTTATTACTGTACATGGGATTCTGCAATCCATGCATAAAAAAGCGGTCTCTAATTTCTTTATAATAGGCAATTTGTGACACACTCAGTTGCTTATTACAAAGAAATAATGTAGCCCCTCTACTGTAATAATGTATAACAATTGAGTTCTGGCATCACAAAGCCTGCTGCCAGAGCCAGCAGTCGAGGGGGAAAGGCAGGTCAGGTCACACAGCATAATTAAAGCAGCTGTATAAAGAACCAAAACGAAATGCTGCTTTTATTTCTTCTGTTATGTTTTTCTGGCTCTACAGTGACAAGAAAGAAGAAAGGACATATTTATGGGAATATGTTTATTTTTTGTGCTCCCTAGGCAATTATAGAAAAGTTAGAATCTTTCTGCATGTTTCTACACATTCTGAACTACTGCACCTTTTTTTAACAAAAACTGACTTGTATTAAACGGATGCTAATAACTTTTTGCAACAAATGTCTGACAACCTTTTTGATGTGTTTAATTTTGTACTAGATATTCTATTTTTTATTCTTTATGTTTAAAAACATGCTATCTCTTTCAAATGAAAGAGTTACGCACCAAGAATTTAAGTGGTTTGGAGAGGGATGACGGCTACGGCGAATCCTGCCTAGCGTAGCCGCAGGTGACCACATTGCCCCTCCACCCTGTTACGGAGCGGATTTGCAGATGCCGGCGGCTGAGCGAGGAGACGCCGAGACGCTGGGAGTTTGGAGCCGATAACTTGGAGGGTCTTTTCTTTTCACTTCACAAGAGGATTTTCATTTTCTGGGCATTTCCTTTATTTATGCAGGCCCAGGTGATTGCAGGGGCTCGTTAGGGAAGAATCTGAAGTAGTCTACTGAGGACGCTGGGGCAAGGGGCCGAAGGCGCTTTTCATTCAAGGATTGGCAAGTGAGGTGAGCGATCCAGAGACAATTTGTTCCTTGGACGGGGGTCTCTTGTAGCTGCTCGAACATTTCTACAACCCCAGTTGGCATCTGCTCGGACGTAGCGCAGGGTAAAACTGCAGGAAACTCTAAAAGGCATAAATTAAGTACTGATAATTTAGCTTGATAGCACAGCACAGAATGTCACTCTGCAGACACTAATGAAATGCTCAATATACATAAGTATGAAGATGGCTTAAAAAGACTGGGCAGAGTACTCGACATACAATTACGTATATCTGGACGTTAGTGGATAGCTTCTTCCTTTACAAAAGGTCGGAAAATCACTGTGGTTTGGCTTCCTGGATCCTCTGTTAGGATGAGGAAACATTTAAAGATTGCCAATGTAATGGCCCATGTTGACTCAAATGCGGGTCTGAAGTCAAAAACTCGGACAACCCAGCTGAAGATTGCCTCTGCAAATGCAAGAGCTGAATGCTCGCAGAAAGCTCGTCGAGGGTCAGCCCCAAAATCAAGCCCTTTAAGCTCGGAAGATGATGTCCTGGATCTCGGGATAGGGGCTAAAGGTGATCAAAACCAGGATATGTCCGAAACTCTCCACCAGGAAAAGTTGACTGTGGAACTAGGTGCTGAAGGATTGGTCTCTGCCCAATTTGGCTCAGTAACTAAAGGGGTTAGTCCTGGTGCAGATAGCCGGACATCAGGGAATTTAGAAGAGACGACGAGCCAAGAGACCACAAGGGAAGACTCCTCTAGTACGTTTCAAGGTAAGTCTAAGGAATACCCACTATTTTTTAAACCCAAATTGCCCTCATTGCCTCTACAAAATCCAGTTCCAGGGCATGAGCTTCTTGATAAAATACAAGTGGGTGCGCCATTAGATGTCCAAGCTCTCACTTCCCCCCTTAGGCCACTGGATAGCCAGCCCTTAACCTCCGCGGTTGATAAAAATGCAGCAGCAGGACAGCAAGAACTGGCTCGGCTAGCGCCGGAAGAGCCCCTAGGAAACCAGCTATTAGAGGCCGGGACCAGCATCCAATATGACATCAAAACCATGCTAAATCTCATTCTTGATGAGATACGTGAGCTGAAAGCAACGCAAGCAAATGAGATTGCAGCATTACATGCGCGCCTTTCCAAAATCGAAGAAGCAGTCAGTACCTATCCGGCAAGATTACAAGAAGCCGAATCCAAGATATCCCACCTTGAAGATCAGATGACCTCGATGCAGCATCAGGCTACTTTGGATAAAAAACAGAAAAATCTATTGGAAACTAAGCTGGAAGAGCTGGAAAACCATTCTCAACGCTCTAACCTGCGGCTGGTTGGGGTCCCAGAAGGCTGTGAGGGGTCACAAACGCATCAGTGGGTCGAGTCATTCATCAAGGATAATGTGCTGCCCAATTTCTCTGGAGATCTTACTATCACAAGAGCACATAGAGTCCCAGCTCAGCAATCTCAACAATCTTAGTCAACTTCGGGGATTTCCGGGTCAAAGAACAGATACTGACTAGAGCTATTCAAAAGAAGCAATTCTCAACTCGTGAAGTTCCCAGCTGTCGCATCTTCTCCGATATGTCAGTGGCAGCGGCTTGTCGCCGGAAAGAATTTGTTAAGCATCTTTACTTGTTCAAGGCACAGGGGGCTCAGGCGGCTATAGCTCAGCAATCAAAGCTGCGAGTTTTGGTGCAAGGGAAATTTCACATGTTCGCAAATCTCGACAAAGCACAGGAACTACTACAGAAAATTACTACGGAAAAGTAGAGCGTCAGGAATGACTGTTGCATATCTTTCTGTTTCTTCTTTTTGTCTTTAAAATGATTGGGTTTTCTTTTCTAAGGGGGTGGGGTGACAGGTCACATCAGGGCGCAATACCATGGCACCCGGTTTAGGGGCAATTCATGGTGGGGAGGCAAGGGGTATGGTGGGCTATTCCCCAACTGCCAGGGGTGGGAAGAGGCACGGGGAGTTGGTGAGGGTGTTGGTGGGGGCCAGGGAATGTGGAGGGAGGGGTAGGGAAGGTGGGGGTAGGGGAGCAAAATTGAAAAAAGAGCAGAATTATAGAAGTAAGAGTAATCATGAGAGTAGAATAACTCGAAGGAATGCAACGAAGGTGTATAAAACTTCTAGCTTTTGGTTATTGGCCTTATTTTTGAAGTGATATGGATCTTAAAGTAAGGATAATATCGATGAGTGTTAATGGAGTGTCCAATAAGAAAAAATATGGTGGGTTGATTAGATGGCTAACCTCTTTTTCTCCTCAGATTATATATCTTCAGGAAACCCATTTAAAAACGAATACACCTAAACTCTTTATCCCCAAATATTACTCAAAGGCATTTTTCGCCACTGCGGGGTTAGCAGTCAGGGGAGTAGCTATCTACTTCAGGCAAGGGATCGATTGGGAGAGCGCTCAAGTTTTTAGAGATCCCAAAGGGAGGTTGATCTGGGTTACTGCCGGGGTAAATGGGAAATTCTTTAATTTTGGAAATTACTACACCCCAATTGATGATGATCCTAAAGTTCTCATAAGGATTAATGAGTTGGTCAGAGGGGTAGTGGGTCCTATAATAATAGGGGGTGATTTTAACTTTATTCAAGATTTAAAAAGGGACACCTCTAATAAAGCAAAAAAACAACTAAAGCCAAGGACAAAAAAAGTATTGAATTGTATGAAACAGGATTATCATCTAATAGACCCATGGCGTAAGGTGCATCGAGACGATGCACAATTTACTTGCTACTCCCACCGATTTCAGACAGCTTCCCGTATTGATATTTTTCTTATCCCTCGTTATATTAATTGTCTAAGCGCTGAAATTAGGGCCAATTCATTTTCAGATCATTCATTGGTTATAATTGAGATTAAAGTGGAGGCTGAAAGGCGGCAGAGATCCAGGTGGCAGATGGATCGGCTCCTCCTTTCGAATCCCAAATGGGTAGAGGATATGAAAAAATGGATAAAGACATTCTTTCAGGAGAATAAGGGTACAGCAGCTCTGTTTTCGGTTTGGGGGGCTTTTAAGGCTGCATTGCGGGGTCAGATGCTGGCTTTCTCGGCCTCGCAATCTAAGATGCGGAGGCTACAAATAACTAAATTGCAACACGCTGTTGATACTGCTTTAATACAGAGGAATAGCGGCAGGGAACAGTGCTCGGAAGCTGAGAAACAATTAATTATCAGCAGCGTGTATATGAGGTGAGCCAGATGGTGGGGAAACTGCTCGCTTGGTCAAACAGAGTTCAGCAGGAGACCACGGTAATAACAGAATTGGAAGAACCAGAGTCAGGGGTATTGACTACTGATAAGGAAAAAATTGCAAAAATCTTTTTGGACCACTATTATAAGCTATACGCAACATAATATACGGTCTCAAATGAGGCGATAAGCCAATATTTTGAGGGCATTAAACTTCCGCAGTTGACAAATGAACAGACAGAGGAAATAAGTGCCGAAATTACATTAACTGAAATTAAGAGTGCCCTAGCCTCAATGCCGGGTGGAAAGGCCTCAGGAAATGATGGTCTACCAATGGAATTCTATAAGGCATTTTCAGAGGAATTAACACCTTTTTTGGTAGAGCTTTTTAATCAGGCCGATTAGTTTGCTGAATGTTGATTATAAAATATTAATGGAAATTTGGGCAAATCGATTTTCTCCAGTAGCACAGAAGGTAATACACAAAGACCAGACAGGATTTGTCTCAGGAAGATATATGTCATCTAACACTGGATTTTTAGTTCAAGCACTTGATTTTTTTAACTCCAACAAACTTCCTGTTTTAATAATAATGGTCGATGCTGAAAAAGCATTTGATCTAGTTAATTGGGACGCTCTCTTCTCTGTCCTTAGAAGAGTGGGATTCCCAATACAAATAACTCAAATGTTAGGGAATTTATATCAAGGGGCCCAGGCTCAAGTCTTTATAAATTCTCGTCTAGCAGGAAGGGAGTATATAAAGCGAGGAACTGGCCAGGGATGTCCTCTATCCCCCGCATTGTTTGCTTTTTTTTATAGAACCACTTGCTGCTAGGATTAGGGCTAATCTGCAGATAAAAGCACCTCTGGAGGGGATGCCCAAATTAAAACTGTTTGCAGATGATATTATTCTTTACCTTAGGCCAGAGGACCATAACATCAAGACAACACTGACAGAATTCACGCAGTTGGAATCTATTGGGGGATATAAAATCAATCATAACAAAACTGAAATCCTGTTACTTAACGCAGGCAGTCAAATTCTTCCAAGTTTTCTGCAACGGCAAGCCCAATCCCCAGACCCAATTCGGTATCTAGGGATATATGTTACAAACAGATATGAGGAACTTTTTAAACTGAATTATGTAGTGATGGTTACAAAGATCAGAAACTCATTAGACAGATGGACTTTTCTTCCACTTACATTAATTGGCAGGGTAGCTCTTATAAAAATGTCCATTTTACCATTATTAATATTTTTATTTTCAAATGTACCGATAAAAAAGAATATGTGTATTTTAAGGAGCTGGAAGTAATGTTTCGTCAATTTATTTGAAAGAAAAGGGCATCAAGAGTAAGACTTCCAGTACTTCAACTCGACATTAGTCAAGGGGGGATGGCACTACCCCAGGTTTGAACTTATTATGAAGCTACTTTTTTGGATATAATGGCTTGAATGTTAGATGGCAAGAAATCACTGGATAGTTTTTTTGTGGATAGGATGGTGCAGGAAGCAGAATCTCAGAGTCCAGTTTTTATCAAAACCGCTAAACTCCCTAAGAAGACTCAATACAAGACATTACAGGAATTCAGGGTTAGAATACGGTCATTTTATTTTCTGAAGGCACAGACAGCGGGATATGAGTACTTGAAGCTTACAGAATGCAAAATTTTAGGCATATATATGCAGAATAGCCAGATAAGAGTTTGGGAAAGTAATGGTTTTAGGGAACTCGGTCACTTTATAGTAGGGGGGAGATGTCTAAAATGGCATGAGATCCAGGCTAGGTGTGGAACGAGCTGTAAGCCGTTTTTTAGGGTTCTCTCAGATTATCCAATTCTTGAAAAACTTTGCTCTCCATTAAGCTCTGCCCCGGTGCCCCTATTAACAGCCCTTTATAGAGCTAAGCTAAGGGTGGTTGGAAACTGGAATGGACTTTTGTGGAGCCAAAGGGAAAGCTCTTTAGTAATAAGCTTTTTAGACAAAATCTCCCAAGAAACACATTGCACTTTTTCAGAAATAGAGTGGCAGGAGATTTCGATGCGTGCCAATAAAGCACTAAGAGCAGCAAATTTTAAAAGAATGGCATTCCTATCCCGCTGGATGTCTTACTAAACACCAAGAGTTTTACATAAGATGTATCCAGAAATAGAAGACATGCTTTTGTTGCCAGCAAATGGGTCAGGGAGGCTGGCTCCATATTTTTTTTACTTGTCCGCTGTTAACCCAGTTCTGGGAGGAAGTGTTTTCCACCCTCAACGAGGGCTTACACACAAAAATTAAAACCGGTGGCTGAGATAGCATTGTTTGGGATTGTAAGGCAGAGCCAAACGTTTCTATCTCCAAAGGAGAGAAAGCATTTATAGCGATATCCTCTTTAATGGCACGGTCCTTGATCCTTCAGAATTGGAGGACAACTAAAGTTCCAGCCTATTTAAACTGGCATAAAAAAAGTTACGTACCAAAACTTTTGAGGAAGCTTATGCAAAAAGGGTAGGGGCTATTAAACAATTCTCAGCAGTTTGGAAATATATGGATACAGTAGAAAGTAAAATGTATAGCACCTTAGGCTGAGGCGGGATGGTCAACGTCTGTTCCTATATAAAGTCTACTGCCTTGGGAAAAGAGGAAAAGATATATGGATTATTAAGAAAGAGAAGAATCAAAATGCTATTTACTGGACTTTATGTATAATGATGAAACTAATGGTTTAATCATGTAAAAGCTGCTATCCACTGCACTTTATTATCTGGATTTTGGATAGGCGGGAGGTTTGCGCCTTTATAAGAGAAACTGGACTTTATGTAGAAAGATGAATCTAATAGCCTGATCATGTCAAAGCTGCTCTGCACTGCACTTTATTATCTGCATTTTGGATAGGCGGTAGGTTTGTGCCTGTATAGGACGAAGCTGTGGGAAACGATCGATTTCTGGCATAAGTTAAGAAGAAATATTTAATTTTATAAGGTATAAACAGCTATATTTATTGTGATTTTTTTTGATGATGTATGGCTTCTGTTATAATTCTGCTCAATAAAAAAAAAATGTTTTAAAAGAATTTAAGTGGTTTGTGGGAAAAATGATGGTGTCACTATGTATTAGAAGGAATAAAGTTCCCCTTGCGGTACATGATAAGTATATTGCAAGTCGCCTCGGAGTTCCATAACATTATAAAGGAAGCCGGCCTTTGGCCTCATTCCTCTCTATGGTCATGGAACTCCTCTGTGAATTGCAGTATCCCTATGATATACAGCAGAGGGGACTTTATCCCAAATATTACACATGTTCCCAAGGTTGCTGGGTTGCCCCTTGTTTTCTAGTATTTACTCTAGAACCAGCCCTATCATGTTGTAGAACAATGAGCACGACCCAATTATTTGTAGCTTCACAAATTTGCACAGAGAAATTACACTTAGCTTGGTTGTGCGGAAGTGCGTCACTCCTAGTTCATTAGATCGTCAGACATGAGGCTAGTCGTGCAGTCACATCCTGCTGCTGTGCTATATACGGCACATCAATGCCCATGTGAGACACAAGGTTCCCTCACATAACCCTCCAAGACAATAAATTGCTTTGACTTTTAATTCAGAGATTAAGAATATAACCTTCAGATATCAAAACAGGCGTTCTCACGATTTTCCATGCGTACATAATATTTGTAAAACATCTGTATTGGCAGGCGGCAATTTAACATCATTGACACGAGACACGCTTACATCTAGAAAACCTTTGCAGGCAATTTCATTAGTACTGTCGTCCAGTACTTTTCTGAAATATTTTCTGTAGTTATTGACTAATGTGAGAATGTAATATAATTACTCATGAAACCCACATGACTCTTCTCACAAACTTAATAGCACTGTTCAAATTTCCATAACAGTAACAAGCCCCTCGCGCCGCCGGTTATGTCACTTTTTCCCATATTAAAAGTGACACACCGGCGGCGCAAGGAGTTTTTAAATAAGCCCCTAAGGGCCTCATTTATGAAAAGTGTTGCATCACTGCAGTAAAACAATGATGCAACACTTTTCAGTGCGCCCTCCTTGCGACACCATGGATGCTCCGTATTTACTGTACGGCGCTACATGTCTCAAGGATTGACAGATACGTCAGGAATCCTGACGTGTCTGTTGGCGCAAAAATGGCGCATTGCTGGAGTGTGTCTGGAAACATACGCAACTCCAGCAATGTGTCCTTTCACATGGGGTAAGCCCCATGTGTTAAGGCCTGCGTCACCCCTTAGGCCTGCTTCAAGCAGGCGTAAGGATTTGACGCAGTGTGAGGCCATAGAAGTGTCACCGTGAAATCTAATAGATTTAACTGCAACACTTCTGCAAGCCTTTCCTGCGCCGGAACGCCCACCCTGCATACATTATACCTGTCGCAGATATAATGTAGCGCATGGGTTTACAAAGTGACGCATCTGCCTAGATGCATCACTTTGTGAATATGGCACAGTGTGGTGCATTTTTTACGCCACCGCAGCATCGCAAAAAGTGAAACAACGGCGACGTAAGGGCCTCATAAATAAGGCCCTAAGTACTTTAAATATAGCGTAACGTAATTATGTCATACGATATTATTCAATAGATAGATTTTTTTTAATAAGTTGCTGAGTGTCTGATCCATATAGGACCTGTAATATTGTTGTTCTTTTGAGAATTGCATATAGCATAAATCTAGCTTCACAGAGCAACAGAGCTCTTTACGGTGATCTTTTTTTTATTGCAGAAGGACTATCTCAAACAGGGTGATGTGCATGAAAAACTGGGGTGTGTGTGGGCTCTGAACGAGAGTATTAAAGAAATCGGGATGCAATGTTGAGGGAAGGGAGTAGGAACATGGAATTGGGGTATTACTAGACAGCATAGTTACTCTAGGTTTACAACAGGCAGTCACACATATTTTAAATCTGACCGAAAATCACTTATTTTTTTTAGTTACTTGCAAGGCTAGGATTAGAACCCAGGACGTGGGATGGAAAGGAGCAGCTAAGAGGGTGCCATGGGGATAGAGTAAATTACTCCACCTGTTCCTTACCACCAGGTGTTATCAGGTGGTAAGAAACAGTAAAAGATGACTACATGCTCACTCATCTAAATTGTAGCCATTTCTCCAACAGCCCTTACTCCCAGGGCACCGGAGGAGTTAGTCACAGTGAGGACAGAGTAGTCTCCGCCTTGGCCAAATTGAAGTTCTGTCCGCATTTAAATCGTGCGGACGGACCTCCATGTTGGCGGTATGTATACTCCATTGCCGTTGTGTCGGAGCATACATACTGCAAACATATAAATCACCCCCAAAGTCACCAGAACATGTTCTCTTCCCTCCACATACATCCTACTAAGAATTACATATACAAGTTGACTGATCACCACAATGTGAATGACTGAGCCGGTAATTGTTTCAGTGAGTTAATGCTCACTGTTGACACCTGCTGTGATATACAGGTCGACCAAAGAAGGTTATCACCACACGTGATACAACAGAAGATTAATATATAGACAAAGCAAACACAAGGAGATGATGGACGGAGCGCTGAAACTTTTCAGACACTCACCCCAGTCACAGATCTGGGTTGAATCCATCATCGTTCTTTAGCTCACTTCATCACCTCAGTTCAAATCCAGCTATATGCAAATCAGTCTTGACCCTGTGCCTCATGGGAACAGTCCAGCCCGAACTGTCAAGCCAGGGCTTCCCTGAACCGGAAACAAGCATCCTGGGACCGGTTTCGGGGTAACACCCCTCATCAGCCAGGCTAGCTTGAATCCAGTGGCAAAGTGAGCAAGGGACCCATGTCTGGGCATACCCTGCCAACTTAGAGGAAACAAAGCAAACACAAGGAGATGATGGACGGAGGCTGAAACTTTTCAGACACTTAACCCCAGTCACAGATCTGGGTTGAATTCATCATCATTCTTTAGCTCACTTTGCCACCTCAGTTCAGACCCAGCTATATGCAAATCAGTCTTGACCCTGTGCCTCATGGAAACAGTGCAGCCCGAACTGCCAAGCCAGGTCTTCCCTGAACTGGAAACAAGCATCCTGGGACCGGTTTCGGGGTAACAGGTCGGCATGATCTAATCTGTGCATGCTCAACTCTTCACCCATCTACAGTCAGTAAAAGTGAGTACCATTAAATTGGGTAAAATGAACAACTGTCAGTAACAGTTCAGTAAACAAAGTACCATTAAATTGGGTAATAGTAACAGCTGTTTTTATACATTTATTATTAGAGATAGAAATGTGGTATTAAGTTCTCTGTAAGAAAATCATTTAAAATGAAGGTTGCTGGGCAGTTTCTAGTGGGAAAGCAACGAATAGGCCACTATTACGGGCACCTGAATGAGTAGCTCAATGAGTAGAACCAAGAACACAGTGAAGCCCTGGCGACTGTCTCACAACGCATTTGACAAAGCACACTATAAATCAGCTCTATCTAATTACCATAAAAATATAAAACATGCACGCAAAGCCCATATTGCACTGCAACTCGAGCAGGCCGGGAATGCTCCCAAAACCCTTTATCAGAGTCTTAAAACTTTCACTCACCCAGAAGCATGCAACAATGAGCAAGCCCCGACGCAAGCCCTGTGTGACAAAATTGCTATGCATTTCACAAAGAAAATCGATTTAATATACGACAACATTACTCGAGACGGAAGCTGCCAACATGATTCCCCTGGGAGCCACGTACTCGTCCTGCCGAATATACAGAAGCTGGAACACTTGCCCTTGCTGACGCCCGAGGAGGTAGAGTCTCTACTCAACAAGGTTAAATCGGGCTCACCTCTCGATATCATCCCGGCTAAGACCACCTCACTGCTGTCCAAACAGCTTGCTACCCCTATCTGCTCTATACTAAATCTATCGCTGGAAAAAGGTCTTCTCCCCACTGACTGGAAGGCAGCACAAATAATTCCGATACGTAAGAACCTCAAGGCCCCTATGGACGACCTCTCCAACTATCGACCTATCTCGCTGCTTCCCCTCCTGAGCAAGATTTTAGAAAAACATATTAATAAACGGTGCACAGTCTAAATATCGAGTTTAGAATATCGACCTACTGTAATATCGAGTTCCAAATATCGTAGGGACAGAATATCGAAATCAAGAATATCGACGACCAGAATATCGACCTGAAGGTAAGTAATATCGTTTTTGTTAATATCGAAGTTAGTAATATCGATAGAAAAAAATCGATGTTACTAATATCGATATTTATATTAGTGTTATGTATTTTATTATGTATTTTATATGTATGTGTTGTATATTTTTTGTGAAGTATTGTACTGGTTTTTTAAATATATGTATAAAAATTTTATAAGTTAGTAATATTTTTTTAAGTAAATTATGCGTTTTAGTACTGTAGCGGGTTGTGGGTTTATAGGGGAATAGGGTGGGAAGTAATTTAATTATAGTAAATTCATTAATAATTTTTAGGAATTATTAATTAATTTTAATTAAATTTTGCGTTTTAGTTCTGTAGCGGGTTGTGGGTTTATAGGGGAATAGGGTGGGAAGTATTTTAATTGTAATTAAGTAATTATTTATTTTTATTTATTGGTATTGTAAATTAATTTATTGTTAATTAATTATTAATTGGTAATTAATTTTTATTAATTGGTAATTAATTTTTATTAATTGATTAATTGATAATTATATTAAGTGTATTAATTTATTATTGGAGCGGGTTGTGAGTTTATAGGGAAATAGAGTGGGAAGTAATTTCATTCTAAGTAAGGGGTCTATTATGATGGCGGTCGGATGGCCACCGCCGGGCCGGCGGTGGTGCCCGCCGGACCGGCGGTGGACATCCGACCGCGATCGCAAGCCAGAAAACCGCCGGTCAGATTAGGATGGTGGTGGTGACCGCGGCGGTGTGAAATTCCGACCGCCGCTTTTCCGCCGGTTGCCATCCTCACTCCTGCCTGGCAGACGGAGCAGGACCGGGATAATGGTGGCGGTGCAGAGCAGGCTCCGCCGGCAGGATTATGATGCCGGCGGTAGCCAGCCTTTCCTCAGCGGTCAGACCGCCATGGAAAGGCATGCGGAGATTGTCTTCCGGGGCCCGTTGCGGGCCCCAATGTTTTGAGGGGGTGTGGGTGCACTGGGGGTACCCATGGTCCCCCCTATATTTCCCTGTACCAGGTGGCAGGCACTGTGCAGTGCCTGCCATGCAGTGCAGGGAAATGGAGGACATGCTCCTTTGGACATCGCAGCGGTGCTGCGGGCAGCAGCAACCGCCGCAATGTTAAGGCCCGCGATCCGACCGCCGCGGTCGGATTTCGACCGCGGGTCATCGTAATTCGACCGGCGGTGATGTCGCGGTCCATGCGGGCGGTCTTTTACCGCTACCATGGCGGTCGGGGAGGTTTTCCGACCGCCATCGTAATAGGCCCCTTAGTAATTATTAATTTTATTTTTGGGTATTGATAATTAAATTATTGTTAATTAATTATTATTTGGTAATTCATTTTAAATAAATATTATTTTTTGGTATTGCAAATTAATTTATTGTTTAATAATTATTAATTGGTCATTAATTTTTATTAATTATTATTTATTGGTATTTATAATTAATTTGTTGTTAATTAATTATTAATTGGTAATTATTTTGTATTAATTATTTATTGGTATTGGTAATTAATTTATTGTTATTTAATAATTAAATCATTATTTATAAAAATTAATTTAATTATAAGTATGTTAATTTTAACCCCTACGCTATCCAACACTTTCCCTACTGTTGCACTCACTGGAGTGGGAATAGTAATTTTTACCCCTGCGCTATCCCACACTTTCCCTACTGTTGCACTCTTTGGAGTGGGAATAGTAATTTTTCCCCCTACGCTATCCCACACTTTCCCTACTGTTGCACTCACTGGAGTGGGAATAGTAAATTTTACCCCTGCGCTATCCCACACTTTCCCTACTGTTGCACTCACTGGAGGGGGAATAGTAATTTTTACCCCTACGCTATGCAACACTTTCCCTACTGTTGCACTCTCTAGAGTGGGAATAGGAAATTTTACCCCTATGCTATCCAACACTTTCCCTACTGTTGCACTCACTGGAGTGGGAATAGTAATTTTTACCCCTCCGCTATCCAATACTTTCCCTACTGTTGCACTCACTGGAGTGGGAATAGTAATTTTTACCCCTACGCTATCCAACACTTTCCCTACTTTTGCACTCTCTGTAGTGGGAATAGTAAATTTTACCCCTATGCTATCCAACACTTTCCCTACTGTTGCACTCTTTGGAGTGGGAATAGTAATTTTACCCCTATGCTATCCAACACTTTCTCTACTGTTGCACTCTTTGGAGTGGGAATAGTAATTTTACCCCTACGCTATCCCACACTTTCCCTACTGTTGCACTCACTGGAGTGGGAATAGTAAATTTTACCCCTACGCTATCCAATACTTTCCCTACTGTTGCACTTACTGGAGTGGGAATAGTAATTTTTACCCCTCCGCTATCCAATACTTTCCCTACTGTTGCACTCACTGGAGTGGGAATAGTAATTTTTACCCCTATGCTATCCAACACTTTCCCTACTGTTGCACTCTCTGGAGTGGGAATAGTAATTTTTACCCCTCCGCTATCCAACACTTTCCCTACTGTTGCACTCTTTGGAGTGGGAATAGTAATTTTTACCCCTACGCAATCCCACACTTTCCCTACTGTTGCACTCACTATAGTGGGAATAGTAAATTTTACCCCTGCGCTATCCCACACTTTCCCTACTGTTGCACTCACTGGAGTGGGAATAGTAATTTTTACACCTACGCTATCCAACATTTACCCTACTGTTGCACTGTTTGGAGTTGGAATAGTAATTTTATTTCCTCCACTATTTAATATTTTTTGTATTATTTTAGCTAATGTAGTATATAATTAATTTTTAAAATAATTTTTTTTTTTTTAATTTGTTACATTTATTTATTTAATTTATATTTATGTTATTGTTTTATGTGTATAGATGTATTTACAATTTATAAGATTTTCTTAATTTATAATTTATTAAAATAATTATTAAAACATATTAATAAGTGGATATATTATATATTATATGTAAATATTAAATGTATTTATAAATTATATATATTTAATTTATAATTTTTAAACATTTTAAAATATTTTAACTGTGTTTATTTTAATTATATGTATTATTTACTTTATTTTACATTACTTTTTTTAACTAAAAAAACGATATTTTTAACAACGATATTTTTGACAACGATATATTTTTTTCGATATTTTTGTACTTACCATAATGTAGATAGGATGTCGATATTCTTGACTTCGATATTCTTGCTGCGATATTTTTGTAGGTCGATATTCTGACCTTCGATATTCTGTCAGTGATTCATTAATAAACACCTCTCGGACTTTGTTGAGGCCTCCGGTTGTCTTGATCCCTCGCAGTCAGGCTTTAGACCCAGACATAGCACTGAGTCAGCTCTGATTGCTGTCACTGATAACATCAGACAGTCACTAGACAACGGACAGGCAGCTCTATTGGTGCTGCTTGACCTGTCGGCGGCTTTCGACACTGTCTCTCGCTAAATCCTGCTCAGGAGACTCAGTGAAATTGGTATTCAAGGGACAGCCATGCAATGGTTACAGAGTTTTCTGTCACACAGAACCCAGACTATCAACTTGGGCCCTTTCCGATCCGAGACGACGGTACTGACTAAGGGAGTACCCCAGGGATCCTGTTTCAGTCCCACCCTATTTAACATTTATGTTGCCCCGTTGGCAGGAGTACTTAGGGATTTAGGGTTCACTCCTATCTCGTATGCTGATGATACCCAGCTTTAACTCTCCTTTGATAAAAACAACTCCAACGCTCAGTCCATCTTCTCAGAAGGTATGAAGACCATTGCCTGCTGGATGAGAAACAATTTTCTCCAGCTTAATGCAGGAAAAACTGAAATTATGCTGTTCGGCGACGCATCTCTGAGATGGTCCCCGAGCTGGTGGCCAGCGGAACTAGGATCCACACCTACCCCCAAGACCGTGGTAAAAAACTTAGGGGTCCGTCTGGACCAGAAGTTGCTATTGAAGGAACAGGCCTCTACCACCACCGGTGCCTGCTTCCATGTCCTAAGCCTTCTGCGAAGGGTATTTCCCTTCCTTCCCCTGTCCACTCGGAAAACCCTTATCCAGACACTAGTATTAAGTCGTCTGGACTAATGCAACGCTCTGCTGATCTCAGCGAACGAAGCATAATTAAATGGACTACAAGTGGTCCAAAATACCGCAGCCCGGCTGATCTCCAATGCTCCCTCCCGCACCTCTTCCCTTCCCCTCTTGCAGAGCTTGCATTGGCTCCCAGTGCGCAAGCGGATCCGTTTTAAGATATGTTGTATTGTACACAAATCCCTAAACGGTAAAGGCCCCAGTTATCTGGCAGACAAATTTACGAAATACCAGCCTCCCAGGGCACTTCGATCTGGGTCCAAATCTCTTCTTGTAGTTCCACACTGCAAAAAATCCCGGCAGGGAGGTAAAGCGTTCTTCCATTTAGCCCTGACCTACTGGAACCAACTACCCATCCAGCTGCGGGAGTGTGCCGATCACCTGCAGTTCCGGAGGCTTCTTAAAACGGCACTGTTTTAATTGGTCCCTTTCCCTGGCCGACTAAAGCAAAGTGCTAGCACGGAGAGACCCCTTGAGGGGTGATTCAAGCGCTTTATAAACCATAAATCAAATCAAGTCAAGCCCTGCTATACCAGCGGTACGATTACATTGGTTTTTATGGCCCTTTTTATCTTTGAACTGTGGCTCCCAGGTCGCAAGAAAGAAGCAAAAACTAATACATAACAGAGAGAAGAAAACATGAAGCAGTTGTGGAGTGGGAGTCAACCTAGGAAAAAAAACCAAACATGGTTAACAAAAGTAAAAAAAATAAGGGGGGAAGAAGAATACAAAAATGAAAGAACGATGGGAGGAAAAAGAAAGGAGGGGAATAAGGTTGAAATAAACAAAAGAAAAATCAGAAGAAGGAAAGAAAATTAAAAGGATAAAATAGAAGGAAAGAAATAAGGAAGGAAGGAAACTTTCCTTTGGAAAATGATTACTGGGGAACTTCTTTGAAAGTGTCAGGATCGAACACGTCACTCTCTCAGTGACAGCCATATAGTTCAAAGTGAGGATATTTAATTCTTCTGGCTACTCCCTTGAGTAGAACTCTTGCTATTGTGGTGTGGGGTGAATGGGAGTTTCACAGGTTCAGATGCCCTCAAGGTTGACTAAACCTTCCATCCTTCTGACAATGTACACGAGGCACCCTACAAACACTGGCTCTTGTCTCCAGTCTCACTGTGCACACGGTCCCCCAATGACAGCCTGGTTTCAGCAATGCTTTGGTCATGAGTGAGACTAAACATTAATGTTGGGGAGCATAGGGGCTCTTTTAATGACTGAGGGCTCCAAGTAGGTGGAACCCCCTGCTGACATCCAAACCCATTACATTGTTCCCCACATAAAACGAATGACTCAGTATGGGTGGCTCAATGATCTTGTCTTAGCCGAAAATGAGAAAAATGGGATTACAAGGGGTTACCTGCAGCTGATGTAACTCAGAGGTGTTTTAAGGTATGGGCAAAGTGGGCAATTCCCCACAGCCTCCACCTTCCAAGGGGCGTCCTGAGAAAGTGAATTTCCTCTCTGACATCTATTTCACCATCTCAACCTCTAATGTATTAGACAATATTATTTACCACATGAGGTTTGAATTAGCAGAAAATGGGTAATATCATACAAAGCTGTTCCGTAAAGGGGCTTCTACAGTGTGTCTTGCCCGGGCAGCCCAAAAGCTTTAAGATGGCCTGGCTGATGTTCCCAGGTATGGGAATTGTGCATATTTCACCAGTGTCAAATCCACCAAGTACAACCTGGAGGACTTTATCCATGCCATGAATTAAGGAGTCACTTGTGGAATTTGGTGCAAAAACACAGATTCCCCATTTTATTCACCATTGTATACCCTAATTCCAGTTCACTCGCAATGAGGATCTTAGAGTCCATCAAAAATGGAAGTTTAGAGAAATACAGTATCACTGCATGAAGAAAATGTGTATTTTTTATATTACCTTTAATGTTTGATGCATCCTGTAAAGAAGCTAGTTGCCCATTGCTATTGGTCAATGAGAGTAAGGTACAAACTGGACACCCACAACTTATTTATACCTGCCGCAGCCCAAGCTCGACATTTGCGAATCCGGTGGATATGGATGTTCAAGCAGTCTGAAAAGGGTGACACAGAGGAAAGAAGGGCATTGGCCCTCCAAAAGGAATGTGCTCAAATCTGGAACCGTGCACACAGTGCTTAATTTGAGCCAGTGGTTTCCGTTGCTCAGCGCCGGTTGTTTGACAGAGGCATGTATGGCTAAACCAAGCATGCCTCTACCATGCAGCCCGAACCACGAATGCGTCTTAATCAACACATTCCTTTACCACGCATGCCTTTACCACTCAAATTCGTGGTAAAGGCATGAATGGTAAAGGGGTATGTGTGGTTAAGGTCGCAACCCCCTTGTCCCTGCCCTAAGCTACAAACCCCCTACCTGTACCCCACCCTGAGGTCAAAATACCCGACCCTCTCTCACCCCCACGCTGTCCCTAACCTCTAACATACACTCCCCCGACCCATTCCCACCCCCGCGCTGTCCCTAAAACTACCCCAACCTCTTCCACTGCCCTTAGGCCTAAAACCCTAACCCCTATTTTAAAAAACTACCCAGACCCCCTGATCCCTAAAAACTACCCCGCCCTCCCCAAAGCCCTAAAAACAACCCTGACTACCCATTCCCCTCCCCCTGCCCTGAGGCTAAAACCCTGTCCCTTAACATACAGTACCCGACCCCCTTCCAACCCCGTGCTGTCCCTAAAACTACCCCAACCCCTTTCATTGCCCTTAGGCCTAATACCCTAACCCCTAATTAAAAAAACTATCACGACCCACCCCCAGCCGTGAAAACTACCCCAACCCTCCCCAGCCCTATAAACTACCGCGACCCCCCAGCCCTGAAAACTACTTCTGACCCCCCCAGCCCTGAAAATGACCCCGACCCCCCAGCCCTGAAAACGACCCCGACCCCCCAGCCCTGAAAATGACCCCGACCCCCAGCCCTGAAAATGACCCGACCCCCCGCCCTGAAAATGACCCGACCCCCCAGCCCTGAAAATGACCCGACCCCCACAGCCCTGAATACGACCCAACCCCCCAGCTCTGCAAATGACCCAGACCCTCCCAACCCTGCAAAACGACCCGAACCCATACAAACTATCCCCCCAAACCAGGCCGCTGCCCAGCCTCACTTACTTCACTGTGTCCTCTCTTCCTGGCGTCTTCTTGCTTCCGCCCAGCTGCAGCCAGCAGCTAGACCGCACACTGCCTTAACCCCACATATGCGTGGTTAATGCATATGCGTGTTTATGGCAAGCGTGGTATCGCTTGCGTAGTCGGAACACGCGTAGATCTGACCGTGTTGTTCCAACTATTTCCCCTCAGCACCAGCACTTATTGCCAGCACCAGCACTGATGACAATCTGCCATACGATTGCAATGTTTGTCTAATTTAGTGATGAGCAAAACAACAGTTGCTTATTCAATCCTCAATATACATTAAAAATGGAATAGATAATTTCTGGCGCCCAAGACACTCTCATAGCTTTGGGGGGCTGGAATAGTCTGACTTATAACACTCGTGGAGTATGATGGTTAGTTGTTGTGTTGCTACTGTCATTGGCAGTGCTAGCAGGGACAATGGGTAGTGCAAGCTGCAGTGCCCGCCTGACCAGGGCACTGGCTCTTATTGTTTTACAAATTAAGCACTGACCGGACATATGGAGCAATTATAAGTTTGATTAAATCTGCTCGCAGCAGTGAGTTATGGCCGTACCAAAGAGGAAACAGTGGTGCTGGAACGAGTTTCAGAGTTGGGGGGCTGCCATCAGTGTCATATCACTGAAGTCAAAAGGGTTGTGAAAAATCCAAATGTCACACCAAGAACAAGTGCAGCAAATGACCTGCACTCATTCAGCAGGAGAGTGGTAAGGGTGTGAAATGTAGCCGGTGGTGCATTTTGGAGCACACTGTCACTAATGTATTACTAAAGGATGGTGTAGTGGGAACTGTCAATTGAAATGGCCACAAAATTAGCACTGACGTCGTTTTTTACTAATATTACTATATAGAGCATAAATGCAAAACGAGAAATGTGTGGAAATTATTTTACAGCAAATATTTACTATTTGCACATCACCAAGTAAACTGTCTTGATTTGTTTTGATGCTATTACACTCTGTCTCCACCACACTTCAGAATAACAAAAAAATTGCTTCATTTGTGCTTTCCTATCTGCAGATATATTTCGAAATATGTGTACAGTTAAATTTTACAGGTACTTAAATGTGCTAGAAAAAAACTGACATCCTTTCCTTTCAACCTCCCAGTACCACAGCAAGATTGTCAGATAGTTCACTTTACCAAATCCTCTAACTTTTCAGTCAGAGAAAGAAAACACCAATCTCCATGTTAAAAGAATAAGCAGAAATTATCAGAAGACATAGCCCGACATTTGACCTGTGTGTGTGCGCACACAGCAACTGTGACAAAATAAAAAGAAAATGTAAAAGCGTCGTTATTGCTCACTCATCTTCTGATCTCCAACATGGTTATTTTGAGGGTACTGCAGCACCCCCACCCCCTACTTCCAGCACCTATGCTTGTAAAGGGGGTTACTGCCCTCAAGCTTGCAAGTTTGTGGGTATTCACAAACCATTTAGCAGTTTCCCACCCTGAAAACCACCAGAGATGTAATCCAGTCAAGGGAAATAGATTAAATTACAGGTAGAAAAGGAGAGGGAACACCGCCAAAACTTGTGGGGTATGGGAGAAAGGGTTGGACAATGGGTTTGTTCGTGGCAAAAATATATTTTTCAGTGGAGGAACAAAAAAGAGTTAAATAGCTATGCATTACATTTCTGCCTGAGTAAATGTTTACATATGGGGGTACACCAGGAAAGCTTCAGCACCAACTACAGATTTACAAATATGCTCTTTGCACTTGGGAACTTTGAAAATTCCTGTACAGGCAGCAAGCAATTTATGAAAATTATAGACATAAACTGGCATAACCTGACAACCGTAAATGTGTAATTTTAGTGGCAATAGCTTTGTGAATCAGGACTCGTATTATGAAAATTGTATGTATATTTGAATGGTCTACCATGCTCTCCTCTCTTTGAAATCATAGCCTATATTTTGTAGATCAACTGGATACCCAATAATGTCTCGATCACAGTCAAACAACCCCACAAAATAAACTTTAAAACAAGTAAAGCATTTTTGATCGACGGAAAACGGAGTGGCCTAATTGTTCACTGTTGAACCAAATGACATGGGTTGTTATCCTGGTTTTCCCACTGTGTGATCCTATGCAAATCCGTCAGTCTCTCCGTGCCTCAGTCTCTGTGGGAGTCAACCCTGAGAAACTAGTTTACATTATGAAGAATAGGAAGGTACTCATAGCACATCACAGATCTCACTGAGCCACAAATAGCCGTCCCGTGTCTTCCTTATGCACAACTAGTTTGGATAAAGATGCTGAACATTTGTGTGGAAAGTGCTTTATGAGAAGTGTTCAAGTGCTTGGGTGCAGCAGAAAGCTAGTTCACCTTAACTAAGATGGCGCCACAGGACAGGCATACAATGGCAGACATCCTTGCCTGACCTCTTAAGCATGCTTCTCTCACAGGCCAAACACAGAAAAGTGCTGAATGGAAAAAGCTGCAGTACCCATCTTGAAAAGTGGAATGCAAGCATTGACGTGTCCATGAAGATAATGTTAATTAGTAATAGGTGAATCAACTTGGACAAGGCGCGCTTGCAGCGATCTGTTTATACGTAGATGCCTCAGACATATTTTGGAAATAAAATACAAAACTTTTTTAACTGTATTTATTATGAAGATTTAAGTATTTTAAAATTGTTCCAGTAATGATTACTTAAGTTACCAGCAACACCTGCATTTTATGTAAATTGCATGGTGTGCATACATGTTGAGCTTAATACAGGCTTCTTGTTCTAGGCTCACTTCCTAGAAAATCACAAGCTGTATTTTCCTCTAAAAGTCCATCAACCTGATGCCCTTTGAGGAGAACTGATGTAAAATTATGAGACTTTTTTGACGCGGCATTATCTGAATAACTGGAAGGTAGTATAGAGAGGAGCATTCAATTTGTATGCAAATGTCAATTTACAAATGAAAAGAAAATGTGCATTAATATTGAAATGGACATTCGTTTGTATGATTTGGCTTGAAAAAACATCCATTTCAAACTTGTATTGTCTTTCATTTCCACAGCTTCAAACCTTAACCGAACTAAATTCAGTTCTTGCCCTTAACCTAACCCTAATCCTAAACCAAAACCATAACTTGGTACCTAGCTCAACCAGCACTACAAACTTAAATGTAGCCCTTGCCCTAATCCTAGCCCTCACTCTGACTCTAAACCTAATTTAACACCTAAACCTAACTTATCCTCGTTGCAGGATTGTAACCCTACCCCTAATCCCCACGGTAATCCTAACCTTTTGCCTAACCACAATCCTAATGCTAACCTTAACTTTTGATGTAACCCTAAGTCTACCTCTTGCCTTACCATTTATCCCAGCTCTAGCGCTAGCCATATTGTTTACACTTTTTCAAACTGATCTCCCTTTTTCACCATTTGTTTCCTCACCAATTGCTTTTTCAAACCAATTAGTGTGAACTACTTGTAATTCTACCCAAATTATTTAAACTACTCACTGATTACCCTTTGACAAAGCAGTAGCCATGGCAAGCTGAACTGCACTTATTAAAGTGACTGGGTGCCTGACGTACCTGCTTGCACTAATGCTGCACTAGTCTTTCACAGTGCTGAAAGACATTCTGGGGCTTATGTACAAGCCCCTTGTGCCGCCGGTGCGTCACTTTTTGTGACGCACTGGCGGCCCATTTTGCTGCCCCATATTTACAAGGACACGAAAAGCCACCCTGCGTGGCATTTCCTGTCCTTGTAAATATGGCCCCTTTACGCGCAGCGCTTTGCGCGAAAGAGGCGTTCTGGGGGCCTCATTTCTGGGGTTTTTGCCGTAGGGCAGCGCTGCAGGCCTTGCTACTGCGCTACCCTATGGCAAAAGAAAAGGGCAGGAATGCACCGTATCTATTAGATACAGCACATTCATGTCCTTTTCCCCTGCACCAGCGCAAAATGGGCTGCCGTGCGCCAACACAGGCACCTTTGCACCATGGTGCAAGGGTGCCTATGTTGTAGGGAAGATTATTTTTGTGCAGGAAGGGAAACCTTCCTGTACATAAACAATCACAGGAGGCTTTTTTCTCTTTGTATGTGTGCTGCACAATGCAGCACACATAGAAAGAGGAAAAACGAGGATAAATAAAGATATTTCTCCTCGTTGTGCCTCCCTTACGCCGGAGGCGTAAGTTTTTTGCGCTGCCCAGACTTACGATTTCTAGTAAATCTGGGGCAGTGTCAAAAAGCCATTGATGTTGCTGGGAACGCCCTCAGCAACACCCATGGAACGCCCCTTTCACGCAGTTTTCTGCGTGAAAAGGGGCACATATTTATAAGGCCATGAATAGCCACATAACGTGGCTTTATGTGGCCTTATAAATATGCCAGTGGAACATTGCCCCTCTGGAACATCAAAAAGTGACGTTCCGGCGGTGCAATAGTGCTGGTGAGACCCTGGGCAGGGGCGTAACACAGGCCCCCGCAGCCCCTGCAGTGCGTGGTGCCCCCAAGCTCCATGGGCCCCCTCAGCACAGCACTCTGGCCAAAGAGCTTTTGATTGAGCCCAGAGGGGGCCCCTCCACGTACCTTGCAGGGAGGCCCCCTCAAGTTTCGTTACGCCAGTGGCCCTGGGTGTTGCTGTGGGTGTTCCCATGCAACACCCATGGAACCTGACACATTCCCAGATTTAAAAGAAATCGTAAACCTGGGAATGCGTCTCAATTCTACACCTTACCAGGGGAGGCGTAGGAAGGCGCAACGAGGAGAAATGCTTTAATTTCTCCTCATTTGTTTCCTCTTTCTATGCGTGCTGCATTTTGCAGCACACATAGAACGAGGAAATCACCTCTTGTGATTGTTTATGTGCAGGAAGGTGTCTCTTCCTGCACATAAACAATCATTAAAAATAAATGCAGTTTTGCAACTTCTATGTGTGCTGCATTAAGCAGCACAGACAAAAGTTCCAAAATGTTATTTCAGATTGTTTATGTGCAGGAAGGGACACCTTCCTGCATGTAAACAATCATTCCCCTCAACGCAGGCACCCTTGCACTATGGTGTAAGGGTGCCTGCGTCGGGCATAGCAGCAAATTGTGCACCAGCGCAGGGGAGAGCAGAGGGATCCGTCATATCGTTCTAGATATGGCGCATCCCTGTACTTCGGAATCAATGCAGCGCGGTGCAGCCAAATGGCTTGCGGCACCGCGCTGCGTTAATTCCTTGTAAATGAGTCCCTTCAACACTAAGCCATCTCTTCTTTGTCACAGCTGCTGTGGCAAAAATAGTCTAAAACTTAAAAAACGATTCTCTACTATTCATCTGTAAGTATAACCACTTGTCTTAAAATAAAAGAAGAGCATTAATGGGATTGAAAGTAAGTAAAAAAAGCATTTGCAATGCAATATGTCTCGCATTTGGAAGAGTAAGAGCTATTGGCGTTGTAAATGACAATGTCCTTTATCCCTGTGTTTTGGTTTGAAGTGGAGTGGATGTATGTGGTATGGAGTGGAGTGGAATTATGTGGGTAGGATTGGGATTGTGTGATGTAGAATAGGGTGGTGAGTGTGTTTGTGTAGTGTAATTATGTGGTATGGTGAATAGATAGGGTGAGAGCTGCACAGAATAGATAGAAAGGAAGATAGAGAGGGATAGGTAATTTTATGCATGAAATGGTGAACAAACTCCAGACAGAGGTGCAGAAAGTGTGTGTGAGAAAGAGAGAAAGAAGGGGAGAGCAGGTTATAGATGCATAAAGAGGAAGCGCCTGTGTACGCAGAAGAGACCCCAAGAAGAGGAGGAGAGCGTGGGTTTGAGGGACGGAAATCTTAAAAAGGCACAGTAAAGAAACTGTGCTCAAAGACCTGAAGTTATCCATATGAGTGAGGCGGGAAGAGGGCGTGAGAGAGGGATACGGGAGAGGGGTGCGGGAGAGGGATGAGTGGGAGGGGCACCGAGGGGTCAAGGGGGAGGCGAGAGGTGGAACAGTGCATAGCGCAAGGAGGTATAGGATGGTAACATCTGTGAGTAGGCAGTTTAGAGAGGAGACAGGGATTGTGAGGGAGGGATGAGAGGGGGCAGTGGGATTGCGAGATGAAAGGGGCGAGTGGCAGTGTGAGGGAGAGATGAGAGGGACAGTGGTTGTGTGGGGAGAGATGACTGGGTTGGTGGAACTGAGAGGGAGAGATGGGTTGCATTGGAAGTGTTTGTTGTGGAATTGTGTGGGGTGGAATTGTGTGGTGTGGTGTGGAGTTGTGTAGTGGAAATATGTGGCATGATGTGCTGTGGAATTATGTGGATAGTAATTAAATGGTATTAAGTATACTGGGATTATGTAGAGTGAGACTGTGTGTTATGGAGTTAATTATACAGATTGGTATTGTGTGTTGTGAAGTGGCATTTTGTGGAGTTGTATAATGTGTGTGCTGTTACATTTTGTGGCATGATGTGGAAATCTGTGTTGTGGATTGGAGGTAGGTGTTGTGTTGTATGTGTAGTTGAAATATGTTGTTTGGTGTGGAATTATGTGGTGTGTATTGAAAATGTGTGGAGTTGAATTGTGTGGCCTGGAACTGTGTGGTGTTGAGTGAAATTATGCTTATTGGAATTATGTGTCACTGTCATGGTGTGTAGTGCATTTATGGAGATTGCTGGTATAAGGCATAGAGTGCATTTATGCGGGGTATATTTATGTTGTGTTGAGTAGAGTGTAATTGTGTGGAGTGTAATTATGTGGCACTAAGTGGTATTATGTGGAGTGTAATTATGTTATGTGGTGTAGAATTGAGTGGCATTGAATAGTGTGGTTTTGTGTGGAATTATGTGGGATGGTTTGGAGTGGTACTATGTGGCATGGTGTGGAGCAGTATTATATGGTGTGGAATTATGTGCATGTTGCAAAGTTGAATTTATTTTGTGCAATGCCAATAGGTCTCACATTTGCAAGAGTTAGAACTAATGGCGTTGTAAATGACGATGTCTTTTTACCGATGTGTTATAGAGTGGAGTGGATGTGTGTAGAGTGGTATTATGTGGGTTGGATTGGAATTGTTAGTTGTGGAATTGTGTGGCATGGAAATGTGTAGTCTATGTGTCTTGTGAAATTATATGGCATGTTGTGTAGTGGAATTATGTGGATAGTAATTATGTGGTTTTAAGTATACTGGAATTATGTGGAGTGGAATTGTGAGTTGGAAAGATTGGAAGGACTGGGGCAGTGTCAGTGGAACGGCAAACCTTGCTTGACAGCAACTCACTGCCTCTGTAAAAGGCGGAAACTATAGCGCCTTTTCACAAAAATAAAAAATTCCATGTTACTGCGTCAGATATATTGGAAGGGCTGGGACAGTGTCAGTGGCACAGGAAGTCCTGCTTAAAGTGGCTCACTGCGACTGTAAAATGCGAAAAATATGGCGGCTTTTAAAATTAGATATGCTATAAATTTGTGTCTGCACACAGACCGCACATAAGGAGGGCTGCATAATTTGTAATCAGCAGTTGTGTACAATATATCCCTTAATGCAAACAATATATCTTAACTCAGCTGTTTGCTGCCTTTCATGAACCACAAACTGTCACATGGGCAAGTGTCACTCATAACGTGCATTGTTGCATTGTTGAAGGGAAACGATCTGGCTTTAATGTACTAACGCTTTGAAATAGCATTTGCTCCTGACTAGATTTGTGTGTGTTTTCTCCAAGCCATATGTGCATGTAGTTGCACAATTACACATGCAATCACACACTCCCAGAAACCATGCTACGCAAGTATAGACATTAAAGACTGCACATATATATACTAATGCGTACACAGGCACATACATTAATAACTGTCAGTTACTCCCTAAAACATACGTAAGTAGACTATTCAGGACATCACAGTAGAACCCACACACATATAATCAGCAGTCTGACACTGCATAAGACAATCCTTCATTTAAGGGTTACCATGCTTTTTGGTGGCACTCGAAGAGGTAATGGGTCAATCTGAAACCTATTGTCTTATATTTTATTGATTGAATTATTGTACACAAGCACTTTTGTCTATTAATAAAGCACTGTAATTATAAAGTCTTGATATATTATTTTAGCCATGCACAGATCCTTTTATCCTTAATTAAAGATCTTAAAGTAATTCTTTGTATTAACATGCATTGCAACAGTGCATATAAATTTCATTATTTTCAATTTTCCTGCTTTATTTATAGTAAAACAAACAATTGATGGATGGAATTCTGGACAATGTAAACATTCACCCCCAGTCACAAGGATCTGGGTTAAATCCATCATTCTTTTGCTCACCACATCACCCCAGTTTGGACCCAGCCATATGCAAATCAGTCTTGACTCTGTTCCTTGTGGGAACAGTCCAGCCCGAACTGCCAAGCCAGGTCCTCCCTGGACTGGAAACAAGCATCCTGGGACAGGTCTCAAGGCATCACCCTTCATCAGCCAGGCTAGCTTGGATCAAGTGGTGTAGTGAGCACGGGACCCATGTCTGGGCATACCCATTCCACAGGGCGACATATGCAAAAGAAACAATTGATGGACGGAATGCTGGACAATACAAACATTCACCCCCAGTCACAAGCATCTGGGTTAACTATGACATTGTTCTGCATTCTGTCCATCAATTGTTCTTTTTGCATTTGTCACCCCGAGTGGGACGGGCTGTTCGAGCAGTAACTTACCCCCTCCCCCAGCGCCTTGAGACCCTCCCGGGTGAGTAGCGCGCTCTATAAATGCCGTGATTGATTGATTGATTGACGGGTATGCCCAGACGTGGGTCCCGTGCTCTCCATGCCACTGGAGTCAAGCTATCCTGGCTGATGAGGGGTGAAACCCTGAAACCGGTCCAGGATGCTTGTTTTCAGTCCAGGGAGGACCTGGCCTGGCAGTTCGGGCTGGACTGTTCCCATTGGGCGCAGGGTCAAGACTGATTTGCATATGGCTGGGTTCAAATTGGAATGGCATGGTGAGCAAAAAAACGATGGATTTAGGCCCAGATCTTTGTACTGGGGTGAATGTATGACATTGTTCTGCATTCTGTCCATCAATTGTTCTTTTTGCATTATTTATAGTAAAGGCAGGAATTGAATGACTGGGTTTTGACACCATCCCAACACAAAATTTGAACTCAAGTACTCATCAAAAATACATTCATAGGGGGCGCGGACGTGAATCTGTCTGTCTCCGCTCCGAGCCCCGGGAACCTGACCGCACCAACGCACGAGACACGGACACAACCCAGTGCACAGATGAATTAAGGTGCGCTGTGCCTGAGGGACACTGAGACGTGCCGCTAAGCATCGGCATTCCATCTTTTGGTGCCGGAATCGAGTGAGCCCGCACCGGGGAGCCAAGATGGCGGCTGACCTCAACGGACGCCGAGAGAGGGGCCAACGCTGATCTTCAGAGGCTGTAGGAGCAGCCAAACGCACATTGCGGGACCCCATGACGACCCCCTCCCTCGGAACAGCGCGGACACCGAGAGGAAAGAGGCGGGCCCGGGCCTGGTGGAGCCGAAGGGGGATGGTCTGCCCCGCGAGTCGCCGAGAGGGAGGAGCCAGCCGTGTTGCCCGTCCCACCGGTGGGAGAAAGTGAAATGAACGGAGTGGGGCGGGGGGCGGCCTGAGTCCCCCCCCCCGGTGACTTTCGCGCCGGGGCGGAACACTGGGAGCCTTCTGCCTGGCTGCCTGACTTTGACATGGCCCCCGCCGGGCCTTCTGCAGAGTGCGAGGCCACATGGGGAAGCTGCCTATTGTGGAGAATGAAGGGCCCATTAAGAGGCACAAAGAGGTGCAGTGAGGACTGCCACTGATTGAATGCTGGAAGCGGGCCGGGGGCTTCTGCACCTTGGTTGCCTGTGTTGTCTGGAGCCTCGGGAGCCGGTGACTGTCCCTGGGAGACTACCTGCGCATTAGAGGGCTTTTTTGCCTAGGTATCCGGCCCGATCAAAGGGAGGGGGGCCCTGGGCTGACCAAGTTCCCCAGCCCTATGCCACCTAAGAAGGTGCAATCCAATAGAGTCTCCAGCTATTTCCCCACACTGAAGCCAGGGTGGACAAGGAGGGGGGTACGCAATCAGGGGATGCGATGGCTCTCACCCGAGACGAGCTGCTGACTTTGCTGAGAGACTTTAAGAAGGAGGTGAGAGAGGATATTAAGGCCGACATCGGAGCCTCCTTCGGCGCATTTCGAGCTGAGGTGGGAACGAAGCTGGTGGCGCTCCAGGCAGATGTGGATTCGGTGGGTACACGCACCTTAGACCTCAAGACAAAATGTCAAGAGCTGGAAGGTCGTTTGAAGCCACAGGAGGAGGAATCGGTCAATGTGAACTCTCAATTATGCGCTGCCATGCTCAGATGCGAAGACCTTGAAAATCGTTCTTGGAGAGACAACATCAGGGTGCAAGGCCTGGAAGAAGGCTGCGAAGGGCCTGACCTGGAATCATTTATGGTAGGTCTCTTCTCTACGGTTCTTGGAGAGGGCTGCACAGAGATCCAGCTGGAACGTGTACACAAGGTTGGCCCAAGGTTACAAGGAGAAAATAGGCGCCCGAGGGACATTCTGGCCAAGTTCAGCTCCTTCAAAACTAAAGAACTGATCCTCCAGAAGGCTAGAAGCAGCGACAAGGTCACATTTCAGGGTACAACATGCTCCCTCTTCCAGGACGTGGCTCAAGCCATGCTAGCGCGCAGGCAGCAATTCCACCCGATAACAGAGACTCTAAAGGAACATCAAGTTCGATACAGGTGGACATACCCCTTCAGCATAGATTTCCTGCCCGACAACAAATCGTGCAATCAAAAGATGGGGGGAGATAGAGGTTGAGGTTAGGTTCACCCTCCTAACTGAATGAAGTTTCACAAAATCTGGAATACGAGAATAAAAACCTAACCGTGGGGAAGAACAGGGTTTTCACTGAACATGTATGAAAATCCTCTTTTAATTTTTCTTTCTGGAAAGAGGATTTTCATACATGTTTAGTGAAAACCCTGTTCTTCCCCACGGTTAGGTTTTTATACTGGTATTCCAGATTTTGTGAAACGACAACAAATCGTATCACTTCACGGAATTTGAAGAGGCAGCGGGCCTACTTGGTTTGAAGAACAACCCACCGCGACCGGCTGCGACCTCGGGAGAAGGGTGCCTAGAACAGCAGACAGAGCGACGGACGTCTGGGCCGTGGCAGATATTTAAGAGAGGTGGCAAGAAAAGGAAAGGTTGACAGCTTTGAACGCTCTGGTCCCCCTGATCCCCATGTAGAGTTGCTCAACCACGGTTGTTGATCGGGGGCAATGATCCCGATTGATCTGAGGGGGGCAGGAGTGACATAGCCCCCCCCCGTCCGAGGGCTTTGCACTTGGTTTTTGGTCAATGTGAGGCATGTCTCTGTCACTGGTTACCGATGCAGCCAACTTACAGATAGTTACTGTCAGACGACCAGTGTTCCATTATCCATGCAACGCGGCTCGGGGAGCGGAAGTGGACTCGCCCATGGAGCTGCCTAGGGTGATGATCTCCAATCGCTTTGCGGACTTCCCAGCTCAAAGACACTGTTTCTGTTGGTTGTTAATGTTTCTTCTGTGGTGTTTTAAAATGTGGTCTTCACAACTGTCCCAACAGGGGGTGGGGGAGGTGGGAGGTGGCGGGGCTGGGATTTACAGCTGGTGGGGCTGGGATTTACAGCTGGTGGGGGTGCCCGAGTGGGGGCGCCGCATGCCCCGGACTGAATGACTGTTAGCTGTGTATCATGGAATATGAGGGGGCTTAACTCTCTGAACAAGAGGCAACGCTTATGGAAATACCTGTGAGACCACCAGGTTCAGATAGTGGCATTACAGGAAACCCACTTAAAGAAAGGGGAAGACACACACCTAAAACACAAGACCTATCCCTTAATTTTCCGCGCTTCGTCTACCACTAAACAGAACGGGGTCGCCATCCTTTTCCACTCCTCCGTCCATTTCCTCCATTACGACACTCACACTGACAAGGCGGGGAGGTTCCTTATGGTCAAGGGGCCTTGCGGGGACGGCCATGCACTATAGCCACAATATACGCACCCAATGCGGGACAATCGGACTTTCTCCTCAAATTCCTACTAGCTCTGGAGGGCTTCATCTCAGGGGAAATAATCTTGCTGGGAGATTTTAATCTTATAGGGGACCCTACCATAGACACGACCCACCCACACAGATCTGCAGGAGGAGTCTTTAGTAAATCCCTCAGGGCGTCCTTGCATCGCTTGGGGCTGGAGGATGCTTGGAGGGCTCTTAATCCTTCAACACAAGACTATTCATTCTTCTCCCACTCTCACAGATCATACTCTAGGATTGATCATATATTTACTAGTCAGACACTCCGTCAGTCGCTCGCTGGGGCTTGTTTGCATCCGATATCCCTCTCAGATCACGCCCCATTGGAAGTGTTGATCAATTGGCCGGCTCCACGTTCTAAACTTGCTAGATGGTACTTTCCCCAATTTTCTTACTAGAGACAGGCTACTACGTGACGACCTGTGTGACCCCACAGACACCTCCCACGTAAACAATTGGGTCGCTTTCAAGGCGGTCATGAGGGGTAAATGTATTGCCTTGGCCCCTCTCTTTAAACAACAGCAGACGGGGGATCGGCTCTTACTAGAAAGGGAGCTCTGAGAGGTGGATAAAGCACATAAAGAGGGCCCGTCGGTACAGACCCTGAGGAGGGTAACGGCAGTGAGGGGGAAACTACAGGCCTTATACACCAACAGGGCGGAAAAGACCATTTTACGCCTTCAAGCCTGTGGCTATGATGGGGGCAATAAAATAGGCCCGCGGCTGGCGCGACAGCTCAGAGCGAAACAAGAAAAAGAATATGTTAAACACATAGTCGATGGCGCGGGTGTCACACACTCCAGTGAGGGGGGGAAGCCAACGCATTCCGGGACTTCTACCACTCACTTTACACAGCAGAACCCTTAACAGAGCAGGACCAGTCTCGCTACCTAGACTCCCTTGACTTACCACAGGTTCCCTCTCCCATCAATAGTGAGCTTAGCGCACTTATCACAATAGAAGAGGTTCAGAAAGCAATAGACGCCCTTAAACTTCAGAAAGCCCCCGGCCCCAATGGGCTAACAGCTCAGTTCTACCGAACGTTTTCTACGGTATTAACACCTCATCTTACAAGCCTCTTCAATGAAATAGCGGCTACACAACAGGTATCCCCGTTGATGGGGGAAGCTCTAATTACTATAATCCCTAAAGCTGCGAAGGATCCGCAATTATGTGCTACCTATCGGCCCATAGCCCTTTTAAACCTGGACGCTAAACTATACTCTAAAATTTTGGCCAGTCGGCTAGAAAATGTCTTACCTACGCTAATCCACCCCGACCAGTCGAGCTTTATTAAGGGTCGGGCGGCCCATGATAACTTGCGCAGAATAATACATTTGATAGACAAAGTGCTGAACAAGCGCGTCCCGGCGGCCCTCCTCTCACTAGATGCAGAGAAGGCCTTCGACCGGGTTGACTGGTCCTTCCTGCATCACACACTACGCCGCTTCGGGTTTAGTGAGATTTGTATCGGAATGGTTCAGGCTAATTATCACTACCCCAGATCCCGAGTTCTAGTGAACAGTGAAGCCTCTGATTTTTTTTCGCTCTCACGGGGGACGAGGCAGGGTTGCCCCCTCTCCCCCATGCTTTTCTCCCTCTGCATTGAGCCATTTGCAATGCGGATAAGAGCTGACCCCAATATTCATGGGGTCAAATTTGGCCCAGATGAACACAAAATTTCGCTCTTCGTGGATGATGTTCTTTTACCCATCACCGACCTACCGACATCGCTGCCGGCTATCCAAAGCGAACTCAACCTTTTAGAGAAGGCAGCGGGATTTAAAGCCAATCTATCTAAATCTTTTCTACTTAATCTAACTCTGCCCCAAGCAACGATGGTGAGGGTCGAGGAGACGTCTCCCTTCTGTTGCGTACGCAAAGAAATCACCTATCTGGGTGTTAAAATCACCCCCAAATTAACCGACCTCTATAACCAACTTTCCCCTTCTGCTGCGGCAGCTTCAATCTGATTTCAGGAGATGGGGGTCTGCATTCATCTCTTGGATTGGCAGGATAAATGCAATCAAGATGAATGTCTTTACCTCTTTTAGGGTCTCCCGATTCCAGTAGATAAGGTGCTGTTCCCGGAATTGGAAAAAATTATCACCAAATTCATCTGGCAGGGACAGAGGGCGCGACTTTCCCAGCGGCTATTGACCAGACCACGACTGGAGGGTGGGTTGGCCCTTCCTGATTTCCGCTTGTATTTTCAGGCTGCCCAACTGAGGGTCATGACGGAGTGGTCCCTTAGGGCCTCCGACAAACATTGGCTGCATATGGATAGGCAGATAGCGGGTAGAACCATGCGGGACCTTCCATGGAAACCAAAACGCGACAGACCGCCTAATGTATACCTCAACATCCCCTCAGCCACTACTCTCCACATCTGGGACACCGTTACCAAGACACTGCCCTTGACGACCTTTCCTTCTCCCTACACCCCCATTCACTTCAATGCAGCATTCCCTCCGGCATTATTAGAGGGCCCCTTTAATGGGTGGAGGGAGGGTGGATGCCTCATGCTCTCTGACCTTGTTAAGCGGGGTGAACTGCTCTCCTTTGTGGAATGTGCAACCCGTTTTAAATTACAGCCCACAGAAGAATATCATTACCTCCAACTACAACATTGGGTGCAGCAACCCCAGGTGCGGCTGGCCGCGACCAGGGACCTGCTCCCTGTGGTGAAATGTATGCAATCGGGCACCACTGCCAAGGGCTGCATATCTTTTCTGAACTCGCTGCTTTTGGCGGCGGACCCCCAGCCGGTCCCACGACATAGAAGATTTTGGGATGCTCTGTTACCCACCCCATTGGGAGAGAAACAGTGGTGCTCCCTGTATAAAGACAACGTCAAACACAATTGCTCTATGTTTTTAAGAGAAGCCCTCTATAAAGTCATGTATGAATGGTATTTGCATCCCCAGAAACTATACTCGTTATTCCCAAATACCTCAGACAAATGTTGGCTGGGTTGTGGGCTGCTGGGAGACTTTCGTCATATTTGGTGGGACTGCCCCTCCATCCAACCCTTCTGGAAAGAAATCCTCTCCCAAATCAAACAGATCCTGGGATACCCCATCCCGGACACTGTAGAACATACTCTCCTGGGAGTGCGGGACCCTAGCTTAAAGTATCAGACCCAAGTGGATCGCTGTTGGTTGTGTCTGGGGGCAGCCAAGATGGCAATAGCCACCGCCTGGAAGAAGCCAGAGGCCCCCCTCCATTACCCAACGGCATGCCCGTTTATGGCGAGAACCGGTCCTTGAGCGGATGACGGACATAGTCGATGACTCGCGTAAGGGCTTTGACTACATCTGGAGCCCGTTGGTGGATTACCTGTCAGAGGGGTTGCCTCTGTTCGCCTGCAGTCCCAGATTGCAGGGCCTACATCTTTTTCAGATTTAATGGGCTTGCTACCGCCCTGTGCTGCCCCCCGTCACCCCTGGTTCGTTAGCATGAGACACCACTGAAATGTGTTTATTATGTTTCTTTCTTTATTTGTTTTCGTTTTCTTCAAAAGTTTTTGTTCTCTTTGTTGGTTCCTGAGCACAGACGAAGGATGTATACTGGAACTTTTTTTTTTTTTTTAAATATTTTTATTAACATTTTTCCTGTTAACACAAACACAATTTACACTTTCAAGCCGTTGATTAAATATCATCTTTACATAGTCATCCACAGTCACTAGCACATATAACATTGATGCATTTTCTAACGGTGCGTACTTCTCAGATACCCAGTGTCTTAGTCCCAGCTCTATTCCCTTCTGCACTGCCCTGTTGGGTGAATTGCGAACCCTCCTTCGAGATACCATAGTATTGTATCCATGGGTTCCAGATTTTCTTAAACTTCTTTGGACAACCACGGGCTATGTATGTGGTTTTTTCCCCTGACATGTACATGTCCATTCCCTTTTTCCACTCACTCAACGTGGGCCACTGTGCCGTCCCCCATTTGCACGCCAGATCTCGCTTGGCGACTACTAAACCCAGGTTGACCAGTACTCATTTTTTCCTGGGGAGATCAACATCTGTGGTATACTGGAACTTTTAAGCGGGATATGTGAGGCGCCACATTGATGGGCCCATCAAGTCTGGGAATTGTTTTTTTTAAGGAAAAATATGATTTGCCAAGACCTTGTTGGAAAAGCTGTGTCTTACTTTTCGATATCTGTAACTCTTGGCATGCGAACTGTGCTCAGTTGAGATCCCATTGTTGTATATCTTTGCAAAACCAAATAAAAAGATTTTGACAAAAAAAAATACATTCATATCATGTTTTGGATGACATTTCTTAAAGTACTGCCACTTCTCCTCAAGGCCTCCCTGGCTGACATAGGCACTCTTGCAAATTGATTCCCAAATATGCTTTTATCCTTAAGAAATGACTTAAAATTAAATTTATTTTATGTATTTATGCACTGCTTTTTAGGAACATATCCATGTTGTTTTTTTGCACACATACAATATTATTGTATGCAAGGACGATTTCACATTAAGAATTAAAGTGAATAGAAAAGCATGTTTCTCTTCTGGGCAGAGCTGGGAGAATTCAAAGTGGAAAACATCCATTAAAGTATGGGTATCACTTTAACATATGGGCATTTTGGGCTAATTCTCAGTGTTTAGGGCTTATTTACAGTGGAGACTGTTATAGCGCATGATAAGATCTCTGCAGACTAAAGATCTGGCCAGCCTGCTTTCTTTTCGCATTGTCACTTTGATGTGCACAACATATGCTTTAGGCTTTCAACCTGTGTGTCAAGTACTATTCTTGGTTCACTTCCTTTTACAACTAGGGCACGTGAAAGGCCGCATGTCTTTCCGTTCTTATGTATATTTTCAATTTGCAAGCAATACGTTCAAATTATGGGACACAACTTGGAAAAAAAAACAGGAAAGAAATAATAAAAAAATTGGTCTTGCATTTGTGAGAGTTAGAGGTGTTGGCGTTGTAAATAATTGGTCCTTACAGCAGGTTTCTGGGGATGAGGGCTCTAACACTGTTGCATGGTGTCAGCGACAGCACAGCTAGGTTGAGCGCTGCCCTCCATCTGTGCAGGGATATTGAGAACAAAGCTCTGATAGTGGTGCAGAGTATGGGGTTCGGCGTCCGAGGTCTGCCATACCTTCCATGGCAGCATGGATGTTGGAAATTCAGCTCCACTGATAATGTTCTCCTCTGTGTACTCTTTCCAGCTCTGCTACCAGGACTGAAGCTCTGGGAACCAGCATGCTGTGCTCAAACTGGTGGCACTGCACTCTGCCTGCCCAGGAATGGAAGCACTCTTTGACAGAGCAAGGATATGTGAGGCTACCTCCAACCTTGTACTGTACGCCTGTAAAAAGGGGGGGCCAAGGGAACACAGGACTTTGTAATCACTTGAAGTGTATGTGAAGGAAAAGGCAGTTGTGACAACATTCGAGTGTCTGGAGAGAAAAAACTCAAAACTAACATGGTGCCTTTATTCTCTTACGTTTCTTACCCAGCTGTCCTTAGGTGTGTAACGCAGGGCCGGACTGGGATCGCAAAGCAGCCCTGGTAATTCGGTCCAACCGGCCCAGGGGTGGGGGAGGGTGGAGGGTGCTGGCCGGAACACTGCTGCTGCTTGTGTTTGTTAAAAGGGGTCGATTTTGCAACACTGCTGCAAAACCGGCCCCCAATAACAAAAACGGCCCCCACCGGTCAAAAAACAGTCCCCGCCCTTCCAGCCCACCGGGGAAACACCCGGTGCCCGCTACGGCCAGTCCAGCCCTGGTGTAACGCCTTCAACACTTCTGTATTCAGTGTGATATCAACTATCTGGGTGTACACGTTTAATTTGTATTCATTTATTTCATTAGCACTTTGACTACCTAGTGATATCATTGTGCTGCACAGCATGGAAGGCTAACAAGAGCAAAGGGCATTTTCACAACCAAGCATTGGCGGCGGTAAGGCATTGCTGGGGGTCTCCGTACTTGGTCAACAAAAGATAAAAGCTCTTCAGTGCCTCATCAGAATGCAACCTGCTTTAGACTAAAAAAAAACAAAATACTGGCTTCAAGTGTGACATCTGGTATACCATAACTTTACAACTACTATGTGTACATTAGCACCTGGAATTCACGCGCACTTTTCCAATAACACTATAAACAGTGTTAAATATTTGGTAGAGCTGCACATGCACTGTTCTGGAGCCCCTCGGGTGCTACTCATGGCTCAATCTCCCACTACCCTCAGGGGAAAAAAAATAAGGACCGCCCAATCGGCAGGCAGACTGCTGGGAGTGGGCACGACAGGGGCGAAGGGTAGGAAGCACAACATCACCAAAGCAGGAAGAGCTGTCGTGGCATGTCCTGAGGTGCTAACCAGAGGCGTAGCTGCCATTGGTGCAGCAGGTGCAGTGGCACCAGGACCCAGAGCCCTGATAGGCCCATTGACCCCTGATAATTGCTGCATATTACTGACCCAGCAGCAGTCAATGGGGACGTTTTGCTTGCTTGCACCGTGGCCAATGGCATGCATGCAACACTACTGGTGCCAACTGTTTAACGGGGCGACACCAGTGCACGACGGCATCCAAATTGAGCGTATAGAGGTGGCTATGTACAGTTTGACATTACACAAGTAATAGACCAACTACTACACATACGGCCAGGAAGGGCCACGTTCAGTGCAACAGCACACACCACGCTTTGCACCAGGAGGGACGAGCTACCGACCACATTTAGTAAACATCACCAGTATGGCAGCTGAGCACACGCTCAACATCTGTGTATGGTTCTCAGTTGTAGAAGGTCAGGCTGGTAGCAGTAACACGATTCTGTAATGTAACTATTACCGGAAGCTTAGATTTACATGAGAAGGAACTTTCATGTTTTTCAGCATTTTTCTTTTTTGATACTCAACTTTATTGGGTTTTAACGAGGTACAGAATCAGCAGACTCAATAAATCATGCCATCATTTCCATGCAATTCACATGTTTAAGGCAACCCACATCTCAGACCAAGGCCCATCTCTTTTGCTTTTTAGCCCAACAGGCCCAGCCATGTGCACCTTATTTTCTTGTGTTTAGTTGGGCATCCTCGGCTCCATACACCGGTTGGTCTTGCGCTGCACACCAGTCCAATCCTTTGCACCACTGGGAAATCATGGGCGGAAGGGAGTTTTTCCACTTAGCTGCAATGTCTCTTTTAGGGACATAGTGGCCGTACCCAAGTAGCCCTTATCGGCTCTCATGCCTCCCGTACCCCCCATCACCTCCAGAAGTAAGGTTCGGGGTGTAAGGGCAACCTCCCAGCTCAGTACCTCAGTCAGCTCCTCAACCATGCGCTTCCAGTATTTCACTATGAGCTTGCAAGACCATGTCATGTGATAGAAGTCAGCGGGCGTGCCTGAGCAGCGCGGGCAGCTGGGATTCTGTAGGTATCCTGCCCGGTGAAGCCTACTAGGAGTGAGATATGCACAGTTATGGTAATACAACTGATTAATCACAGTCTCGCCGAGATGGTGATTACTCGGGGGGCCATAAGGGTGTACCGCCAATCTTCGTCCTCCAAGGGACCCAGCCATCCCTCCCACCGGGACCGCAGTTGGTCTAATGTGTTGGGTGAGCTATTAACTAGGGATCTGTAAATCTGAGAGACTCCTCCTTTCCCCAGGGCTCCCATGAGAAGTTTGGCCTCTAAGGGGCTGAATTCCGGGATTGTGGTGACTGCGGGGATGAGTGGGGTAAGGGTGTGTCGGAGCTGCAGGTATTTATAAAATTGTGTAGTGTTGAGGGAGTATAAACCTTGCAGGTCTTGAAAGGTACGGATATGCCCCCCGTCCACACATCTCCAAGCTGGGAGATGCCAATGTGATCCCATTTCTGAAACCCTTCTAGGGCCACCACATCCCCAATCTATGTACCTCGCCATAATGGTGTCTGGAGTGTAAGTTTGGTGTCCCATCGAGTGTATTGCAGTGCTGACCTCCAAGCCAGAAGGTTCATTCTACTTACAGACGGGAGTGAATGGGGGATTTGCAACCCATAGAGCATCGCTTGTATCTGTGAAAACTCTAGTTCTTTTAGTTCTAGTTGGTAGGCCGGGTCCGACCACCCCACCAGAGAACCACTCATTGCTAACCAGGAGCCTCGTCGCGACGTAGTGAAGAAAGAGGATTGTTGTTCCAATCCCACCGTCATATGGAGCTTTCTGACAGCGGGTCAGTGCCACCTGCGGTCTAGAATACCCCCAGAGGAACAATGTCATTAGTTTATCTATGAAGCGAAACCAATGACGCAGGAGATGAAGCGGGAGGTTCTGCAGTACATACAGGAAGCGCGGGAGTATCATCATTTTACACAAGGCCGTTTTCCCCATCGGGTTTAGTGGCAGAGTTTTTCAGCATTTAAAGGTGTAGAGTTAGCACTAGTCTTTGGCGTGTGCTGAAAGGTACGCAGGACTTGTGCAGAGAGTGGTATTACCACATTCCTTGATGAGGTAATACCGTTTTCTCTGAATATAAACTACAAAATGTTTTTAAACACTTCAATTATATCCTGGATGTGAGCCCAAGAGAACTGTGTGCACTCAATGCCTGTTAAGTAATTCTCTTCTACTCCAGGAAGCACCTGAACTGTGCAAACTGTACCTATCAAACTTCAGTGCACATCCAGACATATCTGTAGTACAGTTCATCTCCGAGGGAGCCTCTAGGCGCTTTAGAAAGTTAACGAACATCACCAGGGCTTGCTATATCGACTTCGAGTGAATGAAGAGTGAGTGGAACCTCAGGGCCTCGAACCAGTGACCTTATGGTAGTCCACTAGGCTGCCAGATCGGTCCATGCTCCCCAAAAACATGCACACCAGCCCAAACTAGTACTAGTAGGACAGCTATCTCCATAAATTATGTCTCAGCAGAACTTACTCTCACCAATCACCTTTCACTTCTTAGGGCCTATGGACCTTCGAGGCTACAGATAGCATCTGCGATGTACCTTAGTGGAACATTTATGTCTTAAACAATGATATGAAAAATATTTATTGGTCCATACTTAAGCGCCACGTGAACATATATTTTTGATTATTTTTTTCCTGCTGCACAGGCACACGTAAGCATCATCTTTACCAGACTAAACAGTGGGCGGGGCCGATAGTTAAGCAGTCCGGAATTGGAGTGTTACCATGGCCCCTTACTTGCCAACTGACGGAGAATTGTTGGGTGGTCTCACTACTACTCGGTGGTCTTGTAATTCATGCGCTAATACAAATAAACACTAAGGGCATATAATACGGCCAGCGATAATTATCGCTGGCGTTATGCGTGAGGAATCTATCGCTGGCTATCGCTGGAAATGTCGCCATGCTAGCGCTGGATTAACAACGCTTAGCGCAAAGGCGATAATTTCCCAGTGATAGCGATGTTTTCCATGGAACATCGCTGGTTTTCCAGCGATGTCCCATGGAAAACGGCGATATACTTGGCGATAGGCCTGTGGCTTAGCCACACAATCCACCCCATGTTAGGTATGCCTTAGTCAGGATTTAGCAGACGTTAAATTCCTGCGTTAAGGCATACTTAACGCAATTTAATATATCGCTAACCCATCGCTAGCATGGCAATACCTGGGTTAGCGATATTTCCCTGTTGTACTCACAGGCACGCCCCTTTGCATCTCATTAGCGATGCGATGGGAGGCGTGCAGGAAACGGACGCTAGGTCAGGAATCACGCGCTAGCGTGTCCTTGACACTCGGCGATAAAATTATCGCCGCTTTCGTCCGAAAACGGACGCTAAAGCGGCGATAATTCATTAACGCCGCCTTGTTAATATGCCTCTACAAGGCGGCGTTAATGAATTATCGCCGCTTTAGCGTCCGTCTTCGGACGAAAAGCGGCGATAATTTTATCGCCGAATTAACAAGGACACGCTAGCGCGTGATTCCTGACCTAGCGTCCGTTTCCTGCACGCCTCCCATCGCATCGCTAATGAGATGCAAAGGGGCGTGCCTGTGAATACAACAGGGGAAATATCGCTAACCCAGGTATCGCCATATTAGCAACGTGGGTTAGCGATATATTAAATTGCGTAGCAGTATGCGCTTAACGCAGGAATTTAACGTCTGCTAAATTCCTGACTAAGGCATACCTAACATGGGGGTGGATTGTGTGGCTAAGACCACAGGCCCTATCGCTAAGTATATCGTCGTTTTCCATGGGACATCGCTGGAAAACCAGCGATGTTCCATGGAAAACATCGCTATCACTGGGAAATTATCGCCTTTGCGCTAAGCGTTGTTAATACAGCGCTAGCATGGCGATAATTTCCAGCGATAGCCGGCGATAGGATTCCTCACGCTAAGCACGGCCAGCGATAATTATCGCTGGCCGTTGTTAATATGCCCCTAAATAGCGTTTTATTCGCTGTCTCAGCAGAGAGGCCACCAATTGAATATGCCGAGTGTGAACCCTCCACTGAGCAGCACCAGTGTAAGTTCTGTTTGACTTGGGGATTGTCGCTCTGAGTAGTAACAGATTCGTAACTATTTCACAAACACTTAACAGACAGGCACTCATTAAAACACGTTTTTGCTTGTAAGCAGACATCTTGAGTGACCTGGATGGTGGTCTGTGAATAAAACCACTGAAGAGCGTGCGCGCGTGTCGGGTAGAGGGAAACTGGAGGCGAGAGCTGTAAAGAGCATGCGGGGCGCTTCACATTATCTGAAGATCGTCGCAGCGCATCCTCAGCATACGACGCCTGTGCACTAGCCGGCAGTGCCGGGGTACAGTCACCTGTGGGGTACTGCACCATTGATGCACATGGCCCTGGTGCTGGGGGTGCGGCGGCACCCGGCACCACTTAACTGTGTAGTGCTGGGCCCACAGAACCCATCAGTACCATGGAGACAGCGGACTGGGGAGTGCTGGTACTGAAGCACACAGACAAAAGCACAGAACAGGCATGTCTTACTGTCATTAAACATGCACTTTTAAAAAAAGCATAACATTGAACTCCTTTACATGAATTTATATACTGAAAACAGGAGTTGATTATAGTTATGAGGTCGACGGCGTTTCGATCTCAAACATTTGAGATCATCTTCAGGACAGGTGTGTGAGCGCCTGATATCACTGGAAAAGAAAAGAGAAAGAGGAGGTTGTAAGGCCAGAGTAATTAGGGGGCCTTGGGATTAGTTGACAAGTTAGGTAATATCGTTAGTGCCGAGTCTTTTTATATATTGCATACATATATAGGTCAAAAAATTGGTATGAGACCAACCCATATTGTTTTTAAATTGCGTTGTCCACATCTTAGTTTAAGGTACTGATGGAATCATTTCAACACTGGTTAGTTGGTGCATTAATTCAGAATAGAGTAATTGCATGGAACTTACTGGGGAACCATGCAAAGAGCGAGCCTACGTCTTGTGATGTCTCGCGCTGAGATTGGATGAATCCGAAGTCTCTGTGATGAGAATGAGAGGAGGGTCAGTTGATGGAAAGGCCGGGGTGTGTTCATGGAATACACCGAAGTAGGGGACCTACTTGTAAGTAATTAGTTTAAATGGATCCAAACATCGGGGGAGCATCGTGATCAGTCGTCCACCTGTATTTTTTATCAATTAAATGATAACAATTAAATGAAGAACTGTGTTGCCAGTCGTCACGGATGAGGTTTAATGAGCCTAAATCCCGAAGTTATTTGGTGGCAACTGAGAGAGAACGGATTGAAAAAGAATTGGAAGTTAAAGTATCCGTGCAAAAGTCATCTGGATGTTGCGAGGACGGTGGGTGGGACTTTGAGGGACATCTTACTTAATGTGAAGCTCAGTCGGGCATGAGTTCCCGCCGGTGCAAGTCTCCTCAGTTAGAATGAGACATGCTGGCCAGGTAACCCAGAAGTGGGATATACTGACCGTGTGGAATTGGAACCTGCGAGTGCGGCAAGTGACTAAAATGCTAACCACTGTGTGGCGCGCATGCGCAAATTGGCAAGTACATTAGTTTGTAATTTCAGAAGCCGCTTTGGAGGAAGAATAGATAAAGATAAGATACAGATGCCTTATTCCAATTTGGATAGAGAGATGAGACACATACAATGTTAAAAAAGTTTTTTCAAAGAACTGTACTTTATAGGGACAAAATGTATTGACGATTGGTGTGGTGAAGAAGGTTATCACCACACGTGATACAACAGAAGATTAATATATGGACAAAGCAAACACAAGGAGATGATGGACGGAGCGCTGAAACTTTTCAGACACTCACCCCCAGTCACAGATCTGGGTTGAATCCATCATCGTTCTTTAGCTCACTTCGCCACCCCAGTTCAGACACAGGTATATGCAAATCAGTCTTGACCCTGTGCCTCATGGGAACAGTCCAGCCCGAACTGCCAAGCCATGTCTTCCCTGTACCAGAAACAAGCAACCTGGGACTGGTTTTGGGCTGACAGCCCTCATCAGCCAGGCTAGCTTGAATCCAGTGGCAAAGTGAGCAAGGGACCCATGTCTGGGCATACCCTGCCAACTTAGGGCGAACAAAGCAAACACAAGGAGATGATGGACGGAGCGCTGAAACTTTTCAGACACTCACCCCCAGTCACAGATCTGGGTTGAATCCATCATCATTCTTTAGCTCACTTCGCCACCCCAGTTCAGACACAGCTATATGCAAATCAGTCTTGACCCTGTGCCTCATGGGAACAGTCCAGCCCGAACTGCCAAGCCATGTCTTACCTGGATCAGAAACAAGCATCCTGGTACCGGTTTCGGGCTAACAGCCCTCTTCAGCCAGGCTAGCTTGAATCCAGTGGCAAAGTGAGCAAGGGACCCACGTCTGTGCATACCCTGCCAACTTAGGGTGAACAAAGCAAACACAAGGAGATGATGGACAGAACGCTGACACTTTTCAGACACTCACCCCCAGTCACAGATCTGGGTTGAATCCATCATCGTTCTTTAGCTCACTTCGCCACCCCAGTTCAGACACAGCTATATGCAAATCACTCTTGACATGTGCCTCATGGGAACAGTCCAGCCCGAACTGCCAAGCCATGTCTTCCCTGGACCAGAAACAAGCATCCTGGGACCGTTTCGGGCTAACAGCCCTCATCAGCCAGGCTAGCTTGAATCCAGTGGCAAAGTGAGCAAGGGACCCATTTCTGGCATACCCTGCCAACTTAGGGCAAACAAAGCAAACACAAGGAGATGATGGACGGAGCGCTGAAACTTTTCAGACACTCATCCCCAGTCACAGATCTGGGTTGTATCCATCATCGTTCTTTAGCTCACTTCGCCACCCCAGTTCAGACACAGCTATATGTAAATCAGTCTTGACCCTGTGCTTCATGGGAACAGTCCAGCCCAATCTGCCAAGCCATGTCTTTCCTGGACCGGAAACAATCATCCTGGTACCGGTTTCGGGCTAACAGCCCTCATCAGCCAGGCTAGCTTGAATCCAGTGGCAAAGTGAGCAAGGGACCCACATCTGGGCATACCCTGCCAACGTAGGGCGAACAAAGCAAACACAAGGAGATGATGGATGGAGCGCTGAAACTTTTCAGACACTTGAGATCGAAACGCCGTTGACCTCATAACTATAATCAACTCCTGTTTTCAGTATATAAATGCATGTAAAGGAGTTCAATGCTAAGCTTTTTTAAGAGTGTATGTTTTTTACTACCTTTTCACTCACTAGAGCACCTTTTTGTCACTTACCTGTGAGCACTGGATCATATATATTTATATTATCTAAAAACGACTAGACTACAAAATCTCTTGATATACTGCAATGAATAAATTATTTGCACTACAGATCAAAATGTTTGGAGGTTGTGTTTCTTCATAAAGTTTTCATTATATTACATATTATAGAGTCCAGATCAAAAACGTACGGAACCTATTTCCATTTTTGTTTTTCCTTTCATGAAAAAGGAACATATACGTGACCAGGGGCGCGTTTTGAACCACTGTTCGCAAAACATATTGTATATACCCCAGGTTCTTTAATTGTGGGGTCCCCTTGTCTTGAAAAATATATTTACTGTCATTAAAGCCCGCAGAGGCTGTGGGGGAGAAGGGGCAGTGGAGCGTTCAGTATTGTTGAGAGCTGGATTCATATAACACAAGTGCTTTTATTTATAGTTGCTCCGTTTAAGTGCTTGAACAAACAAAGTAGTCCCGAAACAATGCCCTACAATGGCCGCTGTGTAGGGTTAAAGGTAGTTGAGCGGTGCTCTGGGGAGGGTTAAACAGCGGAGGCGCCATGACGTATGCCTGCCCTTAACAAATGGGATACAATTAAAGTCAAAGGGGTAACCCAGTGTCCCTCAGAACCTGGGTATTGACGTTAGTCTATCACCTCATGTCACAACAGTCACTATTGAACCACTAATTCTTGTATTGTATGACAGCCTTTTTTCTACGAAAAGACGTTGATATATATGAAACAAGAAAAAATATATATACATACTTATCTAAAAATCGGTGTTGTGTTTTTGTGCTTAAAAATCTATGTTTATCTGTCAATTTACTATATGACTATTGCATGTCTAAAGGAATTAGGTGCTACCCGACGGAACCATTTTGTTAACTATATTGTTATGTTATGTTATGTTAAAAAAGATTTGTAGAGCGCACTAACACCGATTGGTTTCTTGGCGCTGAGTTGCAAGGGATCGCTAGCCCGGGTGCAGTTTTAGCAGTATGCTTGGGTGAATAGCCAAGTTTTAAGGGACTTCCTGAAAATCAGCAGACTGGGACTTAATCTGATTTCCAGGGGGAGCGAATTCCACAATCTGGGGGCCAGCGTAGCAAACCTGCTGCCGCCTTGGCGCTTCGACTTGAAAGTTGGAACAGTCAGAAATTGGAGCTGGGCGGAGCGGAGATCTCGGGGGGGAATGTAGCGAGAGATCAGTTTGTTTAGGAATTTAGGACTCCTACCGTTCAGGGCCTTGAACACCAGGCAGCCGATTTTAAAGGTGCAGCGCTGGGGTAGGGGGAGCCAGTGCAGTTTCTTGAGGAGGGGGGAAGCGTGTTGCCACCTAGGTTGTCTATAGATCAGTCGGGCCGCTTGGTTCTGCACCATCTGGAGCCGTTTTGTGAGGCCAATTGGTAGCCCGAGATAGATTGCGTTGGCATAATCAAGTTGTGATTGTACCATGGCTATCAGGACCTGTATCAGAGCTGCTTGGGTCAGTAGCCTGCTTATCTTTCTGATTTTTCGCAGTTGGAGAAAGCAAGTGGAGATCACTGTACCAACGTGAGTTTTCAGGGATAGGTCGCTACTTATATAGACGCCTAGGCTTTTGACTGAGGGGGAAGGGACGGGAGGGGGACCGAGTTCACTTGGCCAGTACTGAGGTCCCCAATGCATGTGGCCGCCGCTAGTCAAGACCAGTTCAGTTTTGCCAGGGTTTAATTTTAGGTGGTTGTGATCCATCCATTGGCGAATGAGTAACATAGTGGACTGAAAGTCAGATATTGACTGTGGGGAGTTGTCGATTGTAAACATAAGTTGGAGGTCATCAGCGTAGTTAAATGTGACCACTCTGTTTTCTTTCAGTGATCTGATTAAGGAGAGAAGGTAAAGATTGAACAGATGTGGGGAGAGCGAGGAGCCCTGGGGAACCCCGCACGAGGTGTTGATTTTAGGGGCTGTGAACTGGCTGATGCGGAGTGCCTGCGAGCGGTTTTCCAGGACGGAGCGAATCCATCTCAGGGCAGAGCCCTGGATGCCGGCCTCGCCGACACGGTCCACCAGTAAATTTTGGTCGACCGTGTCGAAGGCGGCCGAGAGATCTAACAGCACCAGGGCTTGAGGAGAACCTCTGTCTGCTTTTTCACAAAGAGAGTCCATGACTGCCAGTATCACTGATTCCGTCGAGTGGGCTGGACGGAAGCCAGCTTGACGAGGGTCAAGGAACTCAGTTTGTTCCAGGAAATTGGACAGGCATTTTGCCACATGGGCCTCTAGTACCTTGGCCAGGTAAGGTAACAGGGAGATAGGGCGGTAGTTTGCTAAAGTATGGGGGTCGGGGTTCGGTTTCTTTAAAAGAGGAACCACTATAGCCTCCTTAAAGGCCGTAGGGACGCAGCCCTGGGACAGGGAATTGTTGAGAAGGGCAAGAACAGGATGGGGGAAAGCGGTGAAGGCCGCCTTTAAAATGTGAGGTGGGCAGTGGTCCCGAGGCGAACCAGATTTGACTTTTAGGAGGAGATCCCGCAGGGTCTCTGCGTCTATAAGTGGAAAAGAGCAGAGAGAGTGGGGGTTCCTAGGTGGGAGGTTGGAGATGTCTGGAGGTGGGGAGGGGGGAATGCTGGCTTTGATGATAGCGATTTTATCCACAAAGAATTTGTTCAGAGAGTCACAGAGGGCTTGTGACGGTGGGGGTTTGCTAAGGACTCTCTCTGGGTTGGACAGTTCGTCCACTATGGCAAAAATTTCTTTAGCTTGGTTGCTAGAATTGATAATTCTTGAGGAGACGTGGGCCGCCTTAGCGGTGGAGATTGCCTTTTTATAAACCTTCAAAGCCTGTGCGTAGGTGGATTTCCCTGTCTGTGTATATTCTCTCCTCCATTTCCTTTCTAGTTGGCGGAAGGTCAGTTTTTGTTGTTTTAGTTCGGGGGAGAACCATCTCTGCGCCTCATGGCGGCGGGTGAGTCTGAATTGTTTGAGTGGGGCGTGTTCATTGCTGGCTGCTAGGAGCCAAGCTGAGATATTCTCCTCGTAAGAATTAACTATATTCTTAACAAATGGGAAGCACACAAAATGGAGCAAGGTTGATGCCAGAAAATGAGAAGCCGGTGGGCAGACCGTAAGTCCGGAAACAGATACAGCATGTCTCGGTTCGAGACAGCGCATGTGCGCAGTCTAAAGCCGAGATCTAAAAAAGACCACAGAGAACCAGCAAATATGTAAACAAGCAGTAAATGCTTATGTTTTTTAATAACCAGCAGAAGGTAATAACCTTATCCCTTTGGTGCAATTCAAATCCTTTAAAACTGTTGGAGCCTAACCTGGAAACAGGACGTACCCTGCCCAGTGTCTGCTTAAACCAAGCCAGCATTGTTCATGAATAAATGTGTTTTATTGTGTTCTGTATTTCAAAAGGACAGATTGTAATGCCAAGGAATGAAGCTTTTTAGTAGGTCCTCGTCGTTGGAAGGATATGACTTTCACACCATGCACTTTCTTGGCTCTTTCTTTGTTCCACTCATACTGCTCGATAATCCTTAAACAACCCTTTCAGAATGCCTAACTGCTAGGAGCCCTTCTCTGCTGCTGCTGAATGCTTGGGGTGCCGAATACAAAAACCTAGTTTTAATTCTACTTCATGTCTCTTTCTTCCCACACCCTACAATCCATGGAGCTGGCCGGTCCCCCATGCCAGCTCCCCTTGCTAATAAGGTCTTGCTTGTCTCCCCAGGGATTTATTTGTCTTTGCTCATCTCCATTTTGTTTTTTTACTACTTTTGCTGCTGTTTGTCTTTTGCTCATCTACTCTTTGCTTCTGCTCTTCTTACTGCGTTTACCTTTTGTCATCTCGGTTTCTCCCTTGCTTCTACTGGCCGTTTAGTTGTATTGTTTTTTCCCCTCTGCATAATCCTTGAGTTTCTGTGGTTTTTTATCTGTGTTGCCTATTTTCTCCTCCAGCTGTTTCCGCCACTCCACTGCCGCCCGCTTGTTTTTCCCACTGTTTCAGCCGCCTTCTCCTTCCTTCCTGCTTCCCGCCTCTCGCCTTCCCAGCCTCCTCCACCCAGCACCCTTCCTCCCTCCCAGGGCCTACTTAATGAGGCCTCAGTGCGACCCCATTGAGCAGGTCCCCTGTGCCAGCTCCCTTTGCTACTTAGGTCTTGCTTGTCTCCATAGGGATTTATTTGTCTTTGCTCATCTCTGTTTTGTTTTTTACTGCTTTTGCTGCTGTCTGTCTTTTGCTCATCTCCATTTTGCTTTTGTTGCTCTTAATGCTGGTTTACTTTAATCATCTCCACTTTGCTTTTGCTGCTCTTACTGTTGTTTGTCTTTTGCTTATCTCCATTTCTCCCATACTGTTGCTGGCCGTTTAGCTGTACTATTTTTCACCTCTGCATAGTCCTTGAGGCTCTGTTGTTTTGTATCTCCTCCTACTGTTTCCACAGTTCCCCCATGCCTGTTCCTTTTTTCCTGCCGTTCTAGCCGCCGCTGCTATCCTCCCACTTCAAGCCTCTAGGCTGCCATGCCCTCCTCCACCCAGTGTGCCTCCCTCCTTCCCCATCTGCGCCTGGACCATGCCCAGTGCTAGGAACCCTCATTCTCCCACCCCCCGAGAGACACCCCTGCTGAACTCCAAGCCCTGGACCCCAGACCTAGCAACAACAACTGCTGCTGTACGTCCCCGTGATCAACAGCAGGACCTTTCACCTTCTGACACTGTCTCTTCTCCTGCAACACCGGAGCACCCAAATGCACAACGCCTACCATGACTGCTTCAGAACAACTCCACTGCCGCCTGCTCAACATAGGATTACTCTGCAATCACACCTCTTAGATCTGGGACACCATCACCTCCCTCACCTCCAACATCTTCCGCACCGAAACCTGGCTCAACCCTGCAGGCGCACCGACATCGCCTCGGCAACACCAGACAGCTACAAGATAGCGCACCAGGACCGCACCAACAAACACGGAGGTGGAATCAGCATCATTCACAAAGAAACCATCCACTGCACCATCAGTGCAGACAATACCAACTTGATCATGGAACACCTCAACTTCCAACTCTGGGGCCGATTCCGATCTGGGTCGGAAGGGCTCTGAACGCGATCCGGCCGGAAAAAGTATGAGTCGGACGCGTGTTTCCCGACCGACTCGGACACCTGTACGAGCGAGCAAGTACGATGCGACTGTACGCGTGTGTTCCGATCTAACCGTTTCCGGATCCGAACCGCTCCGACCGACTCGTACGGACACGATTCGCACTGCGCAATGGAGACGTGTTACGACTGAGCGAGTACGATGTACGCGTCAGACAGCCAGATCGAGCCAAAGTTTCCGGCTCGCAAAACGTCCGGGAAGCTGCTTTTGGGGGGCTGTATAGGCCCCCCATCACCCGCAGCCTTATGACTCGGACACAGGGGGAGACCCAAGGGTCTCCCCTACACAGGCATGTACGGTGCGGATGGCACCAACACGTACCCGCTGCAGGGGGCGCCCTTTTGCGAGACGTACCCATTCAGTCAATGGGAGCCCATGTACGCGTCGTACGACCGGCTCCCATTGACTTCAATGGGAGTCCGACAGCATGCGGCCGCATCGTACTCGCTCGGTCGGACTGCAGGAGTCCGGCTCGGTCGGAAAACACTCCGGATCCGGCTCGGTCGGAGAGCTTTCCGACCCAGATCGGAATCGGCCCCTCTGTATTGACAGCAAATCTGCGATCAGAGGCACCCTTGCCTACAGACCTCCAGGACCACACCCCAGCTTCTGCAAAGCCATTCTCGAATTTATCGACCCGTTTGCCATCAACTCCAAGCACTATATCTTCCTAAGAGATCTCAATTTTTACTTCGACAACCTCAACAACACCTGCACCACCAACCTCCTCGAAAGTATGAACAACATCAGCCTCACCCAACTAGTCACCGACCCCACATACCACGCAGGAGACACGCTCGACCCCATCCATCACGGCCAGCGACAGGCTCAAATACAGCCATGTCACAGAGCTCACCTGGACAGACCATGCCATCGGCCATTTCACCATCGCAGGATCCCCCCGCACCGCTTCCAAGCCACCCATCACCCCACGCTGCAGCTGGAACAAAGTATCAGAGAGCCAGTGAACTGACACCCTCAACACCTCCCAGGTCGACACCACAACCAAATTAGAACAGGCTGTCAAGAACTTCTCCTCCTGGAACACTGATTGCACCAACAGAGTTGCCCCCGTAAAGCCCACCAGACTCAAGACACCCACCAAGCAAGCCAGTTGGTGCACCACTTAACTAAGGAGCATATTTACAAGCCCCTATTGCCACCACAACGTCACTTTTTTGGACGTTGTGATGGCGATAGGGGCTTCGCCTTATTTACAAGGCAGCGTTAAGCCACTTAATGTGGCTTAACTCTGCCTTGTAAATAAGGCACCCTTTCACCCTATACTTAGCGTGAAAGGGGAGGGCAACGGGTGTTGCTGTGGGTGTTCCACCACACCACCCATTGATTTTGACGCTGCCCCATATGTACAAGGGTGGCGTAAATATGGGGCAGCGCCAAAATTAAGATCAGGGAAATCCTGGTCTTACCCTGGTGAAACGAGGAGAAATGTTTAATTTCTCCTCGTTTTTGCTGGTTCCATGTGTGCTGGAAACAGCAAAACGCCATTGATTGTTTATGTGCAAGAAGGTGTCCCTTCCTGCACATAAACATTCATTAAAAAACAAAAATGACGTTTTGCAACTTCTATGTGTGTTGCATTATAAGCAGCACACAAAGAAGTTACAAAACGCCATTAAAGATTGTTTATATGCAGGAAGGGACACCTTCTTACACATAAACAATCTTCCCCTGCACCACAGACACCCTTGCACTATGGTGCAAGGGTGCCTGCGTTGGCGCTAGGCAGATAAATTTAGCACCAGTGCAGGGGGAAATGCAGGGCTGCACCATATTGTTGTAAATATGGTGCAGTGCTGCGTTTCTGAAGTGGCAGAGCGCTGCGTTACGCCAAGGAGGCTAACACAGTGCTCCGTCACTTCCATGTAAATATGCCCCTAAGAACTCCAAAACGCAACTGCAAGGTGACTAGAAAGGAAATTGCACACCAGCAAAGAGCCCTCATACCGAGCAACCTTCAAGGTGACCCTCAACCAGTACCACCATCTACTGAAAGAGACGAAAAGGAACGCCCTAGCCGACAGCATCGAAACCAGGACTAACCACAGCAAAGAACTCTTCAAAATCTTCAGAGAGTTCGCCAATCCCTCAATCACCAAAACCCTCATCACCCCTTCTCAGGAACTCTCTGGTGGACTTCTTCAGCGACAACATCCACCATCTGCAAAAACTTTGAATCCCAATCCCACCACCACCAACACCCTCAGTCTCCTCTCTCCCACAAATGTTGACCCTGATGCAACATTCAACCACCTGCTGATCACCTGAGACCAGCTCACCACACAAAGCACCACAGCCATCATGAACTCCGTTCACTCAGGAGCTCCCACAGACCCCTGCCCCCACAACGTGTTCAACCTTGGGAGCATAATGATCAGCAGCGAGCTCACCACCATTTTCAACTCCTCCATAACCACATCCTCCTTCCCCGGAGCATGGAAACATGCAGAAGTCAAACCCTTTCTCAAGAAACCCTCCGCCGACCCCAGCGAACTCAAGAATTACTGTCTCATCTCGCAGCTCTCCTTTCCCGCCGAAATTCTCGAAAAAGTCATCAACCACCAACTCACAGAACACCTGGAAATCAACAATCTACTGGACGGAGGCGTGGCTACGGCACCGATCGCGATGGTCGTGCTCCTGTGAGGCTCCGTGGCTCTTGGGGCTCCTGCCCGTAATTTATCCGTTTAAAATATAGCAACTCATGTCGGAGAGACCGGAATAAGCGTCGAAGGAGGTGAGGAGTTCGGCGCCGAGGGTGGAAGTTCCGCGACCGTGATTTACGACCGGCTGCAGAGCTGAGACCTAATGGAGGAACTGCGACCCCGGGCTCAATTGGCAACAGTGCCCCGAAAATAGTGTGGAGAGAAGAACGCGAGTCGCAGACGAGCCGCAACCGGAAAGGCGACGATCGCAGACACCACAAACAATATGGCAGGGTAAAATGAGTCGGAGATCCGTGATTCAGCCCTGACGGACGGGGCCTCAGAGACGACGCAGTAGGTGACGGCGGAACGGTGAGGCTACTCTGCTGAAGGCCAGAAGCTGAAACGGAGCAGCACCAGCGGGCACAGAGAAACTGCACAACGTCCCCTCGGTGAGTGATCGGGGTGGCGAGGGGACGGAAGACTCACAACCCAGGAGTCCAGCGTAGCACTGTGAGGCACTGACAAGGAGCGGAGCATAGAGAGGGACCGGGGTATTAAAGATGGCGCCGAAACAATGAAAGAGCCGGTGTTCGACTCCAAACTGGGATAATTCAGGGCGAGTCTGTCCTGATTGCACCAAAACATTTGATGAGGACCGGGGAACAATAAAATAAGAAGTGCAACTCTGAGGCGTCCAGTAGCCTGTGTGAAGCAGAGAATATCAATGCAGGTATAGTGGCTCAAACAGACAGAAATAGAACGAAGGAAAGCACATTAGGGAGTAGTATCCGGGACTAGGGAGTACATCCGATGAGATCAGAGCCGTAGTGAAAGGACACCACCTACACTGAGAGTGCGAGAAACGCAGAGACATAACACTCCCGGAAGAGACAGGATAATACAAACACTAATTGTGAAGTAGCAGAAAGAGTGTACCATTGACTACGATCCAGTCACACTAATTAGTGAAGAAGCGGCAGACCAAGATATAGTTGGCTGGAGTCGGATCTGCAGTAGAGTTACGCCGGCGCTGGTCATTCATCAGATACCATAAGAAAAGTAGAGCGACATTGGTACAAAAGAGGCTTGGGAAAGAGACGTACCGGAATCGATTTCAACCATATACCAATTGGTGGGCCAAAATGTTGGTGAGCAAAGGTGCGAAGGGCTCCCTCCAGACCAAACTGGATAAATACACGCTGCAAAAAAAAACTGATACTGATGACCCGGGTAAGGGAGGTGAAACACCAGAACTGAGCAGTGAAGGCGGAGACACATCATTGTAAGACATTATGGAGGCCATAAAAGGAATTCGTACGTCTCTTGAGCATAGACTGGACACGGTGACGACGGAGGTGACACTTCTGAGAGCAGACATGCAAAATATAAACACAAAAGTTAAATCCATGGAGGCGACCGCAGCAGAGATGAGCGGTGAGACAAAGCTAATGAAACAGGACATTAAGGAACTCCAGGTTGCCAATAAGAAAATGGAAAGACTCCTGGATGACTATGAAGGCCGATCGAGGAGGAATAACGTCAGAATTTTGGGGGTTCCTGAAAAGGCGGAGGGAGCAACAGCTGACCTCTTTGTAGAAACTCTAATTTGTGATTATCTGAAACCTAAATCTTTGTCAACATTCTTCACGGTCGAGAGGGCACACAGGATTCCTGGGGGAAGACCAAAACCAGGCGCACCTCCAAGACTCATACTAGCGAGGTTACTGAATTTCAGAGATCGAGACAATATACTGCAGACGGCCCGAGTATCCCCAGCGGTCAAATACGAAAATAGTGAGATCTCCTTTTATCCGGACTTTACAATCGCAGTGCAGAAACAAAGGAGAACTTTTCTGGAAATCAAGAGGCAAGTGAGAGAAAAAGGTGTGAGATATTCGATGCTGTACCCGGCAAAACTTAGAGTTGAGGCGGAGGGAAGATCCTGGTTCTTTGAAACGCCGGAGGCAGCTGCGGACTGGCTGGAGGGCTGGAGGCCGGCACGAGAACATAATCCCCGTAAGGGAAGAGAGCACCCTATCCAAACCAAAGCTGCACAGCAAGGAGGCAGATATGAACCATTGATGAAGGTGGTAGAGGAGAATGATGCGTATGGATAAGAAGATCCCTGGCACTATGTAATTGTTGGACTGCGTTAAGTATAGAACACTAAATACCTCCATTGACATTGCATATAAGAATTTAAAGACATGAGAGCATATTGATTCATGGGGCGGGAGAGCCTAGAGGGAGGGAGCCCCCCCAAACTTTACTTATAGTTAGTGATTAAGGGGCGACAGGCACTCTGCATAGTTGGGGACATGGGCAGTTCAGAGCCCAGAGTGCAGGGGAGCAGGGAGGGGGGTATAGGGAGTTTTGTAAATGTAGAATTGTTGTTTTTTTGTTGCAGATACACAAATGGTGAAAGAGACAAGAGGGGGAAATTGGGTGGCAATACAGGATCAGGGGAAATCACCAAGCACATCCAGCCCCGGGGCGAGACACAAAGGACAATAGTTAAAGGATGGGCTACCAAATGGGGGAAGAACTATGAGCAAAGATATGGGCACAACAGGCAATACAAATTTTAGACAACTGTCCTGGAATGGAAACGGTCTACGTGACAAGCTAAAGAGAGGGATAGTATTGCAATTTATTAAGCGACATGCCCCAGAATTAATACTACTCCAGGAAACGCACCTCGTAGGATATATGTGCAAAGCCCTAACTAGATGGGGATATCAACTGGTGGCACACGCGGGCTTTACTACAAGTTCGAGGGGGGTGGGGATCATGAAGAAACGATCTTTCCCAATGACGATAGAACAAGCACACACTGATAACTTAGGTAGATACACGGCGGTGTCGGGTATATGGGAGGGAGAAGCATTAACAGTAGTTTCAGTATATTCACCACCAGGCCTGCAAGAGGCCACTTTAAGAGAACTGGGGAGAGTGATACTATCGTTTCCAATGGGAAAACTGGTAATAGGGGGAGACTTTAATTCGGTGATGTCAGGGAGACTGGACCAACACCCCCGCGAGACCTAGCTCCATCACAGAAGATACTCCCGCATTTCCTGTATGCAATAAGACTTGTAGATGTGTGGCGGGCCCATCATCCGAACGATGCACAATATACATTCCATTCTGGGGCCCATGATAGTCTCTCCCGAATCGACTATATCCTGACCCCGGCAGACCAGGTACGTTACGTTAAAGAGATCCGTCACTTAGCAAGAGGTATCTCTGACCACTCCCCAGTGTGGGTACAAGTAGAGATTGGTAACGGAAGCGGGACCAGAATAGCGCCAATAAACCCCTGGCACCTCCGAAACCCAAAGATTAAAGAAAGACTCACTCAGGAAATAGATTACTATTTTAGTGAAAATGAGGGCTTGGTGGACTCGGCCCGGACCCTATGGGAAGCCTTTAAGTCAGTAATTCGGGGACAAGCGGTGTCCCAGATAGCGGGAGCTGAAAAGGAAAAGAATGCGCGATTAGTTAGGCTAGGAGAGGAAATACTAAACTTAGAGAATGGCCTTACTAGAGCAGAAAATCTAAATGGGGCGCATAGGCTCAATTTAAAAAAAGAAGAATATAGACATGTAGTGCATGATATGGCAAAGGCAATGTACAGACATAAATTAGGGAGAATATACGAGCAGGGAGATAAAGCTGGGAAGCTGTTGGCCTGGCTGGATAAGAGAGAACAAGCGAGTCGACTAGTCACAGAACTACTGTCAGATTCAGGAGACAAACTAACAGACATGCAGGAAATTGCCGATGAATTTGCCAAATACTATGAGCTACTCTATGCTTCAATGACCACCAGAAACGAAATAGAAGTGAAGACGCTACTGTCTGAAATGCACCTACCAAAGTTAGCGGAAGATGATAGAAGTCCACTAGATATGGACCTAACCCCGGATGAAATTGCACAGGCCATACGCACTCTGCAATCTGGGAAAGCGATGGGTCCGAACGGCCTCCCGATAGAACTTTACAAATTAAGGCTGGAAAAGCTAGCCCCCCACCTTCTGCGAATGTACAAAGAGAGCTTGGAGAGGGGGATTCTCCCACAAGATCAGAGAATAGCGACCCTGGTGGTGATACATAAGGATGGCAAACCCAAAAACCAATGTTCATCCTATCGGCCCATATCATTACTAAATGCAGAGGCCAAAATACTGGCCAAGCTACTGGCTACCCGACTGGTCCAGGTTATTACGGGACTGGTCCACCCTGAGCAGTCCGGTTTTATGCCGTCAAGGAACACGTCATTAAATCTGCGACGATTGCATGGGGTCATGGGGCGGATAGACACAATAAGGGAGGACGCAGTGGTGTTGTCCTTGGACGCTGCCATGGCGTTCAATACCATTGAATGGACATACCTGTTTGCCGTTTTGGAAGCACTCAGGTTCGGTCCCAAATTTATAGGTTGGATTAGGCTCCTTTACACTGACCCACTTGCACAAGTAGTAGTTAATAATAAAAAGTCAACTAGTTTTACCTTGCATCGAGGGACACGGCAGGGTTGCCCCCTATCCCCACTTCTATTTGCTCTGACATTGGAGCCCCTTGGCTACTGGGTCCGTAAAGACCCAATAATTAGGGGACTGCACTGGGCAGAGGAGTGGGAAGACCGTATCTCACTCTATGCGGATGATATTTTATTATATCTGGCTTCACCAGGAAGGTCTCTGCACAGAGTACTAAATATATTCACAGATTTCGGCACTTACTCCGGTTATAATATTAACTGGTCAAAATCGTTTATATTTGTATTGTGCGGAAACCCACCAGCCCAACCCATGGAAGGTACGGTGATGATAGCTACAGAGGGGTTCAGATATTTAGGACTGTTCATCACGAGAGATCCCAAACGGTTCTATACATCTAACTTGTTGCCACCGCTACAAAGGCTCAGATGAGACGTAGAGCACTGGAAGACAGTGCCACTGACACTACTAGGAAGATGATGTCCCTGCCTCGATTCCTGTATGTTCTGCACAATTCACCGGACCCGGTCCCCGTGTCTTATTTTGCCGAAATAGAAAGTGTGCAGAGGGCTTTGCTCTGGGGAAGTAGTCCACCACGTATTTCACTTACGAAGCTAGTCAAAGGCTGGTATGATGGGGGTATTGGCTTACCTAACATTAAAAGATACTACTGGGCCGAGCAACTAGCGGCCATCAACCAGATCGTATATCGCCCCCCGACTGATCCGGGTTATTCAATGGACAGATGGCAGATGGCAACTGCCTGGGAGTAATCCCACCCGCGCGCTGTATTCGAGGCCCAAGAGAATGAACCTGACAGGGCCCATGAAGCATTCGATCCAGGTGTGGCATACTGCACATAAGTGTATGGGCTGGGAGAAAAAAATAACACTAGCCACCCCATTATGGGAAACTGAGCAACTGGGCTCTCTCTGGCAGACTAAAGGGTTCGATAAGTGGGATACTATAGGTATCACTAAGGTGAGTGACCTGTGGAAAAAGGGGGAGGTGGTACCCTTTGAGATGCTGAAACAAGAGTATGAAATGGCGGAGACAGAGAGATTCCAGTACTTACAGGTACAACATGCACTACGGACGGTGATCCCGAAAGGAGAGATCCCTCCGGACGCCTCCCCCCTCGAAGATAGGCTTCTTGATAGATATATATTCAAAAAAGCGATCTCCTTGACGTACTCAAAACTGATTAATCATTCATCTGATCCAATACTGCAACTCCGTGCAAAATGGGAGACCGACCTAGGAGGGTTGGAGGAGGAGGACTGGCAGGAAGCATTGGCATCGCCCAAGGAAGTGGCAATTTCATCTAAGCTGAGATTAGTGCAGTTAAAAATCTTGCATAGAATATATGTCACTGGGCCAATGCTGGTAAAACTGGGCTACAGAGAAGACCCTAGTTGCAGAAGACAGTGTGGCCAGGAGGCTACGTTCCTCCATATTATTTGGGAATGCCCGCAGATTAGTAGATATTGGAATTAGGTGGTTGAATGAATGGGAGAGGTGCTGGGGAAGAGACTAATACCTGAGGCCAAAAGATGTCTTCTGAATGTGTGGGAAACAAAAGATCTAGTTAGTAAAGAGAGAACATGTGTATCGCTGGGGCAGATAGTGAGTAAGAGGAACATAGCTAAGAAATGGGGAGCAAAAGAGGCCCCAACAATAGAAGAATGGGGAAAAGACATGGATTGGTGTATGTTTCGGGAGAAGACAGTATACATATCCACGGGGTGCCCGAAGAAATGGATACAAATATGGGATAAATGGAACGCTTACAGGGGAAATATATGTACTCCACCCAGTTTGCCAGTACAAGTAGCCCAGGAGGAATTGGATTAGTAAAGTACAAGATTGCTCTGATCAAGGGAAATGTTTTTATACAGAATATGTCAAGTTCTATGACACCAGTGAGAATGATTTGTAAACTATATGTGCTATCTGCAACAGTGTTTATTGTATACAATAAAAAGATTTATAAAAAAAAATGAAAAATCTACTGGACATCATCCAATACGGATTCCGCACCAATCGCAGCACCAAAACTGCCCTGATCGCTGCAACAGACAACATCAGAACCCTCCTTGACGGGAAGAAACGGGGTCCCTGATCCTCTTTGACCTCTCAGCAGCATGCAACACCATATCCCACCACACCCTTATCAAGAGACTTCATCACATTGGAATACAAGGAGACACCCTCAAATGGACCACCTCTTTCCTCACAGGAAGAACCCAGAGAATCCTCCTACAACCTTTCACCTTGGAACCCAAGAACATCCTCTGCGGTGTCCCTCCAGGCTAGTCTCTCAGCCCTACACTGTTCAACATCTACATGACACCCTTGGCCGACATCATCAGAACCCACAGAATGAGCATTCTATCCTACGCAGACAACATCCAGCTCATACCCCCACTGTCAGACGCCCCTTCACCAGGAAGGCCAACTTCCGCAGGTGCATGACGAGCATTGCTGACTGGATGAAGAACAACTGCCTAAAACTCAACACAAACAAAACGGAAGTGCTGATCTTCGGGAACAACACCTCCCTGTGGAACGACTGCTGGTGGCCTTCTGAACTAGAATTAGTGCCCACACCGATAGACCACGCACGTAATCTTGGCATCATCCTAGACAGCAAGCTTACCATGAAAAACCAGATCAGCACAGTCTCCTCCGCCTGCTTCCTCACTCTTTGCATGCTCTGTAAGATCTTCAAATGGTTCCCTGTCAACACCAGACGTACCGCCACTCAAGCCCTAGTCACCAGCCGGCTGGGCTACGGCAACTCACTCTACATAGGAATCACCTTGCACCACCTGAAGAGACTACAGAACATACAGAACTCAGCCGCCAATTCCTTTGTCAACCTCCCCAAATGGACACACACCACCCCCAACCTCAAGAAGCTCCACTGGCTCCCCATTCAGAAGAGATGTCAATACAAGATGGTGATCCACACCTACAAGGCCCTTCACAACCAAGCACCAGCATATATCAACCACCGCCTGAACTTCCACCAAACCTCCAGGTATCTACATTTCGACTCCCTCTTCCCTTGCGCACACCTCCCGGATCCGCCGAAGCAACAGCGGAGGACGCTCCTTTACGGCAAATTCCTGGTCCGACCTCCCCCTTCACCTATAGACCTCTACCTCTCTTCTTGAAATCAGGAAAGGACTCAAGACCTGGCTGTTCAACCGAGCCCCTTAGCAGCATGTTCTCAGTGCCTGGATGCCCTTGCAGATGATTAGCCGCACTCTATAAATCCGATTTAATTTAATAAATCTGATTTGATGGGCCTGATTCACAAAGGTAAACATACACTTTTGTGCAGGTTGACGTTTGTTTTGGAAATCACATACTGTGATTTAATAGTAAGTTTACTTAGCAGAGGTATGTCATGTCATTTTATGTGCGTAGTTCTTTGCCTCAACTGTGGAGTCTCCCTAGTCGTAAATTTACTATTAAATCGCAGTTTGTGAATTCCAAAACAAATGTCAACTTACACAAAAGTGTAAGTTTGCCTTTGTGAATTAGGCCATATGTCTCTATCTCACTCTTGCAGGCTCTTTTTCATCCCTGCAAAACCTTTCACTTTTTTTCTGAACCATATTTTTGCTAGCTTTACAACTCTGTGCACTTTACTACTTCTAAACAGTAGCAAAGTACTTGTGCTTGTCCTCTAAAACATGTGCTGTACCATGGAACTCCCTACCTGGTATATTTAACTTCCTTATAGGTTCATCGTAACTTGTTCCTAAAGTGCACCTGTGACATAAATTTAAATGTCATATGAGGGCTGCAGTGTATATTAACATGACCCCCATATTTGTGAAAAATATATCACTGCAGTTTCAATTCACTGCAGTGACACATGGGAGGAAAAATGGCTTTGATATGCGGAAAAAGTCTATTTTTATATATTCATAAATCATCCCTAAAGTGTGCCTTGTACGCCCACAGTGCTGGATGCTAATATAGAAAAAAAGGCACACTACATATTGGAGTTAGTGTGCCCTCTCATTGAAATAAGACCTAATAGCTACTTCACTGTGCACATCTGCCATTTCCATAATAAGCCTAGGTGGTATTAAATTCTATATTTTCCACCTCCGCTTAGGAAAGGGTTAGAAAAATGCTTCAAAGTTATTTCCTGCTTAGTGTTTAAAATCTGACTTAATGGTAAAATCAGATTTTTGATATTTCAGCAGAAAATTAACTTTGTAGAAATGTACTTTAAGCTTACCGAGCCAGGACTGGCTTTAAAATCAGTTCTACCACTACCACTTATTACACTTCCAGAGCCTTGGACCCCGGACTCACCAACAACCACCGCTGCCACACATCCCCACGTACCACCAGAGGACCGTTCTCCTGCCGACACTGCTGCCTTACCTTCAGCACTGGAGCAACCAAGGGCACCAGGCACCCTTCAAAAGCAGCCGGATATGTCACGCTAGCCAAGAACACCATGACACAACTCCAGTCCAGGCGGATAGACGGCTACAGGCTGTCAGGAATCTTACGCTGTAAGACACTCTAGCTGAGTGTTTTTTTGGCATCGTTTTAAATCTTTTAAAAAATAGCTTTTAAACTTTGGTGATAGATTGTATTGTTTTGCACTATTGTCTTACCCCACTTCCCCGGTCCGCCGTGACACCTTGCTGATTGCTGCGGAGGGAAGTGGGTGTTTTTCTTTTGTCATCTCCACTTCCTTTGGGTTTTGCTCTCTCTGTGGTGGGGTGGGCATTCTAGTCTTTTCCCGGCCCAGCCTACTTAAGATCATGCTGGGCCGGATGCGCAGCGGATACATGGCTACAGGCTGTCAGGAATCTTACGCTGTAAGAAGCTCTCGCTGAGCGTTGTTTTGGCATCGTTTTAAATCTTTTTTAAAATAGCTTTTAAACTTTGGTGATAGATTGTATTGTTTTGCACTATTGTCTTATCTCACTTCCCCGGTCCGCCGCGGCACCTTGCTGATTGCTGCGGAGGGAAGTGGGTGTTTTTCTTTTGTCATCTCCACTTCCTGTGGGTTTTGCTCTCTCTGCGGTGGGGTGGGCGTTCTAGTCCTCTATCGGCCCAGCCTACTTAAGATCATGCTGGGCCGGATGCGCGCAGCGGGTGTGCCGCCGGCGCACCAAAGGCAAGCTCATCTGCGCCCGTCCGAGTCTGGATTGCGCCTTGCGCCAGGACCCCTGGCCGTTCTATAAGAGACATCATCAAGCCCCTTACCTACTCTAAAGACCAGCTTCTTGGGCTACGGAGGCATGGAGATCTCCATTGCGATACCATAAACCTGGAAGCTGATACATCCAGTCAGTTGCATGTCTGCCCCACTTGTAAGTTTCAGATTTCTCCGGCTAAAACTTGCCATATCCCCGCCGAGGATCCCTCTCTCCTCTCTACTCCCCTGAAGAAGACCTTCTTGGGCTCGTTCATTAATGACAGATCCCTTATTAAAAACAAAGTGGAGTTTTGCGACTTCGTCTCTCTTCGAAAGCCTGACTGGGTTTTTATCACTGAGACCTAGGCCAGGGACTGCTTCCCCGGGACCTGACCTGGTCAATGCAATCCCTCCAGGATATGCATTATCACGATTTGATAGGGTAGGGAGAATGGGTGGGGGGTTAGGCATTTTATTTAAGGACTCCTACACCTGCAACACTGAGCAGTTAACTACATCTTCTGATCCCTACCAAACGATATATTTTTCCTTAAAAATACTTTCTACAGAAAGCTTTGCTGGGATTTTAACCTACCATCCCCCTGGGCCAAGATCATCGTTTAGTCAGGATTTTACTAATCGCATAGAACCCTACCTGGCGAAACTTAATTTGACGCTCCTGGGGGATTTTAATTTTCACTAGGATTAGTCTTTATGTAAAGACTCTCAGACTCTTTTAGAAGCTATGGCATGCTGTAGTTTCCCTCAATTGGTAAAAACCTCTACTCATGAGACGGGACACATTTTGGATGGTATTTTTTCGAATGACTCCCGTCTCATGGTAATGGAGCCACTTCAACTCTCCTGGTCAGATCATTATGCTGTTCCTTTATCTCTCGTGATATCTCTACCGCACAAATCCTTGAATAAGGGGAATAGAAAGGTAGTAAAAAGGAATTTCAGCCATATTAATAAGGAAGTTCTCCTCAAAACTCTTTGTAATCTTCATTGGATTAATCATTCTGATGCCAATTTGGCACCTATAGAGTTCTCCAATTGGCTAACAGCTATTGATTCCCTTGCTCCCCTCAAGGAGCACAATGTAGGCAGAAAAAAGCCTACTGCCCCTTGATTTTCAGAGAGGTTAAGGAAGCTTAGACAATCCTGCCATTATCAAGAAAGGATCTGGCGTCGACATCTCGACCTGACTGAAAGAGACCTTCATAAACAGAAATTAGTGGAATACAAAACTGCTATTAAAGAGGAAAAACCATCTTTCTATTCTCAAATGACAGAACCTCTGAGATCCTCCTGGGATCTTTTCAGTGTAATTAACTCCCTCTCCTCTCCTTTGGTTTCTGCCTATACGGACAACTCACAGGATCTCTGTGACAAAATGGCTAAATATTTTCATTCGAAGATTTCAGAAATATATTCCTCCCTGGACAATCTCAATTCTGAGTTGTCCAATACAGTTCCTACTACTAGCTCCGCTCTCCTTAATTCTCCTACACTCCACGAGGTGGTAGCTAATTTATCCGTTTTTCCTTCCTTGTCCCAGGAGCACCCGGATTGCCTCCCTGGGGGAATCACCTCCGGATCCCCTCTGGAATCCTGCCCCCTGAGGATCCTGTAATTAGAAAGGGAGATAATTGTCCCTCACCTTACCTCCATGCTCAATGTAGCTATTTCATTGGGACAGTACCCTCTCACTTGGAAAACTGCGGTGGTCAAACCATTATTAAAAAAGGCTATTTTAGATCCCTCTGAACTAAAAAACTATCGACCTATCTCTCTGTTGCCAGTCCCTGCAAAGATCTTGGAGAAGCATCTAAATTTCCATCTCAGCTCCCACTTGGACCAACATCATTTGCTTGATGGCTCTCAGCATGGTTTTAGGAGTGGCTATAGCCCGTAGACTGCCTTAACCTCTGCAGAATTTTGTTCAAGGCTCTTTGCCTTGTCCATAAGGCTCTTCTTAACTCAGGCTCCGAAGGCATTAAAAGGCTCTTTCAACAATATGTCCCTACCAAACAACTATGGTCTGCCAGTAAAAACTGGCTGGTAGTTCCCAGGTTCAGGAGAGCCAGGTGGGGGGGGGGGAGCTTTTTCTGTTGCTGCCTCTAAGCTTTGGAATACTCTTCCGCTATCGATCTCTGGACAAGACTCTCACTCTCTGTTCCGTAAGGCCCTAAAAACTTGGCTCTTCACTATTTAATTGTTAAGTTCCCTTCTGTGCTTCCTGCAATCGCTGGCTCTATCTGCAGTGCCTTGACGCCTTTGGGCAAAGTTTGCGCTTTATAAGACTAATTTTCATTCATTCAGTGCATCCTACTCAATGCAAGATCTCTCAGTAACCATGCCATGGAGATCTAGGACATGATCTTATTCCTCACCCTGGACATCATCTTCCTCACAGAAACCTTGCTAAACCCTGCCTCTGCACCAGACATCACCATCGCCATACCGGAAGGCTACAAAATAACACACCGGGACCGTACCAACAAAAATGGAGGTGGAATCGTCAACATCTACAGAGACACCATCGGCTGCACGACATCCCCAGACGAACCGACCCCGATAATGGAACACTTCAACTTCCAACTCCACACAGTTGGAAAAAGCACCATCAGAGTCACCCTTGCCTACAGACTACCAGTACCATGCCACAGCTTCTGCAACGCTATCCCGGACCTCATTGCCCAATTCACAATCGACTCCGAGTACTATATCTCAGTGGCAGCCGGCACGGATCTGGGGTGGCGGGGCGGGCGAGGGGGTAAGAGGGTGTAAAAAATAGAGAAAGACACTTATCTCTTTGCCGCTCTCTCCCACGTCGTCTCTCCTCCGCTTCGGCCGAACAGGAAGCAGCCAGGCTCCCTTGAGCCAATCACAACACTGCAATGCAGCGTTGTGATTGGTCTGAGCCCCGTAGTTTGGCGCTCAGACAGGGGACTGGGGGCCTGGACATGTACTCCACCCAGACTGTAATGCAGCCTGGATGGAGAACATGCTAAGTGTGCATGACTGTTTGGCCGGCCCGAGAAGGCCGGCCAAAGCACAATATGTGCTTCAGTGTGCCTACCACTCCTCCCCTGCCCTGCTCTGTGAGCAGGGCAGGCCCGCCCGCTCTAATGCTGCCGCAGAAGGAACAAATAAAATGTTAATAACATCAAGTTATTATCATTTTATTTTTCCTTTCTTTCACTGCTGCGAAGCAGTGGGGGGACACTACTCTGCCTTAGCGGAGGAGCCGCCCCTGCTACATCTTCCTTGGGGGTCTCAACTTCCACTTTGACAACTCCAGCAACGCCAACACCACCGACCTCCTAGACAGCATGAGCAACATCTGCCTCAAGCAACTTGTAACCAACACTATCCACATCGCAGGACACACGCTTGACCCAATCTTCAGTCCAGCGACAGAATCAGGTACACCCACGCCACACAACTAACCTGGTCCGACCACTATAGCATCCACTTCACCATCACAGGATCCACCCACGCTGGCACCATGCCCCCCAGATCCACAAGCAGAGACAGGAAAAAGGTATAAGAAGACCAGTGGAACAACACTCTCCACTCTCACCTCCCAGAAGCTACACACAACCCAGAACAAGCAGCTAAAAACTTCTCCCAATGGATCAAAAAATGCGCAACACCATTGACCAATCAAAAGAGCAAGCTGGTTCACCAAGGAACTACACTCCACCAAATGCAACTGCTGGCAACTAGAAAGGAAGTGGCGCATCAGTAAAAAGATGATAGACCTCACCACCTTTGGGACCGCCCTCAACCAGAACCACTGCCTCCTGAAAGAAACTAAGAAGAACGCCCTAGCTAACCGCATTGAAGCCAGCTCAAACTACAGCAAGGAACTCTACCATCGTAAAGAACTTCTCGAATCCTGCAGCCATCAAGAACAAAATTACCCTATTTAAGGAACTTTGCAAAAAACCTTGCTGACTTCTTCCACGACAAGATCTCGGCCATCTACGAAAACTTCAAATGCCAACCCTCCACCGCCAACAGCATCAACCAGCTCACACCCACAAACACAAACCCGAACACCTGCTCACCCACTGGGACCTCCTCACCACGCAAGCAATTATCTCCATCATGAGCTCTGTACAGCCGGGAGCAGCCTCAGACCCCTGCCCCCACCATGTTTTCAACCTTGGAAGAAAGACAATTGGTGACAAGCTTAAGAAGGTCCTGAGCAACTCCAACACCACAGCCTACTTCCCTGAGGACTGGAAACATGCTGAAGTAAGACCCCTCCTGAAAAAACCATCCGCTGACTCAGCTGAACCGAAGGCCTACCAGCCCATCTCACTGCTCCCCTATCCTGCAAAATTCCTCGAGAAAGTGATCAACCAGCAATTCACCCAACACTTAGAAGACCACAACCACCTGGACCCCTCCTAATCCGGATTTTGAGCTAAACACAGCACCAAGAGAGCCCTGATCACAGCCACCGATGACATAAGAGCCTTCCTGGACCATGGATAAATGGCAGCCCTCATCCTCTTGGACCTGTCCGCCATGTTTGACACCATGTCCCACCACATCCTGATGAACAGACTACACAACTTCGGGATCCAGGGAGACACCCTCAGATGGATCACCTAGTACCTCACCAGCAGAAATCAAAGGATCTGTCTCCCACCGTTCACCTCGGAGCCCAAGAACATCATCTGCAGAGTCCCCCAAAGATCGTCCCTCAGCCCCACCCTCTTCAACACCTACAAGACCCCCTGGGCTGACACCGTTAGATCACACAGACTCAACATCATCTCCTACCCTGACGACACACCCAACTTATCCTCTCACTGTCCAAAGACCCCTCCACCACCAAAGCCAACCTCCAATGATCATGATGAACGTTGTGGACTGGATGAAAGACAACTGTCTCAAACTCAACATGGACAAGACGGAAGTCCTCATCTTTGGGAACAACACCTCGCCCTGGGACAACGCGTGGTGGCCCACGGACCTCAGCACTCTCCTGCCCTGACAGCCCACGCCCCACAACCTCGGCATCATCCTGGATAGCAAGCTATCCATGAAGAAACAAGTCAACACAGTCTCATTCGTCTGCTTCCACACCCTTCGTATGCCTCGCAAGATTTTCAGGTTGCTCTCAGTCGACACCAGAAACACTGTCACGCAGGCACTCATCAGAAGAAGACTGGACTACGGAAACACACTCTACGTAGGAATCACTGCACACCTCCTTAAGAGAATCCAGACTAAACAAAACTCAGCGGGAAGACTCATCCTCGACCTCCCCAGAAAGACCTACATCACACCCCATCTCAAAAATCTGCACTGGCCCCCTATTCAGAATAGATCACAGTTCAAGATGCTGACCCATGTGTACAAGGGCTTGCACAATGAAGGACCAGAATACCTCAACAAACGCCTTAACTTCTGCCAACTGACCAGACACCTTCGATCCGTTTCTCTCTTCCTTGCAGGCACCCCACAGATCTGCCAAAACAACAGAGGAGGATGCTCCTTCTCATACCTGGCGGCCAAGACATGGTACAACCTCCCACTGCACCTCAGGACCGCACCGTCGCTACAGCAATTCAGGAGAGAACTCAAGACCTGGATGTTCAAATGATCAAGCCACTACACTGCAGCCAGCATCTCCAGCATCTAGAGACCCTCACAGGTGATTTGCTGCGCTTTATAAATGTCTGACTGATTAATTGATTGATTGGTTGATTGATTGATTGAGAGCTAGGATATACATCCTTGGCTGGGAGAATTAATGACCCTGGTTCTGAAAAAATGGCTTACCACTTGTCCCAGGAAAGACTGATAGGTGTTAACTGCTAACAACGTAGCAGGGATTAGCTATCTGGAAGAACAAAAGGGCAGATGTAGCAGTACATCTATTGACTTGGAAGTGCCAGGGATAGATTCTCCTATTCAACCCCAGGGTCTTCCTAGTAAGTCAGGCCCAGCCACAGTAGGAGAGAACACCAGTTTTGAACCTGTCATGTAGGGGAGTGGCCAAGAAGTTCAATGTAAACCTGCCTTTTGCCAGCTGGATCCTGCCAGGTTGAAACAGGGAATCCTTGCAAATTTTACAGTAAGGAAAAGAGGAAGCTCTGCAAAGGGAAGTGATGGAATGTAAGAAAATATCATTGGGTGGTAGATTTTCTCCAGTCACTGGGTAGTGCATATGTTAAGTCTGGCACTTGAACCACCGCCTCTTCAGAACATTCCTGGACATAGGAAGACTCAATCTGAAGAAGAATGCCCTGCATGAAAAAGAATCCTGCTTCTGACTCCTACTGGAAGAAGAGGACTCCCATAAGGACTCAAGGAATCTTGAATCCTCTTGACACCCAGGAACTGGAACTGCTCTCCGAGAGGTAAGTGGTGGACCTCCCATTTACCTGTTTCAGGGACACAAAATAGCAGAAGGACTCCTGACTCTAAGAGGGCCCAGCTGCCTGAAGATGATTAGACCCTTCAGGATACCTTGGCCGGAGAGAGACTTGGGGGCAGATTTACAAGAAAGTGATGTCTGTTTAGATGCGTCACTTTCCCTGCGCCACCCTTAGAAACACTTGCGCCACCATAGATGCGCCATATTTACAATACAGCGCACTATGGCGCAAGGATTGACAGATGCGTCAGAAATTCTGACGCATCTGTTGGCGGAAAAGTCACGCATTGCTGGAGTCGTGTCGCAAGCACGACGCAACTCCAGCAATGTGTGTTGAGGCCTATTACCAATACACTGCGTCACTCCTTACGCCTGCTTGAAGCAGGCGTAAGGTTTTGACACAGTGGCGTCCTAAAAGTGACGCAGTGAAATCTTGTAGATTTCACTGCGTCACTTTTACGAGGCCTTCCTGCGTGGAACGCCCACTCCTGCATACATTATACCTGGACGGAGGTATAATGTGACGCAGGGCTTTACAACGTGACGCATCTCCCTAGATGCGTCACGTTGTAAATAGGCTGCATTGTTTGCACCGCTGTTGCGTCAAAAAGTGACGCAACTGCAGCGCAAAAGTCACGCAAGGGGCTTGTAAATCTGCCCCTTGGTGTCTAGAAGCCTGCCTTTTGGAGCTAGGGGTTGCAGGACTCACCAGAAGATGCTTTTCCTGCAGTTGGAGAATAAGGACCAGAAGTAAAGCTTGGCAGATGGTATTCCGTCTATCAAGGTGGCAGGGGACATTACATCTGCCACCCTGACGGACTACCGTCCACCAAATTTAGAGATCACCGTTGGCCAATCGGTGATCTCTGTTCCTTGACAGGAACTGCAGTCATGATGGCTCCTGTGAAGGTACAAACAGTTTGGTGGATGGTAACTATCCGTTTTGATGGCCATCCGCCAAACTTATATAAACGTTTCATTTTTGAAAAGCAAAAAACTGATAACCCTCACACCCTGGGGGTGACGGTCATTCTTTGTCTTGTCTGTCCATCATTACCAGATGGCGAATAGGAAAAAGGACATTACATTCTAAATAGGGCAGAAGGCGTAATGCCCTTCCTCTGATGGCCCATACTCCGTTGGGCCGTAAGAAGAAGCTTTCCATCGATGGAGCCAAGAGAGGGTCTGTCGACAGAAAGGTGTTGGTCCACCAGACTCTAAATGAGGGGAGCAGGCCGGGGGTTTAGGGGACGGGGTATTCTATCACATTAACGACTAAGGTAAGCCTAGGTCCCAGTGCACCATGAACTGTTGCTTTCCTATAATGCTCGACGTTTTAAAGAAGGTTTTTGACACACAAATTTAAAAAATGAATGTCTCCCCTTAACCTTTTTTGATGACTTTGGTGTCTTTTTGTCCATTACATTTTTCTCTATTTGTCTATGTTGGTTTTGGAATTTTGTTGTGTGGCTTCTATACTTTAAAATTGTTGATACTGTTTAAATTTGGCACACACTTCTCATGGGATTGCCTGCTACTTGTGCCACAGCTACCATGGGTAGAGCGAAGATTCTCTCAGAATTGTGTTTTGACCCAACAAGAGTGGGTTTATTGAGTTGGTCAGGTGCCCCCTCCCAAATTATTAACCCCATTTCTACCAGTTGCGAACAGAAAAAATACTAATGACCCCCACACCCTGGGAGAAAACACCCAGGGTGTACAGGTCGGTCATTAGTGTTTTGTTTTTCAAAAAGCAGGCTCCTGTTTTCGGTGTTTGTTTTTGAAAAAAAAAAGTTTGGTGAGCTGCCACCTGAATTAGATCAGAATCTCTTCATTGGATCACATCTCCTCCCTATAGGAATGTCCTCGCATCTGTGCATGGAGGCAATGCCCAACATGTTGTTTTTCACTACCTGAGGCTCTTTCTATCCACTATTGTTCTCATCCCTCCATTTATTGCTAAGTTAACTTCCTTTGGGACGTCATGTGCTGTTGCCATCAATGTGACTCGTGCTATGTAAGAATCCCAGCAGAAAACAAGTGTTTTTACAGCCACTTATTGACAGATATTTAAATATTCATGGTCCATCTAAGCTGTTATCTTTTTACCTAGGAGTAAAGTTCATATACCTTTACAGTCAGTCTGTCATATACTTTATTCGGCAATCTAGCTATAAATGATCAACATTTAAATAGCAATTCCACACAAGGATTTCAATCAATTCCAATAAAATAAGAACATTTACATAAAATTCATAAGAATCTCATTATTCCTTAATAGTATACATGATAAAACTAGAAGTACAAATTATCATAAAATTATCCAATACAGAAATAAAAGTCGACAGTACTAAGTAAAAGCTATTTAAGAATATCTCTTTCTAATGGTTAGCGACCCTCTAATATAACTAATCACTGCACTGCAAACTCTGGGTGAACCGAATTGCTATAAATACATAAAGTCCTTTTTATGTGAACTAAAATGTAGTTGGCGTAAGAGTGAAATTTAAAAATGCATTCTCACAGGTTTATAGAGCAAACAAAAAAGCATAAAGTGCAATGTGCTTTTATGTGAGTGATTATCACGGGACAAGCCAGGAGATTCTCAAACCAGGCACCTCGCTGAGGAAAAGCAAAGAGAAAATTTAAGGACCCCAATCTTAACCTGGTCAAATAAAATCTGTATTGTACGATTTCTACGTGAGTTAGAAACAATTCCAACTCATAGTTAGGTGATAAAAATTGGTAATTACCCAAAGAAGACAACTGAAGTGCGTTATATCTACAGGTAAAATATACCTCATCGTAAAAGAGTGTCTTTATCCGGCTCTGGCAGAGGTAGGTATTAAATCGGGGTTGGTGAAATACTCAGGTACCCCCAGTCTAATAAAAGTATTCTTGACATAAGCTAGCCAAGGGATATTAGCCATCTTGTCCAAGGCTAAGCAATCCAAAAGAATACATTTGGAAAGACTTATATCAGGGGATTGCCAAATTTCCAGCCATAACACAAGTGGGCGAGCCCAATGGAATCTTCCAGGTAATCTAGACCCACTTCTGAACGGCAGAAAAAAGTCAACTAACCTGAAGGGACCATTAGTAGTCTAAGCAGAAAGCTGTGTTCTACTTTTTGAAGGCTAGCAAAAATATGATGACCCCACACTCCTTCCCCATAAGTTGCAATCGAGCAACATTTGGCTTTATACAAGGTTATCTTGTCTTTCACTGGCCTATAGCCCAGTTTTGATGCTAACCGAAATATGGCTTCAACTGATCTGGAAAATTGCTGTGCTCTCAGAGTCAACAATGATCCCCAATTTAAATGTGAGTCAAAAGGCAGCCATAGGTAATCAAAACTCTCTATTTTAGACACAGAGGCACCATCTGTAAAGAGGGTCTTCGTTTTTGTTCCTTTTGGCGCACAGACCATTATAAAGGACTTTGAATGGCTAATCTTCAAGTCTAAGGCCGTCATGAACTCAGCGAAAGCATCATTCTCTCTCTGCAGGCCATTGCAGTCCCAGCTATAAGGACGGCATCATCCCCATATAAGATGTCCGGGATATACTGATTACCCACCCTAGAGAAATCTAGATTCTTCTGTAGTAGATGGTCCTTGTGGGCATTTATATAAATAAGAAATAAAAACTGAGTTAAAATACAGCCCTGGCGTACTCCCTGGTTACAATAGATGGGTGGTGTGCATTCCCCCCTTGAGACGAAACAAATCATAGTCGAGGTTTCCCAATGAAGATGGCGTAGTTGGGTAATTAAAGCCTCTTCCACCCCGAGAATTTCAAGAATGACCCATAGTTTGGAACAGTTTACTGTGTCAAATGTGGACAAGTCTCTAAACGCTAAGGGGCTTATTTATAAGCCCCTTGCGCCGCCGGTGTGTCACTTTTTGTGACGATCCGGGGCGCAGGATCCTGCTCCATATTTACCAGGCAGCACTAAGCCACTTTTTGGGGCTTAATGCTGCCATGTAAATATCGTTCCCTTTAACGCCGTTTTTTCGTTAAAGGGGCGTGCAATGGCTGTTGCTGGGGGTGTTCCCAGCAACATCCATGGCTTTTTGACACTGCCCCAGATTTACGAGAAATCGTAACTCTGAGGCAGCGCCAAAATCTTATGCCTCCCCAGGGAAGGCGTAAGAGAGGCACAACGAGGAGAAATATCTTCATTTCTCCTCGTTTTTCGTTTTTCCATGCAGCACACATAGAAAGAGGAAAAAGCCTCTTGTAATTGTTTTTGTGCAGGAAAGGTTTCCCTTCCTGCACAAAAACAATCATTCCAGCAACGCAGGCACCCTTGCACCATGGTGCAAAGGTGCTTGCGTTGGCGCACAGCAGCCTGTTGTGTGTCAACGCAGGGGAAAAGGACAGGAATGCGCCATATCTGATAGATATGTTGCATTCCTGCCCTTTTCTTTTGCAGGAAGGGTTGCGGCGCTCCCCTATGGCAAAAACTCAGAAAAGTGTAGTGCACCCTTCTTGGCTGTGGTGCGCTTGCCAACTAATAGGGAAAGATTCAAACATTGTTTGACAGTGCCAGAGCCTTATCTAAAACCGTATTGCATCTCAGAGAAAACATTATTAGAATTGGCCCACTCCTCCTGACTTGCTATAAGAACCCTACCCAGAATCTTCACTGTGGAGTCCAATAAAGATATTGGGTGAGAACAACCTGGGTTGCTTCTATTTCCCTTCTTAAAAATGGGGACTATAATAGATTCTTTCCATGTAGAGAGTACGGTGCCAATGATCGCAGCTCTAAATACATTTGTAAGCAAAGGGGCCCAAATGGCCAATAATTTCTCTAAACAAGTCCGAAGGAACTCCATTCAGGCCTGGTGCTTTTCCGCGCCAGACCGCACTCACTCACAAAAAGGAGATCCTTGGTGAATATCATCATATTCAGAGTGTCCCCGTACTTGGTGTGCCTAGAATGGTTCATGGTCTGGCTTAACAAATTCTCTAGACCACACACCCATGGCACGCTATACTAGCACAAAGTGCAGTTAAAATCACCGGCCCAAAGTAGGCAATACACTTGATTTTTGAAATTCGAATTAGCAATCATGTCCTCTAACATGGGCACAATGTCAGAGAAATGGGGAACAACCAGATTATGGCAAAAGTTAATAATTAACAAATCAACTGGACCAAAGCTGGACAGCCTCAATACCTGAAACCAAGGAGAGGTTCCTAAATACTCTATTTTAAGACAAGTAATCTTAATAGAGACCAAGACACTGAAACCCCCCCTTGCTCACCCACTAGTAGAAGGGAGTGCAGGGTTGTAAAATGAAATAAAATATAATATGAAAATGTTCCAGTGACCAAGTTTATTATAAACAAATTACATCAAAATCTTTTATGTATCCTAACCAGTCTTCATTAGTTAACTTACCCCATGATAACAAATTAGAGTTAGCAAAATGTGTGTTAGACCTGATGTAAGCTCAGCTTTAGGAGCGGACCAAGTTTTCATGGGGGAGATGGTCTTGGCCATCCTGCGTTCTGATGGCTTGACAGGAATAGCTGGGGGAGTGGAGTCTGGTAAGTTATACCTCACTAACTGTCATAAAACTGACCTTCGGGGGCATCACTTTCCAGAGAATAGGAGGAGATAATTTGTGGTTCAGGCAACAGTGGGCTTCAATCAATGTCCTGAAGATTGCTCAAAGGAGAAAAACGATTACACAAAGTAATCGGCAGAGCCTTGACTGGCACCACCTGAAATATTTTCTGAATATGTCTTAGAGAGCTAAATAAAATCATGTGAGAGGAAGTGTGCAAGTGCGCCTATTCTTAATACATTTACACAATACCAATGGTATCGTATGTTACAGTATCAGCATTTATGTAGAGCTTACTACTTCTGACAAGGCGCTCATTCTTCTTCATAGGATGCTCCACCACATTAGACATTTGGTCGTGCACTAGAAGTTAGGAGTTTATTATGCTGTTTATCATACACTTGCATGGCCTGTCTGTGGTGATCTGTGTTTCTGTTATGCTCTGCATGATGCTTGTCTCGTGCAGTGAACTGAGTGATGTATGAGTACACAAGATTCTATGTTCTTAGGTAGAACGTTGATGTTCAAACCAAGGAGACAGTTGTGTCCTGGTGCTGCTACGAATGAACTTAATAAACACAGAGCTCCCTGTCAAATATGCGGATTTCGTGTTGATTTCACACTTCCACGCTATTCTGGGATTTTTGGCACCACCGACAGAAAAGGGATCGTGCATAGCCCATGTAATTTGCATACAACTGGACAGCACCAGAGTTGACATTGCAATGGCATCACAGGACGTGACATCACTGGAACTTTAACTATAACTCGTGCTCCCGCCATGCACAGTTTTCTCATCAAAAATTTCACTTCAAATGTTGCAGTGATATTGTCAATGATGTCATAGAAGATGTCATGAGTGATGTAATATGCGGAGTAATTAGCAGTGCATGGCGAATGCGTGAGTTATAGTTACCTTAGGGTACGAGTTATAGTTACTTTAGATAACTATAACTGGTGAAATTCAGTGTTTTGTAGAGTTTAAAACATTACATTGTTAGTGAACATTCCACCTAACTATAACGTTACTTTAACCTTTGAATATTTCAGTGAATTTCTAGTTTTAAAAAAAAATGTAAAGTAATATTTAATTACCATACGTAAACCCACCCCCGCCTGTGGCCAGGCGCTGTGGCCAATCCCCCACATGCAGCCAACCGCAGGCTGGCATGGCCTTCGGCCATGCGCAGTGGGGGGTTGTCCCTGTGGCCAACCCCCCCAATGGCAGCCAACCACACACTGCACACAGCCTTCGTGATGTGCGGTGGGGGTTGGCCACAGGACCTGGCCCTGAGGACCCCATTCTCCAGAGTCTTTTTATTATTATGGAGAAGGGGCCATGTAGCCCCCCTCCCCGTGCATACTAGGCGCTGGGGACACCATACCCCAGGGCCAGTTTTTTATTAAAGAGGAGGGGCCATATTATGCCCTGGGCACCCATTACCCGGGGCCATTACTTAAAATAAAGGGAAGGGGGTGCCACATGGTGACCGCCAGTAGGTAATATATATGCAGATTTCGTACTGGCTGATTACAAGTTTGGCAGTCCCACCGCCGTACCGTGGCGGTCCCAAGAAAACCGCTGAGCCGGCTATCTTCCGCCTGCCGTATTACGATAAATGCAGCCTGAACCTCCTTAGACGGAGTGGTTCCCATCAGGGGCATGGCAGACTGCAATGTTGGCGATGAATACTCCGTTCCCGTCAGGGCTGCGATCACAAAAATACAGTTGTACTGGCGGCGCTTGCGGCAGTTCCTCGCCGGAGCTAGGCCGTTGTTGTGCGCTCTCAGCAAAGCATCAGAACAGTGCCCATTGGATGGATACAAAAACAACACAGCTGGTATCCATTATCCAAGTGGACACCCCGGCAAATCCCACTATAAAATACACCCCATCCCAGACCATAATACTTTGCCTCTCCACTGCAGCACAGCAAGACAGACACCACACTTTTTTGTTCTGATAAGGCAGCCCTTTTTTCCCCTATCCAGTTTAACACTCTCCACACAATTATGTTACATTTGTTTCTAATATCCCTTGGTGTTTTTTGTCATTGTCACTCAATTTAATTTACACTTATGTTACGTCAAAAATATCCACAGTTTTCAGAGGATGAGTTGTCAGTCATGGTGGATGAAAAAATAAGGATAGAGCCACAATTGTTTGGAGCCCAAGTCCAACATACTCCACTCAGTGGGGAACAGTGTTTACAACGCTGCCATCACATCGCGTTACTGTTACAACGCGGTCGTTACAACGACCGCGTTGTTAGAACGCGATACCTTTACATCGCAAGTCATTAGATCGACTTGCTGTAGTGGGCACTCTAACATAAGGAATAGTATAATTTACTATTCCAACACCTTCCCTGCTGTTGCGCAGGCTGGAGTTGGAATAGTAAATTATACTATTCCTAAGTCCAGCGCGCCCCCTACAGCAAGTTGATCTAATGACTTGCGATGTAAAGGTATCGCGCTCTAACACCGCGGTCGTTATAACGACCGCGTTGTAATAGAACGCGATGTGATAGCATGCGTTGTAACATGCTATATTATTCTCAGTATGAAAAGGGAAATGTGGGACAGTATTGTCAACAGAGTGAATGCTGTAGGTACCACCCTGCACACAAAGGAAGAAATTAGGAAGAGGTGGAACGACCTGAGGGGGAAGGTGCATTTCCTGGCCTCCATGCTACACCTGCACCCCATTACAACTGTTTTCCTGGGAGGAGACGGTCTTGGCCATCCTGTGTTCTGATGGCTTGACAGGAATAGTTAGGGGAGTGGAGTCTGGTAAGTTATACCTCACTAACTGTCATAACACTCCACTGTTCTGTATGCTCTCATCTCAGTGTTTGCTATTGGGGTGTCTATTTACTTTCCTAACATCCAATACTCAAAGTATCAGAGATGTTGGATTGTCAGTGTTAATTTGTATTGTTGCATATAAGATCACATGTATCAATCTCCATTACATGCCACATGTTGGAATGGTGTCTGTAAGTGTATAACTATTAATTCATCATCCCAGGACCCATGATATGTGTCAATATGTAAATGTATGGTCTGGCCCAACTGCATTTTGACAACAGGTATATTACACTAACCATTTTGCAAGTGTTGGCAAGTTGAGATTGAAATGACTACAACTACCATGAGGCCCTGTTTCTGTAACTCAAAACAAGATGCAATAGTGATTTTGCCCATTCTCACTCCTCTGACATGTAGCAACTGATGTTCATTTCTCATGGACTGAGCCATCTACATACAATGCTCTACTCAGAGACATTTCTGCATACTTAGCTTGATGTTGTCCTGGACTGAAACTATTGATGGCATAACTGACGCCATACCACGTGGGTACCTCAAATATTTGTAAGACATTAAGCTATGTTAGCTGATTAGAAGTGGCAGGTGACCGACTCTGCACTGCTCACATGATGACTAATGCTAAATAAACAGCCAAGTTGTGTGCTTGCCTGTATTGTACACAACTGGGCCTGGGAATGGTCAAATACACATGTTACTTCTCCACTGTTTTGCCTTAAATGTTTGGGAGATGTCATGTTCATTCCTTAATCCAAAATGCAACCTATCTGCACATCTAACGAGCTGCTCAATTCTAATACATGTATTGAATGCCTCCAAATGTCTTGTTAACAAGTGCAATACTACGGAAATATATCACAATAGTAATCTCTACTTATTTTCTTTTTCCTAGTTCTCTACTTACTGTGACACAAAACATTTGCATGTAGATACTACACTTCCACCAATAACAATGTTCTCTATTTCACAACAGGTAGATCTGGCACAGCACCGGGCAAAGCTTAGCCATCAAACAGACTCCCACTCCACCCCCGGATGAAGCCCTCAGTGGTGACAATACTCCTGGGACATTTGGACGTGGATGACAGTTCTCTACACATCTTGTCAGCTTGGGCTGATGGCAACTGTGAGTCTCACTGTGCCCATACCAACACCTCAGCCAAACTCAGTCCCCCAACCTGTGTACATAGCACAGTCACTACTATCCTGCGCCCCCCAGTCCTGGATTCTGAGGTGACAATCACCAACCCAGTCGCAGAGGAACCAGGAACCAGTCAGAGAGTGCACCCTGGGCCAAGGGCACAGGCACGTGGGGGTAGGGTTTGTGGGAGGGGTACTGTGGGCCCACTGAGTGAGGCCACTGGGGCCACTCACACCCAGGCCACCATCGACCAAGTCTTGGGAGCCTATCAGGACTCCCAAGACGTGATGGGCCAGGTACTGACGGAAATCCAGGAGATGAAGCAGCTGCAGAGGCACACACACCAGGAGCTGGCCACCCAAAACACTAACACAGGCCAGCTCGTTGGGGTGCTGCAGGACATCAACAAAACCCTGTGCAGGGCTTTCCCACCACTATCTACCTTTTCCTGTGGTCCAACTACATCTGGGCCATCTACATCTGTGGCTGCCACAGGAAGGGAGGCCCTGCCAGAGGAAGGCATGCCTGCAGACACCCCTGTCTCTGCAGCAGCGGATTCCCCCCGCAGTCGCAAGTGAGGACATCCGTGCAAAAATCCAGGAGGTGTGGTTGGCAAGACACCCACCACCACCAGCAAGAAACCTCAACCTTAAATTCCTCCAGTGTGTGTGATGGAGCAAGGTTTCATAAATGAAACTTGCTTGTACGCAATCCTCCTCATAGTATTAATTTATTAAAATTATATTGTTAATACTAACCTTTGCATACACTACACAAAGGGGAGAGACGCTTGCATATGTGTTTTACTAACGAATAACGCTTGTCTATAATCTAAAATGGCCGCTAAAGCGTGGGAAACTATCTGCGCATGTCGCAACCTGATCACATGGTGTGATGTCTTTCTTTGCTTGGTGGGAAACTTTTGCTTCTGCGCAGTGTGCATTAAATGGCTGCTTGATGTTTTCACATGCTTTAGCTTGCTCTCATGTCATTATTAAATTGTCGTTTTCCTAACGCTACTAATGCGTGATAGTATATATATTTAAATGGGAATAGAATAGAAATAGTGGGTATACAGTGAAACATTTTATTCGTGATTTTAATATTTTCTTCTTGCACTTTTATTAGTTCGTAAACTTGGGCCTGGGTTGGTGACTTGTAACTCGAGAGACAATGGTTCTGCGCATGTATCCTGTGTGCCTGCCAAGTGAAGTCAACTTGGACGTCTCCCAAGGCCATGACCCATTGGCCGAAGATGCTGTACTTTATGTTTCCGGTGGACAAAATGATACTTTTCCCCTGTAAATTGTATAACATTTGTCGTGAGACGGGTGGGAAATAAAGCAAATGTATTAATTTGAAGGGGTGGGAACATAAAGGACAATAGGCTTTACAATTTAGGACAAATCAATATGGTGCGACAATCCACCCCCTGTCCCTGTCCAATCAGAAGTAGTGGCCCCATATTTTAGCAACATTAAGGGGAGGTACATGGGCGTAGAAGGGTTTAATAGAATATAGCATTAGTTAGTTAGTTAGAGAGCATGCGTTCACGAAGAACAGGCGTCCATGCTGCCAGAGCGCTCCTAGCTCCAGACTGCCAAGCTGATCGGTTGCTGATTGAAGTCCTGTCCAGAAGAGGTCCTGAGGAGGGGGCGGCGGAGTCCATTAGAAGGAAGGCACGGGAGAATCGAGAGAAGTCGAGTATCAGAGAGGGAACGACGCAGGCGTCGTTGTAGAGAGGTCACCGGTCCTGTCCTGATCCTGGAGGAGGTCTTTGCTCTTCATCCTTCCTGGGTCCTATCTTTTCAACTCCTTGGCTAAGGGGTTTGGTTCTCGCACTTAGGTAAATATAATGCAACCTTTAGTTGCGCTGCTGTCTCTATCTTCTCCTCTTCTTTAAACACCGTCATTGATTAGCAATAATCATTTCTATGCTTAATCCTGGGTATTTCGATTAAGTACCATGTGGCTTTGTATTTTACTCTGCAAAATCTTTAGATAAACATTTTAAAACTTCCTGACTCAGTGGTTATTTCAGGATTTTGTATTATAATGAATATCACTCATTTTAAACTTCCCAATTAGCAAAGGATTCATCGGTAAGTCATTACTCTTCAATCAGAAGGTAATTGGTAGCAGGGATTTTGATAAGAGTAACAACTAATAAACCCAGCGTAAGTATTAGCATAGTGTGAATGTATGGGCCCAAGTGAGTATATGGTGTATGAATGCTGTTTGCTAATATCACGCTGGATCAGTTTTCTGGTAAGCAGAGGACGGTTATGGTTACTCTTTGTTAATTAGGTAATGAGAATTTTATTTGTATTTTTATGAACTAACATCCGCTTAAATTTTTGAGTTTTGTTTTATGTTGTCCAGAATACCCCGGGGTAAAAAGAATAGTGGGTGGCAAGTGGAAGCCATACTGCAGTGAGGTTATCTGTCAGGCAGAAATAGTACTGAGAAGTTAAGCAGGACTTCAAGTACTCGTTAGGGACTCTATGCGTGTGAGTAATAGCAAAAAGGGTACGCTGATAAAAATTTGATGTTATATCACCTAGTAAGGGTAACATTGGAGAAGTAACAGGTACTTCTGGAGCTTGTGTGAAGAGTAAGCGGAAGGGTTTTACTCGAAGTGTATGTTTTAGTAAACGGAAAGGTTTTACTAAAATGTGGAAGAAACAATTTTTTCGAATTTAGAAGAAACTGGCACGATAGCGAATGTTTTATGTTGTTACTGAAATTAATTAAGATTTATAGAGAAAATAAAGTTTGCGTAAGATTTTGTAAAGGGAGGGTCAGCTGCCGGAGAGGGAGCTGACGTCACAAAACGCCGCGCTGAGATTGGTTGAATCAGCGGGTGTGGAAAAACCCTTGTAAAGGAGGGGTTAGTAGTCAGGAGTAGTACTGACGTCACAGGTGCCGCGCTGGGATAGGTTAAACCAGCAAGGACAGAAAAGAGCAGATTGTAAAGGAGGGGTTGACAGAGAAACGCCACCAAAAGACCGCGCAAGGATTGGTTCAGAAATAAAAGGTAGCAGACATTTGATTGGTCGAGAATTTAGAAGCAAAACTCTTAGTGGATAAAGATTGCATGTTAAAACGCGATCCGACTTTAATAGGAACTCGTCCGGATAGGAGATTCCTAGGTTTTGCAGAATATAATTTTGTACACAGAAGATTAGATAGAATGTACGGAGAAAGGAGAAAAATGTCATTTTTGCAAAAGATTAAGAATTATTTTAAGAAGGACAAACCAATCAAAACTAGAGAAGGAATTATTATTCCACCAGCTAAAACGCCAGCATCATTTATGATGATGGAGAGAGGTTATCATACTTGTGTATAGATGGAGAATTGGATAGAATACACCAAAAATGATGGAGTATTAGCATTTCCCGAGAATGGTACCTTCAATGGAAGAATTGTTCAAAACTTGAGATTGAGGATGAATGACTTAGAACCCAGACCTAGATTAACCCAATACGAAGCTCTAGAAGAATGGGAAACCGAGGCATTTGAGCGTGATCGACCTCGGAGTAATAGGAGTTATCAAGGATTTTTTCCCAGATATCAACGTGAGTCTAGGGATGGTCAGATGAAACAATGGAGAAGGGCAATGATTACAGAAGGATTATATCCATTGTTCTCAGCAGAGGAAAAATTAGGAAGTAAGTGCACAGAAAAGACAAAACATTTAATGAGAAATGAGGAGTCTGAAGACGAATTTATGGAGGAAATGTTAAGAAATCCCCCACCATATCAGGAAGGGACAAGTGGATGCACCCCAAGTGCACCACCGAAAACTCCATTAGTGCCACAGGTAATGCATGAATTCACCACGAGTAGAATACTTCATGACAAAGAAAAAGAAGCCCTAGAAAAGACCAGAGCAGAATTAATACAGAAAATAACCCATATAAAGGTACATCCTGATTCGTTGACCATACCAGTAACAATTGGTCCAGTAGTTCCATTATATGGTACTCAGGGAAGCTGTCCTCCACCGATACTTACACCTACTACTGTGAATAATCCCAAACCGGAAGCTCCAGTTATAATTGAGGATCAATTTAGTGACTTTGAATCCACAATATCACTCATGGACTTACCTATTCGAGGTTCTGTAAATAGTACTCCCAGAAAAGAGGTACCTGGAGGTTCAAAAGATGTAAGTTTGGTGACTTCATCAGGAACAAAAAGTGCAACCATAGTAACACCTGAAGATCTGGAAAGATGGGTGCAAGGGTCAGTTAAACAGTGTACGCCTCCGAAAATAATGGACATTCATAAATTGAATGTCGAATTAGAAGAAATAATAGCAGGAAATGTAGGACCAGAACGCTTAAATACCTATGATGAAGAAGAATTATTATTCCTGTGCTGGAGTATCACAAGAAATGTAAAGATATTACATGAAAAATTGTCCAATTTAGCACTACAGATGGGCATAGAAATAGGGAGATCAAAGGTACTACAGAAACCCTATAGAGCAGAATTTGCAGACAAAGATTTAGAAAATATGAATGCCTCTGGGAGAAGATTACAAATAAGAGAATTAATGTTAGTTTTGCAAAAATGGGGAGACCTAGATAAATGGAAAACTAGGTGGGCCAAGAAAAAGGAAGAAGCACGAACAAGTAGAACAGCATCAGAATATGTGATGAAGGAATCAGGGAAAACAGACCAAATGTATCCAATGCGAGAAGTTGCGGGAGGAGGTTATGTACATGTCCCATGGAGCAGACAAGATATTTTATCATTTACGAATGATTTTCCAAAGTTGAGAGAAAAACCTATTGAATGGTACAAGCAGGTTGACAGGTTTGTGAAGGTGTCGAAGGTATTGTTGAAGGATTTGGATGGTTTGTTTGACATAGTGGTACCTGCCGATTTATGGACAGATTGCAAAATCACAGTGGATTGGCCAAGTGATAAATATCCTAGAGATCCGAAAACAGGTGCCCCGTCAAATGATGTAATGAAAAAGTATCACCAAGTGATAACTTACCTGAAAGGGAAAATACCACAGAAAGAAACAGATTGGGTAAAAATAGATCGAACTACCCAAGAAGCTAATGAATCAGTACATTCCTACTATGAGCGTCTATTGCAGGTATTTAAACAGTATAGTGGATTTGAGGATATTGGAGACAAGAACATGAGTCAGTTCGTGTATCGGTTTGTTTACGGTTTGAAGCCAGAGATTTGTCAGATGATTAAACAACACATGCTGTGTTGGCAGGGAAAGCCCATAGATGAGATTTTGAAGTATGCAAAATATTGTGGAGACGATATTGAGGATAGACACAAGAAATTGCAGGAAAAAGTAATGTGGGCTCAGGTGAAAATGGCTGAGAAGCAGGGAATCAATTTGGAAAATCCAAGTGAAAATCCAGGAAAAGATTCTGGAACGAATGGTGATACTGGGAATGGTGGAAAATTTAGAGGACGAATGAGTAGAGAAGAAGCTAAAAAGAAATTTCCTTGTCATGGATGCGGAAAATTGGGGCATTGGAAGGATGAATGTAAAAGATTCGGAATAATAATGGCCCAAATCAAAATTTAAATCCACAGACGCAGAATGACTCACCGCAGGGTGCAAATCCTCAGAGTCAGTTGCCACCTGCTCCTATTCAGGGTAATGTAAGCAGAGCAAAGCATGGTACCGGCATCGGATATCAGGGAGGAAGTGGTTGATTATATGACATCACAATTTCTTTTGCAGGACGATTTCTGTCAATTCAGTCCATGACGGTGCCTAGGAGAGGAGAAGAAGGAGTGCATACTTGGCGCATCCTTACAGGTAGATCAGTCAGGTCCATATGTTGAAGGGAATGTGAAAGGTAATAATATTACTTTCCTTTTGGACACTGGTGCTATCCGGTCTACTGTGAGAACAGCAGACATTCCAGACCTTCCTCTCTCTGGTGAAAATATCCAAGTAGTGGGGGTAGCTAATCAGCGAATTAGAACACCTCTTACCGAACCCATGGAAGTTAAAATTGGAAACTTCAGAGAAATGCATCAATTTGTAGTATGTGATTCTAGTCCAGTAAACTTATTAGGTAGGGATTTATTGTGCAAAATGAATTGTACCATTTTCTGCACACCGGATGGTGTGGCAGTTCAGACACCAGATGAAGACCATGTACATAAAATTATGATTGCAAAACAAGGTACAGAAGTGGATGAAATGTTTTCGTTAATAACAAAAGATGAGTTGCCAGAAGAATTAAAGGTACAGTAAACCCCATAGTATGGGATTTCACCGGAAAAGAAGTTGGACTTATGGCTAAAATAGAGTCCAGTAAAAATTACTGTAAAAGAAGGTGCAATTTTCCCAAATACCAGACAGTACAAAATGAGTGCAGAAGTAAAAGCAGGAGTCATTGAAGAAATAAATCGAATGGTAGAACAAAATATCCTAAAAGAAGTAATGAGTAGCCCATGTAATTCACCTATAATGGGGTTAAAGAAACCTAGTGGAAAATATAGGATTGTTCAGGACCTGAGGAAAATAAATAAGATTGTAGAACCATGTTGTCCTACAGTGCCAAATCCTGCAGTAATTCTATACCAGATCCCTTGGAGTGCAGGATGGTTCACAGTAATTGATTTGTGTCAAGCGTTCTTTTCAATACCATTACATTCAGACAGCCAGTATCTCTTCTCATTTAAATTTGAGAACAAGGTTTATGTGTGGAATCGTGTTCCTCAGGGGTACACAGAAAGTCCTTCTATTTTTAACCAGATACTGAAAAAGTGCCTTGAAAAGCTAGTGATGCCAGGAAGCTCAGTCTTAGTCCAATATATCGACGACTTATTGGTGGCATCGAACACCAGAGAGGACTGTGTTGTTGATTCCATAGCATTATTAAATCTTTTGGCAGAAGAAGGGCATAAAGTCTCACCTGAAAAATTGCAATTCTGTACAACAGCTGTTAAATATCTGGGACACCAAATTGAGAGAGGAAAAAGAAGAGTAACAGCTGAAAGAGTAGCTTTAATAAAGAAAATGCAAATGCCTGTAACACAAAGACAAGTGAGAATGTTCCTAGGAATAGTAGGTTACTGTCGACAATGGATACCAGGATTTTCCATGTTAGCTAAGCCCTTAATTAACATGACAAAGAAGAAAGCAAAGGACCCTGTGGAGTGGGAGGATGAAAGTGTAGAAGCTTTTGTAAAATTGAGAAATGCCCTATGTTCAGCACCTGCCTTAGGCATGCCTGATTATAAAAGAGAATTTGCATTGTTCTGTCATGAGAGAGAAAATTGTGCACTTTCTGTCCTAACTCAAAGACATGGACTGGAAAGACGTCCTATAGCATATTTTTCTGCTACATTGGACCCAGTAGCAGCCGCGTTGCCAGGATGCTTAAAAGCAGTAGTGGCTACTTGTTTGAGCATTGAACAGAGTGAGTCAATTGTGATGGGACACCCTGTAAAAGTGTATGTTCCACATGCAGTTGTCATTCTGTTGACAAGAACCCGAACTCAGCATCTTACTCCTAGTCGGCTGACTAAATATGAAAGAATAATAATGGGTGCTGAAAATGTAAACATGGTAAGGTGTGCTATAATAAATCCAGCAACCTTACTACCAGACCCATGTCATGAAAGAATAAAAGACGATGAAGAAGATGAACATGATTGTATACAAATTACAGAATTATGCACAAAACCACGTCCAGATATAGAGGAACAGCCTCTTAAAAAGCCAGACAGTGAGCTGTTTGTCGATGGTTCATGTCAAAGACATGAAGATGGCAAATTAACTGCTGCCTATGCGGTATGTGAATTAACTGGAATAGTTGAAGCATCCTATTTACCAGGAGTCAAATCTGCACAAGTAGCTGAATTGATTGCTTTGATAAAAGCATGCAAAATTGGGAGGAATCAGAGAGTGACCATATTTATAGATAGTCAATATGGTTACGGGGTTGTGCATGATTTTGGCCAACTGTGGATGCAGAGGGATTTCATGACTTCTTCAGGATCCCCCATTAAAAATGGACAATTTGTAAGGGAATTGCTAGAAGCAATACAATCACCAAAAGAATTGGCTGTGGTGAAATGTGCCGCACACCAGTCAGGAGATGACTGGGTGGTAGTCGGCAACAGATATGCGGATCTGGTGGCTCAACATTGTGCCAAAACCAGAATGTCAGTCAATAAGAGGGTGGAAAGAATGGGAATCAGCTGCCAACTTATGCTGTATATGCCACCTGAAACTTGGAATGAGGTGAAGTAATTGCAAGATGAGGTTGATGAAAGTGAGAAGAATTTGTGGATCAAAGTGGGTTGTTCTCAAAGAGAAGATGATGAAGTGTGGATCAGTGCTGATGGCAGACCAGTCATGCCAGACTGTTTACTCTCACAAATGGCTAGAATGCATCATGGAGACACACACATAGAGAGAGATGCAATGATTAGGCTGTTTAGACAAAATTGGTACAATCCCAAATTCAGAGCTGTTGCAGAGAGTCTTTGCCAGAGATGTCTAACTTGCCAGATGCATAATCCAGGAAGGAAGACAGCAATTGGATTTGGAAAAATTGGAAAGGCAGAGGGTCCATTTATGAGACTTTAGTTTGATTTCATACAGTTACCACCATGTAGAGGGCTGAAATATGTACTAGTCATAGTGTGTCTGTTTTCAAAGTGGGTGGAGGCTTACCCTACTAGGAGAAATGACAGCATTACAGTTGCAAAACTGTTATTACGAGAGCTCATTCCTAGATTTGGTTTTCCAGTAACTTTGGAATCAGATAGAGGAAAACATTTTAACAGCGAAGTGATTCAAATAATCTGTGAAGCATTCCAAATCAAACAGAAACTGCATTGTGCATATCGCCCAGAGGCTTCTGGAGTGGTTGAACAATTGAATGGCACTATAAAGTCAAGACTGGGAAAAATGTGTGCATCAACATCATTAGAGTGGCCAGATGCATTACCACTCGTTTTAATGGGACTCAGAAGTATACCCGACAGAACCACAGGATTGAGCCCCACGAAATAATGATGGGAAGAGCAATGAGACAAACACATGTTCCCACAAACAAACTGGTGAATATATCTGATGATATGGTTCTGGACTATTGTAAAGGATTGGCTGATCTAGTGCGTTCTGTCTCTCATCAGGTTGGAGAAGACGCAGTTTCCAGGCAGCCCGAGCAAGAACATGATCTGAATCCTGGTGACTGGGTGGTAGTGAAGAATCACACCAGAGAAACGTGTCTATCACCTAGATGGGGCAGACCGTGTCAAGTCATACTGACAACGAATACAGCAGTGAAGTGTGCCGGATTTCCTAATTGGATTCATGTAAGCCACACCAAAAGAGTGCCAGATCCTGAAGAAGAAAATCTTCAGACAACGCCAATCACTGAAGAAGCTGAAGGTTGCCCAGCTGAAGGATCTCAGGTTCGAGATTCCGGAGAAGCTGAAGAAGAACAACCGAGCACAAGTCAGGATTGGATACCGGTGGTAGAGGTTCCTGAAATATACCACAGAACAAGAAGTCAAACAAAATTGGAAGAAATAGAAGAAGATCAGATAGGTGAAGAAGAAGCAGTTCAGGAACAAGAAGAAAAGACATTAAGAAATCCTGAACAAGGTCAGATAGGGAAAGAAAACTGGACTCAAAACAGTGAAGACCTAATAGACTTTGATCAGGGACAGACAGATTTAGAAGAATCCGGTCAGGCTGCAGAAGTTCACAGTGCAATAAGCCCTGATCAGAACAAGTTAGAAAAACATGAACTTGAAGAAATAAATAAAGAACAAGGTCAGTTATTGGAAACTCACAGCGGAGCTGTTACAGAGAAACCAATTAGACCTGAAAAGGAGCAAACAAGAAACACAGTAATTGAAGAAAACGAAACAGTGCTAAGCAGTGAAATTAACAAGATCTCTGAAGACAAAAACAAGGAAGCAGTGCCAACAAAGAAAACAAGAAAAGGAGATCATTGGCCAAGTGTCATTAAAAGAGTGAAGTACCACATAACAACCAGAAGTGAAGATCCAGATCAAGTGAATGAAGTAACAAGCCAAACTGAACAAGAAAGTAAAACTGAGAAAAGAAGAAGTAAAAGACTGAAACTTGTGAATAACAAATTCAAAGGTCCTGATTGGACTTATATCATTCTTGAAGATTTTGAAAGCTCAGAGTCAAGTGACAGTGGTGGCGAAGGAACAAGTGCAGAATTAACGTACGAAGAAGAAACAAGACCACCCTGACTAAGCAAAAGAATAAGCTAAAGAAAAGAAGAAAAGATAAGAAGAGCAATCTTCCTTGTCGAAAAATGCCTGATGATAGAGTTACTGGGAGACCAAAACAGAAATGTTGTAGAAGATGCTGTGCAATATGCATATGTAGTCTAGTAATGGTGCTTATAGTATGGTTAGTCCTGATTGTAGCAGTTCCTTACCTTATGATAGTAGATAAAAAGATTAATAATGAAACTAAAGGAAGGACAGCAAACATGAAGGGCAATAGAGTAGAACTAATGGCAGAGAATGAACCAGAAATTCATCATGAAATAGCTGATAACGACACTAGTTTGAATGTTTTTACAAAATTATTATTTCAATATGTAGACACAATGGAAGTTAGTAATTGTTACGTCTGTATGAAGTTACCTGAATCCGTAGCAGAAGGATTAACATACCATCACTTACCACTGACATATGGCATATCATGTAGTGTTTTGTCTAGTTTATTTTATAGAACAGGGAAACTTCAGTATTATTATTCAAACTTAGATGTGATATTTTCTGAGGTTCCGATTCGCAAGAGTATGAACCCAGTGCTTAGTAGTCAAGACGCACAGTTTATGGGAGAATTTTTCTTAACAATGAAATCGATAGACATAACACATGCACATAGACACAATCTAACATGTTCCTTACATGAAGAAGAAAAGATCTTTTTGAATTCAGTAGAAGATAGAAGACAAGATTTTCAAAAGAAAGCTTCTGAGCATAAGGCTCATTTACCACCTTGGGCAGAGAAAGAAGGGAGTTACACACCTGGAAAGGCTCAAGCTGCTATGGCTCTGGATTTCGTAAAGACAGGAAAAATTTGTCTTCATAGGTTAAAGACTGATTATAACAATGTTTTCATCGGTACCAGTGAATGTGAACACAATTTTTTTAATTATTGGAGGTTGGGGACTTAAAGGAGGAAAAAATAAAAAAAAGTCTGTTTTTATATAGCGCAGCTACTCACCCTTACAGGTCTCAAGGCGCTGGGGGCCGGAGTGGAAATTAAGTGATCTATTGCCCAGAGTCACATGGTGCTGAGCTGAGCTGCCGCCGGAGTGGGGGATCAAACTGTGAACCCTGTGCTCCGAAGTCAGCTGCCCTGGCCGCTGCACCACACCTCTCCACAGAGGAACAGATTCAGTTTTTCCTGGAATCTATTATGTATGTGGGAATAAGGCTTACTTTAGGCTTCCTGCACGGTGGTATGGAAGTTGTTATTTTGGAATAGTATTTCCAAAGATATACCACGTAAAAAGAAACACTGGAAGCAATGAAAACAATAATGAATTAATACGTAGTAAAAGAGCTAGTTTTTCAGAAATTGTAGGTGATATATTTGGTGCATTGATACCTTCAGTGGGAATAATTCTGAACTCAAGGAAAATATGTAAATTGTCTACAGTAGTTGATCGTTTATCAACTGACACTGCTGGAGGATTTCTAATGATTAATGCAGAAATGGTTGCGATTAGATCTATGGTGATGCAAAATCGACTTGCTCTTGATATTATATTGGCAAAAGAGGGAGGAGTCTGTAAATTATTGAAGACGAAAGATTGTTGCATTTATATTCCTGATAAGAGTGCAGAGATTGGAACGTATATACAGAATATAACTAAACTTGAGAAAGAACTTAAACCACTGGAAGTTGATAGTGTATGGGAAAGATTGACAAATAGTATCTCGTCAATTGGAACCTGGTTTGCTAATGTAGGAAAAGGACTTATAGGTCAAATATTAGTACCCTTAGCAGGGATAGCAATAATAATATTGGCAATAATGATATGGTGCAAATGCTGTAGAAAGAATGGAACATACAAAGTGACAGAAAAAGGAAAGAAGAGAAAATTAGATGAAATAGAACTTGAAGAGTGGAGGAGTGAATTATACAAGAAATTAAAAGGAGAATGTAAAAATGGAAAGTGTAAAGATGAGAATGAAGTAATTTGCAAGAAGTTGGCATCTGATTGAGGGTAGTGTTTTGATGGCTCAGAAACGCCATCAGAGAGGGGATTGATGGAGCAAGGTTTCATAAATGAAACTTGCTTGTACGCAATCCTCCTCATAGTATTAATTTATTAAAATTATATTGTTAATACTAACCTTTGCATACACTACACAAAGGGGAGAGACGCTTGCATATGTGTTTTATTAACGAATAACGCTTGTCTATAATCTAAAATGGCCGCTAAAGCGTGGGAAACTATCTGCGCATGTCGCAACCTGATCACATGGTGTGACGTCTTTCTTTGCTTGGTGGGAAACTTTTGCTTCTGCGCAGTGTGCATTAAATGGCTGCTTGATGTTTTCACATGCTTTAGCTTGCTCTCATGTCATTATTAAATTGTCGTTTTCCTAACGCTACTAATGCGGGATAGTATATATATTTAAATGGGAATAGAATAGAAATAGTGGGTATACAGTGAAACATTTTATTTGTGATTTTAATATTTTCTTCTTGCACTTTTATTAGTTCGTAAACTTGGGCCTGGGTTGGTGACTTGTAACTCGAGAGACGATGGTTCTGCGCATGTATCCTGTGTGCCTGCCAAGTGAAGTCAACTTGGACGTCTCCCAAGGCCATGACCCATTGGCCGAAGATGCTGTACTTTATGTTTCCGGTGGACAAAATGATACTTTTCCCCTGTAAATTGTATAACATTTGTCGTGAGACGGGTGGGAAATAAAGCAAATGTATTCATTTGAAGGGGTGGGAACGTAAAGGACAATAGGCTTTACAATTTAGGACAAATCAATATGGTGCGACAATCCAACCCCTGTCCAATCAGAAGTAGTGGCCCCATATTTTAGCAACATTAAGGGGAGGTACATGGGCGTAGAAGGGTATAATAGAATATAGCATTAGTTAGTTAGTTAGAGAGCATGCGTTCACGAAGAACAGGCGTCCATGCTGCCAGAGCGCTCCTAGCTCCAGACTGCCAAGCTGATCGGTTGCTGATTGAAGTCCTGTCCAGAAGAGGTCCTGAGGAGGGGGCGGCGGAGTCCATTAGAAGGAAGGCACGGGAGAATCGAGAGAAGTCGAGTATCAGAGAGGGGAACGACGCAGGCGTCGTTGTAGAGAGGTCACCGGTCCTGTCCTGATCCTGGAGGAGGTCTTTGCTCTTCATCCTTCCTGGGTCCTATCTTTTCAACTCCTTGGCTAAGGGGTTTGGTTCTCGCACTTAGGTAAATATAATGCAACCTTTAGTTGCGCTGCTGTCTCTATCTTCTCCTCTTCTTTAAACACCGTCATTGATTAGCAATAATCATTTCTATGCTTAATCCTGGGTATTTCGATTAAGTACCATGTGGCTTTGTATTTTACTCTGCAAAATCTTTAGATAAACATTTTAAAACTTCCTGACTCAGTGGTTATTTCAGGATTTTGTATTATAATGAATGTCACTCATTTTAAACTTCCCAATTAGCAAAGGATTCATCGGTAAGTCATTACTCTTCAATCAGAAGGTAATTGGTAGCAGGGATTTTGATAAGAGTAACAACTAATAAACCCAGCGTAAGTATTAGCATAGTGTGAATGTATGGGCCCAAGTGAGTATATGGTGTATGAATGCTGTTTGCTAATATCACGCTGGATCAGTTTTCTGGTAAGCAGAGGACGGTTATGGTTACTCTTTGTTAATTGGGTAATGAGAATTTTATTTGTATTTTTATGAACTAACATCCGCTTAAATTTTTGAGTTTTGTTTTATGTTGTCCAGAATACCCCGGGGTAAAAAGAATAGTGGGTGGCAAGTGGAAGCCATACTGCAGTGAGGTTATCTGTCAGGCAGAAATAGTACTGAGAAGTTAAGCAGGACTTCAAGTACTTGTTAGGGACTCTATGCGTGTGAGTAATAGCAAAAAGGGTACGCTGATAAAAATTTGATGTTATATCACCTAGTAAGGGTAACATTGGAGAAGTAACAGGTACTTCTGGAGCTTGTGTGAAGAGTAAGCGGAAGGGTTTTACTCGAAGTGTATGTTTTAGTAAACGGAAAGGTTTTACTTAAATGTGGAAGAAACTATTTTTTCGAATTTAGAAGAAACTGGCACGATAGCGAATGTTTTATGTTGTTACTGAAATTAATTAAGATTTATAGAGAAAATAAAGTTTGCGTAAGATTTTGTAAAGGGAGGGTCAGCTGCCAGAGAGGCAGCTGACGTCACAAAACGCCGCGCGGAGATTGGTTGAATCAGCGGGTGTGGAAAAACCCTTGTAAAGGAGGGGTTAGTAGTGTGTGCAACACATTCACTCTGAGGACTATTTCTGCACATTTTTCCCTTTCTGATGGGAGTAGTATTTTAGACGTTGGACTTCAGACAATTTTACATCTTCAACTATGGTTTCATTCACAATGACTGACTACTTCACTTTTTTTGTTATGTTTGTTTTTGCGCAATGTATTTCTTCACCTTTACCACTTTAATAAATACACAAGTCACAAACAAACTCGTAGTCTGCTGTAGTAAATCTCACATCTGTACTCCCATATGAACTTTACAATGCCAAAACAAGTTACTTCGGTAAGGATGGGTATGTCGCATGTGCACGATGTTTGGCTCAGGATCACAACCATGTCACACCAACACATACATACAAGTGTCTTGTCTTATAACATCTTTGTTCCATTGTTCCAATCATAGGCTGGCATGAAGTCAGAAACTTAGCAAATAAAACATGACTCAAATATTCTGTGTCAGTGATCACATTTTCAGGTGCAGCTCTTAATAACATGAAAGGAGGGGATACATCAGACAAATTCCTTTAGAATTGGCAAAATAACATTGGTTTATGTCGTGAGCTGGAACCATTTTGCCTATCTTACAAAAGGAATCCTGTTGTATCTTAGCAACCTTGCTTGGCAGCTGTGTCTGGTAGCCTAGTGATGGTTGCCAGTCTCCCAGTGTTCTGGAATACTGGACTGCACTTGGTGGGGCCCCTGCTGATGATGTGGACGTGTCCAGAGGCTGCTCCCACTTTACTTAATAAACCCTTTTCCTCACAAATATCGTGTCTGCACCTCTTAAAAGTGGCGACGAGGATGGGATGGCAGAAGGCAGACTAAACGGATGAGGAGTAACTATTTGGTCTGGTCAAGAATCAAGCAACCTCTGGTGAGACAAAGTTGTGCCAAAACCAAGTCCTAGTGGGACTCCCTGGCGAACAACGTGTTGGAGTTGGGCACCAGAAGCGTAAGGTGTTGTGTACCCACGTCATGGTGTCTGTGGTACGTTTGGGACCTGTATAGTGACAGGGGCACAAGAGAAGTGCTGAAAGTTCACCAGCAACAATGAAGGACACGTGTGAAGTGCTGTGATCACACCAGCGGCAGTGAAAGGCTCGGAAAAGTGCTGGATTGCACCAGCGGCAGTGGATTCGACAGGTTTGGGACGGCGACCGGCAGCGGTGAGCAGTTGCGCTGTGTTGGACATGCTGGTTGCGTGTAATTACTTAAACACTCACCAGCACTCCGTTGGTCAGCGCGTGGCATCCATTATCCCGGCGTCTCCGCGTACCAGATGTAGGCGTGCTAGAAGCCGGCATCTCCGTAAGGCAGCTGTGAGCATGCTAGACCATGAAGACTGCCACCGCTACGTCATACGCTAAGACGAACACAGCGTCACATGCAGAGACGGACACAACGTCACCGCGTTCATATGCAGGAACACAGCAATACGGAAGGGCTGAAGGGCTGAGGCGCATCAGCGGTAGGATGTGCATTGCTTGATACCGTTTCAGCACTGCAGCGATTTAGGACTGGAGCACTAATCCTGCACGGCGCCCACAATCAGCAGTGAAGGCAGGCTGGAAATTTAAATGAGACAGTACTATTGCAACATCCAGAGACTACGGTGACTACTTTGTTTGTTTTAACTTGGTTTTTTTTTGGGCAGTGACTGTGTAAATGCAGGAATGAATAGGTAATACTGTGGGGCATAACATAATTGCTAACAACAGTGTTGTGGTCAAGCAACAAGTGTTGAGACAAAATAACTACGGTGTTGGGGTGATAACCAGTCACTATCCACATATAAGGGCAGTTTTAGTGTACGTGTGGGTCAGATAGTTTTATAGAAATGGATTTGTCGTCTATTCTCGCCCCATTAAAATTTTTACAGAACCCAGGGGAACCCACAATGCCTTGGGAAGAGTGGCTAGAGTCTTTTGAAACATATTTAGAAGCAATTGGTGGGGAGGACTTTGTAGCTTCCCGGAAGGTGGCATTGTTGAAACATAATCTACGGATCGAGGGCAGGAAAGTCCTAAAAACATTACCCATACACGTCAGTGTGAACTCCACTAACCATGAGGGTGGAGACGGTGGGGCGGGTGAGGAAACGCAAGAAGACAGCTTTGATGAGTATTTAGAAGTGGTAAGAGCTTTAGAGGAAAATGTTGGTAAAAAAGTCAGTATGGTAGTTGAGAGGCACAAATTTTTTTCTAGAGCACAACAACCAGGTGAATCAGTTGAGCAATACATTTCTATACTTGGAACATTTGCGTCAACTTGTAGATTTAAGGATTTACGGGAAGAAATAATAAGGGACCAACTTATAAACAGGACAAGTAATGTCAAAATTCAAGAGAGATTACTAGACCTAAAAGATCCGTCTCTACAAAAAACAATAGAAGTGGCTAGACGCATAGAGAACACCTCTAGATATGTCAAGGAACTGAATTCGGACCAAGTTAAGGATAAGGGCGAGTCTACTAAAGTTTGTGTAGTTGATAAAAACATTAATAAGAAGGGTGACAAAATGGTAAAACATTTTCAGCCTAAACAAAATCGTATTTGCTATAGGTGTGGTAGCATGAGACATTACTGCTGACTCTGACAAGTGTGCAGCAATCAAAGAAAAATGCTACAAATGCAAAAAAGTAGGTCACTTTGCACGCATGTGTAAAGCTGATTCGTCTAATAATTGGAAACGTTCAGTACATGCTATAAGGGAGTACAGTGAAGAAGATTCATCTGATGTTGAGGTGTTAGTTGTATGTGAGGACACTATTAATGAGATTCTAGAAGGGTACAATTCACCAAGATGCATGTTAGGAATCAATAGTACTATGATTTCAGTCTGGGCAGATTTGTGCTCTCCATACACCATCATAGATAAAGACGTGTGGGAGAAGGTTGGCAAATGTAAGTTGAATTCAACTGACATTGAACCCGTGGGTTATTGCGGTGTTAAGCTTCCGTTGGTAGGATTCTTTAACTGCAAACTCTCACATAAAAACAAGGAAATAAGTAGCAAAGTATATGTGGTGGAAAAGGGTAGAGCCTTGTTGGTGTGGTGTGAGCAAAAAATGTTAGGGATCACGTTAGACCCCAACCACCCCCAACAGGTACTTGTAACTGAAGATGCTGAGAAAGCCAAATGGAGTGTGAAATACCCCAAGTTGTTTAGGAGTGAGCTTCGATGCTTAACCAAATTCGAGCATTGTATTGTGCTGAAGTCCAACCATGTCCCATGTGTACACAAGGCAAGGAATGTTCCATTTGCACTCAAAGAGCAATTGAGGCAGGAGCTACAGAGGTTATGTGAGGCACAAGTCATTGAACCGATAGAGTCATCGGAATGGCTTAGCCCCATTGTTTTGGCGTGCAAATCTGATGGAAATTTGTGCATGTGCATTGACTTAAGAGATCTCAATCGTAACATATTGGTCGACCGTTACCCCCTGCCGCATATCAATGAGACGGTATCGTCTGTCACCAATGCAGCATATTTTTCCTTGATTGATCTTTCAAGTGCATACCACCAAGTCCGGTTACACCCATCATCAAGGCACCTCACTTCATTTATAACACCGGAGGGTGCTTTCCAATTTGTGCGAATGCCTTTTGGATTAGCGTCTGCCTCTGCTGTTTTCCAGAGGGTGATGTGCAATATATTAGGGAATATGTCTAAAGTTTTAGTGTTCCAAGACGATGTTCTGGTGTGGGGTTCAAACCAGGCAGAGCACGATCAAGTCTTGGACAGAACATTGAACAAATTGCAAGACGCTGGCCTAACTGTGGGAGTCAACAAATGCAAATTTGATGTGGAACAAATAAATTATCTGGGGCATACCTTGTCAAGGATACGTGTTAAACCAAAGAAGAAACTATTGGACGCCATTGCTGATGCGCCATCTCCTCAGGACAAGGAACAGTTGCGATCATTCCTTGGGCTGGCAGAATTTTATTCCAAATTTGTCCAACACTTTGCTGACAAGGGGCATGCCTTGAGAGCATTAATGAAGAAAGGAATTAAGTTTGTGTGTACGGATGAATGCCAGGCGGCGTTTGATGCCATCAAAAAACAGATTGTGAAGGCAGTAGCATTAAAACCATTCAATCCTCTTGACCAAAGTATAGTTGTAGTGGATGCAAGCGCCTATGGGTTAGGAGCTGTTTTAATGCAAAAACATCTTGGTCAAGAGCGTGTGGTAGCGTTTGCAACTCTCACACTGAAGGGAGCTGAACCCACTTATTCTGTCATTGAGAAGGAGGCCTTAGCGTGTTGGTGGGGTGTCAACCATTTTAATACATAAGTCTGGGGAACCCATTTTGAGGTCAGATCGGACCATAGACCTCTCATAGATCTGTTCACCACCAAGTGGGCTAACCGTTTGCATTAGGATCTTGCTTTCTCCATGTTTCTCTTCTTGCCGTGTTTATTTTTGTTGAGCTCATTTTACTTTGTTCAGTTGTTAATACTGTTTTAATTGTGTTGCTGTATTCTTCATAATTTTATTGTATTGGGAAGGGGAGATGTGTTGTATCTTAGCAACCTTACTTGGCAGCTGTGCCTGGTAGCCTAGTGATGGTTGCCAGTCTCCCAGTGTTCTGGAAGACTGGACTGCACTTGGTGGGGCCATTGCTGCTGATGTGGACGTGTCCAGAGGTTGCTCCCACTTTACTTAATAAACCCTTTTCCTCACAACTATTGTGTCTGCACTTCTTAAAAAATCCCACATCATTTAAACCAATAAACAGACACATGGCAGTACAACAGTTTCTGATCACAGGTCATTCCAATCCAGTGTTGTTGAATCTGGTGGAATGTCACAAACAAATATCAGTGATATGCCACAAGCACTTTGGCCTGCAATAAGGAGAAACATCAACAGCTACATACAGTTTATACACAATGAGGATTTAGCCAATTTGAAGGGAGACTAGCATTATTTGGGCCCACAACAAGATTTGATGGAGCACATGATGGCACACATATTGCATTATTATGACCAACACACGGCAAGGAACAAGTCCAATGGATTCCTCGTAACTTCCATCCTATCGCTGTGCAAGCTGTCTTGGTACAGGTTTTACACACCCAAAGTCTGTGACAGACATTCCCAGGAACAATCCATGTCCACTTTGTATATCCAAACAGCATCATATACCTGCTAATGTCACAACTCTAAAATGTCCAAATGAAGATTGCATGGTGAAGGTACCTAAAAACAGACCAATACATTAGCTACCAAACCATACATATGACACAATTCACATAGTCATCTTCTGGAGAACAGAGTCCATGATAAGACTCTAAGCTAAACAAAGCAACACTAACAAAATGAGCATATGTCAAAACCTTCCTCCACAAACACCTTTCACAAGAATTTGCCAGAGCTTTAGCTCCCTAATATTTTCCCTAAACATACTCCTCGCATCATCACAACAAGAGTTTGCTTTAATACTCAAAGTCATGACATCTCATAAAATACTTGCACTCATGAGAAGAAGTTGTCAATGAGATCTTGACGCAAGTCAGCTCCTTCCTCTTCATCACTGTCATCATCATTTGGCATTTCAGGATATTCACCCGGTGGCACTTCATGCCCTCCATCCTCTGCGACATAAGGTGTATTCCGTCGCAGGGCGATGTTGTCGAGCATGCAGCAGGCCACAGTGATTTGACACACCTTCCTAGGTGAGTAGAGGAGGGCTTCCCCAGGTGTGTCCAGACATCTGAATCTGGCCTTTAGGAGCCTTAAAGCCCACTCCACTGGCTGCTGTGTTCTTCCATGGGCCTCAGTGAAGTGGACTTCTGCTGGCGATGTTGGATTACTCAGCAGTACCAACAACCATGGACGGCTGGGATAGGCTGAGTCTCTTAGATAAGTTACACACTTTCTGATCATACTACCCGACATCACCCACACAAAGTTAGGACAGATCAAACTTATCAACAAGCCAAATCCTCTCCGGTACTAGTCGTGACATCAGCTGTTGTATGGTGCTGTTCTGCAGTATGAAGAAATCATGGATTGATCCTGGGAACTGGGCACAGACGTTTGAGATGTACAAATCCAGAAAGCAGACAACTTGCATGTTGATAGAATGGAAGTGCTTCCTGTTACGGCAAACTTGTTCCCTGGCTTGTGGTGGTACTAAGGCAATATGGGTGCTATCAATGGCTCTAACCACATATGGGATGCGACCAAATCCATTGAAGTCAACAATCACATTGGCTAAATTATCAAGTTGGGGGAACTGGGTGAAGCTGTCAATGTGTCTCATAATTGCTGAAAGCACGACTTGTAGTACACCAACGAACATTGGTTGTGGCATACCACCAGATATAGCCACAGTGTTTTGAAAGGAACCTGCAATACTGCTAAAAGCCTCAAAATAGGTGGGATACATGTGGGATTAGTGTTTGAGGAAGATGATTCAGGCTCCAACTGATGACATACATCCTGTATTGTTTGCCTATTCAAACAAAACCTCTTGATGACATCACTTTCTTCCATGGTCTGAAGGTCTGTAAATGGGAGGAACACTGGAGGCTGTTGTCTCCTCCCTTTCCCAGAGTACCTATGTGCAGAGTGACAACAATTTTGAACATTGGTCACAGTGTCCAAGGTAACATATATGAAGAGTAAGCCAAAAGTCATGTGACAACGCATATCTGGTTCAGAAAGCATAACACATTATAAACATGATAATTGTCTACTGTCCAACATCCACCAGTAATCCCCATTGTGGCCTTCAAATGTGTCTGTAACATAAATGTGCAATTATACACTCAGAAATGTATTCTTACCACAATAATGTTAATTTTAGGAAATTTTGGGTAAAAAACTGTCAACCGCAGTGTACAGTGCACTGCGCACATTTTGCGTTTATGAACAGTAATGCACTACACAGATGAATTGTGTCATGAAAATCACATGGCAATGGAGTAGTCCATATGTAAACATGTTAGCCCTCATTTGGAGTGGTGGTGACGCCCTTAACAGTTACCAATACTGTACTTCCAGCCCCTAAATTGGCAGATGCCTCCCCTCATATATAGGACATTCAGAACCTATTACCACTGGTGGATGTCGACCGCGTGGTGGGCAGTTTTACCCACGGCAGGCATAGCCATAGGCTAACGTTGGTGATTGTGACGGTCACAGCCCAATGGCTGTGTCGGTCTACGCTGATGACCGCGTATGTGGCGTATATGTACGTCGTGGTTTAAAAAAATAACTCACTTGGCTCCTGACACTGCTGCTATCAAGACCTTCTCCACTTTAGCTGCTGTTTGCCACCTCTGGGAGCAATCATGCCAGACCAAGCAGGTGAGAGAGCCCCTACCTTCTCTCCAGTGGAGCTGGAGAACCTGGTAGAAGAAGTGCTTCCCCTGTATTGCCAGCTCTATGGTTAACCAGAGGAACAGGTACCCACCTTATATAGACTTGTTTGCTCTGTTTAGCTCCATACTTTCCATTCCCACAGGTTACAATGTGCCTCTGAGTCCAAGAAGGAATTATGATTACTCTTGTAACATTTTGTGGTCCCTACATAGGACAATCCTGTAATAGATTGTAGAGTACTGTGCATTGTGTACCTAACATCCCCATTGTGATGTGTGATAAGCCCTAGATTCTACTTGTGGTGCACACACATATCAATGCATTTATACATTTTATGGTACCTATGATATATTTGCTCATCAGATCATGGCAAATGTGCAAACAAATGTATAGGCTTTACAGCATGAGCTGTGTATGTATACTGTAAGAAGCAGTTGAGGATGATGTTAGCTATGTGTATAGTCCCACATATCACTCAGCCCAGATCAGGGCTCACCAAATTGTTGTCTGCGAGCTAGCTATACCTCACAGCTCCTTCAGAGTGCCACACAACCTTGAGGTCACATATTGGATCTCCACAAGATGAACTTTTTTGTATTGAAGTGGTGGAAATGTGATGTTTATGTGGGATCATTATGCTTAACCTGCAGAGAACAAGACCTGACAATGAGTTGTGCCCATTATGGGCCATGGCCCAGGCTGGAGACAGAGTTACTGTGGCTATACAACTGATGCACAGGGTAATCTCCCTGTAGACCTGCAGATTATTGGATGTTCCCAAAATGAGTTTTCTGACTCAATAGTAGCGCTGATTGGTTTTACATGGACTACATTTGGCATGGTGACTCAGGTAACTCCCTGACACGATACTTCTTTCTATTGACCCACATTGTCATTGTGTGTTATTCACTTAACTTATGACAGGCCCCTACTCCTACAGGTCTGTTGTCACTTTTCCATAAGTTATGCTTGCACTGTACAGGCCTATTGCACATGTGACACAATAACAGTGCAGATAGTTGGTTGCTTCTGAAGAGAATTTGATATGTGAATCACCAGCTTTGTTACATTAAACCAAACAAACAATAAATACAACGGTATGTTGATGTCATCTCTGTAACAGTTGCCTATATGAGGACTCGGAAAAATCCGAACCTGCACAGTGCACAGCTAGTGTCCCTAAGGTTTCAATTATTTTATCTTCTTTTTTTCACATTTTATGCATACAATAAACATTTTTGACAAAGATAAGTTTGAAAATAAATTTGTATTTCATCCTTGGGTATTACAAGGTATTTAAAGCAAGAAGTTGTTTGTATCAAAAAGTACAATCTCTGTGCTTAAATCAATGATACAACTTGTTAGTTCTCAGAATTTAAGACAAAAACGACCTAATGCATTTCGGGTTAAAAAAACCCTTCTTCAGGGGTACATATAGCAAAGTAACAGTAATATGATGCAAATTGATAAACAACAGATAGCTGCCTCCGTTCGGAACTACAAAGATAAGATAAAAAGGCCATTGTTAATGACATGTATTGTCACTAGAGAACACAATCAACAAGGTAGAATTTGCACACACGATATCCAATACGTGAAGAAGAAAGAAAGAAAGAAAGGGATAAAAGTAAAAACTAGCGCGGAACATGCTGCCATAATGAAAAGAAACCAGCCGGTGAAATAGGTGGTACCCGTAGAATCAACTGGATCCCAATGACACCGCTGCCCAACGTGTAACGTGTGTAGTGTCTCAAAAATCATAATTGCATAAACATGTGTGCGCACAACCCAGTGCCGAATACTACCTCTGGTATGCGCGGGTCCATGCGTTTCTATAAAAAAAGGACTCAAGTGAGTGCAAAGTGATAATATTAAAGTATCGGTGTATTCCCGAATCAAAAATAATGAGAAGCTTACCACAAAAGCTTTAGACGTGAAATTCGAGGTCTGCACAAAAATAAATAAATGAAAAGTGAAAGATCACAAACCGAAGTAGTCGCTACATATCAAACACCAAGTGAACTACGTATCTAAAGACATCTTACCGAAAGGCAGTAGTTACCACTCCAACTCTATAAAAAGAACCAATTATTAAAAAGACATATTCTCAGTTTCAAAGTGATGGAAAGGAACAGAAACCGAGTGTCGCTAGCAGATATGTACTCACCGACTACTCTCCCCAAGAAACGCTGAATCTAAAGTGTCCGCGTGATCGTAGTTCAGCGTGAGCACGTAGTGACGTGTGCAGTTTAAAAGGGAGTTTGAAAAAATAACTTTATTGGTACACCTCGGTGCAAGCACTGAAACTAATTAGACTCTTGATCCGCAATCAAACTATGAAACGTGCAAAAACTGCCGCATGTATCGCTATTAAATCTTTAAGTGAAGGAATGAAACTAATTAACACGCACAACGTGTAGTGCAAGAATATCTGATATCGGAACTACTAAAAAAAGTGAAAAACAGTAAAAATCACTGCCTGTAAGGAGTAGTGAGCTGTATGCCTCAAGGTCAACCACTGCCAGCCCAGTATAGAAAATGAAAGACAAAGAATAAAAGAATGTCAGTAAAAAGAGCAAACTACGATTGGTTTATACGTGGGTGCAAATCCTTTACAAACGCATAATGGGTGCATGTATTTATAAAAAACACAATAATTCGTAATGATCATTGAGACCTCCAGGAATGATGGTATCCAAATATTTAATCTAAAACGTTTCCTTACGCGCTAGTGAAATGTTGAAATCAATTCCAGGAACAGTGTCAATTTTTTCTAATATGGTGAATCTGATCTGAGGAATGGTATGTGGTGTGTTCACCCAGTGTGCGGCTAAACAAGAATTGCAATTTTTAATTCGAATCATACTTTTATGTTCAATAATACGAGTCTTGATTTTACGTGATGTTCTTCCTACGTATGTAAGTCCACAAGGACATTGAATTGCGTAAATAACACCCTCTGTGTTGCAATCTGATGTGTGTCTTAGTTGAATCTTTTTGCCGGTGTGTGGGTGAGCAAAAGTATTCCCTGGAATTACATTCCCACATTGCCCGCAGTTCCAACATTTTCTCATGCCTCTGTGTACCTGAGTTGTTGAAATGTGTGTTGGTTTTAACAATTCCCTGAGATTTTTTGAACGAGTGTGAGCAAACATAGGTTTATCCACGAATACTGGTGTGAAGTCAACTTCTTGTTCCATGATTTCCCATCGTTTGGTTATGATTTTTTTAATTTGTGTTGCTTGCTCGGAGTGTTTTAGAACAAATACTTCACGTTTGTTGGTTGTCTTAACTGTTTGTTGTAAAAGATCTTCACGTCTCTTCTGTGTTACCACTTCTCTGGCTGATTGTAAAACTTATGGGGATAACCCTCTCTCTGTATCTGTCTAGTTGTTCATCGATGAGAGACTCAGTTTGCTCCTGGTGAGACGTGATTCTTTTGATCCTAATGAGTTGTGATACAGGCAAGTGTTTTTTCAAGGAAATAGGATGTGCACTTGTATAATGTAAAGCATTGTTCACATCTGTTGGTTTTCTATACACCGATGTCTGTAATCCAATTTCTGTCTTTTGAATTTCAAAGTCCAGGAAGTGAATTTTCTGAGAATGAATTGTAGATGTAAATTGAATGCGTGGGTTGCACTGATTGAGTTCTTTAATGCATCCTTCAAGTGTGTATTGGTTTCCTTTCCAAATCACAAGAATATCGTCAATGTAACGCATATATATAATGAGGTTTTTTTGCCATCTTCGATTGTGTAGTATATGCATGTCTTCGAAATGTGCCATGTAAGTGTTAGCATAGGAAGGGGCTCCCGGAAAGCCCATGGAAGTCCCTGTGCGTTGTAGAAAAAACTTTTCTTTCCAAGAAAAATAACTGTGGTAAAGCGAGAAATGAAGTAATTCCAACAAAAATACTCCATTATATTGGGTTGTGCGCACACATGTTTATGCAATTATGATTTTTGAGACACTACACAAGTTACACGTTGGGCAGCGGTGTCATTGGGATCCAGTTGATTCTACGGGTACCACCTATTTCACCGGCTGGTTTCTTTTCATTATGGCAGCATGTTCCGCGCTAGTTTTTACTTTTATCCCTTTCTTTCTTTCTTCTTCACGTATTGGATATCGTGTGTGCAAATTCTACCTTGTTGATTGTGTTCTCTAGTGACAATACATGTCATTAACAATGGCCTTTTTATCTTATCTTTGTAGTTCCGAATGGAGGCAGCTATCTGTTGTTTATCAATTGCATCATATTACTGTTACTTTGCTATATGTACCCCTGAAGAAGGGTTTTTTTTAACCCGAAATGCATTGGGTCGTTTTTTGTCTTAAATTCTGAGAACTAACAAGTTGTATCATTGATTTAAGCACAGAGATTGTACTTTTTTGATACAAACAACTTCTTGCTTTAAATACCTTGTAATACCCAAGGATGAAATACAAATTTATTTTCAAACTTATCTTTGTCAAAAATGTTTATTGTATGCATAAAATGTTAAAAAAAGAAGATAAAATAATTGAAACCTTAGGGACACTAGCTGTGCACTGTGCAGGTTCGAATTTTTCCGTGTCCTTATATAGGCAATTCTTACACTGGGGTTAGGGCTACACCCCATCACACAGTGGCACGCTTTACAAATTAAATTCACTTTCACTCAGATTACAGTTAAACTTTGAACCTGAAAAAGGAAGGTGTGCAGGTCGGAACATACTTACAGAGATCTCTGTAACAGTGCCACATATGGCAAAAGGTATATTCTGTGATAGCAGTACATACCACATAAACTCAATCAGATGTAGTATGATATCCCATTAAGTAGCCCACATGTCCACACATCCTCAGAGAGGACGCTCTCAGTGACACATGCCAGCCCTTTCTTTTTGACCTAAGTCTTAGGATGTAGTCTAAACTATGGTACCAGGATCTATGGACCTTATGCATCAAGTCAATGGACCTGGCTGTAAAGGTGTCTGTACAGTCATGCACAAGTAGTTTACCCTTCAGAAGATCACAATGTTGTGTTCTGTTTCATAGTAACTTACATCACAGTACATGTAGAATGGCCCTGGGCTACATGATGTTAGTCGGCTGGCTTAGTCAGCGTAGGACATGACCAGGGTTGAGGATAGTCAGCAGATGACACCAAAAGTGTGCATTTATGTCTTTGTAGTGCTCAGCATGTGAGAACTGCATATGTAGTGTGTTGACTATTGATTTAGACTTATGCGAGATGTAAATAAAATGTGTGTCAACCAAATAGATATCCAAAAACTTGCATTTATAATCTGTGTATTGATCTAATGTATCCATACAGGTCATCGCCCATCAAAAAAAATCCATTTGGAAAGCCATCACTCTGAAGGTGCGGACCCCGGGGGTCTCTCACCAGCGCAGCATCCATTGCAGGGAGATGTGGGAGGACGTGAGACGCTGGACCTGGAAGATCACAGAGGCGTAGCTAGGGATGTACTCCCAGCGTGAACAGGGCGCGTGCTGGACCCTGACCCTCCCTCCCCCAATGGCCCGCATACTGGCAGTGGCCTACCCGGAGCTTGATGGGCAGTTGAGGTCCCAACAGCTGCTACAAGGGGATGGGTCCTGGCATGTTACATTGCCAACTTTGTGTGTTACAGGCAGTCATTTTCTCATCAATATTGGGGTGGCCTATGTGCAACGTGTAGGTCTGGTAGTAGGTATACGCTGATGTGCTGTGCCTATTGTCTTTATGACCAGGAACAAAGCAGAGTCCAGTCCACTACCATTTTACTGTCTTGAGCAGTTGCATGGCTGAGTGAACTGATAAATCATCTCATGTTTTTGACATTCGGGTGACAATTGCACCAAACAGGCCACTTCTCTACCTTGTGTAAGGAGTGATGTTCCCTCACTACTGTCTCTCATGTGATGGTCACCCTATTACATGTGACATGGCATACAGTGCACTCTTTACGCAGTGACAGGACAACAGTTCCCATTGGTAAGCTGGGATTCAACAGTGACATGAGAGTGCAAACATCAATGGTGCCATCAGCATTAGTGCCTAGATGTTTCCCAGTGTACATTTTCCTGTTGTTAGTTCATCTGCAATAGTGTTTCAAGATTCATTCACTGACTGATGACATGCATCAGGGAGTGGGATGTAGAAATGCAGAGATAATATGTGAGTGTCTACACTCATCCTTACAAGGCAATGTGGGTTTGCTATACCAAATAGTACTGTGATATGCCATCCCATTAGGACTATAGTGATCCCACATCTTCATGTCATAGATATTCACTGACACACAACAACCATCACAGGTGTATTGGTGTGTAGGAATGCAAGCTATTAATGGTGTTATCACCTGTACCAAGCAGGATTGTGGATGTTCATATGGCTATAAGAAGTCTTATGCTGTGTGAATTTGGACTATCTGTCTTCCAACACTTGGGCCCTCAATGTCTTGGGGAGAGGATGTGGTCCGTCGACTAGATTGCCGACTTTGGTGCTGGAAACCAAGGTTCGAGCCTCGGGGTCGCGTCAACATCCTGTGATTGTGGGCAAATCACTTAATCTCCCCGTGCCTGAATGCGTAACGTAACCGGTGCTCATGTAAAGCGCTCCAATACCTTTGGGTCGAGTTCGCGCTATATAAATCTGCATTAAAAAAAAAAATGTCTCCAGGCTACATTTCTATGCTACAACTGATACATAGTTAAACTACTTCAGTACAGCTTTCATTGGACTTTTTGGGAAGTGGATATATGATGAAGTTTCAAGTTAAAAGTGCCCTCAGTGGGGGGCATGGCCAAGGAGCCGAGCATGGCGGACGTGTGAGCTTTGAGCTTCGCGCCGGCCCGACACTTATTAGCACACCTCTGGACGCCGGGGAGCACCTACAAACTGTGCCCCACGGGGCCGGGAAGCCGGGGGCTTGCTTCTGTGACTGGGTGACCCCTCCACGCTGATGAGGCTGCTCAGAGGTCCTGACGGCTGCTGAGTGGCGCAGCAGTTAAAATGGCGGCCTGAGAGCGATTAACTCCGGAGGCGGAGCAGAGTATGTCCATCTCTGTGGGTCGCGCTCCGAGTGTGGGCTGGCGCTTGCCGCTTCGATTTTGGTGGCGTTGGACAGCAGAAGACCGGCGGCCCCCCGGCGGGAGTACTAGCGCTGCCGCAGTGGGAAGAGCGTGCTGGGGTGCGGCTGCCCTGTGCGAGGAGCCCGGTCGGGGCTCGTGATGCTGGCCGATGCGCAGTGCTGCTAGCCTCGGTAGCGGAGGGCGCACACACCGCTCCCGTGGAAGGAGGGGGCCTCTCTAAGTGAATGAGGAACTACACAGGCACTGGCTGGGCCCTGTGAGGTGAGCGCGCCGGTTGCTGTGGGGGCTGGAGCTCCATATGGGCCGGTGAGTTACTGAGGCCCTACTCCGTGTGGCTGATTGGATGAAGGAGTGGCGGCGACCGTCTGGCCTGTGCATCCGGCCTGCCTGGGGAGTTTGCTGAGTGCTAGCGTTAACGATCGGGGCCTATATTGGGGCTCAGGGACTGGTGTGTGATTGCTGCCCACCGGCTTTCCCCCTTTGATGTAGCTGTGCCTGGTGTTCCTGCTGGCTGAGCTGGGGTGACGTGCATTGGAGACCCCATCAGCTCCTGAGACAGGGTGTAGGAGCCCCCTGGTGAGTGTGTGCAGCCCGGGGGGTTCCCCTCTAGATGAGAGCATGAGACCCGGAGAGCCTTGCTGCTGAGCCTTGTTCACGGGGACTGCCCGAGGCCGCCTGAACTATACGCTTGCCTCTTGGGGTGCGGGGGTCCCCCTCCCCCTGCCTGCACATTGTGATAGTCGCTGCCCCGGAGTAAGGCGGACATTGCCAGGCGAGAATAAGGGCACCCTGGACTGAGCAGTGCATGGCAGGGGGTGTCTCATTGCCTGGAGGAGATTGGGTTGGACCCAGCGCATGGACGTGAGACTGGGCCTCACTGGGGTCAAGGCTGGCACGTGAATCCAGGAGCACTCATTTTGCCGGGCCCTGCAGCGGAACGCCTGGTTTAGAGGCAGCATTGGAGCCCCCCTGAGGGTGGTGTTCCCGGGCCCTGATACATGGGGGGGACCGCAGCGCCGGTTGCTTGATTGAGTCTCCTACTAGGCACGGACCACCGGTTGGGGGTGAGTTGGTGTCATGGGTAAGCCCCGAGGTCATCAGGTCGGAGCCACACAAGACCCGGACGACAGTGCCCAGGAACAGTCGCAAACTGCTATGGAAGCTCCAATCCAGCAGCAATTGGGCAAGATATTGGAGGCTATAGCAGACACGAAGGCCACCCTCCACCAGGACATCAGCACTGTGGCGGTGGGGCTGGGTCTTTTGCGTGAGGAACATAAGAAGCTCTCCGAGAGGGTGAAGGGAACCGAGGCCAGCATCTCTGAGATAGCCCCGGCCCAAAAGGCCCTGGAGCAGCAGGTGGGAGCCCTAACGGATAGGGTGGGTGTCCTGGAACGGAGAGCCGAAGATGCAGAGAGACGCAACCAACGGAATAATGTCCGAATTTTGGGCCTACAAGAGGGAATCGAGGGCAACGACATGGTGGCCTACCTGGAGCAATGGCTGCGCTCTGTGGTGGCGCCTGAGGGCCTGTCGCCCTTCTACACTCTTGAAAGGGCCCACAGAGTTCCGGCCAGGCCCCCGGCGGCCATGCGGCCTCCGCAGCCGGTGGTGGCCCGCTTGCTCCATTTCCGGGACAGAGATCACGTGCTGAGGGACCCTACACAGTTGACAACAGTAAGGTTTCCCTCTTCCCGGACTATACTTTGGAGGTGCAACGGAAGCGGGCCTCATTTCTGGAGGTTAAAAGGGCGCTGAGGGAAGAGGGCCTGCAGTATTCCATGATGTTCCCGGCTCGGCTGCGGATTGTGCTAGACGGCACCACCCATTTTTGTGGGAGCCCGGGTGATGCGTGGGACTGGATCGAGGCCTATAGGACTGGGGCCTCCCAGCCTGCAGGTCCTAGAGCTGAACTGAGGAAACTGGCGGAACTTGGGAAACGTTCCCGGCGACGCTCCCGGAGGGGAGCTTCCAAGAAACCGACCTCTTCCCAAACTGAAAGGGAGAGGGCGGAGGCTCTGCAAGCGGTGGCGGCGCTGATGCAGGGAAGGAGCCCCACCCCTAAGACGGCAGCTCACTCCTCGAAAGACACTGGGGACGCTGACTCTGACACATCCCGCAGCGACAGTGTGAAGATGCCGGTGGTGACACCACACACAGCTGACGACGTTATCTGAGGCAGCCCAGACTCCATACCAGTTCGAACTTTTGGGGTGCTGCTGAGTTACTGGAGGTGGTCTCCGGTCCTGGTCTACCATGACTTTGGAGGGCCGGCACGCCCAGGACGGTTTGCGCGTTAATCCTCAGTTGTCTTTTGCTCTTACTGTCCACCCCCTTGAGAACCTTACTAGAGTAAGGCCTCGCTAAGGGTCATGTTCCACGCACTGTTTGGACGACTGACCGTTGTCAGGCTGTCCTGGGCTTGGGGAGTTGTTCAAGATGAGGGTTTTTTGGTTGATGTTTTTCTTTTTGTTTGTTTGGTGTTTGCGGAGAAGGGTGGTGGCACATACATTGGGACGTGGGCGGGGGGTTCCCCCTATGTCACTTAGGAGAAGGTTCCTGTGGAAATGGCAGGCACAACTAACACCGTAAGGTTCCTCACGTGGAACATCCGTGGTATGGGATCTATAGCCAAATGCCATAACGTATACTCCTACCTTCGGTGCAGGGAGGTGCACATAGTTTTCCTCCAGGAGACACATCTTAATAAAGAGGAGGCTGGGAGAATACAAAAGAGGTGGCGGGGGCAGGTTTTCGCGACCACCTTCTCGGCCTTTGCCAGAGGGGTCTTGATTTGGGTGAAACCTGTGGTCCCCTTCTCACCTGAACGCACGTCGTTGGACTCAGAGGGGAGGTATGCCTTGCTTGTGGGCAGACTGGTGGGACGGGAGGTGACCCTAGGCAGTGTTTATGCTCCCAACCAGGACCAGGTCGGTTTCCTGGAGTCTTTCTCTGCCTCTCTGGCCCAATGCCTAACAGGTTCTCTCATATTGGGGGGCAACTTTAACTGTGTGGCGGATGTTACCATTGATCGTTCGCATCCTCCCATGCCAGGGACCCAGCCACATCGTACTGCATCGGGTTTCCAGACCTGGATGTCCCATTGGGGCCTAGAAGACACCTGGAGACTGCAACACAGGTGGTACTCCTTCTTTTCACCGGTACACCAAGTCCATACCAGGCTTGACATGTTCCTATGTTCCCCGGCCTTCAACAGCTCTGTGTCCCACACCAAGTATTTGGGGCGTACCCTATCGGATCATAGCCCATTACTCATGCTACACCAACCGTTAAGTCGGCGCCCTCCGATCCCTACTTGGAAATTAAACCCGCTTTTACTTGACGATGTCCCTTTCCGGTCCTCACTGGCAGCATAAGTTGACACTTACTTCCCTATTAATGCCAACACTGCCTCCTCTCTACAGGTAGAGTGGGAAGCGTTTAAAGTTGTGGTGCGGGGCCATTGCATGGCTCAAGCGTGCGGGGCGCACAGGGAGATTAAGCGCGAACTCCTGGACTTGGAAGGTACTATCCGCAGATTGGATAATCTGCAGGGTATGGATGATGCGGCCCTGACGTCCTTACAAGAAGCGAGGGCGCGGTACAACGAAGCGCTGGGTAGACTGAGGTGCTACAACTATAAAGATTACTTGGACAAAGTACAGAGGGAGGAAGTTAGGGCGGGCCGACTGATAGCACGTTTGATTAAGCCTGAGAAGGGGGGTGCGCCTATTACGCGGCTTGGTCTGGAATCAGGGGAAACAGTGCACGACCCTGATATCATTAATGACACTTTCTTGCAATACTATGAGGAGTTATATGAGTCCCCGACTGTGGCCCCCTTGTCGGATATACAAAATTTCCTGGCCCCTCTGCAGCTCCGCACATTGGAGGCGGATGATCAGGATGAGTTGGGAAGCCGGATCACAGTACAGGAAGTCAGGGCCGCCATAGCTGCACTGGCACACGGTAAGATGCCTGGGCCTGATGGCCTCCCGGCCGAGTTCTACCAGAGGTTTGTTGATATCTTGGCACCACATCTGGTTGCACTGTATGTGGAGGCGTATGGGGGAGGGGGGATTTACCTGATTCCACCCAGACGGCGCTGGTGGTCCCGCTCCCCAAGTCCACAGAACCCGACGCGGGAGTGAGAGACTACCGACCGCTCTCCATGGTGAACTTAGACTTCAAGATCCTGAGTAAAGTATTAGCGGGTAGGTTGCTCCCACACATGAAGTCTCTGATTCACCCAGACCAAAATGGGTTTTCCCCACTCGTAGCACCTCTTATAACCTCCGCAGGCTATACTCCGTGCTCTATCACGCGGATGCTCCAGCAAGCGGCGGTTTTATCAGTCGATTTGGAGAAAGCGTTTGACACAGTGAGCTGGGAGTACCTATTTGAGGTGATGCGTCGTATGGGCCTGGGAGAAGACTGGGTGCGGTGGGTACAGCTTCTCTATGCCTCGCCCACCGTGAGGGTCAAGACGGGACGAGCTATATCTAGACCCTACAAGATCTCCCGTGGCTCCCGACAGGGCTGTCCTCTTTCCCCGCTCCTGTTTGCCCTGGCTGTGGAGCCGCTGGCGGAGCGGTTCCGACTGGGAGGGTGTGGTTTGGGATTGACCTTGGGCAGGCGTTGCCATCACGTCTCTCTGTATGCAGACGACCTGTTGCTGAACCTCACAGAGGCAGTTGGGGGGTCCGCTGCGGCCTTACAAATCCTAGGCGATTTTGCTGTTCTTTCGGACCTTAAGGTTAATAAAACCAAGACCTATTTGTTCCCAATAGCAGGGCCTTTACCCAGGCCTGAGGCGTTGCCGCCTGATACCCTCTGGGCACAGCGTACGTTTAAATATCTGGACATACAAATTTTTCATGACCTGGACGATCTTAAGGATGGGAATTTGGGGAAGGCGTTGCGTTCCCTTCGCTCTTGCGTCCAGTTTTGGAACTCATTGCAACTGCCCATCATGGCTCGGATTACACTGTTCAAAATGGTCATGCTGCCCCGGTTGCTCTATTTTTTGTAAATCTTCCGGTGTTGATGCCGAGAAGCTGGTTTAGACCTCTGCACGCTTTCCTGCGGCAATTGATTTGGGGTGATGGATGCCCGCGGGTATCCCTGCAAATCCTACAACGCCCCGTGTCGGAAGGCGGACTTGGGGCGCCAAATTTCGAACTCTATATGTTGGCCGCTCAACTACAATGGTTGGCGCAATGGGTGGAGGGAGTGAACAAGGAGGGTACCTGCCTGACAGATCCAGTGTCAAGTCGAGGGTTAGTGACGGCAAAACTCCTTTTACCAGCTACACCCATCCCATCCTGCTCCCTCTTACAGCGCACGTCCTTCCAGACGTGGAGACGATGCTGCAGTGGAAGGCAACAACCCGTAAAGTACTCCCCCTTGATTCCCTTGGTGGGTCTACCACACGGTGACCCTCAATCTGTATTCACGGAAGTCCAACTGGCCAGATGTTCAGATGCTGGACTGGAGACTGTGGGGGATTGCTACTTACATAAGGCTCTGATCCCTTTTGCGGACTTGATGGAAGATAGTGGACTTCCTCCGGGCCAGTTCTTCCGCTCACGAGCGTTAACGCGCACGTTTGCGCAATTATGGGGCCCTGGAAGGGAGGAACCCGATACACACCCTGTCCTACATGCGTTATTTACTCTTGGCACGGCGGGGCATCTCGTGAAGTGGCTCTATGCCACCTTAGTGGAGGCCTCCACTGGACCAATGGATAGACTACGGGCGCGCTGGGATACGGTGGGGGGTACAATCCTCACTGACTCGGAGTGGAGTAAAGTTTTGAGATATTCAGGGAAGGTTTCCAGGAACACCTGACTGAAATATATCCAATTTAACTATACGCATATGACTTATATGACACCACATCGACTCAACGTGACATATGGAGGGGAAGTGAGACAATGCCCTAGGTGCGCACACCCAGATGCTGACTTTGGCCATATGACTTAGGACTGTAGGACTGCCAGTGGCTTCGCCCCTATAGGGAGGCGGTGTTGGTTAAGATCAAGGACGTGCTTGGTAGGGAGTTGGCCTTAACAATTCAGACGTGCATACTAGGTCTCTTCCCCAAAACGCAAAGTTGGGAATCGCTTGATTGATCTTGCGTTGGGCTTAGCTAAACGCTAAAGCGATGGAGTGGAAATCTGCGAGAGGTCCACAGATTTTAGTTTGGAATAAGGATGTCATTGCATGGGTGGGGGCAGAGGGCAGAGCATTGGCATGGGAGTAGGCCAGAGGGGTGAAGAAGCTCCTGATAGCTCAACAATGGAAGGAAGTAATGACTGAATGGGAGAAACCGGCGGGATCGGGCAGTGAAGGGGGAGAGTCAGACCGTGTGTCACAAATTGATAACGGGATCCAGGTGAACAGGCAGGGGCTATCGGAGGCTTCTGGCATCTGACTTATGGTGAAGGAATGCGTAGACTTGGAATATACCATGGAACCGCTAAGCCTACCGAAGGTCGGAGAGTACCGACGGGGCCCCTGCACCAGCCCAGTTTAGCGGGTTGTGAATGTTCTCGACCCCACTAGATATTAGCACGTAGATGTGTTTGCACCACTGCTCTGCACCAGTTATTCGTTGCCTGTTTCCTTTTTGTTCATTCTCTTTTCTAATTTCTTATTGGTTTGGATTTGTATAATGGCAATGGTATACTATGACCCAAATTATGAACATGCATGCATAAGATGGACTGCTACTGGACAACTCTCTGAATAATTGGTGAGATATATTTGTATTGGTGGGGCTAACACCCATGATTGTAGACAGTGATGGTAGTTGCAATCAGTTTTGCTTCCTGTTTTTGTTTTTTGTTCCTTTTTTCTTCTCCTGATTGTATTCAAATTGTCGATTTCGTTAAAATGCCAATAAAGATATATTTAAAAAAAAAAAAAGTGCCCTCAGTGTGCAATGAGCATCTGCATTTGCATGTGACGATTTCTGCTACGGCACATATTGATGGTACATTAGGGCTTTAACTTGACCTTCATGACATCATGATGTGTTGTAAGGTAAATGAACATTTGGTGAGATCTGGCCTTGTGTGAACATGGTAGAAATGTATATTTTGTGGCCATCCTATTTGGTAGCATCAGTTTACTATGGTATACTACAAGTGCCAAAGTATATAAGGTGATCAACTATCCTCCTATGGACATAAGGATGGAGTCTAGACAAGTCCATCAATGCATTTGGAGCTGTCTTGGGGTTATAACATAACTGGGACCAACTGTCTCCAGGTTATGTATCATGCATGCATGGGCTCATGCTAATGTTGAAGCCTATATAGTGAACTATGAAGGTGGCATGGAATATGCACTTAATAAATGTTTTCTGTTGATGGGTCAGGTGTAGAAACGCAGTTGCAATAAATTAATTTTACATGTCATTTCAGATTCATCCAGAGCAAGCAAAGGAGAAGAGGGCCAATGTCATTGGATGTTACAGTTCGGACACAGAGGGACTCAGTGACCAGGAGAATGTGGGGAGTGCCACGGAAGACCCAAGCTTGAGTATTTCAGATACAGAGTCATCTTCCGGTGGACACTCCCAAGTGGTGGCAGGCCCCACAGGATTAGTTACAACTTCATTCTTGTCTACCACCCCCAGTTCCATCTCCACTCTCTCTGTTGGTCCCCAAACAGTTGGCTGGGTTCACTCCCCGAAGAGGGGAGCTGTCTCCGTCACTCAAGGCACCTCAGCCTCTGCCCCCCGCTGTGCTAAATGAGGAGGCTATTGACCTCCTGAGGAACATCTCTGTTGGTCAGACTGTACTCCTGAATGCCATCCTACCTGGAAGGCATTCACAGTGTCATGTCTGGCTTACAGAGATCTTTCAAGCTCTGACCCTCTCACTCACCACAGGCTCCCGTCCACCCCAACCAGGGGACTCACCATGGCCCATACCCATCCAAATACTCTATTACCAAATCTGCCCAAATCACATGCACACATTACCACACACCCACCCATACAGACCCAAGCAGCACACACACACACAAGCACCCCCCACAAAAAGAAACTATACGCATACAAACACAGAGACAACACACCACCACAGACAACACCACAGCCACATACTCACACCACTCCCCCATCACATCTCCACACAGCACAGGAGACAACACACACGCATGCACACACCACACCCCCACCACCACATCCCCACCCAGCACAGATACCTTCACACTCACATGCAGCACCATAACCACCATCACATCCATACAGACAACACAGACATACACACCCACAGTCACCACCACATCAGCTGTCACAACACACACACTGCACTTCCATTGCAACAACTTCCATTGAGACACATCACTCACACTATACACACACCTAAGAAACCCAGACAGAAACAATCACGCACCCAACAGACACCTGAGAAAGAAGACACACCCATACTTGCAGCACAAACACCTGACACACATGCACCCGCAACAGTCCCAAACACATCTGACACTGACACTCCCTCTACCTCCAAGACCCACTCCTTCCCAAAGCCCTTTCCAAGTTCCCAACTGATGATCCAACCTTTCACCTGGCATCCGGCCCTCCCAACCCACCTTCCACGCTTTTCACAAAGGTTCCAACCACTGCCACACCCAAACTCATCACTTCCACCTCTAAATCCATCCCTAGTCCAGACCTATCCACCCCTTCCAAGGGTCCCTCTTTAGAACGGCAGTCCACCCCTTCCGACTCCCAAACCCCCCTTCTAAACATCAGTCCACCCCTTCCTCTTCCAAACCCAAGGACACCCCTCCCAAGTAACATCTTTGAAGTGCCTGCCCCCTTTTGCCATGGCGGGGGATTTATTTGCTGAGGAGTCAATGGAAACAGGCACGAGTATAGCTTACCGTTGGTTGTGTCCATGACGGTGTGGGTTTTGGACGTCATCAAGTAGGAACAGCAGCGGCAGGACTTGCATGATTCGCTACATGGCGGCATAGGACGTGTGAAGCTGAGTACAGGTGAATTTCAGTTTTATATCCCTCCCTTTCTGCCAGGTCAGATGTGGTGGTTGGACTGGGGAAAGTGATTTTGCTGGAATGCAAAAGACGAAATTGCAAGATCACTTGAAGAACCTGTTGGTCAAGCCACTAGATTCAGCCAGGAAAATGGCTTGTAGTCCAAGGAGGGAAGCCCTTGATGATGGTAATTGTGCAATGGTCTTATGCACATCTTTACACACTGATCCACCTTTTGCTAAATCACGGGAATCCGGCCTCAGAGAATTACAATCATATCATCCCAGTTCAGCCCCTTATGTCTCAGGACCTTCAGTGGTGTTTCAGCCAGGGTTCTCCTTTTCTCCTCTGCAGCAGCAACATTATTTCCAAAGCTACTTTATGAGGATTCAAACCTATGACCAGTAAATTACAAACAGATCTCTACAGCAAGTGCATTAATCCCATCATCTATCTTTCTGTGTATTATACCCTAAGGCTTAATGGGTGAGCATCTCTGTGACAGATAACTTAACATTCTAAGCTATCTGAAAATTTGGCCTGTTTGTCACCAATAAAGTACTATATAAGGTGGCTCAGTGAATACAATCGCCAGTGGCATACGCTTATCGCGGGCCACAAGCTTGAATCTCAGTGAGGCAGACTCAGCCTTCCATCTTTCTAAGTTCAGTAAGCTGAGTATCACTGTTATCAATTGAATTAAATTAAATTAAATAATACTAACACCTGTTATTTTACAGTGCTTTTAAGTGGCAAAAATGCAGTATGTAGCACTATAAAAAGTTAAGTTATTAACATTGCATTTAACCATGTTAATTTCTTTGACAAATGGCCTCATCTAGAATTAGGAAAAGAGGGTACTCATTTAAAGTGGGGCGGATGTCCCGCCATGTTTAAAGTGCCATTGTTTACAGTGAAATTGTAATACGGTGGATGGGACATCTGTGGCACTTTGACTATGTACCCTGTCCTTCAGACTTTAATTAAATAATTAATTGGAATGGTATACCACAAGATGATGGTGACAGACTCTGCCCCTTCTGCACCAGACACTTTCTGCCACTGCCCTCCCTCTTTGTGGGTCTCCCTGAGCAAATGTCTTCTATTTCCAGCTCGAATTGCAGATTCCTTTATATAAACTGGCCATCAGTAAAGGCCTGGCAGACAGAAGGGAAAGCATTCGTCCAGACTGGAGAGTCTTACAGCATGCTGAAATTTGTAGTATATTGACTGCTACAGAACAAGCTTAGCTCATTAAAACAGCAACTTTTTCACTGAGGTTGTAATCAGCAGCAGCTTACAACTACAAAGAGTGGTGGAGCGGGCAAATGGGTGGTGGGTAGGTGCATGCATGTAATGCAAGTGGCGACTATAAATAAAAAGATATAGTCACTTATCTAGCTTGCTGCACAACACATTCGATGTCTTCCTCGCTCTGGTACGTGTTCTTCCTCTCTTTCTCTTCCAGGCTCCAGCATGGGCTCCAGCCAACTCCCCTAACCAATCCTGGAGCTGCTCTCATCCGGGTAACCAGCACGAGAGAAGGGCCAAGATTGGAGGGAGCAGCCTCACTCAGCGCTCTCAAGGGCACTGGAGGCCTGTGCTTTCTCTAACCCAGCTGTCCAAGACAGCTGGGTTAGAGAGGCTGTCTTGTGGCTCATGGCCTCCTGGCCGGTCTGGCTACGTCACCGCAGGCCTGGCTGCCATGATGACTCTTGCGCACGTTTTTATTGGATGTTGTTTTGTCGCCCTCTGTTATTGCCAAGTTATTCTACAACAGTCTGCATATTCTGTTTCTCACCTTTTCTCCTGTTCCCTTTTGGGCTCAGTCTGAACAACAGTTACAAGGTTGAATAACAACTCCCTGGTTCCTACTGACTTGGCCCGTACCTCGCACCTAGACATAACACCATGTACAGCTGCCATTGAGAAAATAGTGTGCTTTTAATAATGCGCTCGCTTGCTCTAAGATAGCACTTGGAGACGACCTTTCCAGGGAGAAGAGCTGTGATTGTTTGCTGATGTAGTTTTGCATCAAGAGACTGAGGTATGGGGGTCCGCTAGTCAAAGCCCAAAGGTCTTCTATTATTATAATAAACTGGCTTCCAGCACGGGGAGGGTGGTAATGTTAGTTAGACATATATCCACTGCTTTATGAGATGCTTTCCCCGTTCGTATTCTATGGAGTAGTAACTATGCTGATTATATTGTTCTTATGTATTATGCTACTAGTACTGGCACGTGTACTGTATCTTAGAGCACTTAAGTTGAAATAAACATTTTAACCTATACAGTGTCTCTTCATACGCATGTTGTGGACAGGTACGAATGTGACGAAAGAGTGTTCTTGCCTCTGCGAGTCCTGAGAGAGAGATACCGTGTTCTGGGTTGTCTAAGCATTGGTACATTGGTGCCAATGGGACGCTAAGGCTAGTTGGGTTGGGGTTTTGGGTGCTAAGGTTTATGGTTGGCTCACCACTATATTCCGAGGTCCTATTATCCTGTGCATAGCTCTGTATGTGCAGAAACCTTATGACATGGCGCGACCAACGAGTGGGGCAGCTTACTTGCGAGACGCTTGAGTAGTACTTGTGCTTGTCCACAAACCCCTCACGTACGCTTCCGGAAGCGTGTGTGACGGCGATACCTCCTATATTGCAGATTTTGTAGGTTCTTTCAAGCTTGATGTTATTAAAAAAGGTTTCTTAGATATAACCCTTTTTGTGCTGCCTCGTGTAAGATTGTTGAATAGACCCGTTCGTAATGGCGGGTATAGACATAGCGGCGCATAGCCGCACAGCACTCCGGGATCACTTACGGGTGTATGGAGTGCCAGACGCGGGAGTTGAACTAGTCTTTGTGGTTCAAGCCGATCCGGCTTTCCACTTTGAAGTGTTCTACTCTTGGATCACTTTTCCAGCGGTGAATGCGAACGATAATCTGTTCCATGAATATGAACCCTCCGTTGTTCCTGCTGTCTATAGACCTTATACTACTCTTGAAGTACCGCTCACGGCTTGGCAACACCGTGTTTGGTTTAATGGCGCCCTCCCACAACCGACTACCACGGTTCGTTTAGGCCCCTTATCTATAGCAGGGGCCACTTGGCCTGTTTTGGCCGGGTACACCCCACATCCGCTTTATATGACAATACCAGTCGCGGAACTGCGCACTATGTATGCGGCCTTGGTGCAGGTGCATCGAGCGTTAGTGCGATATGTTACAGGCAGCATCCATGGAGCCGCTCCTGGAGTGCCTGGCCAACCAGCTGCTGCAGGCGGAGTGACCATAAGTCCCGTCATGGTAAATTCTGTGATGGGCAAACGGCCACAAAATAAGGATGATTTTCCTTATTGGCTTGCAGAAAAGTTTGATCAGTTGGAGGCAGTTTTTCCACATACAACTCCAGTGGATAAACATCGTATTTTAACGATTAGTTTGCCAAAAGACTTAATTCCCGAGTTGACAGCATGTGACAACTGGGGTAAGGTATTCGCAGCAGTATATTCAAAATGTTTTGGTACTCCTTCCATGACAGTTCTCCCCTCTGTAATTAAAAAAGTACAGGATGAACACGGCCCTGAAGCGGCTGTGGAATTAGGGATGAGACTAGTGGGAGTGTTTGAAGTAGTAGCTGAACTGATCCTTGCGAATGTCAAGGGCGATGCAGTGAACTTTCAAGTAGCTAACGCTTTGGCTTTGGTCCCAGAATTGGACAAGCCTCGAGAATTACCGAAAATTATTACCCAGGCTTACAAAACTATTGGTAGAAATAGCCTGGGTAACAAGCCTTTGCAAAACTGCAAACACAATCGCAACCACAACAGCAACAAACCAAATCTCAATCTGAGAAGGATGAGAAACCAGTCTTCACTAAAAAGAGCTGGAGGCTGAAAAAACAGGGTAAGCAACAGACAAAGCCGGGATCGCGAGGCGCATCCCCGGTTTCAATCTCTTCTGAACGTACTTATGATTTACGCGATAGAGCGAGAATTAAGTCACCGGATAGGTTTCAGATCCCTGATACGCGTTCTCCTCGTTCTTCACAGGCACAGACGTCGTCACAGGCCGGTGGAGGAGACCGCCAGGATAGAGGAAGGGCCCGTGAGGCCCCACAGGGACGTGACCAGCCTCGACAACAAGTCAGAGGAAAAGAAGAAGACGCTCAACGTTTTCGACCACAATTTCAGAAGAAGAAAGTTGCCGCTGTAACAGCGAAATATGCCACAGACGGTGAGAACGAGACTCCTGAATTGGACGTGGGCAGTAACCCTCCTAGACAGCGCCGCGGAAGTAACCATAGTGCGGGAGGTGCTACGTCCTCATATGGAGGCGACAGCAACTGAAACATTCATTACTGTTGAAACAGCAGACACCCGAGTGGCACCCCCTGACAGACTATTTAATATCGTCCTCCAAATTGAAGGTGATATACAGCGAGTAATTAAAGGTATTTTTGGGAAAATCTGACCTCTTCATATGACATTTTGTTAGCAGAGGCGGATTGGCCACCCCCATTCGTTCTTGCTGCGCGTAACGGGGAGGAGGTAATCCTTCCAAGCTTTTCTCGACATGTCCCAAAGGACAAAGCGGAGGCTCTTGCAGCAGAGTGGGCTGTGTCCCTGGCTCCTGCGTTATACCGCAACCACGTGGGTTGGGACGAAGAATCTCCCCCCCATGAAATACCTTTGCGATCGTTGCCGCAGCCACAACCCCAATATCCCATAAAACGTGAAGCCAAAGGCCCAGTTTCCGAAATTCTGACACAGTTGGAATATCAGGGAGTAATTGAACCCTGTGTATCACCTATGAACAATCCCCTTTTCGCGGTTTCTAAACCCGATGGATCGTACCGTTTAGTATTGGATTACCGGCATTTGAACTCTCATTGTCGGACCTTTGCGGTGCAAAATACCCATAGTTCTGCGCTTGTAGACAGTCTTGTTCGTAAAAAATACAAAACGACCCTTGACCTTTCAAATGGATTCTACACGCACAACTTAGCCCCGGAGAGTGGCCAATGGTGTGCCTTTACTTCCGGTGGTAAAATGTTCAAATTCAGGCGTCTTCCTATGGGCTACAAGAATAGTCCAGGCGTATTCGCCGCTCGTGTTGTCTCTTTGTTAGACGGCATCGATCCAGACGCCTGTTCGTATGTGGATGACATTTATCTGACAGACGATGAATTGTTTCCGCATCTGACCCGGGTGGACCGCATTATTCTTGAATTTGCGGTTCAGGGATACAAAATTAACTTTGCCAAATCCCATATTGCTGAATTTACCGTTTTGTTCTTGGGCTATGAGCTCAACAATGAAGGTAAGGGTTTAGCCCCCATTTTCTGGAGAAATGTGCACTTTTGTGCCCTCCTACTAATCTGAAGAAGCTTCAGTCTTTACTGGGTTTTCTGAACTTCGGACGTACATATATTCCCGAATACGCCCAGCGTATCAAGCCATTGTATGCTTTGATACAACCTACTTTTTCGAAGTCTTCTTGGCTTCCGGAGCATACCTCCATTCTGCAGTCTTTGCAGACAGACCTTCTTGAGTCTAAATACCTTTTGACGCGTGATAACCACACAAACTTGGTGATTAGAATCATTCCAGGGGCAGTGGGTTTCACGTACTTAACCTTTAATGAAGGTGATACAGTACCCATCGCATACAAGTCACATCTATACACCTCTGCAGAAATGCGGTTCTCATCTGTGGAGAAAGTGCTAACAGCAGTGCAAATGGCGATCCTGAAGGAGCGCGCACTGGCACAGGGAAAACGCATTCTGGTGGTAACACCCTATCCTGCCCTAGAAGCAGTGACGAAAGCAAGTGTTCCGAACTCTAAAGCTTTGCACCCCTGTTGGATTCAATGGGCAACATCTTTGACATCTCCGGATGTCACTTTCATTTTCGACTCTTCTCTCCAGACTCAGGAGTTTTTACAGTATGAATTCATTCATCCTCCTCCTTTGTCCTTATTGCCGCTTGAGGATTACGACTGTGTGATCTACACCGATGGTTCGGCACAACCGGCCACGGGTTCCAAGCATGCTTATTCAGCCGCATGTGCTATTGTTGCAGGTACGTTTGTGAACGGAAAGTTCAAATCCACTGTGGTGCATACACAGGCACTCGGGGACAGTACCGCACAATTGGCCGAGTTGCGTGCCTTGGTGCTTGCGCTTGAGTTCGTAAATCCTGATGTGACCACTTTAATCGTGTGCGATTCTTACTACTGTGTTCAATCATACAATGACAATCTGTTCTTTTGGTCGCAAAATGACTATAGAGACGCTAAAGGCAACACAATCAAGCATAAAATGCTTTGGGTTAGGGTGGCAGAATTACAAAGACGTCTGCCACTCACACAGGTGGTTCACACCCTAGGCCATCAGCGAGTGGGCGCACACGCTGTTGGTAACAGTCTGGCAGATGAAGCTGCCAGATCAGCAGTACTCACGTGTTCAGTAGCAGCAGTTACTAGATCCATGTCTAAAATAGACACTGATATCTTGGCAGCTATTGCTGCAACAAAAGAAGGAGTTAATTACCCTAGAGGTTTCCCTTCTAAATATTCTTACCAGATAGGTCCCGATCAGGCTCCTTATGTAACAATACCTAACGTTGGGGTTCGGCTGATCCCCAACGCGGACCGCAGACTTTCCTTGATGGCAGCGGCACACGAAGGCATGGCTTCGGCGCATGCTGGTGTGTCTGCGACAATTGCCATTTTGCAGCAGCGTTACTGGTGGCGTGGTTTATACAAAGATACACGTACTTATGTGCTTTCCTGTGACGTTTGTCAACAGATCAAGCCTTCAACAGTCACAAGACCACCGCAGACCTCGCTTGCAATTTCGAACAGACCCTTTGGGTGTGTTTACTTGGATCACTGCGGTCCATTTTCTTCAGACACTGCCTATAAATATATCTTAGTGGCAGTGGACTCGTGCACACGGTTCATCTGGGTCTGGCCACAACGGAGTGCTGACGCACGAAATGTCATTAGGGATTTGCGTGTCTTTGTGGGAATTTTTGCATGCGGCACCTTCCATTCTGACCAAGGTCCGGCGTTTGCCTCTAAGGCTTACAAGGACGCAATGGGCTCCTTAGGGGTGCGGGTGAAATTTTCGTCTCCGTATAGGCCTGAGGGCAACTCTATCGTTGAACGAATGAACCGTGACTTAAAGCAATCCTTGACAGCTAGAGTTATAGGTACTGGCAGGAACTGGCTGGCCCACTTGTATACCGTTCAGCGTGCACTTAATAATCTCCCTAGAAGGCCTCTGGGTGGGCGGACCCCTTACGAAATGCTCTTTGGCATACGAATGTTTGTGCCTGACCTTGATGGTCTAGACATGGCGGCGCAATCCGCCAAGTTCGATGTAGATAATCATTCTACTATGTTACAGGACTTACAAGAAGCCCGAGACAAACTAGCGATTGCACATTTACCTTCAGCCACAGACCCTGCTGTGCAGATTCCGGTAGCCGGCTGGCTTCCGAAGATTGGCGACCTGGTACGAGAGAAGGTGGAGAACAAAAAGAATTCGGCCCCTCTTTTCGTGCACCGGTTCCAGTACTGGGCTTGAAGGGAACACGTACAGTCATCCTACCACCGCTTCCCGGTCGCAAGGAAAACAGATACATCTCAGTGGAAAATGTCAAGCTACAACATCTGGCCGATCCTAAATAGTGTCACACCAGCGGTCTCTTGTCCTGCCATTTATCGGACAAGCGTTCGAGGCACGCCTGCAAGAACAATCACTGATGTTACCATGGAGATGGTTGATTTGCCTGAAAATATATTTGAACCCCCTGCATCACCCTGCATAGCCGAGGACGAATATACTTATCCCGCCACAGAGTCAGTGGCACACCAACCAACAACACCACTGAGCCCGACACGTTATTCTTTTGATTCAGATTCCAACTCATCACAAGTCCCGTCCAAGTTTAGTCTTTTTGTATCCTGGTTTAGAGACAATTTTTTGATTCCACCTTGGACATATATTTGGATGGTACTTTTCTTGGTTTTTTTGTTCATGTCCATTGGCTTTGTCACAGTGTTTTTTCTACTCATCAATGGTCACTATTTACCTGAACGCTCTGCTGTGAACAGTGTTGCTGGAACTTTGGCTCCACATTCCTCTTCACACATCATGAAGCGTGACCACACATTTGTGAACATTTCAGCGTTTCCAGTTGCTGATGGCATCGTATGGGATGCGGTAAACTTTCAAATACATGGCCCGACAGAAATTATTAATGTACCAAATGTCCTTCGAGTCTCGATGGGTGATGTAGTAAAAAGTAATATTCATTCTGATGATTGGGATGTGCATGCAGTTGAAGCATTGTTTGCTGATTTAAAATATTATGCCTCTTTTAATGCTGAAGACTTGTATATGAATTCTGCGAATTATGCCGATTTGTATTGCTACCAGCATTGGGGAAATCATTTTCTCCACAAACCAAGTGCACTACGCAGCCCTGTTACTTACACCCAATGGGAACACTGCCCAAACCCCATACCAGGTAGTTCCCAAACTCTTCGAAATAAATTCACCTATTTTACTGATTTTAATCGATCGAACCCTGGGTCATATTATTTTAAATTAAAATCTCCATCGACTCAAAAATAATGTTGACCCACACTAAATTACTATATTCTGGTTCCTTTTTGAGCGCCTTGGCGGTGGGTGGTTATGAGTATTGGAAAGACACAGTGGATTTAAAATCAATCTGGGGTTCGAGGCCATGGCAGGTGCAGGGCACTGAGGCCCTGCACCGTGCTTGCCTTATCCCAGCCCAAATACTATTTCTAAATGCTTCCATTCATCAGACCACGTGTTGGGGGTTGGCTACCGTTAAACAATTAAATGCGCCAACCATCCCATCCTTGTCGAGTTTTCCAAATGATAGTTTGCGTTTTAATATGTCCCTTATGGCGTTACAGGCTCAGTTTCAGAACAATTCCTTTAACGTTACTGCACTAATACAGTCACCCTGGTTGGCATGGCCCATATCATCTAATGCATGCCAACTGCGTTTTCATGGCACAGTTCCTGGCTACATACAGGACAAGCCTGATCCAAGATTTACTGAAACTCGTACTGTGACCACGTATTCGGTTGGTAAATTATGTAAACAATGGTTACAACATTCGTCCTTAGACTCTGTTAAGAACCATTTATCCCTCCTATCAGGCACTATTGACTTATCTGACTTTATCTTGGGACCTCGTGGTCCCCGACCGAAGAGATTCATTTATGAAGCGTATAATGAACTCTGGAAGCTGTCACAAATGGAAGCTGCTTCCCGTCTTAGGGAAATAGACCAAGCAAATTTGGAAAAGGTGCTTGCTGTTGTTGACAATAGTATCAATACCCTGTCTTCCCGCATTTACACATTAAACAATATTGTATCCTCTGTTGTTGATATTGTACAAGATGATGTCTCTATGTTGTATCATGGTCAGAATCAGTTGCGTTCAGTGATGCAGTTTGCATGGACTTTGCAAACCCTTAAGTTGGGTAAAGTTCCTTGGAATTTGTTAAACACCACTGCCCTCTTTCTGCCTTTTAATTTGACTGACAAACAGCAGTTCATGTCCATGAAAGATGCATCTTACACTTTGTTACATATTGAAAAAGTGGATCCTTTACCATTCTCTGTAGCGGAACTAGATTCTGCGGTGTGGCTAGTTCATGGGGTTATAGCTTTACCTTTTTCCCTATTTGAATTCGGTTCGTGCATGAAACATTATCCTGTAGGCCGTTTCCAGCCTTTGGGTAGTGCTTTCCTGCATGAACTTTGGTCCTTGCCTTTCATGTATAAATGCCTTAGAGACGGCAAGGAGGTATTTCTCACGGGGGAGTCTTGTGATTCAACTGTGGGTCATTCGCTTATTTGTAAACATATTAAATTGCACGGGGCTTGTAGCGTTTCAGTTCCAAATCTTGCATGTGTACTAAAGGGTATTCCTGCTCCTGCTATTTCTCCTACTTTTACTTTGCTTACCAATGGTAGCTATTTGCTTTTAAATAACGAAGACTGTTGTGGCCTACAGGCTGGCATTCCGTATATTGTTACGGTCTCGCACAGAGTTGTCTGCTGCAAGAATGTGCTTTTTCCTCCCCCTCACGACATCGTTGATAGCTCTATTTGGCCTTCCATTCCTACCATGGAGGCAGATTTCAATAAGTTGAGCAGAATAAAGGCCCTATTATTGAATGAGGAGGTTATGCTCACATCCGCCCGGGAGACATTCATTCTCCAGGTGGCGAGCACCCACAGTGAAATACAGGCCCTTTTGAACACTGACCTCCCCCAGCATTTTGGGGAGTTAATTCATCGTATTTTTAACGCATCAAACACTGAGGGTCTGGTGCACTTTTTTAAGGTTGTGGGGTCTGGCCTCGTGTCCACCTTTCAAACTATTTTCGGTGTGATACCGGCATTCATTCATTCTATTTTTTCTAGCGTCTTTGGTGGTTTCCCATTAATCCTCGCTTTGGCGGCCGGTGTCTTGCTGTTGGTCTGTTTTCTGCGCAATGGCTGCACTCCACTGGGCCCTTCTCGATCCCGAACGCCTCCAGCTGCTCCGTGAGCGACTTCTGGTTGGCTTCGATGTTCTGCCCTTGGCAACTATCAGTGTGTCCTACACCCTTTCCTTTCGCTTTGCGTATTTCACTTGCGTGCAACCTGTGATGTCTTGCATCCGCTGTCCATTTACATGGACCATGGATTATTGCCTCTCCAATTCGTCATTGTCGGTCCCGGATTTTGTTCGGTTGGTGGGTCCCTTAGAGGCCCATGAACGGGACTGTTCCGCTGCTGGCTTTATGATGCGTGCGGCTGCACTGGGGATTTTGGCACAATGGGATATCTGGGCGGCTGCTCAGGATCTCCTACAACAAAGTTATATTGAATATCACGCAAGCTGTCCCGCATTGCTTTTGGATGCTCCATACTCTGAAGAACATTCCTGCAGCTTTGACCTGTTGGACTGGATGGCGTCTACGTTTTTTGACGATTCCAATGATGTCCTTTTGGACGGTATAGCATTTTTCTGCTCTTTCACATTTTTGGATTGATTGACTTGCCGTTAGTTGTCAGTGGACCACCTCTATTCTGCTCAGGTGTTTGGAACTCTGTCTTCCTTTTCGTCGTGGCCGATGGACTGTCCAGGGGAGGGTGTCTTGTGGCTCATGGCCTCCTGGCCGGTCTGGCTACGTCACCGCAGGCCTGGCTGCCATGATGACTCTTGCGCACGTTTTTATTGGATGTTGTTTTGTCGCCCTCTGTTATTGCCAAGTTATTCTACAACAGTCTGCATATTCTGTTTCTCACCTTTTCTCCTGTTCCCTTTTGGGCTCAGTCTGAACAACAGTTACAAGGTCGAATAACAACTCCCTGGTTCCTACTGACTTGGCCCGTCCCTCGCACCTAGACATAACACCATGTACAGCTGCCATTGAGAAAATAGTGTGCTTTTAATAATGCGCTCGCTTGCTCTAAGATAGCACTTGGAGACGACCTTTCCAGGGAGAAGAGCTGTGATTGTTTGCTGATGTAGTTTTGCATCAAGAGACTGAGGTATGGGGGTTCGCTAGTCAAAGCCCAAAGGTCTTCTATTATTATAATAAACTGGCTTCCAGCACGGGGAGGGTGGTAATGTTAGTTAGACATATATCCACTGCTTTATGAGATGCTTTCCCCGTTCGTATTCTATGGAGTAGTAACTATGCTGATTATATTGTTCTTATGTATTATGCTACTAGTACTGACACGTGTACTGTATCTTAGAGCACGTAAGTTGAAATAAACATTTTAACCTATACAGTGTCTCTTCATACGCATGTTGTGGACAGGTACGAATGTGACGAAAGAGTGTTCTTGCCTCTGCGAGTCCTGAGAGAGAGATACCGTGTTCTGGGTTGTCTAAGCATTGGTACATTGGTGCCAATGGGACGCTAAGGCTAGTTGGGTTGGGGTTTTGGGTGCTAAGGTTTATGGTTGGCTCACCACTATATTCCGAGGTCCTATTATCCTGTGCATAGCTCTGTATGTGCAGAAACCTTATGACAAGGCTTTGACAGCCAGCCAAAGAGACAGGTGCACTTTAAATTTAAGTGCACAGCCCACCACTTCTCCCTGCTGTAGTAATGGCCCTGCCCCGTCCTGATACTCTGTACCGGACGGGTTGGTGAAAAAAAGGTAATAAATTAACTTTATTACCATTTTATTTTTCCTCTCTGGGGCTTTTCTGGGGGCATTTTTGTTTGTTAGAATAGAAATTGTTTATGTGTTTGCAGTGTTCCATGTAAGTTAGCATTCGCTGTGCCATTTCTATTTGGGTGCCATTTTAGGCTGTTCGAAACTGATCCAGTTCAATTCCAAGAAATGCTCCCCTGCAAGTTTCAATTCTTCCTCTCTGTCCTGTTTTATTAATAAGCATACCGTTCTTGTTAGCACATAGTTTTCTCACTAGATAGAGGCCTTCTCCCCCTTGTCTCGTGGCGGGCTCCAGATGGAACGACCTTGGACTATGTTACTTTGTGTAAGATAGGAGCGCTGAAACCGTTCTTTCTGTATTACACTGTTTAACTGCACCTGCCTGGAAAATTCCACTGTGGGCGTGTTTTCGCCCAGTTACGAAATGTACATAATGTATCTTTATGCTTGTTGATGTCAGTTCCTTCTGCAGCACTCTCAGCGACTGGGCAGATGGGGCTCCGCTCTGATTGTATATGAATAAACAGTTATTGGTTTGTATTCTCTACTGTTTGACCGACTCTTCATTTAGTACGGAAGGCTGAGAGGTGGTTGTTAGTGACCCGGGTGAACCTAAATGGGTTACTTCCTTCAGTTGGCGCCCGAACAGGGACTCCTTCGGGTGATTAATCCATCCCCTTTCCGCAGACGGGGGGAGGCTGAGGACATCATCGGGTCGGACTGACGGCTCAGGGATCCCTGCACCAACAGTTTCTTTGCTCACAGCTGCTCCTTCTGTCCCGCCAGACGGTGCCTCGCCCAGTGGTCATCCCGACTGTAGTCCTGAACGGCGAAACCTTTGGATCCGACCGTTTGGTCTGAAGAGTCGGCAGTGGAGAACTGGTTCGTTGAATTACTGATATCAGGTGAGTTTGTTTTGGTTCTTTGTGGATATGGTACCGTTTGGGTTTGAGTTTGGTACGGTCTAAGGACTGTCTTGATAAAAAGTATTTGCAAATACTTCGCAAGGTAATGCTAACGATTTTGTTTTTCTTTCAAAATGCCTGGTCGAAGTAAATTTTGGAATTTGTGTTGTTGTTGTTGTTCTGCAGATGCTCGATTGGAAGAAGCTCAGCCTGCGCCTCCTGAAGGCTGCCCTAATTTTGATATGTATGTGAAACATGGTCTTGGCCCTATTATGTTTAGTACATTATGGCATAAATATACGAGGGACAATGCTGAGTTGCAGTGGCCTGTGACGGGCACCTTTGATGAACAAAAGATTGTTTTTTTACAGGAACAGTTAGTTAAGAGATGATGTAGACAGTCGATGTTTGACTCCCTCAGGACTTGGCAGAAGGAGGCCAGACAGAGGCGGTTAAAGATGGAGAGTGATGCACGGAAAGGGAAAATGCAAACATTGACACAGAAAGCTGTGGCATACGATAGAGAAAAACAGGAGTCAGGAATTGAATGTGAAGATAGGAGATTTCGGCTGTATATTGACAAGTCTTATTTGGCCAAAGAAGAAAATGATACTTTTGTAGAGGAGTTGTTAGATACTCAACCCCGCCTCCTTATACCCCACAGAGGATATATCCCACTGTTCCTTTACAGTCACAGCAGCCTGTTTCATCTGCTGCGGCCGTTTCGCTTATCTACGGCTGTTACTTTGGCTACCGCACCCCCTGCTCCTTCTTTGTCCTCCCCATCTTTGATGACTGTGACCTCTAGTACATCTACTATTTCAACTCCTGTGTCCTTCCTTTCTTTCTCCTCCGGTGCAAACGTTAACTACGATTGTACCTGCTACTTCTGTTGCTTCTCCTTCTCTGGTTTTTCCTCCTCCGATACTTTCGCCTGCTGAGACGCCAGTACGAGGGTTTGAGGACAGGGTTTGGGGAAAATTCAGGGAACGGATGGGTCCGTTGGTGCGCTCTGGAGTAGGAGAAGATGAGAAGGAGGTGTTAGCAAGACAAGCTACGAAGTGGGCTAATAATCCGGTTTATGGCGCTGAGGACATTTGGCAGGCTGTGCGTGAGTTTGAGCCTTTTTTACAGCAGCACGTTCTTCAGCATATGTCCGCTACATTGATTGACCTTTGGCGCACACACATTAAAATAGAGGCTCCACAAGTGTTATTTGATATTAAGGACCATGTTTATGTAGCTGATTTAGCCCCAGGACAGGTGCTCGTGAATATTCATACTATACTTCCTTACAGAGTCCGGTTGTATGAAAAGTGTCCCACTAAAATTACTCAGTTCCCTATGCGTGAGGTCCATCCAATATATCATCCAGAGATGCCTGAGTTAAGGGACTAGCTCGGTAACGTCACTAGACCAGCTGTAGCTGCCCATTTTCAGGAGCAATGGGTTTATACTCCGTGGAAAAGAAGTGAGGTTTTAGCCCTTAAGGCTATGCTGCCCGACCCTAGGAAAAATCCTATAGCTTATTATAAAGAATTAACAGAGGCTGCTTCTTCTACTGTTATGACTCTTGCTGATATTGAAATGTTTTTTGGTCTTCTTGTTCCAGTCGATATTTGGAGACAAGTCCACACTCAGGATCATGTTGCAGAATTGGGCGGTACATGGGATGTGATTAAAGGATGGGATCAGGAAAGGAAGCCTGCTGAGATATTTGCTTTGCCTGGTTGTATCATTACGTATATGCAGACTCTTATTCCACCTAAGAAAGTAAGTGGGGATCGATTGACAGCTTGTCGACAGAAGAAGGATGAGAGTGTGTCTGATTTCTTTACTCGGTTTGAGGACACGTTCTTGGATTAGAGTGGGCAGGATATGTCCACTGAGGGAGGAGTTCGATTGTTTGTAGACAGGTTTGTTACTAACTTTCTTTATGAAATAATGACTCGTTTGCAGGCATCTGAGAGTACTTGGTCTACGTCTTCTCCCTCTGTTATTTTGAATATGGCCCAATATTATGAACATCGAGATCAGGAGGAAAAAGATCAAACTGATAAAAAGCATAAGGATGTAAAGACGAAGGTGTTGCTACAGCAAGCGTTTACGGGTAATAGTAGGGGACGAGGTGGTCCCGCTAGACAACTTCCGCGTACTAGGCAGCCTTCAACTACACCTTTGGGGCAGAATCAGTGTGCGTATTGTAAGGAGGAAGGACATTGGCGCAGCCAGTGTCCGATGCTTTTACAGAAGGTTGCGTCCCCCAGAGGACGAGGTTTTGGTGGCAGAGGCCGTGGGACTGACAGACATCAGAATACTGCTACTTCTGTGACCCGATCTGACAATATTTATTTTGATGATCCAAGAGATGTACAGTATTATCATGATGATTATGACCTGGATGATGTGACGGGTATGTCTTAAAGTTAGGACGGCCAGGGACAGAGTGAGGGACCAGTTCAGATACCTGTGGATCAGCGTGGTCCCTATGTCACAGCGGATTTGCAAGGCTCGACTACGGAATTTTTGGTGGATACAGGTGCAACAAGGAGTTCTGTTTCTCAACATATGGTCCCCGGGGCGGCTCTGTCTGGCTACAATTATGTTTCGGTAGGTTTTTCAGGTGTACCGCTTGTAAGCCCCATTTCATGCCCCCTTGCATTGACTGTTAGTCCTTTTACGGTGGAATCTCTGTTCTTGTTAACATCTAATTGTGGTGAAAATTTGATGGGTTTGGATCTGTTGAAGAAATTGCATGCTACTATTTATTGTTCCCCTGCCGGTGTCTATATTACTATAGGTCCGGATGTGAGTATTAAGCAGTGTTTGTCTCAGGATGCGCCCCTTCCACCTGAATTTTCTCAGATACCACCTACGCTGTGGGCAACAGGTGATACAGACGTGGGTTTGTTACATATACCACCGGTTTCTATACAAGTTAAGGATAATGCTATTCTACCCCCATTCCATAATATATAAAATACTGCAGGCAGGCGAACGGGCTCTTCTTCAGATTATTCAAGATTTGATACGAAAGGGAGTGGTTGAGGAAACGTCTGCCAACATTTGTAATAGCCATATGTTTCTGGTTCTTAAGAGGGCACCTTCGGGTTCTCCTGATGTTCTTGATGATGTTTATCGCTTTGTGATTGACTTGCGAGAGGTTAATAAAATTGTAGTTCCACAGTTTCCGGTGGTTCCTGATATCACTACGCTCTAAACTATGATTCCATCCACTGCTAAATTATTTTCTGTTATTGATTTGAAAAATGCATTTTTTAGTATACCTATTGGCCGGCAGAAGCTTTAGATTCTGTCGCGCTCTTCAAGGCTATACGGAGAGTTCTAGTATCTATAGTCAGGCATTAAAAAGTCAATTGAATTCACTGTCGCTTCCTCCAGGTAATGTATTGGTGCAATATGTCGATGACCTATTGATTGCTTCTGATACGGAACAAGGTTGCAAAGACAGTACAGTGCAATTGCTTTTGCATTTGGCACATCATGGTCACAAGGCTTCTCTTTCCAAATTTCAGTATTGTCGACAAGAGGTCACTTACTTAGGTCACCTACTGTCGAAGGATGGTAGGAGATTGACCCCTGAGTGAATCAGTACCATTGTTAAAATGCCCATTCCACAAACTCAGAAAAACGTATGTGCGTTTATAGGTATTACTTCCTACTGTCGCCAGTGGATCCCAAATTATTTGCTACTAATCAAACCTTTGCTTGCATTAACAGCAAAAGCAGTGCATGAGCTTTTGCCTTGGACGCCCGAATGCCAGCAGTCTTTTGAGCAATTAAAAACTGCGCTTTGTTCGGCTCCGGTACTTGGCACACCAAATTATAACAAACCGTTTGTGCTCTATGTCCATGAGATGGCTGGTTGCACACTTTCTGTTTTAACACAAAAGTTTGGGGACAAACAGAGACCTTGTGCTTACTTTCTGCTGTGCTTGATCCTGTTGCAAGAGCCCTCCCGAATTGTCTGAGAGCGGTCGCGGCTGTGGCCACTTCAATCAGGCAATCGGCTGGACTCGTACTTGATACAGACCTCACAGTTATGGTACCCCATGCTGTGGATACACTTTTGAATAAGACGAAGATACAGCACCTCACCAGTGCACGTCTTACTGGCTATGAATTGACATTGTTTGCTAAGCATATTACAATCAAAACATGTGCCACTATGAATCCAGCCACGTTACTACCCCTCCCTTCTGAAAATGATGCAGTCGACAAACATGACTGTATTTTCCGGACAGAGGAAGAAACGAAAGGATGGGTAGACCTGACTGATGTTCCCTTATCTGACCCTCAAGGAGAACTATATGTCGATGGCTCTTGTTTTAAATTACCAGATGTCACTACCACTGCAGCTTATCCGATCACTACATTGCGGACAGTGGTAGAGACATCACGGGTTCCCTATCAGTCGGCTCAAGCTGCTGAACTTGCTGCCCCTATTCGAGCTTGCGAATTGAGTGAAGAGCTGGTTGTCAATATTTATACTGACAGCCAGTACGCATTCGGGGTTGTGCATAATTTTGGGCGGTTTTGGGCACAGAGAGAGTTTCTTACCTTCCATGGTACCAGGATTCAGCATGGGCACCTTATTTTGCGGCTTTTGTCTGCTTTAACGCTCCCCGAAAAATTGGCACTCATTAAGTGCAGCGCCCATAAAAAAGTCACAGATGATGTGGGTAGAGGAAATGCTTTTGCAGCTCAGGTAGCTAAGGAAACGGTCCGAAGTAAGATGAAACGCATGTTCGTTGCAGGTCCAGCTAGGTGGGTTCCTGAAGTTGTCATGTTTGAAAATACCCTTGAGAGTGTAAAGGAGATACAAAGTGAAGCCACGATAGAGGAATTGGCACAATAGCAGGAGAGTACAGCACAGTTGAATGAGGAAGGGTGTTTGATTGATAAATCGGGGCAACAGAAATGGATGTTGCCCGATGCATATGTACTTCCTGTGGTTACTATGGCACATGGTCCAGCTCATATTAGTGCAGAAGGCTTTTTTAAATTGTTAGCCCTGTGTGGCATAATCTTAATATTCCTAAAACAGCTGCGCATTTGGTCAAATATTGTATGGTCTGTATGATGCATAATTCAGGGAAGGGTAAAACTACACCACCTGGTAATTTTGCACCACCCACTTTTCCTTTGAAGTCCTTCAAATGGACTACATTGAATTAGAGAGATGCAATAATCTTAAGTATGTTTTGGTGGTTGTATGTGCGTTCAGTAAATGGGTTGAGGCCTACCCCACTAAAAATAATACGGCCATTACGACTGCGAAGGTACTCCTTAAAGAGTTCTTTCCTCGTTTTGGCTTGCCCCGAGTTATTTGGAGTGACAACAGAAGTCATTTTAATGGGAAAGTGATTAAATTGATTTGTGAAGGGTTGCACGTTCAGCAGAAATTTCACGCTGCCAATCACCCCCAGTCAGTAGGCCTTGTTGAGAAGTACAATGGTACTCTCAAACTGAAATTGGCAAAAGTACAGGAGACAACAGGGTTAAAATGGCCAGATGCTTTACCGTTAGCTCTCTTGTCAACAAGAACGACAGCCCATTCTAGAACAGGATTGTCACCTTATGAGGTCGTGTTTGGACTCCCGGCAAATGTCTGGGGCGTCCCACGCCCTCGTAAATATTCCGATATCGAATATCCTGTGTTGCTTGATTATCTCGGCCAGTTACCCGAAAGTTTACGTTCTATTCACCAACAGGTGCAGTAGTCCCTACCTCCTATACCAGAGGGACCCGGCCACGACATTCAGCCCGGTGATTACATTCTCCTCCGGAATTTCCAGCGAAAGAAAAGTTTGGAGCCGCGCTGGAAGGGTCCTGAGCAGGTTCTGTTGGTGATGCGGACGGCTGTAAAGATTGCTAGTCGAAAGAACTGGGTTCATGCCGCCCATTGCAGGAAGATTCCTTTGGCGTTACCATACAATCAGTGGGTCAAGGAGGGCGTGGGCGACTCAGAGTGTGAACAGGTGCCCAGGTTTGTTCCCTTCAGCGATGCCCAGCTGATCTGGACCCAGACCGATAAGGAGAATGATGACGTTTTGAATGAGGCTGTTCCGCCAGAGATTCGAGCTATTCAGGAGCCTTTGTTCATTGATCACACGGTGCCTGGGGCTACCAGGTACAATTTGCACCCTCGGCTGAGGGATACTGAGTTCAAGGAGAAAAAAGATTAGGGCTGGACTGTACATGATAGGTAGTACTGAGCTCAGTACCATCAGAATTCACGGAAAATTAGTGGAGCATTTTGTACCTACCTTGCCCTTATCGTTAGAACACTAGGTAGGGAGAACAGAAGTATACCCTTCAGGTATACCATCTTTATCGGCGTGGGATAGAGTAAAAGAGCTTAGGACAGGGCAAACTCCACCCCCAATGCTCAAGAATGCCACCTTTTTGATGGACAATAGGAGCCTGTACCAGTGAACTTGTATATTTCCTTTGCATTCTTGCTTCTTTGCAATCCATTATGCATCCCTTTGGTAGAAAGGTTGCTGACGAAGAGCAGCCAATGGTTCTTGTTGCACAGCATAATATGATGTGGACACGGAAAAACAAAATGATATGTGTTGTTCTTTTGGTTTTATTGATAATAATATTGTGTGGGGTGTCATGGGTTTTGGAAAATGATCAAAATGTACCTTCACATAGTAAGGGTAAGATTATCTCCCAGAAAAGAAACAAAAGAGCAGCCCAGAGTAATGTATTTTTGGAGACACATAAGAGATTTTTTGGTGAAGGGACAGCTTGTTACCCCACTCAATCCGTTACTAGTCTGTGGACTGCATATCCATTGTCACTTGTGAATTATACTTAAACTCGGCCACCCCATTTTACGGAAGTGAGAGGAGTATTTGGTTTTGGTTACCCGGGGCCATGTTTATACCATAGAAAGCCACTAGGAATGGGTTATCCAGGTTGTGATAACAATACATATTGTGACAATTTCTATATGGAAAAACAAAATGTTACATTGGTGGGTTGGCATTACAAGAAATTGATAGTTACCCGGGAGGTTGGTTATTAACCTGCTTGTTGCCCTATCATGAATAGTACTGACACTTCACTGAATATAAATTGTTCAGGAATAGTGCTGTATAAAATTACGATCCCTTTGGTGAATGACGAGGATCCAAGTACTTTCGGAATGAACTCCAGGTATGCAGCAGTGGATTATGAGGGACCGATTTACGCACACCCAGGGTTTTTCTTTTTGTCTAATGGGACGTATTCTAATGTCCATAATGGTACAGATGATGTAGCTCTTGGAATGGTATTGCCCTTGGGTGTACCCTGTATATATGCTAAGCCCAACATCCGATGGGTTAAAAGGACTCTAACGAAAGAATTCTGTGAGGGAGTGACCGACATAGAGGTCATTAATTATAGTAATGGGATCACTTTTGGATACATCTTTTCTTCCATCTTCACTTTGGGTGGTACATCTATGGCTAGGGGTGAGAAAGCTAGAGAGTATTTCGGATGCAAGCTGCAAATTTTATCTAATACCACAGTAGCAGCCTTACGTGACATCACCACTCAGTTAGAGAGTATGCGAATATATTTGGAATAGACCAGATATGCAGTTGATTTTATTCTTGCTAAGAGTGGTGGTGTATGCACGGTAGTGGGCGATCAGTGTGTGGTCAGGATCAAGAATATGGAAAAGAATATTCCCAAACATATTTTAGATATTCTTGAAAATGTCAAATGAATGGAAAGTGGGAATTGGAGTTGGTCTCTCTTTGGCAGCTGGGGCTGGTTTCTTGAAAAAGTGATTTATCTGATTGTGATATTGGTGCTCTGTTGCGCTCTTATTCAGTGCCTTCCCTTCTGCTGCTTCTATTGCACCACTATTCTCACCCCTAAAAGGAAAATATCGATTCATGATACCAATGCTGCCATAATGATTCAAAAGGATATTGAGGAAATGATGAACATCGATGAGGGAATTTTCGAGATTTCTTCCCTCCTTATTGTTTCACTTCCTGATGTTGATAGTATGAAGTGCTCATAACTGTTTATTAATGAAATATTTTATTACTGTTTTGATTCCTCTTGTTGTCGTTTGAAAATGTTTTAGCTCATGCTAAAAGGAGGGTTTGTTAGAATAGAAATTGTTTATGCTTTCGCAGTGTTCCATGTAAGTTAGCATTCGCTGCGCCATTTTCTATTTGGGCGCCATTTTAGGCTGTTCGAAACTGATCCAGTTCAATTCCGAGAAATGCTGCCCTGTAAGTTTCGATTCTTCCTCTCTGTCCTGTTTTAGTAATAAGCACACCGTTCATGTTAGCACATAGTTTTCTCACTAGATAGAGGCCTTTTCCCTCTTGTCTGGTGGCGGGCTCCGGATGGAACGACCTTGGACTATGATACTTTGTGTAAGATGTGAGCGCTGAAACCGTTCTTTCTGTATTACACTGTTTAACTGCACCTGCCTGCAAAATTTACTTATTTATAAAGTTTTGTATAGCGCGGACAAGACCCTATAGGGTATCAGAGCGCTTCACATTATAGGGTGAGTAGGATACAGTTGTAAAAAAAGACATTTGTTACATAAATGAGAGTGGTAAGGTAAAGCTGGAGTTAAAGGTTGCACAACAATGTAGTGGTCAGGGCATCATGATAGCGGGCAGGTGAGTAAACAATAGGACCTAAAAGCCACTTAGGGCAGAAACTTGTTCATCAGTATTGTTTTCACTTCTTTTTTAAAAGAAGAGGAAGATGAGATTCGGCGGACATCCAGTGGGAGAGAGTTCCATATCTTCGGGGCGAAGCCCGAGAAGGCTCTGTACCTCGTTCTCTTTTTGCGGAAAACCTGTGGTCTCAGTAGCAGTGAGCTTGCACTTCGTGAGTATCTGCATCCCCCTGAAAACTCTAGCTTTCGAGCTAGATATATGGGGGTCTTGAAATGTAGGGCCTTATGAGTCATGCAAGCAATCTTTAGCTGTATTTTTGCTTCGTACGGCAAGCAGTTTAAGGTTTTTAGTGCTGGGGATATGTGACCATTTCTTTTTGTACCGGTTATCAGTCTGGCCGCGGCATTAAGGGAGGCCCTTAGTGGGGCCAAAGTGTATTTGGGAAGACCACAAAGAGTGGAGCTTCCGTAATCTAGCCTCGGCAATACAAGCGCTTGGACCGCCATCTTGAAGTCGTCCTGAGGTAGGAAAGGTTTGAGTTTCCTTAGTGTACTCATCTGGTATTTAGCTCCCTTGGTGGCATTGCTTATATAATTCTGCATGTTCAGGTTTTTGTCTAGTGTGATTCCAAGTGATTTAGCTGATTCAATAATGTGAGGAGAACAGTTGAAGGCTGTTAGCTGTTTAATCCAGAGGTCGATCTTGGGAGATTGGTTAGGAGGAGCGATGAGGAGGAATCCGTCTTGGAGGTGTTGAGCCACTTTAGAGTGTTCATCAAGATAGAGTTGAGTGAAATGAAGTCTTCTGGTGAGGAGATTTTCAGGTACAGTTGTGTGTCATCTGCATACATGTGATAGCGAATGTTCGCAGAATTCAGTGAATTTGCAAGTGGTTCCATGAATAAGTTGAAGAGTATGGGTGACAGTGCAGACCCCTGTGCAGGGCTGAGAGAAGGATTGATTCACCTTGACTCTTTGGGTTCTGTTGTGGAGGAATGACATAAACCATTGCAGTACCGGCCCTGATAGGCCCATTCTCTGTTCAAGAATGAAGAGTAAGCTGTCGTCTTTAACAGTATAGAAGCCAGAGGACAAATCAAGTAGAATCAGGAGACAAAAATCATTTTGGTCTTGCATTTTTAAGATGTCGTCCAAGATGTGAATGAGAGCGGATTCAGTGCTGTGCCCTTTACGAAAACCAGATTGATGTTGATCCAATAGTTGGAACTCCTCGATGTGTGTGCAGAGTTGAATTTGCACGCACTTTTCTAGGCGTTTCGCAACAGTGGGGCTGTTGTAGATAGGGCAGAAATTGTTCAGATCAGAGCTGTCTGCATCAGGTTTTTTTAGAATGGGGGTTACCTGTGCTATTTTTAGGCAGTCCGGGATAGAGCCTTGCGATAGTGAGCATTAACAATCTTTGCCCATAGGGGGAGTAGTGTCGCTTTTATTTCATTGAAGATTGGAGGTGGACGTGGGTTGCTGAAGTGATTAGATGGGTAGATCGCTAGAAGGATGGTGTAGATGTCACTATCACTGAGTGGAGTGAAGGTGTGCCAGGACGCATTATTCTTAAGGACATCGCCAGGGGGACCGAACCCAACACGGCCCAGAGAGGCGAATGGAGGAACTATCCTTTTATTTAGAAGAAGAGCCCTCTTTGATACCAGGTCTCTTTCGATGCTTTTTGTTTTCTCCTCGAAGAAAGCGGCTAATTCCTTGAATGAAGGAATGCTGTCACCATGAACTGTCCGGTTGGATGCGTTGCGCGATTGTTGCTTCACGATTTCGAAAAGTTTTTTGGGACGGTTAATGGCTTTGTTAAGTTGAGTTCTAAAAAAGTCGGCTTTTGCTTTTTTGATTTTTCTGTTGTAAGAGTTCCTGACTGATGTAAGGAGCTTTAGGTGTTCGGTGGAAGGTCTGGATCTCCACGTTCTTTCGGCTGACCTTAGGCAGTGATGTCTAGAGTTTAGGTTTTCATTGAACCAAGGTTTTGAGATTTTGGTAAAAACATTTTTGTTGTTGTAGAGGGGCGATAGAGTCAAGGATGCTTGAGATAGAGGAGTTATAGAAGTCTGTGAGGTCATGTACATCATCCATGTCAGCTTGGGGGGTCAGGGCATTGGAGCAGCGGGTTGCTAAGACTACGGGATTGATGTTTCGGAGGTCCCTTTTACATTGCTTTGTTTTCATGGGATGGTCTCTCTTCGGAGTCACTTCTAGGTTGATAAGGAAGATGATGCTGTAATGGTCAGCCCAGTCATTTGGGACAATGGAATCCAGTGTGATGATGTTCCTTTTAGGTATGATAAGGTCCAGGGTTTCACCCTTGTTGTGGGTAGGGATGTCGCAGAATTGGGTCAGCTTGTAGTCTGATAGGAAGGTTTTTAGGCGATTCAGTGCGTGATCGTTTGGGTTGGACCAGTGGAGGTTGAAGTCTCCAAGGAAAATTTGGGTCACTAGGGGGTCACCATTGGATGTGATGATTTCCAAGAGTTGTTCAATGAAGGACAGATTGTCTCCAGGGGGTGGTAGAAAGTGTGTAGTTTGCAGATGGGGTTGTTATTGCTTGAAATGTTGATGCAGAGATATTCACTGGAGGGCAAGATGACGGTTCCTGATTGGGACACCAAGAGTGTATTTCTATGTATACAAGCTATTCCCCCACCCTGTTTAATGGATCTGTCTAGACGAATTATGTCGTAGCTGGGAGGGACTAGAAAGTCGAGTATAGGAGTGGACGAGCGGTTTAGCCAGGTTTCAGTGAGGATGATTATGTCAAGCTCATTTGTGAGGATGAGATCGTAGATATCAGGGGCATGTTTACTCGCTGATCTACAGTTGAGGAGAAGGCATTTCAGTTGGCTGTTAGAATGGTTGGTGTGAGACCGAGGGATGTTAATACGCTTGAGGTTGTCACTATTTATACCTCTAAGATTGAAGGTGGGTTCTCTGTAGGGGTTGGCTTGAATGGCTTGGATGTGGCCCTGGAGGGTCTTGTTAGTATCTGTTGTAATGGTGTATGAGAGGAGTAGATTGTGGATATCATCGTTAGATAGATCAGTCTTCGGTCTTCTGGGACAGGAGGAGGGATTTGGGAGGGGTAAAGTTTTTGGGTTAAGGTGAGGGGAGTGAGGGTCTCGGGCTGGATAAGCGCAAGTTAGGGAGTAGGCCTGGGTCCTTAGGGTACTACTGTTTCTGAGCAAGGGTAGATGCTCAAACGTGATGGCTGTCAAATTATGGATTTCGTCCGTGAGGTGGCGCAGGCAGATAGAGATCTCATCAAGGCGAGCGGCCCAGTCAGAGTGGTTATAGTTGGTTAAGGGTTGTGGTGAGGGTTCCGGTAGGGGGGGAGGCCTCGTGAGAGAGCTGTTTGGGCAGAGGCTGTATTATGACAGTCCCGGAGGGCGAGTGAGTCAGGGAGGTCTTGTGGAGGACCAACCTGTGTGTAGGAGGGAGCCGGGGTTGAGGGGAGGGTAGGTGGGGGAGGGTAGGAGGGTCACTGGGCCGGGGGTAGGTTGTGGGCGATAAGGGGTTGAACGTAATGGGTGTTTTAGGTCCCAGGGATGGAGCTTTCCTTGCATTATTAAGGGCTGATGGCATCCTGGGATGGATCTTGCCAGGTGGATCTACTGGAGAGGGATAAATCGGATGAGCAGGCAAGGTTACAGCAGTGGGGGACCCGAATTGTGTCGGGGGAGTATGTGATAAAGTAGGGCAACTAGTCTTTGGAATCAACGGTCGTGTAGGGGATGAGGGCTCTGTATTTGCTAGGTCAGGGGACTGGATGGGATGGGGGTCGCTTAGGGAAAGGATAGGGCTAGGGGAAGTTGGAGTCACCCCGTAAGTTAGTTGATGTGTGTGAGTGATATCATGGCGATTAGTGTGAGATGAGGTGTGCTTTCTTGAGTGTAGGGAAGATATTATCCATTTTGGATAAGTTGTCGTTCGAAGCTTGAATTAGGATAATTCCATTGTTGTAAAGGGATATGGTGGCGTTTGCTTTGAAAAAGGGCGAAGGTGAGGCAGATAGTTTGAGGCCATAAGGAGTTTTCCTGGAGTCCGTGATGCGAAGCACGGAATAGAAGACATTCTTCCATCTTGCACGTTCTCTCGAGTAGAAGATGAGGTTATTGGTTAGCTTACCCTTATTGGCGCAAAAATATATATCTGAGATAAGTGTTTCAGGGCGGGTTTTGTGAGCTGGGGCTTGTGTTTTTTTAGCAGCATTTTTAGATAGATTAGGAGGATAGTTAAGTGTGAAGGCATGGAGGCCTGAGCGATATACTTTTATGTCCATTATGAGGATGGTGAAGATATCACTGGGAGAGAATTTGATAGTCCTTCCACCTAGATTTTCTATTTTTTTTATTTTTTATAATATCATTATGTCACTTGCTCTCACTATTTTCTTTTGATTACTCCCTTTCTTCTGAATATGTCCAAAAATACTATCTTCCCTACATTTAACTTAAAGCATCTCTCATTCACTCCTTGGAAATTTAGCCATTATAAGCAGTCAAAGATGGCTACCAAATTAGCAGTGTTGTGTGTTGGAGGAGGTTAGTCCTCTTTTGGTTTCCATGTAGCTCAGAAGGATGGGCGCCATATGGTGTGCATAAGCCCAGACCAGTGATAAAATGAAGGTTTTTTGGGCCTTGAGGGCCCTGCTGGCAGGCACTGCTGGGTCAAACCAAGCCCAGCGTTCACCTCAAGATATCCCAATGGAAGGCACCATGGACACTAGAGCGGAAGACCACGAAAATCTTTGGAAGAGAATGACAGAAATAGAAGAGCAAAATATCACCCTACAGTTGAAAATCGCAGTAGGCGAAACAACCTGCGCATTAGGGGGGTTCCACTGGGAGCGAAAGGAAAGGACATTCTGGCATACACAGCAGAACTCTTACAGGCCATCAGAGAGAATGAAGAAGCCTCACCGCCTATGCTTGACAGAGCCCACCGGGTCTTCGGCCCACGCAATCGGCCTGATTTTATTCCAGACATCCTTACTAGAGTCCATTTCTTTGCCGACAAGGAAGCCATTTTGAAAAAAGTACAAGGGATTAAGGCAGTTTCATACAATGGCCTCTCGATACAAATCTTCCAAGACTTGGCGCCAGCTACACTTCGACGGAGAAAAGATTTCAAGCACGTCACGGATAAGTTGAGAGACCTCAATATCAAGTACCAGTGGGGCCATCCCTTTGCCCTGATGTTCACCTGGGAGGGCAAACGGCGAGTCCTTCGTTCACTGAGGGATGCAAAACAGCTTCTACAGCTCCCTGTGGAGCCTGAAGGAGAGGACCTGTCTTCACCGCGGGAACGTCGAGATGGGCCTCTCCACCCGATATGGTCCACCTAGATCCAAACGCCGCATACAGGAACTTGAATCTTCCCAAACTAAGCAAGACATCATTAGCCACATTCGCTCTTTAAGTGGCTCTTCTTCTCCAGCTCGATCGCCAAACCATGCGGATTAAACTACATTGGTTGTGTCAGCTCCTGGACTAGCCTTGAAGTCCCTTACATTTAGTCCTGGAATGTGGGCGACTCCGGTTCTTTGACATAAGGCCTAGATTTTTCCGGGTGTTGGCTGTAGGCTGAATCACTGCATGTATCTGAAGGCAACAATCGGCCCTCTTACACGGAGTAACTATACCTTCTGAGGGTATCTTCACCAACATTGCAGCAGGTTTCCTTGTGGATGGCCCGGTGGTCGGAGCAAACATTGCTTTCCTCAACATTGCCACGGGATGGAGGTAGCGGAGACCCCCGAACCTTTGCGTGTCTGTCGCCCCCCCTCCTCGGAGTCCCTTAGGAGAGTGACTTTTCCGGAATGACCCGTCTGTGCGACTCTAGGCTGTTCTTGATAGACTCTGATCCTGTTTGGCCCATTTGGCCATCTGTTGTTGCACTTTTTTTATTTTTTTATTTCTTAACAAATTGCTTTTTCTCACTGGATGCGCTGTTCTTAGGGGCTGGGGGATGAGAGTAAATAAGGGTGCTTTGCTGGGAATTGCTCGAACATGTTTTTCTAGTTTGGAACTCTATGATAACCTTCTAATCTTACTGGTGGGGTGGGAGGCCTTGGGGGTGGAGACGCGGGCATATGGTGCAGTTGTGAGGGTTGCGGGGGACGCATATCCCTTTTTGAAGTATTATGACTAACCCTATTAAGTTTCTTTCCCTAAATGTAAAAGGGTTGAGCTCCCCTAACAAGAGACGCCAGGTGTGGCGTTATCTACTTCACCAAGACCCTGATGTTATTTTTATTCAAGAGACTCACTTGCTTCCTATTGACACTCGCCTTATGTCACACCCCAAATACCCCACTCAATATTGGGCCTGCTCCTCTTCTAAAACGGGAGGGTTGCCATCTTTTTTAAACCAGGTTGGCATGCGGGGAATCCTAAAATTAAGTCAGATGAAGGCGGGAGGTTTATTAAAGCACACATGGCTTGGGGTAGGTGGGCCTTAACCTTTGTCAACATATACGCCCCTAATCAAAATCAGGATGCTTTTCTACGTCTAAACCTTAGGGAACTCCTGCAGGCAGTCACAACTCCAATTGTTCTTGGAGGAGATTTTAATTTGGTCTGGAACCCTGAATGGGATCGCACTGCGCAAGCGACCCAAAATGCTGGGGCGATGTCGGCGACATTGCGGAATACCATCACAGACTTAGGTTTAGTAGACGCCTGGAGACACCTACACCCGGATTCTAAAGATTATTCCTTTTTCTCGCATGCGCACTGGTTATATTCTCGTATAGACTACTATTTTCTTTCCCTCCCCCTGATACATGCACTGAGTAGTGCAGAGATATCCGATATATCCTTATCAGACCATGCGCCTGTCCTGATCTCTATCCAACCCCCCAACTCACGTAAGGAGCCCTTACCTCGATGGAAATTGCCCCCTCAGGTCCTCCGGGATCCTGTGGATGTGGCAGATATTCGAAAGGAGATTGAGGCCTTCTTTCTTGCTAATACCCTCACTGACACCTCTGAGGACACTAGATGGGATGCTTTTAAAGCTACCATTCGAGGGGTCATCACGTCTATATCGATCCCCAGGATCCGAGAGGCTCGGCTGGTCGAAACCACTCTTTCTAGAGATAGTAAAACCCTAGAATGCAAGGATCACTTACAACCGTCCCTTCGTAATAAGCGGCTCCTTGCTGAACTACGAGGCCAATTGCGCTTGCATCGTACCAACAAGGCAGAGAGACTCCTACTCACCCTCAAGCAGAAATTCTACACAGGGGGGATAAGGTTGGGGCGTGTCTGGCACGGCGACTCCGAGCGCAGACCGCGAGAGCCCACATCGCTAAACTTAGGCGTCCTGATGGCACATGGGCCATTTCGGAGGCAGATAAAAGCCTGGTATTGGAGAACTTCTATAGGGTTCTTTATGCAAATGCTCCTTCTTCTCCCAAAGCTGTCTCTGCTTTTCTTAATTCTTGCCCTTGGGATCCTATTGATACCCACTTTACAAAACTGTTAGAAGACCCCATTACTCATGACGAAATTGCTAGGGCCCTGAAGCAACTCCCAATTGGTAAAACCCCGGGCCCTGACGGGTTGCCGGTCACTTTTTACCGGGTCTTTTACCCGCAGCTTCGAGATCAATTGCTCCATCTCTTTAATAGTTTCACAGACATCTCGGGTCTCACCCCAACAATGAATGAAGCTGAAGTAGTACTCATCTCTAAGCCAGGTAAAGATCATTCCCTACCCACGTCATTTCGCCCTATCGCTTTATTAAACACTGACGCCAAGATCTACACGAAAATTCTGGCCAACCGTTTGGAGCCCCACCTGCCGGGTCTCATTGATCCTGATCAAGTGGGGTTTATCCGTCATCATCAGGGAGCAGACAACATCCGTCGGATAGCCCACGTGGTGGAAAAAGCACGCTACAGAAATATTCCTGCCTGTCTGGTGTCCCTCGACGCGGAAAAAGCATTTGATCGATTGGACTGGGGATTCTTTAAAAAAGTCTTACGGAAGGTGGGGTTAGGACCGGGGATGATCTCCAAATTGATGGCACCTTATGCGAAACCCACTACCCGCATTAGTTTCAATGGACGTCTCACTGCCCCTATTCCCATCTATCGCGGCACCAGACGGGTGCCCGCTATCCCCTTTACTATTTGCCCTAGTGGTGGAACCCCTGGCCATCATCATTCGTCGAGACCAGGATATACGGGGTATGAACATAAAGCCTCCCTCTTCGCTGATGACCTCCTCCTCTCCCTATCCTCTCCACATACTTCCCTCCCTGCTGTAGCTACTCTCTTAAGGTCCTTTGAAGACGCGTCGGGACACCGGATCAATCTCACTAAATCTCATGCTCTTAATCTTACTCTCCAGGCCTCGGAAGTCCAGGAATTGCAAGACCTGATTCCGGTACAGTGGACTGACGTATCAATTCGGTACTTGGACCTAGACTTGACCCCCACACTCTCGACATGGACCTCGTCCAATTGGCCTAGATATAGGAAAGCCATCCGGGAGGAATTGCACAGATGGAAGGGCCTTCCTCTCGCATGGTTAGGACGCATCAACACCATTAAAATGTCTCTTCTCCCTAACATCTTATAGCTCTTTCAAACCCTTCCCACTCCAATACCACAGTCTGATATTCTTGCCCTACAGCGGGGCTTTACAAAATTCATATGGGGGAACTCCCAACCACGCTTCTCCAATAAGATCCTAATGTTGCCTCGTGACCGGGGTGGGCTTGTGTGCCCCAACCTTCTGGAATACTATTGGGCTTGTCACCTCCGATATATATCGGAGTGGGTGGTTCGTGAGAGTGAAAAACATTGGTTCCACTTGGACCGGGCGGTATCCTGTAGACCTTTGTGGGACTTGGCATGGCTACCGCGAGGGGCCCGCCCCAGCAGCGCCTACATAGCCACCCCTACGAGAACAGTACTAGAAATCTGGGATAAGTTGGCGATACCCCGAGGCCTAACGACATTTCCCTCCCCTAACACGCCTATAGCACGTAATCCCATGTTCCCCCCTGCACTGCAAACTCAGGCATTTAGTGCATGGACAGAGGGTGAATGCCGGGTTATCCAGGACCTTTTTCAGGGCGATGATTTCCTTACGTTTGAACAATGTAGGCAAACTTTTCATCTCACAGAGGGGACACGTATGCAATATTTCCAGATACGTCACTGGCTTAGTTCCCAGACTTACACCCAGGGAGCTACCAGACAGCTTACCGCCTTTGAATCCTTGGTTCGCAAATTCGAGGGTTCGAAGGGTCTGATTTCTAATACATATACCGTCTTACAGCATTCTCAGCGCCCTGCGCCCCATGGATACCAGACGTGGTGAGCAGTAGACCTGGAAGAGGATATACCTCCAGAGGGGTGGGTTCGACTGTGGCGGGATATCCCAAGGGTATACCGGAGCACGCCCCAACGCGAGTCAGCATATAAATTAATGACGCGGTGGAATTACACCCCAACCCGCTTGCACCAGATGTTCCCAAACTCCCCCCGACTTGTTGGAGGTGCCAGAGAGATAGAGGAGACTTCATTCACATTTGGTGGTCATGCCTGAGTCTCATGATGTTTTGGAAGGAGTTCCTCAGTCACATCAAAGTGGTGGTGGGATTTCCTATTCCTTCCTCCCTGTTAGTCACGCTTTTAGGCATTAAACCCTCAACACTAAATGCTATGACACACACAGACTGGCACTTGATTCTCCACTTGTTAGGAGCCGCTAGGCAGTCAATAGCCTTTTTTTGGAAGCAGCCTCCCCCCCCATAGCCACCTGGTTTCTTCGATTGTGGAATGTTTTAGCCCTCGAATTGCTTACAGCCCACATCAACCAAGCAGATGCAAGATTTGAACGCACTTGGCAATCTTTATACACTATTTCACCATGACTAGGCACTCCCGGTTGGTCCCCCCCAGATTACGGGCCTTGCAGTTGTTTGAGGACTCCCTTGAACCATTCTCTAGGGGTCGGAAACCGGAATCCCCGGAACGGCCCACCTAAGTTAGAGGGCCTGCTCTCTTACCCCCCCGATGACCCGTTAGTTCCCAATTCGGGGTTTAGATCATCCCAGCGCATCCTCCTTTTTCTCCCCCCTTCCTTGAGCAAATTTCTCTCTCGTTTTTCCTTTTGTCTCATTATTTCTATAAAATTGCCGACAGTCCCCTGTTGCTCTTTTAGACTAAAGGGCTCCCTTAGATAGTGAGAAGAACCTATATACTGTGATGTCATGCATAGCACGTCCCCAACAATTTCATTGATGTGTCAATGATAGAATCCCATTCGGCACCCGGATTACGGCGAGCCGCTTGTTTGCCAGTTCTGTCCCTTTACTTTCCCCTGGAAACTGGTATATTGCTAGGATAATTGGGGATGGTGATAAAGCATGTATTGTTCTCCTCTACTCTGGCATACTTCACAGTGGAAGATTTGGTGATATTTTGCATGGGTTAGACTATGCTTTGTATGATCTTATTATGATGTTTCACCATGTAACATGGAATGTGGGTTTATTGGATGCTTTTCTTACAGGAAAATGTGTCCCCAATTTGTTTGGCCTTTGTTTCTGTTCTATACTCAATAAACAGAATTTACAATAAAGATATCCCAATGGAAGCGAGCAGGTCTCCCAGGGTTCCCCCCCCCAGGCTCGCTACAAAAAGCGGGCAATATGAGTCATCCTCAGGGGCCAATGCCCCAGTTGATCTGATCCTGCGACTGGGCCGAGCTGGGCAAAATTCCACTGTGGGCGTGTTTTCGCCCATTTACGAAACGTACATAATGTATCTTTATGCTTGTTGATTTCAGTTCCCTCTGCAGCACTCTCAGCGACTGGGCAGATAGGGCTCCGCTCTGAGTGTATATGAATAAACAATTATTGGTTTGTATTCTCTACTGTCTGACCAACTCTTCATTTAGTACGGAAGCCTGAGAGGTGTTCGTTAGTGACCCGGGTGGCCCTAAACGGGTTACTTCCTTCATGTTAGTGGGGCGACGCTCCTCCGCCCTAATAGAGAAGCCGCTCCTGATTGTAATTATCAAGTGTCTAAGGTATACGCAGTCTTAAATCTAGAGGGAGATACCCGGAGGGGGCTCTCAGTGTTAGTAAATCATTCTGAGCTCATTTGCAAGGAAAGCAGAGGGCTTGCAGCTGCGATGCTTCCATGGAGTTGTCCCCATGTGTCCTCCTGCACAGATATCAACATCCACCTGGCAGGGAATCACCAGAGTCCCAATGCTGGAGCTGTCTGACATTAAACACGGGAGAATGTGAGTTGTTGGCCTGAGAGAGCGTGCCTGAAAGCTCCCATATTATAAACATCCCGTCATCATGACAGGAGCCTGGATAATGTCGGTTTTACTGCTTGAAAGTAGCAGGTGTTATTAACAAGGCTGCAGTGCGCTGAGAGGGAAACAGCAGGGCCCTCAGCTTTGAATGTTGTGACAGCAGTGATGTGCAACCCTCTTTGAAATAATCTTGTGTGTGTTACCTCCATGTGCTGCATGGTTCTAGGCGACTAGAACAATCTGTAAAGTTTACAGTCTGTCATTTTTGCATGATCACTCCCATTTTCTTTAGACTGATACGTCTGGCTTTTTTCACTATTTGCGCTTGGACTCTGCAAGGCCTCAGTGAATATGCTCTGACCCCCTAAACACATGTGGAAATTGGCTATACTCCTACTGGCATATTTAACTTTCCTACACATCCTTAGTATATGGTGCAAAGTATACCTAAGGCCTCTAAGTTAAATGTCACTAGTGGACTGCAGGACCCATTATGCCACCCAGTACAGTGACAGACAAATATGACTATAGGCCTACCGCTATGACCTGTTTCTGCAGTTTCAAAACTAACTGCAAATTCGACCTGTCAAAATAACCCCTTTTGACAGGCGTGCATCCTCCTTTTAAATATTAATAAATCACCCCTAATTAGACCCTAATGCCCATAAGGCAGGGAGCATTGTATTTAAAAGGAGAACATGTAAAAGGTTAATGTTAAACATGTCCTTACAGTGAAAAGCCCTCAAAAGCTATTTTCACTGTAACAGGGTAATTTGTTCCATAGGAAAGCACTGGGATACAAATTTAAATGTAACAATGTTATCACCAGGTAAGCAACAGTTACAAAAGTAATTCTTGGACTTTTGAAAATAGTTATTACAAGCCCAATTCACTGCCCAAATCAGATTGGTAATAAATGTTTTGGAACTCGTACTTTTAGAAAGTTACCTTTTCTCTGCTTAAAGCTGTTACCTAAGAGCTGAATAGCCCTACTTTATGAGGTGTGAACTGGCTCCCAGAGATGAAACAAAGGACTTGGGTGTGGAGTGTTCTGTGCCTCTGGCATTATGACCATCTGGGCTGTGCCCAGGAACTTAATTAACATCAAAGAGGATCACCCTGTCACAGACAAATCTTAGCTGACCAGTTCTAACTGGACCTGCTGTGGACCCTGCTGGTGGCTTCTGTTGGAGAGAGTCTTAACCCCCAAGTGCTGTTCCTAAGGACCCCTCCTAACATCCTGCAAAATCTGGGACTTAGAAACTTTTTGGATCCAAAGACTTCCTTAGGACAGCAACAAACCTGCCAAGTCAATCTGATGGAGGTGCATTACTGCCGGGCCAAAGATTCAAGTTGCTCCAGCTGGGAGCTTTTCCACAGCAGCAAATCCATTTCAGCAGGATATCGCTTAGAGGGTATCTGGCCCTGTGGATTCTTGGTGGGCTACAGCTTGCAGCCTTGTCCTGGTGGAAGAATCCGAGCTCCAAAAAAGTGGCCAAGTATGAACGTAGAGATCTTCATCGGGCAAAAACGTCAAAAGTGTCTGGCTGGCGAGGGACTTACCCTTGGGAGCGAATTATGAATTTCCCTTCCTCTTACCTTTCCCACCAAAAGTTAACAACTTCACTGAAACCTCATGCAGTGGTTACCCAGCCTCGTGAAACATTTCTTGTCCACAGCCTGCTGTCTTACCCCGCTGAGGATTTTGACTACTATTTCAGAGACTGAGGGCCTAATTTAAATGTTGGCAGGCGGCCCATTTCTCTGTCAAGAAGACAGAGTAAATTACTCTGTCGCACTGATGGAGATGCTGCCCACCAAATTGAGAAGTCCCCACCAAGCAGGCAGACATTTCTTAAAGCATTGGCTCCTGTCAATGCTTTTTGAAGTTTGGTGCACAGCTCATGACACAGCCTTGTATGACACTGGTTTCGTTTTTATTTTCAAACAGAAAATTCTAAAGTGGGATTATTTTTGAAAATAAAAAGAAAATGCTCCCCTCACCATGGGAGTCCTCTCCCATGAAAAGGAGAGCATTTAGCAGTTTTTACCCCATACCACCAGGGTTTTCCTGACGGTGACGGGCAGTGAAAACTGACCTCTAAATCCGCTCTCCTAAATCAGGTGGACGGAAAAAGAGGTCTGCGTCCGACGGGCCTTACTCAGCAGAGCATTTGAAGGGTTTAGTCACAGCAGAGACGGAGCAGTCTCTGGCATGATAAAACCAATGGTCTACCCGCATCTAAATCAGGAGGACGGGCCTTTATCTTGGTGATATGTATACACCGTCACAACGAAGTATACATACCGGCAAGAAATAAATCAAGCCCTAAGTCAGAAGGTAAAACTTCTGACCGGGATGAACCAGGTTTCTGTATCCAACCAGCACTACATTGCGGTCAGCCTTAAATCATGCCAAGGCACTGGTCAAGCACAACCAGATCACCACATTTGCTGCTTAATTCTTTTTGGTGCTTTTTTTATTTAAAGTTTAAACAATATATATATCTCCGTTTCCGATTATTCGATTTTTGTAGTTTTCGTGCCATTTTGTTTATTAAATTATTCTCTATTCTTATAAACTAGAGTGGGATCTTATTGTGTTGTGTTTTTGACTTATAGGGTGGGCAATAAATTCTGAACTGCCGACGGAGTTCACAGAGTTTGTAATGCGGAGTTCCAGTTTTTTCTCGCCAATGTTAAATTGGCGAGTGCAAGCGAGAATTGGTGTCCCATAGCAGGATTTTCTCAACACGGGTGGTCGCAACCATTCGCGGTGAGAATGCTGCCACTCGACTAGAAAATCTACTCAAGAGGCAGCAAGGAAGCAGCACCCTCTGGTGCACCAGGTGGTGCCATTCGCACTGATTTTGCATCGCGGAACAAGCTCCTGGTGCAAAAAATCAGCGTGACGTGCCTATTTCTCACGCTTACGAAGCTCAGTGGAATCTCGTGGAGTTTTTAGTAACCCTGTGGAATTCCACGGAGTGAAACTCTGAGAGTTCCTCCCACCACTACTTTTTAACTTTTTGGGTGCTTCTGAATGCTTTACACATTTTCTTAAGTTAAGCCTCTCTGCTCTATCACACCATAACTATAGCTACCAGGGGATGAGCTTAGGTTTAAATTACTGAAACTTTTATTAGGGTTACCAAAAATAGTGATAAAATTACTTGTGGTGCACTACCACCCACCCCAACTAATAATCCACATTCTCACAATCATTTTCATGGTTATACAGCAATCAGGGTAATCCTTAAAGTTTATAGTCTATTATGCTCATGGTTATAGGGAAACCAGCACAATCTGTAACATTTACAGTCTATTATTTGCATGATCATACAGAGATACGGCCAATCTGTAAAGTTTACGGCCTATTACTTTCATGGTTATACAGAGACTACGGCAATCCAAAAAGTTTACAGTCTATTGTTTTTTATGACTATACAAAAATCACAAAAGACGCAAAAGTAACGGGGCAGGGACGAGAGCAACATGGGTGCTGGGGGAAAGCAACATGGAGGGAGCAGGTAGTGGAAGCAGAGAGGAGAAGCAGTCAAGCAACAGAGAAAAACACGGACGGTAATCCATGAATTGTACAGTCTGTCAATTTAATGGTTATGCAGAGGCCAGGGCAATTCTTAAGGTTTACAGTCTTTGCTATTTAAAGGTTTATATGACAGCATTTCTCATATTGTGTACATAAAGTCGACGCACCTACAGCAGCAAAGACCAAAACCTATATACAGTAGAAAGTCAAATAATGTGCAAAACTGTTGTGTGATTTCATAAAAAACAACTTTGAGTATACTATGTTTGAGAATACGAAATATAAAGGTGTTTTAAGAGAGATTTTTGAGAATACCCAAAGAAGAGAAACACATCAGGAAATCAACAGGAATCCAGTATCCAATTCCAAACCAGAACTATGCTTAAAAAATGTACAAATACAAAATACTTGCAAAAGGGGAGTTGTACATCTGTCTATGTGAAAAAATAAAGTGATGAAAAAACAGAACATAAACAGTAATGGTACAGAGTTGTTTACTGTCATCTCAAAAGCAGAAGGAGCTCGTTTAACTCTCTTTAAAATATTATTTAGGTAGGTTTCCAGTCTATCATTTTTATGGTTATAGAGAGACTAGGGTAATTTGTAGAGTTATTATAAGATCTTATACAGAGCATAGCTACCGGAAAGGGTTTCCCAGTGCTAGACAGAGGTGGGCCACTAGTCAGAAAGAAGCAGATGAACAGCAATGTTTTAAGACTTTTACGGAAGGAGGTCAAAGATTGACAGCTTCTCAGAGAATAGGGCAGCATGTTCCAGAATTTTGGGCCCAGATAAGAAAACAAACAACCGCCCTGGCAAGCTTTTTTGACTCTGAGAACCTTACAGAGGTTCTGACTGCTAGACCGAAGGGAGCGACTGGGGCAGTAGGGTTTCACTTACTGTTGCAGACACAAATTAGTGGTGTTAGAAGTAGGTCCATGGTGGGGTGGGGGTGAATGTTGAGAGTTTTCTTTAGGAACTTGATCATACCAGAATAAGGGAGTTCCCAATATGATGGATGTACAATCAGTCTGAATGAAATTCATGTACCTAGTGGGTATGCTGACAATCTGGCATGGATCTGGGCCTCTTAGACCTACTTTGGAACCCCAGGATTGATACTGTATTTTTGCAGCTTTGAATATATGTAGACACTCCTACCAGATATTACCAAAAATAGCACTCCAAGAAAAGGATGGACCCCAAGAAAAGGATGGACCCCAAGAAAAGGATGGAATGTAGCTATGAATGAAGACTTTTACAATCAGAATTGAAATGGGTGCCTCTCTAATGTACTTAGCTGCTGATCACAGAATGCGCATTAAGGTATTTCAACAGCGGAATACACAGACTGTGTTTTCTGGAAATCTCTTTAACCCTGGTCTGTTAACTAGAGAAAGTGCAGAAATTAGAAGAACAAAAGCAACGTGCAGACTGAACCGAGGGATACAAGAAACAAATGCCAAAGTTTTGATCAAGTGTAAGAGGCAAAATAGAGTTTACAGTTTGTAATGTTTTACAGGGACCAGGGTGAGCACTTTGAACGGCAAACACACAATATCAGTGGGACAGAATTTCGAGGACAAAATATCAAAAAATATCGACAGGTGAGCAGCTCCAGATTTTCCATACTTAACTCCACATATATGTACGTACACGGACCATATATCTTCAAGCTACGTAGATGTAGAGTTAGGAATAGTAAATCTCTACTTCCCTATATGCACTTATATTACCTTTCAATATTTTGTCCGTCGATAGCCTGTCCTAGGAATTCTTGTACCTCGATGTTGTATTCAGTAGGACAACCAGGATCCAGGGCAATATACCGAGGTGAGGGCGATCTGTGAGTTTACAGTCTAGCATGTTTATACAGCTTTCTTCATAAAAGTATACTTCATTTATTCGAATTATAAATGTTATAAATATGAAACGCACAGCACAAAGGCATCGAAACATGTGCCTATGAGAAAATCGAATATTGTGCAAAAATGTAGTGTGTGATTTAATAGAAACAATTACTTTGAGAACAATAACATTGAGACTCAAAAAGTCAAAAGACTTTATGAGTAAACGTATGAGAATAACCAACGCTGAGAAACAAACAAGGAAAGCATGAGGGGCCCGGTATCAAATTCAGAGCCAGGGATATGTTTAAAAATGGAGTTCAAAGACTATGCATTTTAAAAAACAAAGTAAAGGGATGAAAAATGCAGAATATAAACAGTAGAGAACCGGGATTTTTTACTGCCAATCTAAAAGCAAAGGCGGCTCGTATAACACTTTTTAAAATATTTGAACTTTTTGTGCAGCATAGTGCATGATGGTTTTATAGAGGCCAGAACAATCCCCGGATACTTAAATAGGTTGTGACTATGGCCAAGTCGCGTACACATAATCTCCACTTACAGGCCTTTAAAAACAGCATTTCTCACAGTTGTACACTCAAGAGATTCGACGTCCCTATAAATCACAACTGTCGCAGCCAACCTGACCCCATGTATCCGGAAGAAAAGCAGCCCATGTACAAAACATTCACATGCAACATGGTGGCGCCCTCGAATACAGTTCTTGTAAATCAAAAGAGGGAACCAAAACCAGCAAAAATAATGATTGTGACGTCTGTCAATACGACGGAAATGGCGCTTCACCAAGCATCACTGTGCTTTTATGGGGCGCGCGTGCACCAACATTCCAGCTCGGAGGAGCAGCGGGGTGCCTTGCAGAGAACATTTTTAGGTCTCGCCTGAGCCAGCGCGCATGCGTTGCTCTGCGAGGCTTTAGTAAGGGCTTTTCAACTCTGAACACACGCTCGTGCGTGTGCTTTTTTTTTATCACCCGCAATTGGCCTTTGCATGCGTCTTTCTAAGAAAGACAGCACGCAATTGGTCTAAGGCGGGTGCATGTCCCGCCTTCTCTGTCCCCTGACCTAGGGTGCTCGGGAGCGAGCAGCAGCGCCATCTGTTTCCAATTATCGCGCCCGCGTCTAGGGTGACCAACTGGCATGGGTGCAAATTCAGGACGGTGAGTGTAAAAATTCAGGACAAAGGGTCAAAATTCAGGACAAAAATTCAGGACAGGAGGTCAAAATTCAGGACAAAAGGTAAGTTTTACAGACACATCAGAGTAGGTCACGGAATAGTATATAAGTAAGCCCATCCATATCCAAACATATTCAACCATTTGCAAACCTATCCATCATGTATCCTTGCGTACTCAAAGGGTGGCCCTACAACCGCATCAGTCCAACCGCAAGCATTTATGGTGCGGGGTGCCGCAGGGGTCGGCTCTAAGCCCACTGCTGTTCAACATATATCTGGCTCCTCTTTTCACTTTGATAGCCAACTGGGGCATAAAGGCGATTTCTTACGCCGACGACACCCAGCTGGTTTTCTCTTTTGGGGATCAGTCTGAAGATTCTTTTAAGTGCTTTAAAGGCTGCTTAAAAGATATTGCATGCTGGATGAACAATAATAAACTTAAACTGAATGCCGATAAAACTGAAGTGATGTTCTTCAGCAAAATCCAGCCCCCTGCCGCAGACCTGTGGTGGCCAGCGGAAATGGGCTCGCCACCCGTGCCAAAAATCTGGGAGTAAAATGGCAGGCTGACTTATCCTTCTCAGCCCAAATTCAGCAGGTAACAGCTGCCTGCTTCAGCAGCTTGAGAAACTTGCGAAAATTTATACACCTGCTGCCAGAGAGCTGTCGCCGGATGGTAGTCCATGCCACAGTAACTGCCCGTCTGGACTACACGAACAGCCTATATATAGGCTTACCGGCTTACCTTGTTAGGAAACTCCAAATGGTCCAAAATGCGGCTGCGAGACTGATCAAACGTGTTCCTTTTCGGCAACATATCTCTCCGCACATCAGAGAACTACACTGGCTTCCGGTAGCCAAGAGAATCAAATTTAAGGCCTTAACCCTAGCTTTTCGGGCACTCCATGGAACGTGCCCTTGCTATTTGAAACAGAGACTAGGTGTCTACACGCAGACGCGTGCCTTGAGGTCCAATTCCCAGAAATTACTTTGCACTCCACGTGTGAAGAAAGCCCGGCTGGGCGGCAGATCTTTTATGCTTGGGGCATCCACGTTATGGAATTCCATCCCTAATTCCTTGCGCCTGATTTCTTCTGAAACACAATTTAGGAAGGCAGCAAAAACATGGCTTTTTAACTGTGAGGGGGTCGAGTGGAATACCACACACAGCGCCGCACCAGAACCGGGAAACCAAGAGTTAACCCCGCCTGCCTCTCCTCGCCTACAGGGATGTCACGGACAGCTGGGGACTGCTGACCAATCCGGACACGGAGGGGCGGGGCCACACCCCTAAAGGCAGGCCCGGAGAAACAGGAAGGGGCGCTGCTATCGTGCCAGGAGGAAAGGCAGGAGACGGAGACCGCCGTGCTGGAGGAGCCGTATCGGGAGCAGAGCCTTGAGGAAGACGGGAAGGACGTCGCGGAGAGCCCCAACACGCAGGATCCAGACGGTGACGGAGGACCCGACTCCTGGACGGAGGAGTGGTGGACGCCCCGGAGGACGCTGGAGAGCCGCCGCAGCTCAGGAGAGCTGTGGCTGAGGCGGTACGTGACTTGGGAGGGAGTGCAGGGAGGGAATAAGAGGGAGGGTATCTGGGAGGTCAGAAAAAAGGGTTCACCAAGTGTTTCCATTGCGTGCGTTTGTGTGTGTGCCCCTCACTTTCTCCTGCACCCACCCCGCTCCCCCACGTTCTTTTCACAACCCTATAGGAGGAACGAGATTGCCTCCCCACGAGTGTATGCTGCCTATGTGCTGACCGAGTGTGACCGGTCCGGCACGCCTTAGGAGGCTCTATACCCTTCGCATATTGGAGGATCGTTTAGCCATCACTGACACCGTACTCTCTTTTCATCCCCTTTTCTTTCTTATTTCACCGTAGACCGCCCTCCTCTTTACCTAGGTTTAATCCCTAAGGGCTCCTCTATTACGGTGAAGGGTCCTGTCTAGCCAAACTAGTGCAAGGACAGGGTTGCTGATCGCCTCTCTTATCTTTTTTATGTTACTCCTCTCCCCTGCGAGCCTTCTGGGACACCACCTCCTCAACAAGAGAACACCTAGGAAACCCCGGACAGACGTTCCAGCCATCGCCCGGGGAGAAGAGACCCACATCCCTTCCATATTGACTGTTCACTGTTTCTGCTAGTGTTGTATCCTCCAATTAAAGAACAACATTGAGCCTGTAATCCGGCCTCCTCGCTTCTTCTTCCGCCCGTCCCTCTCACACCTGGTGTCAGAAGTGGGATCCAGGAAGATGGAGGCCGCAATGCAGAAAATGGCGGAGGGGCAGGAAAAGCTGGGCCGGGCCATGGAGAAGTTCCTGGCCATTGCAGAAGAGGACAGGGAGAAATTGCAGAAAACCCTGACGGAGCAAAATCAAGCCCAGGAAACCACGTTCGGCCGGTTGGCTGACACCCTGGGGCAGCAGAGAGGTGTTTCCCCATTACCATCGATGGTCTTACAGAAATACGTCAGTGGGGAGGACCCCGACTTTTTCTTTGCCAACTTTGAGCGTATGGCCCGGACCGCAGGGTGGACAGAGGACAAATGGGGGCAGTACTTAGGACCCCTCCTGACGGGTGACATGCAGGCCGCCTATCAGGAGGCGAACCCCTTTGGCCTCACCCCGTATCTGGATGTGAAAAGAGACATACTGGAGAGGTTAGGATTGGACGAAGAGACCTATAGAATCCGCTTACGCCAAATCAAGGAGGGTCCCCAAGAAACACCACGTGCTCTCTCCTACCGTGTCCGGGACCTGACAAACCGGTGGTTGAAGCCCCTGACTTCAACCAAGGAGAACATACTGGAAAAGATATATCTGGAACAATTCCTCTCCTCCTTGTATCCCGCCGCTCAAAAATGGGTTCGGCAGCATACCCAATTGACATTTGAGAGGGCTGTTGAGATAGCGGGTGCCTTCCACAGAGCACAGGAGTCACAGCGCAATAGGGAAGAGCCCCATTGGAAGCCATCAGGCGGGGGTCAGTTACGAACCAATAGGCCCCTCCACCCTGTCGCCCGGAGACGGTGACTGTCATACCACACCTTACAGCCCCTTCTCCCCGACCACCCACACCCCATCCCGGTCCTCAGTGTTTTGCCTGTGGTGTTTATGGCCATATTGCCCGGATGTGCCCTCAGAAGGAGGAACCGATGGAGGTTGGACTCACCCGGTCATACTATTGCAACCCCATGGGGAAGAAACCCCGCTACCATAGAACCGTCAGGGTGAACGGGGAAAATAGAAGGGCCCTGATGGACACGGGTTGCTTACAAAGCGTGATGCAACCATCTGCCATACCTGGGGGTGTCACCCGAACCACTGGAGAGGTCAATATCCAATGCGTCCATGGTGACAATAAACGATATCCCACCACCGACATACGGATACAACATGGGCCCTCCTATCAACCCGTGTCCCTGCGAGTAGGGTTGGTACCTCGTTTACCTGAGCCATTGGTCCTAGGCTCCGACTATCCCCATCTGTCCGCTGTGGTACCAGAGCAGGATATAGATAGGGACGACTGGTGCCAATCCGCTCCTTTTTCCAAGGAACCTGTCCTAGACCACCCGTCAGGGAAAAGCCCGAAAAGCCGAAACCAGAAAAAGAAGGAGAAACGAAACTGGACAAGGATTGCCTTGACCCAAGTCAACGAAGAACCTCTTTGGCAGTACGATAGGTGTTTTTTTGCAGCCCAGAAGGAAGACCCAACGCTAAGAGGAGCTTGGAATCATGCCACAGACACCGAGGATCCCACCCAAGTAGGTCCCCAGTTCCTTGTCAAGGGAGGACTGATCTATCGAAAAGGGGGAAAGAACAGTCCCCTCCAGATGCTTGTACCCCAGCTTTATCGGGAGAAAGTGATGTTCCTAGCACATAGTCACTTATTGGGGGGCCACTTTGGGGAGGAAAAAACAGAAAAAGATATCTTAGGGAAATTCTACTGGCCAGGCATATACCAACAGGTGCGTCAATATTGTAAAAAGTGCCCCATTTGCCAAAAGAACAGCCGGTACCGACCTCCTAACGTCCCCTTGCAACCCCTTCCTATCATTGACGAACCATTCTCCCGTGTGGGGATGGTTATTATCGGTCCTTTACTCCCCTCCCGTAGCGGATGCCGATATGTGTTAGTGATAGTGGACTACGCCACCCGGTTTCCCGAAGCAGTGGCCCTTCGTCATCCCAATGCCCAGCAGATAGCCAAGGCCATGGTGAACGTCTTCTCCCGGGTGGGGTTCCCTAGGGAAGTGATAACCGATCAGGGCACACCCTTTATCTCCCAACTCATGAAACAGGTTTGCTCCCAGCTGAAAATAAAACAGATCCGTACGGCCGCATACCACCCTCAAACGGACGGGCTGGTAGAGCGGTACAACGCTACCCTGAAGACCACCCTGAAAAAAATGCTAGACTTGGAGACCCGTCGATGGGAGGACATGTTACCCCTTGCATTGTTTGCTATCCGGTGCAAATCCCAGAAAAGCACCGGATATTCACCTTTCGAGTTACTGTATGGGCGACAACCCCGCACCCTTCTCGACATGGCTAGGGAAGAGTGGGAAGAAAGACCCGAAGGGATCAAACCTCTCCCTGAATACGTCATGGCCCTGAAGACACACTTTCAAGAGATACGGAGTATCTGTAGAACCCATCTAGAAAACGCACAGGAGAGTCAAAGGCGACAATACGATAAAACAACCCAAGCACGCGCCCTGAAAGTGGGCGACCACGTCCTTCTCATGATGCCTACCTCCGACCACAAATTGTTGGGTCAGTGGCAGGGTCCCTTCCGGGTTATTGAGATAGTGACACCGGTCACCTATCGCCTCGAAATGGACCCCAGAAAGAAGAATAACACGCAGATCTTCCATATAAACCTCTTGAAACAATGGAACGGGGACTTACCCATCCCGGTGGCCCTGACCTCGAGTTCCCCAGCCTTATATCTCCAAAGCATGGATCCGGAGTTGACAGCTGAACAGCGACACACTCTGGATGCCTGTTTGAGACCTCTTCAGGCGGTGTTTTCCACCACCCCAGGGAGAACCAACCTGATCGAACACGCAATCACCACGCAGCCTGGGAAGCGGGTAAAACTACGTCCTTATCGCCTTCCCGAGTCCCGTAGGCAGGCTGTGGAACAGGAAGTACAGCAGATGCTTGGTATGGGTGTTATAGAGCCATCTAAAAGTGATTGGAACTCACCCATAGTGTTGGTTCCAAAACCCGATGGCTCCATCAGATTCTGTATAGACTTCAGGGAGGTGAACAAGATCTCACAGTTTGACACATACCCGCTACCCCGGGTGGACGAGATGGTTGAGCGATTGGGCGAGGCAAAATACATCAGCACGCTAGACTTATGCAAAGGATACTGGCAGGTCCCCCTCACCAAAACAGATAGAGAAAAAACCTCTTTCTCGACCCCTGGAGGGTTGTATCAGTTCACCGTGCTGCCCTTTGGGTTGCACGGGGCTCCTGCCACGTTCCAGAGATTAATGAACACCCTGCTCAGGCCCTGTGTCGGGTATGCCGCAGCATATATTGATGACATAGTGATTCATAGCAGTACATGGGAGCAACATCTGAACCACCTTACCACGGTCGTTCGGACCCTAGGAGAGGGTGGCCTTACTATTAACCCCGCTAAAAGCCGATTGGCCTCTAGGTCCGTCAAATACCTCGGGTACCTCTTGGGGGAAGGGCTCATCAAACCCCAGAAAGAGAAGATAGCAGCCATAGCGGACATCCCCTTTCCCCGCACCAAAAGAGAGCTAAGGGCCTTCCTGGGCATCCTGGGCTATTATCGGCGCTTTATCCCCGAATTCTCTCAAATAGCAGCCCCTTTGACCGATCTCCTACAAAAACAGAAAAACACCGAAAAGGAGCTCCAATGTCCCTCTACATATCTTCAGCAGGCATTCCAGACTCTGAAACAAGCCCTTACCTCCAAACCCGTGCTCCTGAACCCCGATTATAAAAAACCCTTCATCCTTCAAACGGACGCATCAGAACAGGGGCTAGGCGCCGTTCTGTCCCAAACCGACTCCCACAGACAAGAGCGGCCCATTTTGTATATCAGCCGAAAACTGTTCCCCCGAGAAAAAAACTACTCGGTTATAGAGAAAGAGGCCCTGGCCATCAAGTGGGCGATTGAGTCTCTCCACTACTACCTGGAAGGAAGGGAGTTTACCCTTTACACGGATCACGCCCCTTTGGAGTGGCTATCCCGTCACAAGGGGCACAACGACAGGATTATGAGGTGGTTCCTGGCTCTCCAACCATTCCGGTTTATCACATTACACCGAAAGGGGAAGGAACAGGGTAACGCGGATTACTTGTCACGCCATCCCTCGACCTTTTTCTTGCCGGCAAGAAAGTTAGGGAAGGGGGATGTGAGGGGTCGAGTGGAATACCACACACAGCGCCGCACCAGAACCGGGAAACCAAGAGTTAACCCCGCCTGCCTCTCCTCGCCTACAGGGATGTCACGGACAGCTGGGGACTGCTGACCAATCCGGACACGGAGGGGCGGGGCCACACCCCCTAAAGGCAGGCCCGGAGAAACAGGAAGGGGCGCTGCTATCGTGCCAGGAGGAAAGGCAGGAGACGGAGACCGCCGTGCTGGAGGAGCCGTATAGGGAGCAGAGCCTTGAGGAAGACGGGAAGGACGTCGTGGAGAGCCCCAACACGCAGGATCCAGACGGTGACGGAGGACCCGACTCCTGGACGGAGGAGTGGTGGACGCCCCCGGAGGACGCTGGAGAGCCGCCGCAGCTCAGGAGAGCTGTGGCTGACGTGGTACGTGACTTGGGAGGGAGTGCAGGGAGGGAATAAGAGGGAGGGTATCTGGGAGGTCAGAAAAAAGGGTTCACCAAGTGTTTCCACTGCGTGCGTTTGTGTGTGTGCCCCTCACTTTCTCCTGCACCCACCCCGCTCCCCCACGTTCTTTTCACGACCCTATAGGAGGAACGAGATTGCCTCCCCACGAGTGTATGCTGCCTATGTGCTGACCGAGTGTGACCGGTCCGGCACGCCTTAGGAGGCTCTATACCCTTCGCATATTGGAGGATCGTTTAGCCATCACTGACACCGTACTCTCTTTTCATCCCCTTTTCTTTCTTATTTCACCGTAGACCGCCCTCCTCTTTACCTAGGTTTAATCCCTAAGGGCTCCTCTATTACGGTGAAGGGTCCTGTCTAGCCACACTAGTGCAAGGACAGGGTTGCTAATCGCCTCTCTTATCTTTTTTAGGTTACTCCTCTCCCCTGCGAGCCTTCTGGGACACCACCTCCGCAACAAGAGAACACCTAGGAAACCCCGGACAGACGTTCCAGCCATCGCCCGGGGAGAAGAGACCCACATCCCTTCCATATTGACTGTTCACTGTTTCTGCTAGTGTTGTATCCTCCAATTAAAGAACAACATTGAGCCTGTAATCCGGCCTCCTCGCTTCTTCTTCCGCCCGTCCCTCTCACATTAACCTAGTTTAATCCTGGGTGATGCTTGTCGCCTGCATGTCGCTTTTAGCGCCGGGACACCTCTTCGGAGGTAGCTGTTCGCGCTCTATAAATGGCTGTATTATTATTATTATTATTATTATTATTATTATTATTATTATTATTATTATTATTATTATTATATCCTTCCATCCATCATTTCACTCATCCATCCCTCCATCCAGCCTTTCACTCATCCATCCATCCACACTTTCACCCTATCCATTCATACACTCATCCATCCACTCTTCCACCCATCCATCCATTTACCCTTTCACCCATCCTTTCACTTACTCATCCATCCACCCAGTCACTCATCCATCCACCCTTTCACTCCTTCACTCATCTATCCATCCTTTTGTCCATCTACCCTCCCTTTCACTCACTCATCCATCCTTACATCCACCCTTTCACTCATCCGTCCATCCATTCACCCTTTCACTTATCAATTCATCAATCCATCCATCATTTCACTCATCCATCCACCCTTTCACTTGCCCATCATCCATCCTTTCACTTATCCATCCACCCTTTTACCCATCCATATACCCTTCCACCCATACATCCATCTATTTCCTTTTCTCTCATCCATCCTTCCACTCACTCATCCATCCATTTAGCCTTTCTCATTATCCATCCATTCACCCTTTCATTCATCCATTCACCCTTTCACTAATCCATCCATCCATCCATCCACCCATCCCTTCACTCACTCGCACACCTTTTCATATTAATTATGAGCTGAGCCTTTGTCTGCTGAGTTGCAGACAGAAGAGGCCCATCAAGAATTTCACCCTTGCTGTAGTTCCTAAAGCAAGGGGTGGGGTGGGGGTAGGGTTCACTATGCCCCTGCACATAGGCAATCTGAAAAAGTGGAAGTCATGAGTCATGCATGATGCACAGTGCCAGGACGTGAGGTGACTGTGACATGGTGTTGTTTCAAGGGCTTTAGTGGAATGAAAAAACTGGGGGGGTCTCTCCAAAGAGGGTGTTCGATGTAATTAAGGACGTGGCTTAAAACACCTAAGCTAAAACTCTGTGCTTAGTATAGTGTACTGCCCGACTGGTATTTTGCCTCTTCTGCCATTGTATCCAGATATATAACAACAAGTAACGTTACACCTGCAACAAGCCAGAATTATTGGCTTTGTCAATGGTTGTTAGTTGCATAAAATAAAAAAGCAGCAACCATGGCTTCGTTGAATATAATATTGAAAATGCATCAATTCTAAAATGATGAGACTGTGAAAGAACTCTAGCCCCTTCTTTTTAACTTGTTTCACCGTCTTCCATCTGACAGAATGCCCTGCCCTAGACCGAGGCTGGGGGAGGCCATCACATGCTTTAACAGCCCAAACTGCCCCATTGTCATTCTGTATGTGGCAATCATCAGCCCCATACAGAATGACAATGGGCGGGGTGGGGCTGCTCTTGTGCTCAGAGGAGGAGTGTGAGGCGGCCCCATCAGGGAGCTGAGGCTTCATGCAGGGAACAGTGCTGTTCCCTGCAATGCCTAAAATTACAGACAAAAGGCGTCCGTAAAAGGGATCATCCCGGACAACGGACGTGAGACCCAAATTACGGACGGTCCGTGAAATTTACGGACGGTTGGTCACCCTACCCGCGTCTCGCGTTAATTGGAAACTGATGGCGGGCAGCGCTGGTCGCGCTGGTTATCTTGTTTGAGGAAGTATCTGCACATCTCAGTAGGACTTTATTGCTTTTAGTCGAGAAATGTTGCTTTTAATGTAAGGGCACTAAAACCTCTCAGCAGGACTGCACTACTTCTAATGCAACAACATTGGTACTTGTCAGCTGGGGGCGCTCCATTGAATGTACAGCACCTGACGCTTCTCAGCTCAGCAGGCTGTTTTCTACGGGTCAGTACAAATACTCTTCAGAAGGGTTTTGCTGCTTTTCACGGATTACTCACACTCTTAAGCAGGGCTGCACTCATTTCCATGGGATTTTACTCATATTTTTCATGACTACACTGCCTTTAGGACAGTGGAACTGACACTCGGCACAGGACACCAACGGAAATAGAACTGCACTGCATTATTCACCAGGACTGAAATATGTTCCACAGGTAAGGTACTCTTCAGTAGCAGTGTTGTTCTTTAAACTGGGGAAGACGTGTTCCTAGTGGCTGTCATGTCAACTGTAGAACCGGCGTCACATTGCTCGTTTAAACACATGATGACCTATTGTGTGATCCTGGACTGAGCACTCCATTAGCAACAACTTCCAGCAGGATTGCAATGCTTTAAGCATACCTGTGGACTGGCAAAGCGATCTACGTGCAGCGTGCAGGTCAAGGGTTAGACTTCCTCTGGGTGTACACAACTCAGCATGACCTTACTCCACCCCATCGTAAATAAGTGTAACCTTCCCGGCCTCGCAGCTAAGAGATACGACGTTGTTACCAGTAGCGCAATAAACATGCCTTGGTCCCTGCTGCAAGCAAGGAAAATGACCTCTTTGACTGCAGTTGGTGTAGTAAAATACAACAATTATCAGGGTTAAATTGGCCTTCCAAGACTCTGGGCCCTGGTGCAACTGCACCTGCTACACCACTGTCTGTTACACGCATTTTACCGTATCCGTCGACTCCTCCAAGCCACCGTCAGTAGCATTTTAAAGGGTCACTACTACCACGCCTGAACGCTACTGCATTGCATTTAGAGGGGTGTCAGAATTTTTCTGTATCTTTAAACATTATAAAAAGCAGTTTTTTGCACTCCTCGGGTACTAGGAATCCATTAAAAGACGCGATACAGGAGCTTACAGCAGGCCAGGGATGTCTACAAAGAGATTGTTTCAGCAACACACGTGAAACGGAAACCCGTGTTAGTACCTTCAAATAGCCAGTCCAGCACCTCCGTGGCAGTGCTTCAGTGGGCCAGTAAAAGATTTTCTCCACGGCCTAGTAGCAACACTTTACGAAACGCAAGTTTCTAACGAGCAGTGTAAACACTTTTGCAGTGACCCTACTGCAACTGTACAGTGAAGCTCCCAGCACTTCACAAAAACTGTCATAAAGGGTACCTTCGAGCCTTGTATTCCCCATTTATCTGTGTGCCTAACAAGAGGGGTCGCCGGCGGAGGAGCGCCTTGTTTGTTTGCTTTTCTGCATACGTCGCCAATGGGTGAAATTCACCATTAGCATTTCCAATGGCTTCCCGGCGGCCCATTAACGCGCAGTCACGCAGAGGAGCGGGCCACGCGCCGGCGCGCGCCCCAGGGATGGCACGCTGCACTTTTACTTTGGCAATTGTGTATATTCTTTTTTAGTAATTAACACACAGAATCCTTGAGATTAAAGAACGAGGGTGAATCTTCAGCAGGCCGTAATGGCAGGACAAAACGACAGGTGGACGTAAAAACCACAGCAACATTTATTTCCAAACAGCCAGTGCTGAGAAAAGACCCGCCCACGCAGAATATGAACGCATATGGCGATTCACTTGGAAGGACACACTCCAACATATGAAGATTAATTGTAATAAAACATAACACAAGACATCACAAAAACATATTCCTATTTTTTTCCTCCCAGCCTATTAAAAGTTGAGCATCGTTAATTTAATTAGCATTCCACCGCATAGTTTCAAAATAAAGCCCAGTCCAACCAAATTGGCACAGTACAATAGCTGATTTTTAAAAGTAATCAGCTGCCATGGTTACGGCGCACGTTGGAGGCAGTCATTTCTTAATTGAATTAAGTCAGATGGGAACAGTCTTCTTGCTCAGTAACGCAATTATCATCTCTGACTTTATTATGTGGCTTTGAGTGCTCACTCTTCAGTCTTCCTTTGAGGCACTCCTGTAGTTATGGGGCCGAGTTTCAATGACGCTGCATCAGCTGTGGCCCCTGAAGAACATTAAAGAGTATCGGGAACGGCTATATAAATCGCAGCCCTTAGAAAGATGATGGCATTCTGTGGACATTGTGCTAAACGCCTGACTAAACAAGCATTTGCAATGCAAGAGGTCTTGCATTTACGAGAGTTTGAGCTATTGGCATTGTAAATGACAATGCCTTTTATTTATGTGTTGTTTTCAAAACAGATAAATAAAAGGCATTGTCATTTACAATGCCAATAGCGTAAACTCTCGCAAATGCAAGACCTATTGCTATTTGAGAAAATAGTGCTCGGATGCTGTAATTAAAGCCTAAAGAGTAACAACACTCGTAACAGGGGGTGTCGCCATGGGAGGTTACAAAATGAGACAAGGAGGTACTAAGGAGGGACTACTAAGCCTGTTGACCAATGAACAGCCACAGTTTACAGTGGACAATGACACAAGCCAATGAAAACTATGAGCGGAGAGTGGGCGGAGCTCCAAGTCCCTACCTGAATACAGCATGCCTCGCAGAGCAACGCATGCGCTGCCCAGGCTCGACCTAAAAATGGTGGCTGCCAGCAGCAGTCTCAGGGAAAATCTTTCATCCCCAAAGGGGAATCTACAGTTTACCATTTAGGTGGTCCCGTCTCTCAGCAGCCAAATTACGCCAGAGTAATTGGAGAAATTTCAGTAATTACGCATCACACTTCTGAAATTTAAGAAATTATGCGGATATGCCAGCTTGAGTAGTTAAGAGTAATTCGGGGAAAAAATGCTAGCGCAGGAGCACAGGAAAACAAATTAAGAGAGAGCGAGCGGCTCCTGGCTACTGTTGTTCATGTCCTGTAGCATTTAGTGATATTTTATTAGCGCATAATGCATCTTTGGGCTCATTTTGGACACAAGGGTGCATTTTGCACTAAGAAAATAGCGGTAAATGCTGTATTATGCTTTTCACGTAATTACCCATTATTTCGAATACTTTTGAGGTAATTACGCTAGAGAGAATTATGCCATTTACGCCCACCCCTGAAATTGCCAACATTTTAGAACAGGATAGTGGACGATTCTGAAAAGAAAATCAGGGAAATGCATTTTCCCCATTGACTTCTATAAAAACACAGACAATTGAGGGTGGGAGACAGCTAAAACAAAGCTGTCGTGGCTTTGAAGATCGAGATTCTCTTGCCTGAATCGGGTCTGTTGGCATGTGTGCTACATGTGAGCCTGAAAAATGCTCAACAACAACCAGATCTCAATTTTCATTATCAGGCATTGACACAAAAGAGGACAGAGAAAGGCAGAGAAAGGAGAATGAGGGAAGAGGAGGAGATTAACAGGGCAACAGTGACAAGGGGAGACAACAGGAATGGAAAGCAGCCTGCAAGAGTAAGACAGAAACAGAAGCGTAGGGTTGCGGAAGAAAGAGGCATAAGGAGGGGCGTATCTACCATTGGTGGAACAGGTGCAGTGCACCGGGTCCCACTGAACCCTGATGGTTGCAGCATTTTACTAAAACCAAAGGGGATGATGGACGGAGTGTTGAACATTGCAAGCACTCACCCCCAGTCAACTGATCTGGGTTTAATCCATCATCATTCTTTAGCTCACTCCGCCACCCCAGTTCAGACATGGCCATATGCAAATCAGTCTGACCCTGTGCCTCATGGGAACAGTCCAGCCCGAACTGCCAAGCCATGTCTTCCCTGGACCGGAAACAAGCATCCTAGGACCGGTTTCTGGCATTTCAGCCGTCATCAGCCAGGCTTGCTTGAATCCAGTGGCAAAGTGAGCAAGGGACCCACGTCTGGGCATACTCTGCCAACTTAGGGCGAACATAGCAAAACCAAAGGGGATGATGGACGGAGTGTTGAACATTGCAAGCACTCACCCCCAGTCAACTGATCTGGGTTTAATCCATCATCATTCTTTAGCTCACTCCGCCACCCCAGTTCAGACATGGCCATATGCAAATCAGTCTGACCCTGTGCCTCATGGGAACAGTCCAGCCCGAACTGCCAAGCCATGTCTTCCCTGGACCGGAAACAAGCATCCTGGGACCGGTTTCTGGCTTACAGCCGTCATCAGCCAGGCTATCTTGAATCCAGTGGCAAAGTGAGCAAGGGACCCACGTCTGGGCATACCCTGCCAACTTAGGGCGAACATAGCAAAACCAAAGGGGATGATGGACGGAGTGTTGAACATTGCAAGCACTCACCCCCAGTCAACTGATCTGGGTTTAATCCATCATCATTCTTTAGCTCACTCCGCCATCCCAGTTCAGACATGGCCATATGCAAATCAGTCTGACCCTGTGCCTCATGGGAACAGTCCAGCCCGAACTGCCAAGCCATGTCTTCCCTGGACCGGAAACAAGCATCCTGGGACCGGTTTCTGGCTTACAGCCGTCATCAGCCAGGCTATCTTGAATCCAGTGGCAAAGTGAGCAAGGGACCCACGTCTGGGCATACCCTGCCAACTTAGGGCGAACATAGCAAAACCAAAGGGGATGATGGACGGAGTGTTGAACATTGCAAGCACTCACCCCCAGTCAACTGATCTGGGTTTAATCCATCATCATTCTTTAGCTCACTCCGCCACCCCAGTTCAGACATGGCCATATGCAAATCAGTCTGACCCTGTGCCTCATGGGAACAGTCCAGGCCGAACTGCCAAGCCATGTCTTCCCTGGACCGGAAACAAGCATCCTGGGACCGGTTTCTGGCTTACAGCCGTCATCAGCCAGGCTATCTTGAATCCAGTGGCAAAGTGAGCAAGGGACCCACGTCTGGGCATACCCTGCCAACTTAGGGCGAACATAGCAAAACCAAAGGGGATGATGGACGGAGTGTTGAACATTGCAAGCACTCACCCCCAGTCAACTGATCTGGGTTTAATCCATCATCATTCTTTAGCTCACTCCGCCACCCCAGTTCAGACATGGCCATATGCAAATCAGTCTGACCCTGTGCCTCATGGGAACAGTCCAGCCCGAAATGCCAAGCCATGTCTTCCCTGGACCGGAAACAAGTATCCTGGGACCGGTTTCTGGCTTACAGCCGTCATCAGCCAGGCTATCTTGAATCCAGTGGCAAAGTGAGCAAGGGACCCACGTCTGGGCATACCCTGCCAACTTAGGGCGAACATAGCAAAACCAAAGGGGATGATGGACGGAGTGTTGAACATTGCAAGCACTCACCCCAGTCAACTGATCTGGGTTTAATCCATCATCATTCTTTAGCTCACTCCGCCACCCCAGTTCAGACATGGACATATGCAAATCAGTCTGACCCTGTGCCTCATGGGAACAGTCCAGCCCGAACTGCCAAGCCATGTCTTCCCTGGACCGGAAACAAGCATCCTGGGACCGGTTTCTGGCTTGCAGCCATCATCAGCCAGGCTATCTTGAATCCAGTGGCAAAGTGAGCAACTCCCATGAGGCACAGGGTCAGACTGATTTGCATATGGCCATGTCTGAACTGAGGTGCGGAGTGAGCTAAAGAATGATGATGGATTAAACCCAGATCAGTTGACTGGGGGTGAGTGCTTGCAATATTCAACACTCCGTCCATCATCCTCTTTGGTTTTGCTATGTTCGCCCTAAGTTGGCAGGGTATGCCCAGACGTGGGTCCCTTGCTCACTTTGCCACTGGATTCAAGATAGCCTGGCTGATGACAGCTGTAAGCCAGAAACCGGTCCCAGGATGCTTGTTCCCGGTCCAGGGGAGACATGGCTTGGCAGTTCGGGCTGGACTGTTCCCATGAGGCACAGGGTCAGACTGATTTGCATATGGCCATGTCTGAACTGGGGTGGCGGAGTGAGCTAAAGAATGATGATGGATTAAACCCAGATCAGTTGACTGGGGGTGAGTGCTTGCAATGTTCAACACTCCGTACATCATCCTCTTTGGTTTTGCTATGTTCGCCCTAAGTTGGCAGGGTATGCCCAGACGTGGGTCCCTTGCTCACTTTGCCACTGGATTCAAGATAGCCTGGCTGAAGACGGCTGTAAGCCAGAAACCGGTCCCAGGATGCTTGTTTCCGGTCCAGGGGAGACATGGCTTGGAAGTTCGGGCTAGACTGTTCCCATGAGGCACAGGGTCAGACTGATTTGCATATGGCCATGTCTGAACTGGGGTGGCGGAGTGAGCTAAAGAATGATGATGGATTAAACCCAGATCAGTTGACTGGGGGTGAGTGCTTGCAATGTTCAACACTCCGTCCATCATCCTCTTTGGTTTTGCTATGTTCGCCCTAAGTTGGCAGGGTATGCCCAGACGTGGGTCCCTTGCTCACTTTGCCACTGGATTCAAGATAGCCTGGTAGATGACGGCTGTAAGCCAGAAACCGGTCCCAGGATGCTTGTTTCCGGTCCAGGGGAGACATGGCTTGGCAGTTCGGGCTGGACTGTTCCCATGAGGCACAGGGTCAGACTGATTTGCATATGGCCATGTCTGAACTGGGGTGGCGGAGTGAGCTAAAGAATGATGATGGATTAAACCCAGATCAGTTGACTGGGGGTGAGTGCTTGCAATGTTCAACACTCCGTCCATCATCCTCTTTGGTTTTGCTATGTTCGCCCTAAGTTGGCAGGGTATGCCCAGACGTGGGTCCCTTGCTCACTTTGCCACTGGATTCAAGATAGCCTGGCTGATGACGGCTTTAAGCCAGAAACCGGTCCCAGGATGCTTGTTTCCGGTCCAGGGGAGACATGGCTTGGCAGTTCGGGCTGGACTGCTCCCATGAGGCACAGGGTCAGACTGATTTGCATATGGCCATGTCTGAACTGGGGTGGCGGAGTGAGCTAAAGAATGATGATGGATTAAACCCAGATCAGTTGACTGGGGGTGAGTGCTTGCAATGTTCAACACTCCGTCCATCATCCTCTTTGGTTTTGCTATGTTCAGCCCTAAGTTGGCAGGGTATTCCCAGACGTGGGTCCCTTGCTCACTTTGCCACTGGATTCAAGATAGCCTGGCTGATGACGGCTGTAAGCCAGAAACCGGTCCCAGGATGCTTGTTTCCGGTCCAGGGAGACATGGCTTGGCAGTTCGGGCTGGACTGTTCCCATGAGGCACAGGGTCAGACTGATTTGCATATGGCCATGTCTGAACTGGGGTGGCGGAGTGAGCTAAAGAATGATGATGGATTAAACCCAGATCAGTTGACTGGGGGTGAGTGCTTGCAATGTTCAACACTCCGTCCATCATCCTCTTTGGTTTTGCTATGTTCGCCCTAAGTTGGCAGGGTATGCCCAGACGTGGGTCCCTTGCTCACTTTGCCACTGGATTCAAGATAGCCTGGCTGATGACGGCTGTAAGCCAGAAACCGGTCCCAGGATGCTTGTTTCCGGTCCAGGGAGACATGGCTTGGCAGTTCGGGCTGGACTGTTCCCATGAGGCACAGGGTCAGACTGATTTGCATATGGCCATGTCTGAACTGGGGTGGCGGAGTGAGCTAAAGAATGATGATGGATTAAACCCAGATCAGTTGACTGGGGGTGAGTGCTTGCAATGTTCAACACTCCGTCCATCATCCTCTTTGGTTTTGCTATGTTCGCCCTAAGTTGGCAGGGTATGCCCAGACGTGGGTCCCTTGCTCACTTTGCCACTGGATTCAAGATAGCCTGGCTGATGACGGCTGTAAGCCAGAAACCGGTCCCAGGATGCTTGTTTCCGGTCCAGTGGAGACATGGCTTGGCAGTTCGGGCTGGACTGTTCCCATGAGGCACAGGGTCAGACTGATTTGCATATGGCCATGTCTGAACTAGGGTGGCGGAGTGAGCTAAAGAATGATGATGTATTAAACCCAGATCAGTTGACTGGGGGTGAGTGCTTGCAATGTTCAACACTCCGTCCATCATCCTCTTTGGTTTTGCTATGTTCGCCCTAAGTTGGCAGGGTATGCCCAGACGTGGGTCCCTTGCTCACTTTGCCACTGGATTCAAGATAGCCTGGCTGATGACGGCTGTAAGCCAGAAACCGGTCCCAGGATGCTTGTTTCCGGTCCAGGGGAGACATGGCTTGGCAGTTCGGGCTGGACTGTTCCCATGAGGCACAGGGTCAGACTGATTTGCATATGGCCATGTCTGAACTGGGGTGGCGGAGTGAGCTAAAGAATGATGATGGATTAAACCCAGATCAGTTGACTGGGGGTGAGTGCTTGCAATGTTCAACACTCCGTCCATCATCCTCTTTGGTTTTGCTATGTTCGCCCTAAGTTGGCAGGGTATGCCCAGACGTGGGTCCCTTGCTCACTTTGCCACTGGATTCAAGATAGCCTGGCTGATGACGGCTGTAAGCCGGAAACCGGTCCCAGGATGCTTGTTTCCGGTCCAGGGGAGACATGGCTTGGCAGTTCGGGCTGGACTGTTCCCATGAGGCACAGGGTCAGACTGATTTGCATATGGCCATGTCTGAACTGGGGTGGCGGAGTGAGCTAAAGAATGATGATGGATTAAACCCAGATCAGTTGTCTGGGGGTGAGTGCTTGCAATGTTCAACACTCCGTCCATCATCCTCTTTGGTTTTGCTATGTTCGCCCTAAGTTGGCAGGGTATGCCCAGACGTGGGTCCCTTGCTCACTTTGCCACTGGATTCAAGATAGCCTGGCTGATGACAGCTGTAAGCCAGAAACCGGTCCCAGGATGCTTGTTTCCGGTTCAGGGGAGACATGGCTTGGCAGTTCGGGCTGGACTGTTCCCATGAGGCACAGGGTCAGACTGATTTGCATATGGCATGTCTGAACTGGGGTGGCGGAGTGAGCTAAAGAATGATGATGGATTAAACCCAGATCAGTTGACTGGGGGTGAGTGCTTGCAATGTTCAACACTCCGTCCATCATCCTCTTTGGTTTTGCTATGTTCGCCCTAAGTTGGCAGGGTATGCCCAGACGTGGGTCCCTTGCTCACTTTGCCACTGGATTCAAGATAGCCTGGCTGATGACGGCTGTAAGCCAGAAACCGGTCCCAGGATGCTTGTTTCCGGTCCAGGGGAGACATGGCTTGGCAGTTCGGGCTGGACTGTTCCCATGAGGCACAGGGTCAGACTGATTTGCATATGGCCATGTCTGAACTGGGGTGGCGGAGTGAGCTAAAGAATGATGATGGATTAAACCCAGATCAGTTGACTGGGGGTGAGTGCTTGCAATGTTCAACACTCCGTCCATCATCCTCTTTGGTTTTGCTATGTTCGCCCTAAGTTGGCAGGGTATGTCCAGACGTGGGTCCCTTGCTCACTTTGCCACTGGATTCAAGATAGCCTGGCTGATGACGGCTGTAAGCCAGAAACCGGTCCCAGGATGCTTGTTTCCGGTCCAGGGGAGACATGGCTTGGCAGTTCGGGCTGGACTGTTCCCATGAGGCACAGGGTCAGACTGATTTGCATATGGCCATGTCTGAACTGGGGTGGCGGAGTGAGCTAAAGAATGATGATGGATTAAACCCAGATCAGTTGACTGGGGGTGAGTGCTTGCAATGTTCAACACTCCATCCATCATCCTCTTTGGTTTTGCTATGTTCGCCCTAAGTTGGCAGGGTATGCCCAGACGTGGGTCCCTTGCTCACTTTGCCACTGGATTCAAGATAGCCTGGCTGATGACGGCTGTAAGCCAGAAACCGGTCCCAGGATGCTTGTTTCCGGTCCAGGGGAGACATGGCCTGGCAGTTCGGGCTGGACTGTTCCCATGAGGCACAGGGTCAGACTGATTTGCATATGGCCATGTCTGAACTGGGGTGGCGGAGTGAGCTAAAGAATGATGATGGATTAAACCCAGATCAGTTGACTGGGGGTGAGTGCTTGCAATGTTCAACACTCCTTCCATCATCCTCTTTGGTTTTGCTATGTTCGCCCTAAGTTGGCAGGGTATGCCCAGACGTGGGTTCCTTGCTCACTTTGCCACTGGATTCAAGATAGCCTGGCTGATGACGGCTGTAAGCCAGAAACCGGTCCCAGGATGCTTGTTTCCGGTCCAGGGGAGACATGGCTTGGCAGTTCGGGCTGGACTGTTCCCATGAGGCACAGGGTCAGACTGATTTGCATATGGCCATGTCTGAACTGGGGTGGCGGAGTGAGCTAAAGAATGATGATGGATTAAACCCAGATCAGTTGACTGGGGGTGAGTGCTTGCAATGTTCAACACTCCGTCCATCATCCTCTTTGGTTTTGCTATGTTCGCCCTAAGTTGGCAGGGTATGCCCAGACGTGGGTCCCTTGCTCACTTTGCCACTGGATTCAAGATAGCCTGGCTGATGACGGCTGTAAGCCAGAAACCGGTCCCAGGATGCTTGTTTCCGGTCCAGGGGAGACATGGCTTGGCAGTTCGGGCTGGACTGTTCCCATGAGGCACAGGGTCAGACTGATTTGCATATGGCCATGTCTGAACTGGGGTGGCGGAGTGAGCTAAAGAATGATGATGGATTAAACCCATGACAGTTGACTGGGGGTGAGTGCTTGCAATGTTCAACACTCCGTCCATCATCCTCTTTGGTTTTGCTATGTTCGCCCTAAGTTGGCAGGGTATGCCCAGACGTGGGTCCCTTGCTCACTTTGCCACTGGATTCAAGATAGCCTGGCTGATGACGGCTGTAAGCCAGAAACCGGTCCCAGGATGCTTGTTTCCGGTCCAGGGGAGACATGGCTTGGCAGTTCGGGCTGGACTGTTCCCATGAGGCACAGGGTCAGACTGATTTGCAGATGGCCATGTCTGAACTGGGGTGGCGGAGTGAGCTAAAGAATGATGATGGATTAAACCCAGATCAGTTGACTGGGGGTGAGTGCTTGCAATGTTCAACACTCCTTCCATCATCCTCTTTGGTTTTGCTATGTTCGCCCTAAGTTGGCAGGGTATGCCCAGACGTGGGTTCCTTGCTCACTTTGCCACTGGATTCAAGATAGCCTGGCTGATGACGGCTGTAAGCCAGAAACCGGTCCCAGGATGCTTGTTTCCGGTCCAGGGGAGACATGGCTTGGCAGTTCGGGCTGGACTGTTCCCATGAGGCACAGGGTCAGACTGATTTGCATATGGCCATGTCTGAACTGGGGTGGCGGAGTGAGCTAAAGAATGATGATGGATTAAACCCAGATCAGTTGACTGGGGGTGAGTGCTTGCAATGTTCAACACTGCGTCCATCATCCTCTTTGGTTTTGCTATGTTCGCCCTAAGTTGGCAGGGTATGCCCAGACGTGGGTCCCTTGCTCACTTTGCCACTGGATTCAAGATAGCCTGGCTGATGACGGCTGTAAGCCAGAAACCGGTCCCAGGATGCTTGTTTCCGGTCCAGGGGAGACATGGCTTGGCAGTTCGGGCTGGACTGTTCCCATGAGGCACAGGGTCAGACTGATTTGCATATGGCCATGTCTGAACTGGGGTGGCGGAGTGAGCTAAAGAATGATGATGGATTAAACCCATGACAGTTGACTGGGGGTGAGTGCTTGCAATGTTCAACACTCCGTCCATCATACTCTTTGGTTTTGCAGCATTTTACTACCCCAACAGTAGTCAAAGGAGTACATTTCCTTGCCTGCAGAAGGGCCCCTGGCAACCAAGCTACGTTACTGGGCAGACAGTGAATTCAAAACTAAACAGCATTGGTATCCAGCAAACGGGGCATTAGGCAGTGGTGGACTCCAAAAAGAAACTTTGTGGCTGGCACATATTTTTCACAAAATAAGCACTGCCAAATCACGTTAGGATAAAACTTCCCAAATTGTGCATCATCTTTGCTAACTGCAATATTTACATTTCTGCTGTGAACCTGTATGTGCAGAGACAAACATATACCATCTTGGTGCAAATTTCAACCAAACTGCTGACTATGCAATCTTTTAATTCTTCGCCTTATGAAAACTTGCACTATCACCTCCTCAGTTTATTGTGCAAAATGATTAAAATTTCTGATTAATTGAATTTCACACTATTACGAGGCTGAGCTTGAACTGGAAGAACTTTCAACAGGGGCAAATTGGTAGAAAAGTTTCTCCAGGTGAACTTGGCACAAATTGTTAGCCAAAGAACATTTATGATTCAAATGACTCAATGGAATCCTCACCTCAGAAGACGCTGGTCACCACCGAAGATCTACAAACTTCATATTAAAGGCAGCGATTCCTTGTGGAGGCATGCATCACATGCTCCAAATGTAGCATGTGTAATGTACATATGTAAGAAAACAGAACACTTTTGGAAAGAGGTTCCTTAGTTTTACTAAGTCATGTCATGGGTTCCAGAAATTGATGGATCTTGGTCTAGATGGACAAATAAAAAGGCTCACTTAAAGCCTTAGAAACTGAACCTGCCATAGCTATGCGTACTGCACCCAGGTCATACAAAAGCTCAAAAACCCTTCATAACTTGACTCCTGTTGCTTCTGCTAATGCCACCAAGCAGTGGATTCCTGTATGTGCTCAACCACCTCTAACTCAACTCATCAAAATTAGATATTCTCACCTGTGAAAACTGGGCAAAATATTATGCCAGCACGGCAGGCCTCAGGAACGTGGACTCCTTCCACCCACAACAATCAAATTGAGGAATCTGTGAGTGATGGTGACGTCCAACCTGTCACTTGTGGCACAAGTACATCAAGACGCCATAACTGCATTTCACACCATGATAACCCTGCGTTGCATTTCCCCTCATTTAGGCTTCTCGCACAGGGTTCAGGCTACCCACACCCTGGCCTTATCACACCTATATTATGTAATGGACTCTATCTTGAGGCCCCTCTGTAAGCAAACATGGCCACCAGGGACAGCTACTAACAAAATAAAGTGGTCTGGGGGGGGGGGGGAAATAATAACAATTTTTTAAAAAGCACTTACCTGCTGCTCACGCTGCTGGCCGCCTCAGTGCTCCTCTCTACCTGGAAGATGTCCAAGGGCCAGCACAGGCTCCCAGACTCCCCACCCAATCCAGATGTTGCTCTCATGCTATGAGAGCAGCACCAGGATTGGTCTGAGTGGCCTGGTAAGGCGCTCACTAAGGGACTGAAAGCCTGTATCATTTCTCCACCCGGCTGTAAAATATGGCTGGGTTGGAGAAATCTAAGGGGGATTTTCTCAAGAATGTGCGATAAACATCGCCAAAATAGGTTAACGCAAGTTATCATATTGCCGTCTATCGCGGGAAAATAACTCTGTGTCAACGTGGCATTCTCAACACGGCGGTAACATGCGATAGTACCCCGATAACGCGGCAAATGTACGCGATAACAGTACCGGGAGGGCGTAAAAAATCCAAACCCGAACACGAAAAAAGTTGCGATGGGCCCAACCGCGATAAGACTAACAGCGAAAAGCAGCGCCATGCCTGCAATTCACACACGTCAGGCGTGAAAAACCACTACAAAAGCAGAAGAAAAAAAACACAAACAAAAACCAAACTACAGCGAAGCACAATGGAGGCAGCCGGAGCAGGTACAGAGGATGACCAGAACCCCACAAGCCCCCCGGAGGACCAGCCTGGGACCTCGGGGTCAGGGAAGGGCAAGGACAAGAAGAAGAGGAAGACGCGGTTCAGTATGCAGGAAAACAGGATCCTGATCACGGAGGTGATAGAACACCATCAACAACTGTTCGTCACCTCCACTGTGTCATTGGCAACAAAAAATGGAACAGGGCAGTCCATCGTGGACAAGGTGAATGCAGTCGGAGTGCTGAGGAGGACAATGGACGAGGTCAAGAGGCGCTGGAATGATGTGAAGCGCAAGACCAAGCAGAAACTCGCCAACAACCAGAAGGCAGCAATGCAGACTGGAGGTGGGAGTCCAGCGCCACAGGAGGAGCTGGATGAGATGGAGGAAATGGTGTCCACAGTCATCAGTGGGGAGACGGTGACAGGAGTTGGGGGACCGGATACTGCTCAACATGATCCGGCACAACAGCAACAGGGTGAGTAACGACCAGGGGGAGATGGGCACAATGGCACACATGCACAATTAAGTACAGCACAGTGCACACCCACAATGACTCTGGATCATGTCCCTGATCCCCTTGGCACACTGCAGCACACATAGCAACAGCACGTAGGCCCCCGTCGACTATGTGCCCAGAGGAGGCCTGCCCACACATCACTTATCTCACAACCAACCCATGCACATGTGCTGAACCCAGCAAAGCTGCGGGTCCGTGAGCCACACTGACAATGCAAGTGACACTGCATGACGATTAGCATGGCTGCAGTCCGATCATCATGACATGGTACACACCACCACACTGAGGTGGCTGAGTGTGGACCACATCCGTAAAGGAGCAGGTCACACTCTGACACATCCACCTGCACAAACAAACCCTGACGTCAACAACACATCTGCGGACAAACCATGCCCCAGATTCCCAACTCCCACCAAGACCCAAATACACCTAAGTCTGCAACATCTCAGCACTGTATGGACACAGAAGCCAAAGGCACACCGCCTGAAAGGGACAAGGGGCAGCAAAATCAGATCTGCAGGTGCGACTCTCCCAAAATGCAGCACACACACATGACAGTCAGAGCACATCAGCATTGACAACAATGTGGTACAAACTGCAACACGTTTACAACAGGACAGAGGACACAACAGGTGCCGCTTGTGTGTAGAAACTGGCCAATCACATTTGGCATAGCAGGGAAATGTGAGATGTCAATGTACAAGTACAAACACATATCTGTGATGTTGTCGAAATGTCCACTGTCCCGCATCAAATAGGCAGCTCCTCCGAAACAGTCACAATGTACATTGTCATGCAGTCTGTATGTAAACTTGTACAATGCGTCAACATACATGTGAACACAATGTAATACTGCATCTCCCCTTCACATTGCAGAGGGAGCATCAACACCTCCTGCAGAGCAGCCCCAACAACTCTTCACTGATGACGATGAGGACATCCCCAACATCGACACCGAAGCCCTCCAAGTCCTCATTGACAGCTTCGGCACCCCACCTCCAGGAGCAGGACAGCCTAGCTGCATCGAGGAGACCCCACCACCTGCACAGACCACACAGCAGGAAGCACCTACCACCCCGGCTGTCTCCCAGGACCCCCACGAACAACACATGGCCTTCCAACGCCGTGTGTTAGAGGTCCAGGAGAAGATGGCTGATCAGGTGTGGGTGGAGGTTCGACCTCATGGCAGCCAAACTTGATGCCATATATGGGTGTCTGATTCCCATCAGGGACCACTTACAGTCCCTAACGGACACCCACAGTCCGCTCCATGCTCTCCAACGATCCATGGCTGACATCGCTGGAGTCATGATACTGAGACAAGAACAACTGTCCAGTCAGAGTGGCTCCAGCGATGTCAGCCGGGAGTTGGGACAGATGCGGGGGCTCATGGAGAACATGGAGCGGATGCAGGCGGAAAGACTGGCTGCCACGGCTGCACACCAGCGAGATCTGGCTGGGACCTTCTATGCCCTGCAGCACATCGTCATGGCATTGCTGCCTCAAGGCCTGGCGCAGATGAATGCTGCTGCTGCTTCTACATCCACATCTCCGCCCCCTGATGTGTCAGTGCCTCACAGTGCGGCAAGCAATCCACCACCACCCACGTGTGTGGCACATGTGACATCAGAGGACGAAGATGCGGGTGAATCAACCTTACTGGTAAGGAGGAGGCAGTAGCATTCATCTCCCCCATATGGCCTGTTTGTGCTTGGTTCTGCCCTTTGCATCATCACCTTCCACTGTCCCCCGATACACTCTGCGACACTCACCTTGGACCTCGACATGGACTGCCATATCCTGTTTGGTTACCAATGACACAGCGATCAGACTGCGGACTGAACTCTTCCTCTTCCTATGTACTTGTCATTCCCTGAAGGACTCTGGCTGGCCCTCCACGGGCCAATAATGTGAAGTGGAGTACTGCTCCAGCTGCAACACTCCACTGGATGTGAATTAAACATTCAGAATCGCACAGATGTGTCATGTCCTTGATCAGTCAAGTATGAAAGTATGGATGGATGTAGGGTCAGTGATTCCCCCTTACGTCCATGTTGCTCATGTCGTGGGACTTAAGTCACAGGGTGCAACATTGCCGATTGCGGTCCGTGTGGCGTAGACACTACAACAGAGACACAAGCGTCAGTTACTTCCTTGTCCAGCCCAGAACTGAAGCACGCCCAGAGCCCCGGGCTCATTGTTCACACCCCTACGCTGGACTGGCATACGCCAGCCTAGCCCACTCCGCTTACGCTCACAGGGGGGGACGACAAAGCTACATGTCCCAGGTCTTCCCTGTAGTGATCTGCTGATCACTGGTCTAGTTGTCAGCATGCCACAGCCACTCCCTGAGGGCTGGTTTACACCCACACTACACCCATCCAGCACAGGCGTCACGGGACATGTGACCCTGCCAATAAAAGGGGCACACCACAGCACATCCCCCACTGCCGGAGGTAACATGATGGCATCCGCATCCACGGAACTCAGTCATGAGGGGTCTGTGACTTGCGTTGCACTGAGTTAGTGGCACCCGATGGCCTGCGTCCGGCACGGGCCTACCGGCACGGGGCCATGACTTGCGTTGCACAGGGTTAGTGGCACCCGCTGCACTGCGGCTGGCAGGGGCCTACCGGCACGTGATGATGACTTGCGTTGCACAGGGTTAGTGGCACCCGCTGCACTGCGGCTGGCAGGGGCCTACCGGCACGTGACGATGACTTGCGTTGCACTGAGTTAGGCCCACCTGAAGAGCTGAGCGGGTGTGCAGCCTGCGATGATGCGTTGGCCTCGATGCGCCGTCCAGCGAATCAAGACTCAAATTGAACAGTGTGCCCTGCTGGACCGCAGTGTATGCGCAGACAGCAGTCAGCACACACATGACTCCACGGTGCGGTGCCGCAGGGTGCGCTGGGGGCCTGTGGCACGGAAACCAGTGACCGGCTGAGGAGGTTGCACCGGCACGTGGAGGGCCCTCTTGGAGACACGCCGTTGGCGGCAGGTGAGCATTAAGGCCTGGGTGCGCAGGGGCGGCGAGTCATCGCTGGGCGGTGGACCGGTCTGGGGACTAGGGCTGGGGTGCAGCAGGCTCACAGGATCGCGCAGGCACCACCGGTCACGGCGGCGGCCTCGTGGCTGGGTGGGGGGCGCAGCCCTGGCAGACACGACCCTGCATGCAATGACGTGATGTGCGTGGGTTGGTTTGGGACGTAGCCACCTCGTCTCCAGTGTGAATCTGCCCGTTGAAGGTGGTCGGCCACGTGTGTGTAGGCCTATGGACAGGTTATGGCGGAGACTGAGACACACGCAGTAGTCACTTTGGTGGTGGATTTGTGACGTGTGCATTCCCACAGTTGTGAGTTGGAGGATTGTGGAGTTGAGGTGTGTGGTGTGTTCAGTTGGTACTTGCCGATGGGCAGTGCATTACCATTGGTGCCATCCTCTAAACGCTGGTTGGTGGTGGACTTGCGGACATGTGGGAATCATGCACACTGCCTGGGGAGTTTGCGACGACATTGGTGGACAGGCCATGGGGGTCCACTTTTGTCTGCACGTTGATGGCATGCATGTGGTTGCTGTTGCGGTGATTGTGTGCAGTGTCGGCAGGGGGCACAAGTTGTACACGTGTGCTGTGAATTGCCCCCAACACGTGCGTGACGCCAGCTATGGCGTAGTTCCATTGCGTGGTCTCAAGATGTTCCTGCGCAGTGTGGGGGGAGTGAGGGGCAGGGGTATCGAGCTGACACACACTGTGATGCCTTCAGGTATGATGAGTCCTGCATGATGTGACCATAACAGCAGTTCGTGTGGTCGTTACCTTCCTTTTCATTCCTACGACGGTTACGACCACATGAACTTCTGTTACGGTCTTCTCATGCATGATTTATCATGCCTGTGAGCATTCCGGTTTGTCCAAGTGCAGTACACTGTACCAGATTAGGCATGACACTATACGGAAGTTTGACCATTGTCACCATTTCTCCCACAGGTTTCTGAAGACACGTTGCCCTGTTGAAGTTCCCCGTTGGGAATGGAACACGTTGGCTGAGCTTTTCGTTTGGTTTGTTTGTGTATTTGTAATAAAGTTCTGTTTTTACACTACTATTGACTACTGGACTTCATGACCTGGCGCACCCACATTTCGGTTACTACGATCTTGGGTCTGGGGCATGGAGGCATCTAGCACGGCTGGCATTGGGGTTGGTTGCGCAGGTACACTACGAATTGGAACTATCGTGTGGTGCGGATACAGGGGCCCGTCGTTGCTTTTGTGGACATGCATCCATGACCTGTTTGAGGGAGTTTGATGGGGCTGGCTGTGAGACTCCTCCGACTCTGGCAGTTGTTGGTTGGAAGGTACCAGGGGCCAACAGGTGCAGCACAGCCAGCAGCTTTGTCTGTGGGGGGATGTTGGTTGTCCACTGTGTTGGTCCCGTCAGTCTGTGGGCAATGTGGGTCAGGATGCGGGGGATGGTTGTCCTTTTGAGCCTGTGTTGGCCAATGGCTTCCTCTGGCGTTGAATCTCTGGGGCTGGTGCATTTTAGGGTTGTCCGCTGTCCTTCGCTGCCTAGGTGGTAATCCAGGGGGTGGTCCGTGGGGGGGACCTGGGAGTGGTGGCAGTGGGTGTTGTGGCCCTCTTGGTTCTCCGAGCTGCATGATCAGTAGCTCCATAGCATCTGTTGGTCTTCAGATGTGGCTCTGGGCTGGGCTCCCTTTCATACTGCAGGTAGTCGTCCTGCTTAACACCAGCAAAAGGCAGGTGTTAAATCCCTGCTGCTAACGCGCCTTATCGCCTGTTCTTGGTTTGCATCGCAGATCTGACTGGTCGTTGAGAATCTCACGAAGTGGTGTTTTCGTGTGTTTTTGCACGGGAACGCCTACTCTGCATATAATTAGCGTTAATTGTCGCACTCATCCGTGGCGATGTTTTTTGCGGTAGCTATCGCAGGGAAACTGCCGATATCTGCAGTTTGCACCAGCTTGTGAATGGGGCGATAAATCTAGCTCCACTTTTGCGGCGCTAAAGTACCGATAAATCGGCGATGAGTCCTTGAGAATATGCCCCTAAGTGCGCATGTCGGTTTGGCGGTCCTAAAACAGCCAGCTAAACCGGCATGCACACTTACAGTGCTGCTGTCTGTCCAAAGAGGACAGCTCAGCCACACCTTGCCCTAGACTCGGCATCATCAGCTGTCAGTGAAAAATAAAACGATAATAAAATTGTTTTATTATCTATTTATTTTTCATCTGCAGTGGGGTGACGCTCCTCTGCCATTACGGAGGAGCCACCTCTGGTTGCCACTTGTTTCCAGCCCTGAAAGCTCTCCACTGGTTGCCTACGGCCAATTGCTTTCTGCTTTGCCCACCAAGCCATTTTTTACATCACACTTGCTTTACTCTGACTGCAATTATTTACAAAAAGAAGGCTCCTATATAAACCGGCCCCACTCCTGCCCATCTCTCCCATCAGAAAACATGCATTTGTGTTAATTCCTTCCCTGTACAAGGAAATCCACAACCAGCACCAATGAGTATCATTCAGACCCACCTGGTATTTAGGAGGGCAGCACAGGTCCATGGGCGTATTTATGACGGAGATTGTGTCGCTCTTACACCACACAACTCGGTGCATGCATGACGCAAGCCCAAGATGTGATTTATCAAGCCACGCAAAGTCACTTTGCGTGGCCCTGAGTGGCTTGATAAATCTGGAGTAACGCAACGCAGCACAAATCACTGTGTTGCATTACCGTGTGCTCGGGAGAAGTTCCATGGGTGTTGTGTGGGTGTTCCCATGCAACACCCATGGATTTTGACGCATTTCAAGATTTATAAAAATGGTAGACCTGGGAATGCACCAAAATGCTACACCTTCCCAGGTCAGGTGTAACGAAGAGAAATATCTTCATTTCTCCTCGTTAGTTCCTCTTTTTATGTGTGCTGCACACATAGCAAGAGGAAAATGCCTCAGGGGATTGTTTGTGTGCAGGAAGATACCCCTTTCTGCACAAAAACAAACCTCCTTACAAAGCAGGCACCCTTGCACCATTGTACAAGGGTGCTTGTGTTGGCGCTAGGCAGCCAAAATGGCGCCAACACGGGGACAAAGGCAGAACAGCGCCTAATTCTTATAAATACGGCGCATTTCTGCTCCTTCTCTGTCACGCAGCGCAGCAAGGTGACTTGCTACGCTGCATGACTTTGCCATAAACATGGCCCCCAGTTCATTCTAAATTGTTGACTACCAGAATGGTGGTTTCAATCCCAGTCTATATTTCAAGGCCACAAACGCATCTACAAGCTTGAGAAACCTGATGGACGGGGCCAACCAATGTCCAAGAAGGTGTCTTCTTTCCCAGGCTCCATGTCAAGGAACAGACATAGTAACCAAATTGAAAACCCTGATGGACGTGGCCAACCAATGTCCTAGAAGGTGTCTTCTTTCCAAGGCTTCATGTCAAGGAACAAACACAGTAACCAAATTGGAAACCTGATGGACGGGGCCAATCAATGGCCAAGAAGACGCCTCCTTTTCCAGGCTCCAGGTGAAGGAACAAACACAGTAACCAGACTGGAAACCCTGATGGGCGGAGTAAACCAATGACCAAGAAGGTGTCTTCTTTCCCAGGCTTCATGTCATGGAACAAAGACAGTTACAAGATTGGGAACCCTGATGGGCAGTGCCAACTAATGACCAAGAAGATGCCTTCTTTCCCAGGCTCCATTTTGTGGCCCTTGCACTGTCCGGACGGCTTGGATCGGCCTCAGGGGAGTTCCTTGCAGCGGACCAAGCACCAGCTGAAGGGAAAGGTTTTTCAATTGAGTGTTTCCTGAAAAATTGAAGAACACAAATATTTAATTAAAATGGAAGCTCCAGCTATCAAGTAAATGTAAATTTGCTGTAGAGGCGAATTATCCATATCATTAGCGAGCACAATTATGGTCATTCACAAGAAGGAACCAGCGTTGCTCATAACGATTTGTGACAGTGGCAGGAAAATTATACTAAACAGCGGGGGATTGTATGCAAATGAACGATTAGACGCGCGATCTAACCCCAGGAGCACAAGTGCAACACAATTCCAATTACTCATATTGCAAATATTTGGATTCTATAAATATCATTGTTAAATGTTAGAAAAGTGGAATATGATGTAATTCAGATCTGACAGCCAAGTATTTGTAACCCACTAGGATAGTTGATTCCACATCTGCAGGAAATACCTATTCCAAATGGTTTCCACAATTTGTGTGGCACACCTTCTCAGTGCGGGTTCTTCGCAATGTGGTACTAATTTTGCCTTATGACAGGCGGCGTCCAACTTGGCATTCAATGGATAACCCTGCTTTAGTACGGCATACCAAAGTATATAAAAAAGTGATGGGTGGAATGTTTGAATTTATCTCAGCCACTGAGGCAAACCGGTCCTGGGTTGCTTGTGTTCTAGATCCGGGAGGACCTGGCCTGGCAGTTCGGGCTGGACCGTTCCCATTGGAGCAGGGGCAGGACTGATTTGCTTATGGCTGGGTCCACATTGAGGTGGCATGGTGTGCAAAATAACGATGGACTGGGAAGCGGCCCGGGTAATTTCCAAGAGCTGAGATTAATTCAAGCATTCCATCCGTCATTTTATATATTCATTATTAGAGCATACATCAGTTTTCATTATTAAAAAAAATCTTGGACATGGTAAAATAACATGGAATATTCAGAAAAGAGAAAAGAGGCCAGGCCAATGACTGGCATGCACTCTGAAATTACAAAGGGGGATATTCTCAAGAACGTGCGATAATCATCGCCAAAATAGGTTAACGCAATTTTTCATATCGCCGTCTATTGTGGGAAAATAACTCCGTGTCAACGTCGTATTCTCAACACGGCGGTAACATGCAATAGTTTCCCGATAACGCGTCAAATGTCCGCGATAAAATTACCAGGACGGCGATAAAAATCTAAAGCCGAACGTGAAAAAAGTGGCGATGGGCCCAACCGCGATAAAAAAATCAGCGATAAGCTGCGCCAGGCCTGCAATTCACACACGTCAGGCGGGAAAAATCACCATAAAAGCTGGAAAAAAAACACAAACAAAACCAAAACAACTGCGAAGCACAATGGAGGTAGCCGGAGCAAGTACAGAGGACAACCAGAACCCCACAAGCCCCACGGAGGACCAGCCTGGAACCTCGGGGTCAGAGAAGGGCAAGGAGAAGAAGGAGAGGAAGACGCGGTTCAGTCCGCAGGAAAACAGGATCCTGATAACGGAGGTGATAGAACACCATCAACAACTGTTCGTCACCTCCACTGTGTCATTGGCAAAAAAAAATGGAATATGGCAGTCCATCGTGGACAAGGTGAATGCAGTCGGACTGCTGAGGAGGACAATGGAAGAGCTCAAGAGGCGCTGGAATGATGTGAAGCGCAAAACCAAGCAGAAACTCGGCAACAACCAGAAGGCAGCAATGTAGACTGGAGGTGGGAGTCCAGCGCCACAGGAGGAGATGGAGGAAATGGTGTCCACAGTCATCAGTGTGGAGACGGTGGCAGGAGTTGGGGGACCGGACACTGCTCAACATGACCTGACACAACAGCAACAGGGTGTGTAACGACCAGGGACTGGGGGACGGGGGGAGATGGGCACAATGGCACACATGCACAATTAAGTATAGCACAGTGCACACCCACAATGACTCTGGATCATGTCCCTGATCCCCTGGGCACACTGCAGCACACCTAGAAACAGCAAGTAGGCCCCCGTTGACTATGTGCCCAGAGGGGGCCCTTCCCACACATCACCGATCTCACAACCAACCCATGCCCATGTGCCAAACCCAGAAAAGCGGCGTGTCTGTGAGCCACACTGACAATGCAAGTGACACTGCATGACGAATAGCATGGCTGCAGTCAATACATCATGACATGTTGCACGCCACGACACTGAGGTGGCTGAGTGTGGACCACATCCGTAAAGGAGCAGGTCACACTCTGACACATCCACGTGCACAAACAACCCCTGACGTCAACAACACATCTGCGGACAAACCATGCCCCAGAGTCCCAACTCCCACCAAGAGCCCAATTTACCCAAGTATTCAACATCTCAGCACTTTATTAGCACAGAAGTCAAAGGCACACCGCCTGAAAGGGATAAGGGGCAGAAAAATCAGAGCTGCAGGGGCGACTCTCCCAAAATGCAGCACACACACATAACATTCAGAGCACATCAACATTGACAACAATGTGGTACAAACTGCAACACGTTCACAACAGAACAGAGGACACAACTGGTGCCGCTTGTGTGTAGAAACTGGCCAATCACATTTGGCATAGCAGGGAAATGTGAGATGATAATGTACAAGTACAAACACACATCCGTGATGTTGTCGAAATGTCCACTGTCCCGCATCAAATAGGCAGCTCCTCCCAAACAGTCACAATGTACATTGTCATGCAGTCTGTATGTAAACTTGTACAATGCGTCAACATACATGTGAACACAATGTTAAACTGCATCTCCCCTTATCATTGCAGAGGGACAATCAACACCTCCTGCAGAGCAGACCGAACATCTCCTCACTGATGACGAAGAGGACCTCCACACCTTCGACACCGACGCCCTCCAAGAGCTCATGGACAGCTTCGGCACCTCAACTCCAGGAGCAGGGCAGCCCAGCTGCATCGAGGAGACCTCACCCCCTGCACAGACCACACAGCAGGAAGCACCCACCACCACGGCTGTCTCCCAGGACCCCCTCGAACAACACATGGCCTTCCAACGCCGTGTGTTAGGGTGCCAGGAGAAGATGGCTGATCAGGTGCGGGTGGGGTTCGACCTCATGGCAGCCAAACTAGATGCCATACGTGGGTGTCTAAGTCCCATCAGGGACCACTTACAGTCCCTAACGGACACCCACAGTCCGCTCCATGCTCTCCAATGATCCATGGCTGACATCGCTGGAGTCCTGACTCTGAGACAAGGACAACTGTCTAGTCAGAGTGGCTCCAGCGATGTCAGCCGGGAGTTGGGACACATGCGGAGGATCATGGAGAACATGGAGCGGATGCAGGCGGAAAGAATGGCTGCCATGGCTGCACAAAGTGATACCAAAGGGGATGATGGACGGAGCGTTTGAGCAAATCAAACACTCACCCCCAGTCAACTGATCTGGGTTTAATCCATCATCATTCTTTAGCTCACTCCACCACCCCAGTTCAGACATGGCCATATGCAAATCAGTCTGACCCTGTGCCTCATGGGAACAGTCCAGCCCGAACTGCCACACCAGCGTGATGTAGCTGGGTTCTTCCATGCCCTGCAGACCCTCATCATGGCATTGCTGCCACAAGGCCTGGCACGGATGAATGCTGCTGCTACTACTCCATCCACATCTCCGCCCCCCTGAAGTGTCAGTGCCTCACAGTGCGGCAGACAATCCACCTCCGGCCCCTGATGTGTCAGTGCCACACAGTGCTGCAGACAAAACCCCACCACCCACATGTGAGGCACATGAGACATCAGAGGACGAAGATGCGGATGATTCTGCCTTAGTGGTAAGAAGGAAGCGGTAGCATTCATCTCCGCCATATGGCCTGTTTCTTCTTGGTTCTGCCCTCTGCATCATCACCTTCCACTGTCCCCCGATACACTCTGCGACACTCACCTTGGACCTCGACATGGACTGCCATATTCTGTTTGGTTACCAATGACACAGCAATCAGACTGCGGACTGAACTCTTCCTCTACAGATGAACTTGTCAATCCCTAAAGGCCTCTGGCTGGCCCTCCACGGGGCAACAATGTAAGGTGGGGTTTGCATGGCCCTGTACTGCTCCAGCTTCAACACTCCACCGAATGTGAATAAAACATTCTGATTCACACAGATGTGTTATGTCTATGTTCAATCAAGTATGAAAAGTATGGATGAATGTAGGGGCAGTGATTCCCCCTCACGTCCATGTTGCTAATGTTGTGGGACTTGAGTCACAGTGTGCAACTCTCTGCATCATGGTGGTACATATTTGACCCCAAAAGACGCCCTGTTGTCTTTTCTTGGTCACAAATGTCAGCCTTTATGTCATGAATTTGGACACATGTGATACGCTGCTGAGTGAGATTACGTACTATCTTTGACACCTTGAAATGGCATTTTGAATACGTGACACCCTAAACAGCCTCTCTGTACAGAGGTGACACACCCACCATCTAATTGCCATTTGTGAGATTGTTAGCACTAAATGTTGCACTTACACTTGTCAGAGTGATGTGCTTATGCAGAGGAGTGACATGCATACAGGGAATGTGTGTTGGAATGAATGTATTTGCACATACTGTGCCTGTGGTCATTTTGTCCTGCCCCATGATTGCTGGGGACAGTCACAATGTGACGTGCTCATGTGAAGAAATTGTTAATGATTGTTTTCCTTCGGGCTATTCCTGCTGCAGCTGCACTGGGGTGTGGTCCACCTGCCTCATCTTCATCATCATCGTCCGGTGCATCTAGCACTTGGATCCATGGGGCATTGGTGCGTACACATATGTTGTGCAACACACAACATGCAATGATCATCTTGCACACTATTTCCGGGCTGTACAGGAGTCTTCCACCTGTGATCTCCAGGCACCTGAAACGTGACTTTAACACGCCAAATGAGCGCTCCACAATGCCCCTGGTGCGTTTGTGGGCTGCATTGTACTGCCTCTGGGCCTGGGTGCTCGTGTCTCGGAGGGGTGTCATCATCCACGGGCAGAGTGCATATCCTTGATCACCTGTGACAGGGGAGAGAGATATGTGTCAATCGGTGGTTCTGCATTCTGTGTTGGCAGGCTTATTAGTTTAGTGGTGTGTGATGTGTGCGACTTTGGGATTCATGTTTGACATGTATTGCTTGTGGCAAATGAGCGGCATCATGTGTATTACGTTGCCTCACAGCTGCTCCTCACTCCCCCCGAGCCTATTTACTTGTGTGTGCTGCGTGGTTGCAGCACTTGCACTCCTAAGACACACCATTGTCATGACTGTCTGCGCATGTCCACAAGCCTGACAACGACACTGTGATATTGGCCGTTGTCGGTGGACGGCCACGTCTGTGTAGGCCTATGGTCAGGATATGGCGGAAACAGAGACACACGCAGTAATTGCCTTGGTGGCCATCCCGGAAGTGAATCACGCCCAGAGCCCCGGGCTATTTATTCCCACTCCTACGCTGGACTGGCGTACGCCGGCCCAGCCCACTCCGCCTACGCGTATGGGGGGGACGACATAGCTACATGTCCAAGGTCTTCCCCACTGCCTGAGGTAACATGGTTGCGTCCACTGTCCACAACACTACAAACACCAGCAGTAAATGTCCAGATGGACATGTCTGTGCTCTGCATACTGAAGTCTGTCCAGCACATCACCGCCACACTTTGTCAGGCACTGACCATCGGCACCTGCATTACGCGGTTTTTATGATGCAGTGCCCCGCGAAGTACATTTCCCAGAGGGCCGTCTTTCTGGGAGGGGCAGAAGACGTATATCGGACGAGACGCGCACCGAGCGGTGCGCGTAATTCATTCTGTGTATTCTGTTTGGGAGAAGCAGCACAGCTGCGCTGCTCGTCTGAGATCTTTTTGGTGGCTTTCAGGAGGGCGAATCCCTCTAAGGAAGTGTCGGTGACCGCGGAGGACCGGAGCCACGGACGTTCCTCACGGCCTCGTAGACGGCGGTCTACCTTCCGTCTTTGTTGAGCTTGTGGAAGTCTCTCATTACCCTCAGGAGCAGCTGTGGGAGAAAAAGGCTAACGGAGTCCCGTCACAGCCGACAGGGAAGTATCCGCTCTCTGGGAAGAGCGCCTGGCCGGAATCCTCAACTTGCCTGGAAAGAGGAGGAGGACATGGTTCAATACACTTTCCTTTCGGGCCCGTATTATTAAGTGGCTTCACAGATTACTTTGCGGCTCGTTCTGCTGGGTCTTCACCTCCCCGGGTTGGCAACTTTCAGGTACCATGTGAAGGGTAGCTTGTTTGTGTCTGGACCGCTACTACTGCTGTATTGTTTGTCGCTCCTGTGGATGGAATATTGCCTATACATATCAAAGGAGTCATTTGATATTGAGGGAAAAGGAAAGGCATTAGAGACAAGAGATATCATTGACTTTGTCTACCATTTTTATTTTTTGTGCTAAAGACAAGTCGTCTATCAGTTCTTCTCAAATAAGACACTTGGGGGCATATTAACAAGGCGGCGATAAACAATTATCGCCGCTTTTGCGGCCGTTTTCGGCCGAAAAGCGGCGATAATTATATCGCCTTATCAGCAAAGACACGCTATCGCGTGTTTTGCTGATTTTGCTCCCGTTTCCAGCACGCCTGACTTCGCATCGATAATGAGATGCAAAGTAGGCGTGTCTGTGGAAACAACATGGGTAAATATCGCGAAGGCAGCTTCGCGATATTTACAATGCGGGGAAGCGATTATTTTAATCGCGTTAAGTATGCTCTAACGCAGGAATTTAACGTCTGTTAAATTCCTGACTAAGGCATACTTAACATGGGGGTGGATTCTGTGGCTAAGACCACAGGCCCTATCATCTAGGATATCGCCGTTTTCCCATGGAAAACGGCGATATCCACGCTATCTCTGACATTTTTATCGCCACGGCGATGCGCGTTGTTAATAACGCGCTAACCGGGCGATAAATTCCAGAGATAGCCGGCGATAAATATGCAAGCGCTAAGCGCGCTTTGCGATATTTATCGCCGGCCCTTGATAATATGCCCCTTGATTTCCTCCTAAGAACTCTAGCTGGGGGATCTTTTTCTTTACTTCTTTTCTGCTGGTCTTCTTCATCAGTATGGGGGAATGCTGAAAGGGTATGTACGAGTCATGTTTATTTCCTACAGTAGGAAAGTAGGAAGTGGGAATGGATGATACTTATCTTTGTTTTGTTGTTGTAGGTATCCGCTCTTCCAGGTTGAGAGAAGTATCTTGTCTGGAAAGAAGATAGGGACACAACGATAGCTGTTTGTGTTTCCAGGTACTTGCGGCTGTAGTGAGAATTAATGAGAGTAGGCTGGTTGTTGAACTGTAGTAATCCTGTGTTTTATGTTTACAGGTATCCCATTCCCCCGCTGTTCCTACCCTAATTCCTTTCCCCCGCTTGATCACCTCAATACTCTGTGTATGATACGTCAGAGTTGGGGATATCAGGAGGTGGACCCCTTTGTACATCGCCCGGACCCTGAGGAGTACCTGTGGACATTACAGAATTACGCGCCCACGAATTTAACTCCTCCCGGTCTGGGCGACTCACAGAGATGGCATCCTTGGACGAAGTGCTGCAAGCGCTTGTAGCAGTCCAGCAAGAATTAGCAGCATCAAGAGCAGAAACAGCCGCGCTGAGAGATAGAGTTGATAGACAGTCTAGGAACCCATTTGACGCAGCAACGTCACAGATACAGGTGAACGTGCCCCCTCCTATTCCTTTAGCTAGCCCTGAGCGGTATTCAGGGGACCCCCAGAAAATACAGACCTTTTTGACCCAGATCATGTTGCACTTCTCATGTAAACCGGCTTCCTTTCCCAACAACCATTCAAGGGTGGCTTTTGCCATTTCCTATCTCACAGGAGATGTGGCAAACTGGGCGGTACCATTGGTGAAATACGATGACCCTTTACTCTAGGATTGGAACGCTTTCCGGACGGAATTCGAAAGGGTGTTTGACTGCCGAGCTACCACGTTTAGCGCTGACAGGGAGTTGTTGGAGCTAAGGCAGGGAAAGAAAGACTTAATCACATATTTGACCTCGTTTAACAGATTGATCGCAGAAACGGCTTGGCCTGAGGAGAAGAGAATGTCGTTATACTACCAGGGACTGAGTGAGGATATGAAGGATGTGTTAGCGTAAATTGACCCTCAGCCCACCATGTATACCGACTTAATGAATCTCACATTACGTTTAGACCATCGGATAGCCGAGGGAGGAGGGGTGAAAAAGCTTATGCTCATTCAGAGAAGGATACTAGGCCAGCCTCTCAAGCTAGTGAGCAAGGGACCGAACCCATGGATGTGGGGGCTATCAGAGCACCACTGACGAAAGCAGAGAGAGAGAGCCGCAGGGCACATGGTCTCTGCATGTACTGTGGAAAGAAAGGTCATTACGTGCGGGAATGCCCGCATAAGCCCAAGAGAAAAAGTCCCTTTTACTCTAGCAAAAAAGTGGCAGTCATGGCAGTACACAACACAGGAGAGGAGGTCACACCCGAGACAAGCCTGGCCAAAGAAAACCCCCAGTTTGCGGGCTTAAATTTGCCTTCGTTATCTGTCACCGAGCTAAAGAACACAGAATCACATATCGTGTTGTCCATGCTCCTTACGACGGGGCAACAAGACCATCACGTTTGGGTGATGATTGATTCCGGTGCCACCGGAAACTTTATCGATTATGGATTAGTACAACGGTTAGGCTTACAAAGCATTGCTAGAGAGAAACCTGAAAGAGTGTTGGCCGTGGATGGTACACCACTTAAATCCGGACCCATCACGGAACACACTGAGGAAGTGGGGCTTATCCTAAAAGGGGACATTCAGGATCACGTAGAAGACCTAACTTTGAACATTATTGAGGCTCCACAGTACGAGGTCATATTGGGCATGCCTTGGTTATGGCAGCATAACCCCACCATCGATTGGAAAGCGAAAACTGTGGTTTTCCAGTCTGAAGAGTGCAAAGCCAGGTGCATGCGTGCTTCTTGCCCCAATACTATAGCACTCACCCATGCTTTCCACATAGCCACCGCTGCGGAGAAAGAAACAGTGCTTCCCTCTGAGTATGCCCTCTACAGCGGTTTTTTTTGCGAGGCCAAAGCAGAAGTCCTACCTCCTCACCGCAGCTACGATTGCCAAATAGACCTGATTGCGGGATCTACCATCCCGTCATGTAGGGTCTATGCCTTGTCCTAACCAGAGACTAAACATCTGCGAGAATACTTAGAACATTTCATGAACATAGGCATTATAAGACCCTCTCGCTCCCCGGCAGCCTCTCCACTTTTTTTCATAGCAAAAGCCAATGGAGAGCTTAGAACGTGCATCGATTATCGCATGTTAAATAAAAACACTGTTAGGAATCGATACCCTCTTCCGCTCATCCCGGTGTTACTGGATCAGGTGAGGGAGGCCAGTATTTACACTAGGCTAGATCTCAGGGGGGCCTATCATTTGGTTCGGATCCGTGAAGGGGATGAGTGGAAGACGGCTTTTAAGACACGCTACTTGTTGTTTGAGTACTTGGTTATGCCCTTCGGGCTTTGTAACGCCCCAGCGGCCTTTCAGTACTTCCTCAATGACGTGCTCAAGGAGTATGTAGACAGATTTGTGGTCGTTTGCATTGACGACATCCTGATATATTCCCCTAACCAGGAGATGCATGTGCAGCATGTTGCGTTGATACTGCAGAGGCTACAGGAGCACAGTTTGTTTTGTAAACTGAGCAAATGCGAGTTCAGCGTAACGGAGGTCGAGTTCCTGGGGGTTATGCTGAGTCCCAGGGGTCTATGTATGGCTGAGAGAAAGGTACAAGCGGTTCAGGAGTGGCCTGTTCCCAAGAGTGTGAGAGATGTACAGTATTTTCTGGGTTTCTCCAACTACTACAGGAGATTCATTTCTCACTTCTCCCAGCTGGTCTCTCCCATAACACGCCTTTTGAGAAAGGGGGTGCCCTTTCTGTGGAACACAGAGGCCATGAATGCCTTCATCTATCTGAAAAAGGCGTTCTGTACAGCACCAATCCTAAAACATCCTCAGACAGGAATTCCGTTCATAGTGGAGGCCGATGCATCGGATATAGCGGTAGGGGCTGTATTGTCACAACGTGATGAACAAACGGGACAACTACATCCAGTGGCCTTCTTGTCCCGGAAACTGAACACAGGGGAACTCAATTATACCATGGCCGAAAAGGAGCTTTTGGCTATCAAGAAGGCTTTTCAAGAGTGGAGACACTATCTGTGGGGGGCTCTCCATCCGGTCACAGTCTACACCGACCACCGAAACCTTCAATACATGAAGACAGTGAGATAACTCACCCAGAGACAGATGCGGTGGATGTTGTTTTTTGCCGAATACGACTTTGTGGTTACGTTTCGTCCTGGGTCGGAAAACAGAAAAGCAGACTCGTTGTCTCGCCAAGAGGATGTGACTACACCATGGCAGGGGATCACCGAGGCAATCGTCAATCCTGAGAGGGTGTTATGCACCATAACAGTGGAACATTTTCTGGACGCTGTCATAAAACATCAATCCTTTGCTCGGTGGCAGAAATGGGCAGAACAGAGTAATCACCGAACACTCAAACATGGTGTACCGTTGTACAAGAACAGAGTGTACCTACCCTCACAAGAAATTAGGCTGAAGGCGTTTAATTGGTGTCATGACGCACTGCTTGCGGGCCATCCAGGTAGTAAAAAGACCTTACACTTGGTACAGCGACAATTTTGGTGGGAAGATGTGGCTAAGGACGTTAATCAATGGGTATCTCAATGTGAGACGTGTGCGCGGGCAAAAGGGGAACATTCCAAAGCTAAGGGCAAACTGATGCCAATGCCCACACCCTCACAACCATGGCAAACGATCAGCATGGACTTCGTTGTAGGACTGCCAGAGGATCAGGGATACAACGCCATTCTGGTTGTTATAGACAGCCTCACTAAGATGGGTCACTTTATCCCCTGCAAGAATCTACCTACTGCAGGACAAACTGCCCAGTTGCTCCTGTCACAGGTAGTTCGTTTACACAGCTTCCCAAGGGTCATCGTGTCAGACAGAGGTCCTCAATTCATCGCTAGATTCTGGCGTATGTGGTGTAAGGCTCTTCAAGTAGAGGTGGCTATGTCTACTAGCTTCCATCCACAAACAGACGGCCAAACAGAGCAGTTGAACCAGACTCTCAAGAAGTATCTGCGGTGTTACTCCAAAGAAGCAACCAATTCATGGGTGTCTCTGTTATGGCTAGCAGAACTGTCATACAACAACGCCTGGCACAGTTCCATAAAAGAAACACTGTTCAGAGCCAATATGGGTTTTCATGCTAAAACACTGCCTCTATCTATCCCCAGTGAGATAGAAAACCAACCTACGGTTATGTCTCAGATAAAGAACCTGCAAGCCATGCATAGGAAGGTGCAAAGCAACCTGAAACGGGCCAAGCTGACCTACAAGATGTGGGATGGTCGACACCGTCTCGAGGGTCCCAGTTATCAGCCAGGCAACAGGGTATGGCTCTCCACGAGAAACATCAGTTTCAGAGTTCGCAGTGTGTTCCACCCAAAGTTCAAAGGTCCGTATACCGTTGTTCGCAAGATCACTCCTGTGGCGTATAGGCTAAGGCTGCCAGCTTCTTTACGGATCCATCCGGTATTCCACTGTAGCCTGTTGAAACCAGCGGTGTGTGCCAGACGCAGAACAGTGCCTCCGGTGGTCAGGGATGGTCAGCTGGAATACGAAGTGCGACGCATCCTGGATTCCAGGTACCGGAGAGGGGGGCTATGGTACCTCGTCTCCTGGAAAGGATTCCCATCGGAAGACGATTCCTGGGAGCCATGTGCGAACGTCCATGCCCTGCTTGCCGTTCGACTGTTCCACTCCCGCAACCCTGGCAAAACTGGATCTAGGAGGCGCATGGGAGGAGGGCGTACTGTCAGGCACTGACCATCGGCACCTGCTTTATGCGGTTTTTACGATGCAGTGCCCCGCGAACTACATTTCCCAGAGGGCCGTCCTTCTGGGAGGGGCAGAAGACGTATATCGAACGAGACGCGCACTAAGCGGTGCGCGTAATTCATTCTGTGTATTCTGTTTGGGAGAAGCAGCGCGGCTGCGCTGCTCGTCTGAGATCTTTTTGGTGGCTTTCAGGAGGGGGAATCCCTCGAAGGAAGCGTCGGTGACCGCGGAGGACCGGAGCCACGGACGTTCCTCACGGCCTCGTAGACGGCGGTCTACCTTCCGTCTTTGTTGAGCTTGTGGAAGTCTCTCGTTACCCTCAGGAGCAGCTGTGGGAGAAAAAGGCTAACGGAGTCCCGTCAGAGCCGACAGGGAAGTATCCGCTCTCTGGGAAGAGCGCCTGGCCGGAATCCTCAACTTGCCTGGAAAGAGGAGGAGGACATGGTTCAATACACTTTCCTTTCGGGGCCGTATTATTAAGAGGCTTCACAGATTACTTTGCGGCTCGTTCTGCTGGGTCTTCACCTCCCCGGGTTGGCAACTTTCAGGTACCATGTGAAGGGTAGCTTGTTTGTGTCTGGACCGCTACTACTGCTGCATTGTTTGTCGCTCCTGTGGATGGAATATTGCCTATGCATATCAAAGGAGTCATTTGATATTGAGGGAAAAGGAAAGGCATTAGAGTCAAGATATATCATTGACTTTGTCTACCATTTTTATTTTTTGTGCTAAAGACAATACCAGTCGTCTATCAGTTCTTCTCAAATAAGCCCCCAAGGGGCATATTATCAAGGACCGGCGATAATTATCGCTAAGCGCACTTAGTGCTAGGATAATTATCGCCGGGTAACGTGGAATTTTATCGCTGAGATAGCGTGCTATTACCAACGCTTATCTCAAAAGCGATAAAATTCCAAGCGCTAACTGCCAAATGTGAGATTATCGCTGGAAATTCAGCGATAATCTCACAAAGTTTGGCGATAGCTTAATGATAGGGCAAGGCATACTTAGCCATGATATCCACCTTACATAGGATATCATGGCTAAGTCAGTCTTGAAGCAGGCGTAAGGTAAGTAGCGATAACAGAGGTTATCGCTACTTTGCTTGTCGCTCTGCAGGTTAGCGTGCCCATTGATAATTGGAGAAATGTCGCTTAGCGACATTTCTCCAGTTATGTCAGGGCAGGAACGCCCACTTTGCATCTCATTAGAGATGCAAAGCTGGGCGTTCAGAGAACAGGCGCTAATGCAAGGTTTCACGCGATAGCGTGACCTTGCTGATTAGGCGATAAAATTATCGCCGCTTTTCGTCTGAAAACGGACGCAAAAGCGGCGATAATTTTTTATCGCCTCGTTGATGATATGCCCCTTGATTTCCTCCTAAGAACTCTAGCTGGGGCATCTTTTTCTTTACTTCTTTTCTGCTGGTCTTCTTCATCAGTATGGGGGAATGCTGAAAGGATATGTACGAGTCATGTTTATTTCCTACAGTAGGAAAGTAGGAAGTGGGAATGGATGATACTTATCTTTGTTTTGTTGTTGTAGGTATCCGCTCTTCCAGGTTGAGAGAAGTATCTTGTCTGGAAAGAAGATAGGGACACAACAATAGCTGTTTGTGTTTCCAGGTACTAGCGGCTGTAGTGAGAATTAATGAGAGTAGGCTGGTTGTTGAACTGTAGTAATCCTGTGTTTTATGTTTACAGGTATCCCATTCCCCCGCTGTTCCTACCCTAATTCCTTTCCCCCGCTTGATCACCTCAATACTCTGTGTATGATACTTCAGAGTTGGGGATATCAGGAGGTGGACCCCTTTGTGCATCGTCCGGACCCTGAGGAGTACCTGTGGACATTATACACTTGGCATTGTGTACATTCTCATTCATGGGTCACTTGCCTCCTTCGCACAGACTTGGTTCCCACCTCTCCCCACATTCTGCAATTGTGTGGCAGAGGTGTGGCAGAGGTGCCATGACGTGGATGGTTTGTCTACATGGCTGGCCACGGTTACCACAGTTACTTGTGTTGTCGTGTCTGGTAGGTGGGCATGTTGTTTGGCATGTTGTATGTGATTTTGTAACGTGTGCATTCCCACAGTTGTGAGTTGCATGATTGTGGAGTTGAGGTGTGTGGTGTGTTCATTTGGTACTTACCAACGAGCAGTGCATTTCCATAGGTGCCATCCTGGAGGCGCTGGTTGATGATGGACTGTCGGAAGATGTAGGAATCATGCACACTGCCTGGGTAGTTGGCGACGACGTTGGTGAAGAGTCCCCGGTGATCCACTATTGCCTGCACATTGATGGAATGCGTGTGCTTTCTGTTGCGGTAATTGTGTGCAGTGTCGGCAGGGGGCACAAGTAGGACATGTGTGCAGTCAATTGCCCCCAACACGTGCAGGAAGCCAGCTATGGTGTAGAAGCCTTGCTTGGTCTCCAGCTGTTCCTGCGCAGTGTGGGGGAAGTGAAGGTGCTGGGGTACCAAGCTGATGATGGCATCTTTGAGGAACTTTGATAGGGCTGGCTGTGAGACTCCTCCGACTCTGGCAGTTGTTGGTTGGAAGGTACCAGAGGCCAACAGGTGCAGCACAGCCAGCAGCTTTGTCTGCGTAGGGATGTTGGTTGTCCGCTGTGTTGGTACCGTCAGCCTGTGGGCAATGTGGGTCAGGATGCAGAGGATGGTTGTCCTGTTGAGGCTGTAGTGGGCAATGACATCCTCTGGTGTTAAGTCTGTGAGGCTGGTGCGTTTTCGGAAGGTCCGCTGTCTTGTTCTGCGCTGCCTCTGTGGTAGTCCGGGGGGGATGGTCCGGGGTGGGGGGGCCTGGGGGTGGTGGCGGTGGGTGTTGTGGCCCTCTTGGGTCTCCGAGCTGCATGATCAGTAGCTCCATGACATGTGTTGGTCTTCAGATGTGGCTCTGGGCTGGGCTCCCTTTTATACTGCAGGTTGTCGTCCTGCTTAACACCAGTACAAATGCAAAAGAAACAATTGATGGACGGAATGCTGGACAATGCAAACATTCACCCCCAGTCACAAGGATCTGGGTTAAATCCATCATTCTTTTGCTCACCACACCACCCCAGTTTGGACCCAGCCATATGCAAATCAGTCTTGACCCTGTTCCTTGTGGGAACAGTCCAGCCCGAACTGCCAAGCCAGGTCCTCCCTGGACCGGAAACAAGCATCCTAGGACCGGTTTCAGGGCATCACCCTTCTTCAGCCAGGCTAGCTTGAATCCAGTGGTGTAGTGAGCACGGGACCCACGTCTGGGCATACCCTTCCCACTTAGGGCGACAAATGCAAAAGAAACAATTGATGGACGGAATGCTGGACAATGCAAACATTCACCCCCAGTCACAAGGATCTGGGTTAAATCCATCATTCTTCCCATGGGGCACAGGGTCAAGACTGATTTGCATATGGCTGGGTCCAAACTGGGGTGGCGTAGTGGGCAAAAGAACGATGGATTTAACCCTGATCTTTTGACTGGGGGAGAATGTTTGCATTGTCAGCATTCCGTCCATCATTTGTTTGCTGTAACACTTTTCGCCCTAAGTGGGATGGGTATGCCCAGACGTGGGTCCCTTGCTCACTGTGCCACTGGATTCAAGCTAGCCTGGCTGAAGAAGGGTGACATACCCTGAAACCGGTCCCAGAATGCTTGTTTCCGGTCCAGGGAGGACCTGGCCTGGCAGTTCGGTCTGGACTGTTCCCATGGGGCACAGGGTCAAGACTGATTTGCATATGGCTGGGTCCAAACTGGGGTGGCGTAGTGGGCAAAAGAACGATGGATTTAACCCTGATCTTTTGACTGGGGGAGAATGTTTGCATTGTCAGCATTCCGTCCATCATTTGTTTGCTGTAACACTTTTCGCCCTAAGTGGGATGGGTATGCCCAGACGTGGGTCCCTTGCTCACTGTGCCACTGGATTCAAGCTAGCCTGGCTGAAGAAGGGTGACATACCCTGAAACCGGTCCCAGAATGCTTGTTTCCGGTCCAGGGAGGACCTGGCCTGGCAGTTCGGTCTGGACTGTTCCCATGGGGCACAGGGTCAAGACTGATTTGCATATGGCTGGGTCCAAACTGGGGTGGCGTAGTGGGCAAAAGAACGATGGATTTAACCCTGATCTTTTGACTGGGGGAGAATGTTTGCATTGTCAGCATTCCGTCCATCATTTGTTTGCTGTAACACCAGTAGAAGGCAGGTGTTAAATCCCTGCTGCTAACGCGCATTATCGCCTGTTTTTGGATCGCACCACCGATCTGGCTGGTCGTTTTGAATATCGCGAAGTGGTGTTTTCGCGAGTTTTTGCACGGGAACGCCTACTCTGCATATCATTAGCGTTAGTTGTCGCTCTCATCCGTGGCGATGTTTTTTGCGGAAGCTATCGCTGGTAAACTGGCGATATCGGCAGTTTGCACCAGCTTGAGAATAGGGCTTTAAATCTATCGCCACTTTTGCGGCGCTAAAGTGCCGATAAATCGGCGATAAGTCCTTGAGAATATGCCCCAAAGTACCACAACCAATATATCACCATTATTTCCTGTTGCTTAAAAAATTTCGCCGTAAGGGCTCCGGGGCCAGAATTCCTGCATCCCACACATCAGGCAGCTCACATGTACAGCACGCTTTCCACGTGCTTCCAAGTCACCTCTCCTCACCACAATACAACCACATTACAACCATCTGCCACACACCACACCCCAACCATGAGTGAATGGCACACCAACAACCCAAACAACATCATCAACTCTTTACACATCACCACCAACAGCAAACATATAGCACACACCTTCCAACTCATGTCCATCGATGCACACTAAGCAGTTTTGCACGCAGTCAACACAGCCAACCTCATTAGTCCAATAATCTCGATGCCATCTTTATTATAGGTAGTCCTATCATGACTACCGTGCACATTATCGATGTCCTCATTCCTTTACAACTACAACAGCCAACATATCAATTGGTTGAATTGCCCCAATGGGCAATGCAGCCATTTACAACGGCCCAGGACACCCCAGTAGAAATCAACATTCAGTACATTTTAGTACAGCCCATCCATCTCCCTCTGACCACTCCACAAACCATTAAATTCCATTTCATCTACCAGCCACCCAGCTACAGCCCAGCTTTCAAAAATGAGAAGTCCGATATCACACAGGGTTCCACAAGCTATGGAAACAACATTTTACTAGGGAACTTCAACTTCCAACCCAACACACCTGCTGACAACATTAAGGATGCCTTCCTCACCTACTTGCCATTGGAAACTTTGCACAGCTCAACTTTCTACCAAGCCAGAACAAGAGAAACATTATGGACCTTGTTTGCACTTCCAAGACCAACTTCACCTACCACCTCTTGACTGGACAGAACATGTCACCATCACCTTTCAGCTGATTTGCATCTCTCCAACTCACCAAAGCCAACCCAAACCAGTAAAGTTGATGAGTGAGTCCTTCAAGTACTACTCCTGTGAAGCTCTCCATAATGGCTTGACAGCCTAGGCAGGCTAGCTCACTGAAGCAACTCCACTCCGTTCTGCAGGCTGTTCACCAAAGAGGCTTAAGCTGATTTCTACAGGAATGCCTTCAGTAAAGCCTCCAACAGACAAAGGTCACTTGTCAAGGTCATCAAGCACCACATGAACTTCAAAAATGATTCCATGCTTACCCACTCCATGGACACATGCTGGATCATCAACAGCAACTTCAAGGACAAGATATCTAAAGATTGGACAAAACATTGCCAGTACTTCTACTTACGGCATGTCTGTGACCAATACATCACACAACATTCCTGTCTATTCAACCTTGCAAACTCTTTGGGTCCTATTTACGAGAAACTAACGCAGCAGCGTGCCGCAAGTCATTTTGCTGCGCTGCGTTAGTTTTGAAGCACAGGGATGCAACATATTTACAACAATATGTCGCATCGCTGTGCTCTTCCCTGCGCTGGCGCACAAACTGCTGCCATGCGCCGGCGCAGGCACTCTTGCACCATGGTGCAAGGATGCCTGCGTCGTGGGGAGATTGTTTTTGTGCAAGAAGGGGCACCCTCCTGCACAAAAACAATCAATTGAGGAGATTTCCTCTTCCAATGCGTGCTGTAGAATGCAGCACGCATTGAAAGAGGAAAAAAACTATGAGAAATTAAAACATTTCTCCTCGTTGCATCTCGCTATGCCACCCCTGGGGTGGCTTAGCGTTCTGACGCATTTCCAGGTTTGCGATTGCTCGTAAATCTGGATATGCATCAGTGGACATGGGTGTTGCGTGGGAGCACCCACAGCAACACCCATGTAACGGCCCTAACACACAAAGTGTTGCGTGAAAAGGGGCGATATTTAAAAGCACACGTAAAGCCATGCGGGGCGGCTTTACGTGTACTTGTAAATATCACGCGGCAGGTTGCGCAGCAGGTTGCGCAGCCGGTGCGTCACGCAATGTGACGCTCCGGCGGCACAAGGGGCTTGTAAATCAGCCACCTCGTACTTAAGACCTGGTGAGCATGTTCTGGTTTCTCAAGGACATCGCATATGACGTTGCCATCATCATGTCATCAAACGTGAAGGAGATATCAAAACAAACACTGCCAATGCTACTCCACAGTGTCAACTTGTCACTAGTATAAGTCACCTTCTGGGACACTCTTAAGTCTCTTTAGGAAACCAAATCTTAATCCCAATCACCTTTTTAACTACACCCAACTACTCACCCACGATTTCTCTGGAAGGTCATTTAGAAAACCATAAGGAATCAGCTCTGTGATACAATAATGTGCAAAACCTTCCTGGAGGACCATATACCTGGATTCAAACTTTGTTGCTGCATGAAGACAATCATCCAAGTGGTTGACAATGTCTTCAAGGTTACAGACTACTGTGTCCCGTGCCTTCTTGCACTGCATGATTTCCCCACTCCCCTTGAAAATATTGGCCTAGAACCCCTATTTGACACCTTCATAATCTTTCCAGGCTGCGACTGCATCATCCTGACATATTTTGAGCCATGCCAGAGGAACAGAGGCTCATTACCCAAAATGGGCTCCTTCATGTCTGAGCTCACCCCCTAATATCTGGCATCCCAAAGGGCTCCATCCTGTTACAGTGATTTTCAACCTGTATAAGGAGTCCCCAGGGTTCTACTGGCCAACAAGGACGGTCAGCATTCGCCAGAATATCAAGGATATCCAACACAACCTTAGAGTTGCATCTTGCCGCAATATCACCCAGCTGCAGAAACTGCCTCAGCACCATTCAAGCATAGATCTCCATAGCTAATTTGAGCCTGAACCTCAGTGTGTTCTCATTGCCAATTCTACCAAAGTCTAGGATAGGCTAATTGGATTAAATATAGAACACTCTGCACAACAACTCAACATGCACGTCAAATCCCTGAGTTTTTACATTGCTAACAAACACAGCTTCAGGATGTTCATCGCTCACAAGATCAAAATGCCCTGGTACCAACTGACGCTGCTCCGCAGAATGAAGCCATGGCTATCAGAGTCAATTTCAGAACTACCTTCAAGGTTCTGGGCCTGCGTCATCTCAATAGCATAAAAACATTGTGTAATTAAATTTTAGTGAGTTATAGAATTTATTTAATTGAAAGCCACAGTCTACACAGCGAAAAGCACTCTGGAACAGTAAGGTGTTATTACTCCTCCATTAGCAAGGCATTATTACTCTTCAATTTTATTGATTGTTTGCCTCCCTGAACTCGTCACTGTAATTTACTCACCCCTCAGTTGATCTTCCTCGACAAACAACCTTCCATTCCCCTGCCCCCCCTCCCTTCAACCTACAGCACCCCCATCTCAGTAACGTCCACCCACACTCTCTGCCTTGCTGTAGTCAACCCCTCTTATCAACTGTCCCCTTCATCACATTGTCTGATACATTTTATTTAGTACTGTTGAAGAGCAAGACCACATCAGACAGTAATCTTGCTTGTTTCGGCTCATCTGGTAAACCTCACAGATAGTGTTAAAGAATGACATGAAAATGGCTGATGTAGAGCTAAAAGTCAGTCAGCCACGAGACTGAAGCTGAGAAAGGGCAAGGTTGACAAGTGGCTTGTGAAGCTTGAGGAATGCAGTCAGAGGTATAATCTTGTTCTGTTCGGTCTACCAGAAGGGTCTGAACAGGTGTTATGTGAAGACCTTCTTTAAACTAAACTTCCTACGATGTGTATCCGGCACCTGGACAAAGCCAAACTGAAACAATGCACCCACAGACTAACTGTTCCAGGCTCAAAAGACAGACAAAGCCTAAGAATAAACCTCACACCATAATCACAAACATTATGTGATTTCATGAAGTTACAGCAAATATAAATAGTGAAAATGCCAGCCATTACCCCTTAAAGAATAAGTACAAAATATTGTGACACAAGAGTTTTTTTCAAAGAAACAAGCATTTAAAGAAAGGAATTTCTTATCCTAGGACACAAATGAAAGAAGCAAACATGCAACACTGTCTCTAAACAACATTGTTTAGCAGGCCATAGTCCCTGAAATAATAAATCAATAAATAGAATTCTGGCAAATTAACACAGTGTGATATAGATATCTGAAGCAGATTCTTTTCACTGCTGGCATCTTCTTTGTATAGTCCACATCATTAAGATAGAGAAAAGGAAGAATGCCTCTTCGTTAGATATAAGCTCCTTCTATGGGACTGGGAATGAATGTGATCTATAGCATATGTCATATACTACTCCATGTTTATTTCATGGTTCACTATGAGCTCCCTGTCAAGTGATAGGGTTGAACATCAAAATTACAAACGACTGACAGTCACATATGCATTTTAATCCAAAATAGCTTTGCCATCTCTACAACTTCAAGATTGTTTGAGTTAAAACCTTGATTGAACACAGTAAGCCACTGAAAGCAAATCTGGTTCTATTACATTAGTGTTTTGACAGTTTTGACAAATAATTAGCTTCTTTGCATCAAGTTCTACTCATAATGTGAAGGCCTACACAAGTGTAATTCAAGTAATTTTGCATTACACTTGTTCTTCAAAATTCCTGAAATGGCATCATTATGCCACTTCACGTAATTACGCGCCATCCACAGTAAAAAGTTTAAGAGAAACTCCCCAGTCGCTGTAAAAATTTACCATGAACGTACTCGAACAACAGAATGTGAGCAGCTGTTGTTCACAGTGCTTTGTTTAAATGTGGCAATTTTTGGCACATGGGTGCATTTTGCATAGTGCAGAGAGGCAGATTTTCATTGCACGTAATTTTGCTGAAATTTCGTGTAATTAACGAATGCAAATGATGAACATTTTGCACACCCGTAATGAAACATGTACATTAATGGTCAAATAGCTAATGAATTCAAAATGAATGGCCTGCAAGTGGATGAGGTGCTGGACTGCAGCTCATTAATTGTAAATGGTATAGCATATATTATCACTGTTGGGTCCTCTATGGTTCCTATATTAACTCTTTTAAGCTTTATAGTGAGTGCCAATGGAGGTATGTTACAATTGGAGGTTTACAATATGTAAAGGAGATTACTACATTATACTGGTAGAGAAAGAATATGATGTTACTTGTTAAGCACTTATGGTCAATTATGTGGCACATTGTGGGAATATCATATGCATTAAACATTTCAACATACTGAGCTATGGATAACAAAGAGAACTGAGTGCTGTGGAATATACAAAGCCTCTGAAAACACAGACTGCTCTCTTGCTGCTTTGAAATCTTGATATGTAAACATACATTTGCTTGAATAGTGAAACAACATCTTTGCATATTGAAGAAGAAATCATTCCTTCCTCAAGATTTGGATTATCTGTAAATATGACAGATTTTTTCTTCTTCGCATAGTTAACGTCCTTTTGTCCTATGCCAATATTTTCGGATATTAAACCAAATTTGATAATTCTCATATTCTTTATGTCTGAACACATCAATCATCAGATGAAAGAAGCATTCTTCAAAAGATTTAAGTTTGAAATGTTTTTTGTTGAAACCAACAAATTATGCAGCAGATGTACTTTATGTGTCAAGTGAAGCAAATCTATAATTATGTGGAAAATTCTGTAGCAGTAGAATCATAGAATCATACAATTCTGGTGTCCCTAGCAATATAGCCAGTATTGCTATGACACTGGTCATGCCATTCTGCATTTGTTTGAACTTGGGGCTAAGGGAAAGTGAAACTTAATGCATAAGATTGTTGCTAAGTGTGGAGGTGTTAGATCACTTACAATTTTTTCAACCAGTAAACAGAAATGTTCCGTGTTCAGAAATTCATGGTTTCATTTTTGCTTTTGCTGTTGTACAGCCTAAGGAATAGTGATTCTGCTCTAACCACCAATTTAAAAGGTGGTCAAAGTTAGGGATGTAGAGATCTGAGGTCATTTGAGTCACTCCCCTGACTTTCTGCGAAACTTATTCATGACTTTTATACCCACATTTAAACCCCAAACTGTTCATTTAAAGAAAACCTCCATAACTCATACAGCCGTATAGCCTACATGCTGGTGTCCAAAGCCAATTAATATAGAACATCAGACTAAAGTATGGAACCAATATCAACCTCACACCATGCTGCAGCACATATGGTATTATAATTAAGCCCGGGCGTAGTTTGCGTAGTAGCACTTCACGTAGCTACGTGAAGTACAGCTTCAACTACACGTAGCTATGCGTAGCTGTGTGCTTGACTGCACTGTACAATAATTACCAAAAGCAAACTTGTACAGTGCAAGTTAAAATAAAATAAATATCTCTGTCTTTATATGCTAAAAATGCATATAGTCATTTCACTAAAGTGAAAACAAAAAGTTAACAAGCAGTGAGAGAGGTGATGATTTTGGTATCCTCACTAACTTAGGGAGAGAACCAACAACCAAGCAGATGTCTTGAAAACAAAAAGCACATCTTATTGAACGATTCCTCCTAGGACCACCCCAAGCACAGTTATGGGCAAAAATACAATCCCAACCAAAGGCCCTGCAAAGCATTATGGGACGAGATTAGCAGTGGGCAGTGAATATTATAGTGTCCAATATCAAAATAATTCTACAAAGAGCTGCAGTTCAACTAGTCGTTACTAGGTGTCGTCCCTCAAGAGTGAAATGCAAAAGTATTGAAAACCTTTCATGAAGCTTTTGCATTTGACTCGTGAGGGACGACACCTAGTAACGACTAGTTGAACTGCAGCTCTTTGTAGAATTATTTTGATATTGGACACTATAATATTCACTGCCCACTGCTAATCTCGTCCCATAATGCTTTGCAGGGCCTTTGGTTGGGATTGTATTTTTGCCCATAACTGTGCTTGGGGTGGTCCCTAGGAGGAAGGGACCACCATTGAATCGTTCACATGATATGCTTTTTGTGTTCAAGGCATCTGCTTGGTCCTACCCCTAGGTTAGGGGGGAACTCCAAAATCATCACCTCTCTCATTGCTTGATATTTTATTGTCAAAATTCATTTTTGTGAATTGGTTATATGCTTTTTAGCATAAAAAATTGCTTTATCAAAGCATTTGAAGGAGTTTATTATTAAGCCTGGGCGCTATGCAAATTGTGTAGCTGTGTGCTTGACTGCACTGTACAATAATTACCAAAATCAAACTTGTACAGTGCAAGTTAAGATAAAATAAATATCTCTGTCTTTATATGCTAAAATTGCATATAGTCATTTCACTAAAGTGAAAACAAAAAGTTAACAAGCAGTGAGAGAGGTGATGATTTTGGTATCCTCGCTAACTTAGGGAGAGAACCAAGCAGATGTCTTGAAAACAAAAAGCACATCTTATTGAATGATTAGGTGGTGGTCCCATCCTCTTAGGACCACCCCAAGCACAGTTATTGGCAAAAATACAATCCCAACCAAAGGCCCTGCAAAGCATTATGGGACGAGATTAGCAGTGGGCAGTGAATATTATAGTGTCCAATATCAAAATAATTCTACAAAGAGCTGCAGTTCAACTAGTCGTTACTAGGTGTCATCCCTCAAGAGTGAAATGCAAAAGTATTGAAAACCTTTCATGAAGCTTTTGCATTTGACTCGTGAGGGACGACACCTAGTAACGACTAGTTGAACTGCAGCTCTTTGTAGAATTATTTTGATATTGGACACTATAATATTCACTGCCCACTGCTAATCTCGTCCCATAATGCTTTGCAGGCCTTTGGTTGGGATTGTATTTTTGCCCATAACTGTGCTTGGGGTGGTCCTAGGAGGAAGGGACCACCATTGAATCGTTCACATGATATGCTTTTTGTGTTCAAGGCATCTGCTTGGTCCTCCCCTAGGTTAGGGGAACTCCAAAATCATCACCTCTCTCATTGCTTGATTTTTTTGTCAAAATTCATTTTTGTGAATTGGTTATATGCTTTTAGCATAAAAAATTGCTTTATCAAAGCATTTGAAGGAGTTTATTATACTCCTGCTACGTTTATTAGCACAGTTATTCACTCTGCTACGTGCAATGTGCGTAGTAGCACAAACTTTGCATGCTTCGTGAGCGTAGCGAAGTATTATGCCCGGGGTTAATTATAATACAGTACCTATTCTCAAGTACAAATTAGGGGTGGGCGAAATAGGCAGAATTTTGGCCACTTCGCGTTCCTCTTTAAAGCGGAGTTCTGACCAAATTCCGCCAATGGTGTCGCGATTTTTCTCCCGTGAAGCTCCAGAATATGCGGGTTGGCAAGCGCGAGTGAGATTTGGCGTCCCCTAGCGCAATTTTCTAATGCGGGCAGTCGCCGGCGTTTGTGAGCGATCGTGGTCAGAGGGCTGCCGTTCCAGTAGATTTGATGCCGCTCGAGCAGATTTTCTACTCAAAGAGCAGCAAAATCAACTTGAATGGCTGTGCACTCTTGCACAATGCATGGTGCCATTCACGCTGATTATCAGTGCTGCTCGTGCTTCCAGCGCTAAATTGCAGCACTAGCAGTACAAATGCAACAAACTACAGTAACTGATCATGACACCAAAAACTATCCACAGGCTGTCAGGATATAAATCCTATACAACAACCTATACAGTAACCATCGATTGAAACAAGTTTAGCAAAAATAGACGTTACCAGTTGCAATGAGACAATGACAAGCATGCATCGCAGCGTTGTTCAACAGGCCACAGGCCACCCATCAACCTACAGAAATTACATCAGATTTGTCTTCTTGTAGCAAATAAGCATGGAGAGGGTCCCAGAAATTTCTAGGATGAGACCTAGGGTGCAGATCCATAGCATATATTTAAGCTCGGTCACTACAATATATCATAGCTTGTATCCCTCCATTGTGCCTATGTATGATGTTCTGCGTCAACAGCATAGTAACTCTTATCTTTGCCAGCAGCAATGCTTTGGAAATAAACCTTAGCGTTGCTTTCAGCAGGTCGATGGTGTACCCCGCAGTGCTATGGATGGTGAAGGAGACAGTGAGGCCCCAGTCATAATGTTCAGCAGTTCAAATACTTTAGTCCAATATTTAAAAATCTGTGGGCCGGACATTGCCACATGTAAGAAGGTAACATTGGGCATGCCCCATTTCTTACATTTCACTACATGAACCGAATCAAATTTGGCTATGGCTCTGCTGTGAGGTAAAAGCGACGTATGAATTTAAACAGAATAATTTGTATTTTTTTTTGCAGATGTATAGAGCGCAAACTTGACCCGAAAGTTTTTAAGCGCTTTACATGAGCACTAGTTGCGTTACACAAGGACACATTCATTTTTTGTTAGGCACAGAGAGATTAAATGATTTGCCCAGAATCACAGGAAGGAATGTATGACGTTACTACGCATACATTTACAACGCAGTATTTTACATTGCGTTCGTTACAACGCAAGTCATTACAACGACTTGCGCTGGAGGGCGCTGGACTTAGGAATAGTATGATTTACTATTCCAACTCCAGTCTACGTACAGTAGGGAAGGTGTTGGAATAGTAAATCATACTATTCCTTAGGTTAGAGCACCATCCAGCGCAAGTCGTTGTAACGACTTGCGTTGTAATGACTGCGATGTAAAGGCATTGCGATGCAATGCCCGCGTTGTAATGGATGTTTCCCCACAGGAAGCTGAGCCGACGCCGAGGCTCAAACCTGGTTCCCCAGCTCCAAAGTTGGCAGCCCTGGCTGTTTCGCCACTTACTCTCCCCCAATTATTTTATGTCTGTATGTGAGTGGAACGTCCTTAGCCTGTGCACAGCAATAGGGCCAGCATTTATCTGATATCTGACCCCCCAGGTCTGCCTCCCACTCCAACCTGCTCCGCACTGACAGTGCCTGTGTGCCAACTATTACAACAGCACACAGAAAAGAAATGGTACTGCCTGAGTCACCCCAAAGTATATATGTAGGCCCATATTTATCATGTTTTCACGCAGCACAACTCAGCAAGCCACCTTCTGCGCTGCATGAAAGGGAAAGGGCAGGAATGCACCATATTTAACATTATATGGCACATTCCTGTCCTCTCCTAGCACTGGCACACTTTTGGCTGCCTAGCACCAATGCAGGCATCCTTGCTTCATGTTACAAGGGTGCCTGCATTGTAGGCAGGATTGTTTTTGTGCAGGAAGGGACACTTTTGACAAAAACAATCCTGGGAGGCATTTTCCTCTTTCTACGTGTGCTGCAAGATGCAGCACACATAGAAAGAGGAAAAAACAAGAAGGCAACAAAGGGGCAGATCTACAAGAAAGTGCCGCAGCGTGGCGCTGCAAGCCCTTTGGCTGCGCCACGCTGCGGCACTTTCAGAGCACAGGAATGCGACATATTTACAAGAATATGTCGCATTCCTGTGCTCTCCCCTGCGCTGGCGCACAAACAGCTGCCAAGCGCCGGCGCAGGCACCCTTGCACCATGGTGCAAGGATGCCTGCGCCATGGGGAGATTGTTTCTGTGCAGGAAGGGGCACCTTTCTGCACAAAAACAATCAGTACAGGCTTTTCCTCTTTCAATGCGTGCTGCAGAATGCAGCACGCATTGAAAGAGGAAAAACGAGGAGAAATGAAAACATTTCTCCTCGGTGCGCTTCGCTACGCCACCTCTAGGGTGGCGTAGCTTTCAGACGCATCTCCAGAGTTACGATTTCTCGTAATTCTGGAGATGTGTCTTGTTCCATGGGTGTTGCGTGGGAACACCCACAGCAACACCCATGGAACGCCCCTTCACCGCAAAGTGCTGCGTGTGAAGGGACGGTATTTACAAGGAGAGGAAAAGTCACGCATGGTGGCTTTTCCTCTCCTTGTAAATATCGAGGAGCCCCCTGCGCCACCAGTACGTCACGAAAAGTGACGTACTGGTGGCGCAGGGGGCTTGTAAATCTGCCCCATAGTGCTTTGCGCTGCCATGCGTTACTCCATATCTACAAGGCCATGCAAAGACACGCAAGGTGGCTTTACCTTGCCTTGCCTCATAGAGCCACGGGAGCATTAAAAAAGTGACGCTCTGGCGACGCAGGCCTCTTGTAAATAATCCCACAAGCATATAATACTATTTGTAACCGCACAGTCTATGTAAACAACGTTCTATGAGTGGACAATTTGTGTAAAATGTAGAGGTCTTAAACCAAAATATCCTGGATATTAAGGAAGCCATGAATTATCTTAAAACTGGGCAAACACTAGGCCCAAACAGATTACACGCAATCCTCAGCAAAACAAATGTGGGTATTGTACCCCGAAAGCCTGTTAATTTCCTTCTCTACTCAAAATTGTTTAGTGGGTGGGCTTGAGTGACCACAACGACAGTACAATTATTAAAATTTTCAAATATAAAAAAAAAATCAGAAATGACCGCTATCCTCAAAACGATTTCTTTGCTAAAAGAATAATGCAAAACATAACCGGAAATTCTGGCCAAATAACTGAATAATGTCATCCATGCTTAAGTATACACATGCCATGACGGCTTCATTAAAATGGCCATCCGGTTAATGATGTCATAATGCATGTAAAAACCCCAGCTGAAATCATCAAACATACATTCTAGAACGCCTATGGTTGGTGATTATCAGAGATTCAGGACTGGAGAACCATTTTTTTTTCTCTAGATTGAATGGCCCCTTTAAAGGTTGCCTAACCAGCAAGATTATTCTGTCACTTGCTAAGAAAAGGAGTTGCCAGCCTTTGCAAATAGCCTCATGAAATATATTTCCAACCCTGAATAATCCATCCATTTCGCACTAATTTAAGCATAGGTAATAAACGTGGCATCATTTAACAGTCAAAACTCTCAAATTGCCAAACAAATGTTATATTTAACACTATATATGGCATTGTTCATTTATTTGTACCAAAGTCATTTTTGCATAAAACCGGTGACCCTAACTACACAAAGTTATGACAAATGAGATGCTGTAAAACCCCCAATCATGTGACCTTACCTAAGTAGTTAAAAAGTGAGTTGAAATGGAGGCATTGTGTAACACAAACATAAACAAAGCAGAAATACCACTTATGGGGTATTAGAATAATTTATTTATTTACTCATTTATAAATTAGAAAGTTTTATATAGCACGTACATGACCCAAGGATATCAGAGTGCTCTACATTTTACACAAATTGTCCACTCATAGAACGTTGTTTACATAGACTGTGCGGTTACAAATAGTATTATATGCTTGTGGGATTATGTACAAAAGGCCTGCGTCGTCAGAGCGTCACTTTTTTTTATGCTCCCGTGGCTCTATGAGGCAAGGCAAAGCCACCTTGCGTGTCTTTGCATGGCCTTACAGATATGGAATAAAGCATGGCAGCGCAAAGCACTATGTTGCCTTCCTCTTCTTCAAGGAGGCGTTCCATGGGCGTTGCGGTGGGTGTTCCCACACAACACCCATGGATTTTGATGCTGCCCCAGATTTACAAATTCACGTAAACCTGGGGCAGCGCCAAAACTTTTCGCCACCCCAGAGCAGGTGTAATGAGGAGAAATGTTTTAATTTCTCCTTGTTTTTTTCTCTTTCCAAGTGTGCTGCATTCTGCAGCCCACATAGAACGAGGAAAACGCCTCCATAGATTGTTTTTGTGCAGGAAGGTGACCCTTGTTATGTAGTCCAGTATACACATGTTGCCAGTTGGTGATTGCTTAGTACCTAATGACTGATGATTATAGAAGGTTCACTATTGTAAACGGTAGGTTGCAAAGTATACATCAATTGTTTACCCATAAATTGGACTTATCTACTTATTACATATTTCAACATTTACATGATGCTTGTTGGGAGTTATCTAATATCTAATAACTGAAGATTACAGGAGGTTTACTGTAGTAGATGGCAAGTTGCAAGCTTCCGTCTGTCAGAGAGTGTTGCTAGGTGATGTGTAGAGGCTCTGATTGATTTTCAGTGGGGTTGTGTTAGGTGAGAAAGAAGCCTGCTACAATTTCTCTCGAATAATTGAAGACCCAAGGCTGTATTTCTCCGTTTGGCCAAGGTGTCTTTCAAGCACTAATGCTTTGACACATCTCTTGAAGATACATATGGATGGGTTCCTGTATATCTTTGGTGGAAGGGAGTTCCAGATTTTAGGTGCCTTTCCAGTAAAGGAGCGTGTGTACGATCTTCTTTTCTCGAATCTGGGTGGTTCCAGTCAGAGTGTGTCTGAACTCCGAAGGGTGTGGTTCCTTCCTGGCCTTGTCATTGTACTCGATAGGTATTTCAGGGTTGTCAGGTGAAGAGCTTTCTTGTGTGATGTAGGCTGTCTTGAAAATGCACTTTACTTCAATTAGGAGCCATTCAGGCTGAGATAGTGTGGGGTAATATGTTGGATCGTCGCTCTCCTGGGAGGATTCTAGCTTTTGCATTATGCATAGCCTTCAAGGGGGCCAGGTGAGCTTTCATTGTGCCAGTGAGAGTCGCATTTCCATAGTCTAATCTCAGTATCACCAGAGATTGTATCATAATTTTGGGATAAAGGGAGTGACCTCTTTAAGGAGTTTGAGGTTGTGCAATGCATTTTTTGCAGTGGAGTTTATGTGAGCAGTCATGGTCAAGCTCTTGTCTAGCATGATCCCAAGAAATTTAGGGTAACCAACTACTGTAGGGCTGCAATTGAGATCATCCACGTAAGTGACCCATTCTTGGATCAGTAGGGATTTGCCTTGTGAAAAGATTAGGAGGAATTCTGTCTTCTGGGGGTTGAGCTTTAGGTGATTTAGAGATAGCCAGTGTGGTATTCCTGTGAGAGTGTTGTTCAGGTGGAGAACCTCACTGGGTGATGCAATTTTTAGGCACAGTTGAGTATCGGTCTGGTAAAGGTGATATTCGAGGTTACCATGTTTCAGGATTTAAGCCAGGCGTTCCAAGTAAAGGTTAAAGAGAGTGGGGAATAGGGTTGAGTCTTGTAGAACTCCTTGATTAACAGGTGATGGAATAGAGTGAATATTTCAGTTTGTTGAGGTATAGTGTGAACCAGATAAAAACTCTTCCATCGAAGCCTATGCATGACGTTAGGGTGTTAATAAGTATTTCGTGTTTGACAGTGTTGAATGCCGAGAAGTGGTCCAGTAGTATAAGAAGAAATGAGTCACCTGCGCCCAACATCTTGTAAATGTCATCAATGACATTGACAACGCCTCTTTACACACTGCAGCCCACCCTGAGGCCTGACTGAAAGATGTCAAGTAGGTCACAGTATTGCATGTCTTTACTGAGTTGGGATAGTACATATTTTTCAAGCGACTTTGCCAGGAAGGGTAGGTTGGTTACAGGGCAGAAGTTGTTCAGATCCTCAGGATCCGTTCCTGGTTTATTAATGACCGGATTGACCTGACCTAGTTTTAAGCAAAAACAACAGTTGATGGACAGAATGCAGAACAATGTCATACATTCACCCCAGTACAGAGATCTGGGCCTAAATCCATCGTTTTTTTGCTCACCATGCCATTCCAGTTTGAACCCAGCCATATGCAAATCAGTCTTGACCCTGTGCCTCATGGGAACAGTCCAGCCCGAACTGCCAAGCCAGGTCCTCCCTGGACTGAAAACAAGCATCCTAGGACCGGTTTCGGGGTTTCACCCCTCTTCAGCCAGGATAGCTTGATTCCAGTGGCATGGAGAGCACGGGACCCACGTCTGGGCATACCCGTCCCACTCGGGGTGACAAATGCAAAAACAACAGTTGATGGACAGAATGCAGAACAATGTCATACATTCACCCCAGTACAGAGATCTGGGACTAAATCCATAGTTTTTTGCTCACCATGCCATTCCAGTTTGAACCCAGCCATATGCAAATCAGTCTTGACCCTGTGCCTCATGGGAACAGTCCAGCCCGAACTGCCAAGCCAGGTCCTCCCTGGACTGAAAACAAGCATCCTAGGACCGGTTTCGGGGTTTCACCCCTCTTCAGCCAGGATAGCTTGATTCCAGTGGCATGGAGAGCATGGGACCCACGTCTGGGCATACCCGTCCCACTCGGGGTGACAAATGCAAAAACAACAGTTGATGGACAGAATGCAGAACAATGTCATACATTCACCCCAGTACAGAGATCTGGGCCTAAATCCATCGTTTTTTACTCACCATGCCATTCCAGTTTGAACCCAGCCATATGCAAATCAGTCTTGACCCTGTGCCTCATGGGAACAGTCCAGCCCGAACTGCCAAGCCAGGTCCTCCCTGGACTGAAAACAAGCATCCTAGGACCGGTTTCGGGGTTTCACCCCTCTTCAGCCAGGATAGCTTGATTCCAGTGGCATGGAGAGCACGGGACCCACGTCTGGGCATACCCGTCCCACTCGGGGTGACAAATGCAAAAACAACAGTTGATGGACAGAATGCAGAACAATGTCATACATTCACCCCAGTACAGAGATCTGGGCCTAAATCCATCGTTTTTTTGCTCACCATGCCATTCCAGTTTGAACCCAGCCATATGCAAATCAGTCTTGACCCTGTGCCTCATGGGAACAGTCCAGCCCGAACTGCCAAGCCAGGTCCTCCCTGGACTGAAAACAAGCATCCTAGGACCGGTTTCGGGGTTTCACCCCTCTTCAGCCAGGATAGCTTGATTCCAGTGGCATGGAGAGCACGGGACCCACGTCTGGGCATACCCGTCCCACTCGGGGTGACAAATGCAAAAACAACAGTTGATGGACAGAATGCAGAACAATGTCATACATTCACCGCAGTACAGAGATCTGGGCCTAAATCCATCGTTTTTTGCTCACCATGCCATTCCAGTTTGAACCCAGCCATATGCAAATCAGTCTTGACCCTGTGCCTCATGGGAACAGTCCAGCCCGAACTGCCAAGCCAGGTCCTCCCTGGACTGAAAACAAGCATCCTAGGACCGGTTTCGGGGTTTCACCCCTCTTCAGCCAGGATAGCTTGATTCCAGTGGCATGGAGAGCACGGGACCCACGTCTGGGCATACCCGTCCCACTCGGGGTGACAAATGCAAAAACAACAGTTGATGGACAGAATGCAGAACAATGTCATACATTCACCCCGGTACAGAGATCTGGGCCTAAATCCATCGTTTTTTTGCTCACCATGCCATTCCAGTTTGAACCCAGCCATATGCAAATCAGTCTTGACCCTGTGCCTCATGGGAACAGTCCAGCCCGAACTGCCAAGCCAGGTCCTCCCTGGACTGAAAAGAAGCATCCTAGGACCGGTTTCGGGGTTTCACCCCTCTTCAGCCAGGATAGCTTGATTCCAGTGGCATGGAGAGCACAGGACCCACGTCTGGGCATACCCGTCCCACTCGGGGTGACAAATGCAAAAACAACAGTTGATGGACAGAATGCAGAACAATGTCATACATTCACCCCAGTACAGAGATCTGGGCCTAAATCCATCGTTTTTTGCTCACCATGCCATTCCAGTTTGAACCCAGCCATATGCAAATCAGTCTTGACCCTGTGCCTCATGGGAACAGTCCAGCCCGAACTGCCAAGCCAGGTCCTCCCTGGACTGAAAACAAGCAACCTAGGACCGGTTTCGGGGTTTCACCCCTCTTCAGCCAGGATAGCTTGATTCCAGTGGCATGGAGAGCACGGGACCCACGTATGGGCATACCCGTCCCACTCGGGGTGACAAATGCAAAAACAACAATTGATGGACAGAATGCAGAACAATGTCATACATTCACCCCAGTACAGAGATCTGGGCCTAAATCCATCGTTTTTTTGCTCACCATGCCATTCCAGTTTGAACCCAGCCATATGCAAATCAGTCTTGACCCTGTGCCTCATGGGAACAGTCCAGCCCGAACTGCCAAGCCAGGTCCTCCCTGGACTGAAAACAAGCATCCTAGGACCGGTTTCGGGGTTTCACCCCTCTTCAGCCAGGATAGCTTGATTCCAGTGGCATGGAGAGCACGGGACCCACGTCTGGGCATACCTGTCCCACTCGGGGTGACAAATGCAAAAACAACAGTTGATGGACAGAATGCAGAACAATGTCATACATTCACCCCAGTACAGAGATCTGGGCCTAAATCCATCGTTTTTTTGCTCACCATGCCATTCCAGTTTGAACCCAGCCATATGCAAATCAGTCTTGACCCTGTGCCTCATGGTAACAGTCCAGCCCGAACTGCCAAGCCAGGTCCTCCCTGGACTGAAAACAAGCATCCTAGGACCGGTTTCGGGGTTTCACCCCTCTTCAGCCAGGATAGCTTGATTCCAGTGGCATGGAGAGCACGGGACCCACGTCTGGGCATACCCGTCCCACTCGGGGTGACAAATGCAAAAACAACAGTTGATGGACAGAATGCAGAACAATGTCATACATTCACCCCAGTACAGAGATCTGGGCCTAAATCCATCGTTTTTTTGCTCACCATGCCATTCCAGTTTGAACCCAGCCATATGCAAATCAGTCTTGACCCTGTGCCTCATGGGAACAGTCCAGCCCGAACTGCCAAGCCAGGTCCTCCCTGGACTGAAAACAAGCATCCTAGGACCGGTTTCGGGGTTTCACCCCTCTTCAGCCAGGATAGCTTGATTCCAGTGGCATGGAGAGCACGGGACCCACGTCTGGGCATACCCGTCCCACTCGGGGTGACAAATGCAAAAACAACAGTTGATGGACAGAATGCAGAACAATGTCATACATTCACCCCAGTACAGAGATCTGGGCCTAAATCCATCGTTTTTTGCTCACCATGCCATTCCAGTTTGAACCCAGCCATATGCAAATCAGTCTTGACCCTGTGCCTCATGGGAACAGTCCAGCCCAAACTGCCAAGCCAGGTCCTCCCTGGACTGAAAACAAGCATCCTAGGACCGGTTTCGGGGTTTCACCCCTCTTCAGCCAGGATAGCTTGATTCCAGTGGCATGGAGAGCACGGGACCCACGTCTGGGCATACCCGTCCCACTCGGGGTGACAAATGCAAAAACAACAGTTGATGAACAGAATGTAGAACAATGTCATACATTCACCCCATGTACAGAGATCTGGGCCTAAATCCATCGTTTTTTTGCTCACCATGCCATTCCAGTTTGAACCCAGCCATATGCAAATCAGTCTTGACCCTGTGCCTCATGGGAACAGTCCAGCCCGAACTGCCAAGCCAGGTCCTCCCTGGACTGAAAACAAGCATCCTAGGACCGGTTTCGGGGTTTCACCCCTCTTCAGCCAGGATAGCTTGATTCCAGTGGCATGGAGAGCACGGGACCCACGTCTGGGCATACCCGTCCCACTCGGGGTGACAAATGCAAAAACAACAGTTGATGGACAGAATGCAGAACAATGTCATACATTCACCCCAGTACAGAGATCTGGGCCTAAATCCATCGTTTTTTTGCTCACCATGCCATTCCAGTTTGAACCCAGCCATATGCAAATCAGTCTTGACCCTGTGCCTCATGGGAACAGTCCAGCCCGAACTGCCAAGCCAGGTCCTCCCTGGACTGAAAACAAGCATCCTAGGACCGGTTTCGGGGTTTCACCCCTCTTCAGCCAGGATAGCTTGATTCCAGTGGCATGGAGAGCACGGGACCCACGTCTGGGCATACCCGTCCCACTCGGGGTGACAAATGCAAAAACAACAGTTGATGGACAGAATGCAGAACAATGTCATACATTCACCCCAGTACAGAGATCTGGGCCTAAATCCATCGTTTTTTTGCTCACCATGCCATTCCAGTTTGAACCCAGCCATATGCAAATCAGTCTTGACCCTGTGCCTCATGGGAACAGTCCAGCCCGAACTGCCAAGCCAGGTCCTCCCTGGACTGAAAACAAGCATCCTAGGACCGGTTTCGGGGTTTCACCCCTCTTCAGCCAGGATAGCTTGATTCCAGTGGCATGGAGAGCACGGGACCCACGTCTGGGCATACCCGTCCCACTCGGGGTGACAAATGCAAAAACAACAGTTGATGGACAGAATGCAGAACAATGTCATACATTCACCCCAGTACAGAGATCTGGGCCTAAATCCATCGTTTTTTTGCTCACCATGCCATTCCAGTTTGAACCCAGCCATATGCAAATCAGTCTTGACCCTGTGCCTCATGGGAACAGTCCAGCCCGAACTGCCAAGCCAGGTCCTCCCTGGACTGAAAACAAGCATCCTAGGACCGGTTTCGGGGTTTCACCCCTCTTCAGCCAGGATAGCTTGATTCCAGTGGCATGGAGAGCACGGGACCCACGTCTGGGCATACCCGTCCCACTCGGGGTGACAAATGCAAAAACAACAGTTGATGGACAGAATGCAGAACAATGTCATACATTCACCCCAGTACAGAGATCTGGGCCTAAATCCATCGTTTTTTTGCTCACCATGCCATTCCAGTTTGAACCCAGCCATATGCAAATAAGTCTTGACCCTGTGCCTCATGGGAACAGTCCAGCCCAAACTGCCAATCCAGGTCCTCCCTAGACTGAAAACAAGCATCCTAGGACCGGTTTCGGGGTTTCACCCCTCTTCAGCCAGGATAGCTTGATTCCAGTGGCATGCAGAGCACGGGACCCACGTCTGGGCATACCCGTCCCACTCGGGGTGGCAAATGCAAAAACAACAGTTGATGGACAGAATGCAGAACAATGTCATACATTCACCCCAGTACAGAGATCTGGGCCTAAATCCATCGTTTTTTTGCTCACCATGCCATTCCAGTTTGAACCCAGCCATATGCAAATCAGTCTTGACCCTGTGCCTCATGGGAACAGTCCAGCCCGAACTGCCAAGCCAGGTCCTCCCTGGACTGAAAACAAGCATCCTAGGACCGGTTTCGGGGTTTCACCCCTCTTCAGCCAGGATAGCTTGATTCCAGTGGCATGGAGAGCACGGGACCCACGTCTGGGCATACCCGTCCCACTCGGGGTGACAAATGCAAAAACAACAGTTGATGGACAGAATGCAGAACAATGTCATACATTCACCCCAGTACAGAGATCTGGGCCTAAATCCATCGTTTTTTTGCTCACCATGCCATTCCAGTTTGAACCCAGCCATATGCAAATCAGTCTTGACCCTGTGCCTCATGGGAACAGTCCAGCCCGAACTGCCAAGCCAGGTCCTCCCTGGACTGAAAACAAGCATCCTAGGACCGGTTTCGGGGTTTCACCCCTCTTCAGCCAGGATAGCTTGATTCCAGTGGCATGGAGAGCACGGGACCCACGTCTGGGCATACCCGTCCCACTCGGGGTGACAAATGCAAAAACAACAGTTGATGGACAGAATGCAGAACAATGTCATACATTCACCCCAGTACAGAGATCTGGGCCTAAATCCATCGTTTTTTTGCTCACCATGCCATTCCAGTTTGAACCCAGCCATATGCAAATCAGTCTTGACCCTGTGCCTCATGGGAACAGTCCAGCCCGAACTGCCAAGCCAGGTCCTCCCTGGACTGAAAACAAGCATCCTAGGACCGGTTTCGGGGTTTCACCCCTCTTCAGCCAGGATAGCTTGATTCCAGTGGCATGGAGAGCACGGGACCCACGTCTGGGCATACCCGTCCCACTCGGGGTGACAAATGCAAAAACAACAGTTGATGGACAGAATGCAGAACAATGTCATACATTCACCCCAGTACAGAGATCTTGGCCTAAATCCATCGGTTTTTTGCTCACCATGCCATTCCAGTTTGAACCCAGCCATATGCAAATCAGTCTTGACCCTGTGCCTCATGGGAACAGTCCAGCCCGAACTGCCAAGCCAGGTCCTCCCTGGACTGAAAACAAGCATCCTAGGACCGGTTTCGGGGTTTCACCCCTCTTCAGCCAGGATAGCTTGATTCCAGTGGCATGGAGAGCATGGGACCCACGTCTGGGCATACCCGTCCCACTCGGGGTGACAAATGCAAAAACAACAGTTGATGGACAGAATGCAGAACAATGTCATACATTCACCCCAGTACAGAGATCTGGGCCTAAATCCATCGTTTTTTTGCTCACCATGCCATTCCAGTTTGAACCCAGCCATATGCAAATCAGTCTTGACCCTGTGCCTCATGGGAACAGTCCAGCCCGAACTGCCAAGCCAGGTCCTCCCTGGACTGAAAACAAGCATCCTAGGACCGGTTTCGGGGTTTCACCCCTCTTCAGCCAGGATAGCTTGATTCCAGTGGCATGGAGAGCACGGGACCCACGTCTGGGCATACCCGTCCCACTCGGGGTGACAAATGCAAAAACAACAGTTGATGGACAGAATGCAGAACAATGTCATACATTCACCCCAGTACAGAGATCTGGGCCTAAATCCATCGTTTTTTTGCTCACCATGCCATTCCAGTTTGAACCCAGCCATATGCAAATCAGTCTTGACCCTGTGCCTCATGGGAACAGTCCAGCCCGAACTGCCAAGCCAGGTCCTCCCTGGACTGAAAACAAGCATCCTAGGACCGGTTTCGGGGTTTCACCCCTCTTCAGCCAGGATAGCTTGATTCCAGTGGCATGGAGAGCACGGGACCCACGTCTGGGCATACCCGTCCCACTCGGGGTGACAAATGCAAAAACAACAGTTGATGGACAGAATGCAGAACAATGTCATACATTCACCCCAGTACAGAGATCTGGGCCTAAATCCATCGTTTTTTTGCTCACCATGCCATTCCAGTTTGAACCCAGCCATATGCAAATCAGTCTTGACCCTGTGCCTCATGGGAACAGTCCAGCCCGAACTGCCAAGCCAGGTCCTCCCTGGACTGAAAACAAGCATCCTAGGACCGGTTTCGGGGTTTCACCCCTCTTCAGCCAGGATAGCTTGATTCCAGTGGCATGGAGAGCACGGGACCCACGTCTGGGCATACCCGTCCCACTCGGGGTGACAAATGCAAAAACAACAGTTGATGGACAGAATGCAGAACAATGTCATACATTCACCCCAGTACAGAGATCTGGGCCTAAATCCATCGTTTTTTTGCTCACCATGCCATTCCACTTTGAACCCAGCCATATGCAAATCAGACTTGACCCTGTGCCTCATGGGAACAGTCCAGCCCGAACTGCCAAGCCAGGTCCTCCCTGGACTGAAAACAAGCATCCTAGGACCGGTTTCGGGGTTTCACCCCTCTTCAGCCAGGATAGCTTGATTCCAGTGGCATGGAGAGCACAGGACCCACGTCTGGGCATACCCGTCCCACTCGGGGTGACAAATGCAAAAACAACAGTTGATGGACAGAATGCAGAACAATGTCATACATTCACCCCAGTACAGAGATCTGGGCCTAAATCCATCGTTTTTTTGCTCACCATGCCATTCCAGTTTGAACCCAGCCATATGCAAATCAGTCTTGACCCTGTGCCTCATGGGAACAGTCCAGCCCGAACTGCCAAGCCAGGTCCTCCCTGGACTGAAAACAAGCATCCTAGGACCGGTTTCGGGGTTTCACCCCTCTTCAGCCAGGATAGCTTGATTCCAGTGGCATGGAGAGCACGGGACCCACGTATGGGCATACCCGTCCCACTCGGGGTGACAAATTCAAAAACAACAGTTGATGGACAGAATGCAGAACAATGTCATACATTCACCCCAGTACAGAGATCTGGGCCTAAATCCATAGTTTTTTTGCTCACCATGCCATTCCAGTTTGAACCCAGCCATATGCAAATCAGTCTTGACCCTGTGCCTCATGGGAACAGTCCAGCCCGAACTGCCAAGCCAGGTCCTCCCTGGACTGAAAACAAGCATCCTAGGACCGGTTTCGGGGTTTCACCCCTCTTCAGCCAGGATAGCTTGATTCCAGTGGCATGGAGAGCACGGGACCCACGTCTGGGCATACCCGTCCCACTCGGGGTGACAAATGCAAAAACAACAGTTGATGGACAGAATGCAGAACAATGTCATACATTCACCCCAGTACAGAGATCTGGGCCTAAATCCATCGTTTTTTTGCTCACCATGCCATTCCAGTTTGAACCCAGCCATATGCAAATCAGTCTTGACCCTGTGCCTCATGGGAACAGTCCAGCCCGAACTGCCAAGCCAGGTCCTCCCTGGACTGAAAACAAGCATCCTAGGACCGGTTTCGGGGTTTCACCCCTCTTCAGCCAGGATAGCTTGATTCCAGTGGCATGGAGAGCACGGGACCCACGTCTGGGCATACCCGTCCCACTCGGGGTGACAAATGCAAAAACAACAGTTGATGGACAGAATGCAGAACAATGTCATACATTCACCCCAGTACAGAGATCTGGGCCTAAATCCATCGTTTTTTTGCTCACCATGCCATTCCAGTTTGAACCCAGCCATATGCAAATCAGTCTTGACCCTGTGCCTCATGGGAACAGTCCAGCCCGAACTGCCAAGCCAGGTCCTCCCTGGACTGAAAACAAGCATCCTAGGACCGGTTTCGGGGTTTCACCCCTCTTCAGCCAGGATAGCTTGATTCCAGTGGCATGGAGAGCACGGGACCCACGTCTGGGCATACCCGTCCCACTCGGGGTGACAAATGCAAAAACAACAGTTGATGGACAGAATGCAGAACAATGTCATACATTCACCCCAGTACAGAGATCTGGGCCTAAATCCATCGTTTTTTTGCTCACCATGCCATTCCAGTTTGAACCCAGCCATATGCAAATCAGTCTTGACCCTGTGCCTCATGGGAACAGTCCAGCCCGAACTGCCAAGCCAGGTCCTCCCTGGACTGAAAACAAGCATCCTAGGACCGGTTTCGGGGTTTCACCCCTCTTCAGCCAGGATAGCTTGATTCCAGTGGCATGGAGAGCACGGGACCCACGTCTGGGCATACCCGTCCCACTCGGGGTGACAAATGCAAAAACAACAGTTGATGAACAGAATGTAGAACAATGTCATACATTCACCCCATGTACAGAGATCTGGGCCTAAATCCATCGTTTTTTTGCTCACCATGCCATTCCAGTTTGAACCCAGCCATATGCAAATCAGTCTTGACCCTGTGCCTCATGGGAACAGTCCAGCCCGAACTGCCAAGCCAGGTCCTCCCTGGACTGAAAACAAGCATCCTAGGACCGGTTTCGGGGTTTCACCCCTCTTCAGCCAGGATAGCTTGATTCCAGTGGCATGGAGAGCACGGGACCCACGTCTGGGCATACCCGTCCCACTCGGGGTGACAAATGCAAAAACAACAGTTGATGGACAGAATGCAGAACAATGTCATACATTCACCCCAGTACAGAGATCTGGGCCTAAATCCATCGTTTTTTTGCTCACCATGCCATTCCAGTTTGAACCCAGCCATATGCAAATCAGTCTTGACCCTGTGCCTCATGGGAACAGTCCAGCCCGAACTGCCAAGCCAGGTCCTCCCTGGACTGAAAACAAGCATCCTAGGACCGGTTTCGGGGTTTCACCCCTCTTCAGCCAGGATAGCTTGATTCCAGTGGCATGGAGAGCACGGGACCCACGTCTGGGCATACCCGTCCCACTCGGGGTGACAAATGCAAAAACAACAGTTGATGGACAGAATGCAGAACAATGTCATACATTCACCCCAGTACAGAGATCTGGGCCTAAATCCATCGTTTTTTGCTCACCATGCCATTCCAGTTTGAACCCAGCCATATGCAAATCAGTCTTGACCCTGTGCCTCATGGGAACAGTCCAGCCCGAACTGCCAAGCCAGGTCCTCCCTGGACTGAAAACAAGCATCCTAGGACCGGTTTCGGGGTTTCACCCCTCTTCAGCCAGGATAGCTTGATTCCAGTGGCATGGAGAGCACGGGACCCACGTCTGGGCATACCCGTCCCACTCGGGGTGACAAATGCAAAAACAACAGTTGATGGACAGAATGCAGAACAATGTCATACATTCACCCCAGTACAGAGATCTGGGCCTAAATCCATCGTTTTTTTGCTCACCATGCCATTCCAGTTTGAACCCAGCCATATGCAAATCAGTCTTGACCCTGTGCCTCATGGGAACAGTCCAGCCCGAACTGCCAAGCCAGGTCCTCCCTGGACTGAAAACAAGCATCCTAGGACCGGTTTCGGGGTTTCACCCCTCTTCAGCCAGGATAGCTTGATTCCAGTGGCATGGAGAGCACGGGACCCACGTCTGGGCATACCCGTCCCACTCGGGGTGACAAATGCAAAAACAACAGTTGATGGACAGAATGCAGAACAATGTCATACATTCACCCCAGTACAGAGATCTGGGCCTAAATCCATCGTTTTTTTGCTCACCATGCCATTCCAGTTTGAACCCAGCCATATGCAAATCAGTCTTGACCCTGTGCCTCATGGGAACAGTCCAGCCCGAACTGCCAAGCCAGGTCCTCCCTGGACTGAAAACAAGCATCCTAGGACCGGTTTCGGGGTTTCACCCCTCTTCAGCCAGGATAGCTTGATTCCAGTGGCATGGAGAGCACGGGACCCACGTCTGGGCATACCCGTCCCACTCGGGGTGACAAATGCAAAAACAACAGTTGATGGACAGAATGCAGAACAATGTCATACATTCACCCCAGTACAGAGATCTGGGCCTAAATCCATCGTTTTTTTGCTCACCATGCCATTCCAGTTTGAACCCAGCCATATGCAAATCAGTCTTGACCCTGTGCCTCATGGGAACAGTCCAGCCCGAACTGCCAAGCCAGGTCCTCCCTGGACTGAAAACAAGCATCCTAGGACCGGTTTCGGGGTTTCACCCCTCTTCAGCCAGGATAGCTTGATTCCAGTGGCATGGAGAGCACGGGACCCACGTCTGGGCATACCCGTCCCACTCGGGGTGACAAATGCAAAAACAACAGTTGATGGACAGAATGCAGAACAATGTCATACATTCACCCCAGTACAGAGATCTGGGCCTAAATCCATCGTTTTTTTGCTCACCATGCCATTCCAGTTTGAACCCAGCCATATGCAAATCAGTCTTGACCCTGTGCCTCATGGGAACAGTCCAGCCCGAACTGCCAAGCCAGGTCCTCCCTGGACTGAAAACAAGCATCCTAGGACCGGTTTCGGGGTTTCACCCCTCTTCAGCCAGGATAGCTTGATTCCAGTGGCATGGAGAGCACGGGACCCACGTCTGGGCATACCCGTCCCACTCGGGGTGACAAATGCAAAAACAACAGTTGATGGACAGAATGCAGAACAATGTCATACATTCACCCCAGTACAGAGATCTGGGCCTAAATCCATCGTTTTTTTGCTCACCATGCCATTCCAGTTTGAACCCAGCCATATGCAAATCAGTCTTGACCCTGTGCCTCATGGGAACAGTCCAGCCCGAACTGCCAAGCCAGGTCCTCCCTGGACTGAAAACAAGCATCCTAGGACCGGTTTCGGGGTTTCACCCCTCTTCAGCCAGGATAGCTTGATTCCAGTGGCATGGAGAGCACGGGACCCACGTCTGGGCATACCCGTCCCACTCGGGGTGACAAATGCAAAAACAACAGTTGATGGACAGAATGCAGAACAATGTCATACATTCACCCCAGTACAGAGATCTGGGCCTAAATCCATCGTTTTTTTGCTCACCATGCCATTCCAGTTTGAACCCAGCCATATGCAAATCAGTCTTGACCCTGTGCCTCATGGGAACAGTCCAGCCCGAACTGCCAAGCCAGGTCCTCCCTGGACTGAAAACAAGCATCCTAGGACCGGTTTCGGGGTTTCACCCCTCTTCAGCCAGGATAGCTTGATTCCAGTGGCATGGAGAGCACGGGACCCACGTCTGGGCATACCCGTCCCACTCGGGGTGACAAATGCAAAAACAACAGTTGATGGACAGAATGCAGAACAATGTCATACATTCACCCCAGTACAGAGATCTGGGCCTAAATCCATCGTTTTTTTGCTCACCATGCCATTCCAGTTTGAACCCAGCCATATGCAAATCAGTCTTGACCCTGTGCCTCATGGGAACAGTCCAGCCCGAACTGCCAAGCCAGGTCCTCCCTGGACTGAAAACAAGCATCCTAGGACCGGTTTCAGGGTTTCACCCTCTTCAGCCAGGATAGCTTGATTCCAGTGGCATGGAGAGCACGGGACCCACGTCTGGGCATACCCGTCCCACTCGGGGTGACAAATGCAAAAACAACAGTTGATGGACAGAATGCAGAACAATGTCATACATTCACCCCAGTACAGAGATCTGGGCCTAAATCCATCGTTCTGAACTGGGGTGGTGGAGTGAGCTAAAGAATGATGATGGATTAAACCCAGATCAGTTGACTGGGGGTGAGTGTTTGATTGGCTCAAACGTTCCGTCCATCATCCCCTTTTGTATCGCTTTGTTCGCCCTAAGTTGGCGGGGGTATGCCCAGACGTGGGTCCCTTGCTCACTTTGCCACTGGATTCAAGCAAGCCTGGCTGATGACGGCTGGAATGCCAGAAACCGGTCCTAGGATGCTTGTTTCCGGTCCAGGAAGACATGGCTTGGCAGTTCGTGCTGGACTGTTCCCATGAGGCACAGGGTCAGACTGATTTGCATATGGCCATGTCTGAACTGGGGTGGTGGAGTGAGCTAAAGAATGATGATGGATTAAACCCAGATCAGTTGACTGGGGGTGAGTGTTTGATTGGCTCAAACGTTCCGTCCATCATCCCCTTTGTATCGCTTTGTTCGCCCTAAGTTGGCGGGGTATGCCCAGACGTGGGTCCCTTGCTCACTTTGCCACTGGATTCAAGCAAGCCTTGCTGATGACGGCTGGAATGCCAGAAACCGGTCCTAGGATGCTTGTTTCCGGTCCAGGGAAGACATGGCTTGGCAGTTCGTGCTGGACTGTTCCCATGAGGCACAGGGTCAGACTGATTTGCATATGGCCATGTCTGAACTGGGGTGGTGGAGTGAGCTAAAGAATGATGATGGATTAAACCCAGATCAGTTGACTGGGGGTGAGTGTTTGATTGGCTCAAACGTTCCGTCCATCATCCCCTTTGTATCGCTTTGTTCGCCCTAAGTTGGCGGGGGTATGCCCAGACGTGAGTCCCTGCTCACTTTGCCACTGGATTCAAGCAAGCCTGGCTGATGACGGCTGGAATGCCAGAAACCGGTCCTAGGATGCTTGTTTCGGTCCAGGGAAGACATGGCTTGGCAGTTCGAGCTGGACTGTTCCCATGAGGCACAGGGTCAGACTGATTTGCATATGGCCATGTCTGAACTGGGGTGGTGGAGTGAGCTAAAGAATGATGATGGATTAAACCCAGATCAGTTGACTGGGGGTGAGTGTTTGATTGGCTCAAACGTTCCGTCCATCATCCCCTTTTGTATCGCTAGTTTTAAGCAGCCTGCAATTGTTCCTTGTGTTTACAAAACATGAATTATATTTGTCCCTAGAGGTACGATGAGGGAGCTTTATTCCTTGACTAATTGTGTAGGAAAGGGGTCTGATGTTCGTGTTCTTTGATTTAGGCCTAATATTATTTTGATGAGATTGTTTTCTTCAAGTGTTTTGAAATGTTGCCATGCAATGTTGTTCTTTTGCGCAAATGCAAAAAGAACAATTGATGGACAGAATGCTGAACAATGTCATACATTCACCCCAGTAAGGAGATCTGGGCCTAAATCCATCTTTTTTTTTGCTCCCCATGCCATTCCAGTATAGACCCAGCCATATGCAAATCAGTGTTGACCTTGTTCCCCATGGGAACAGTCCAGCCCGAACTGCCAGGTCAGGCTTTCCCTGGACTGAAAGCAAGCATCCTAGGACCGGTTTCAGGGTATCACCCCTCATCAGCCAGGCTAGCTTCACTCCAGTGGTATGGAGAGCACAGGACCCAGTCTGGGAATACCCGTCCCACTCGGTTTTGAGCAGTGGTGGGGGACGTCTGCTGCTTGATGATGCTGCATAATTGTTTGGGATGGCTTCTTGCCTTATCTAGCTGCGAGCTGAAGAAGGAGGCTTTTGCTTTGAAGAGTTGTTTCTTATACCAGTTTCTTACTTGTTGTAGGAGGGTGAGGTGTGAGGATGAGGAGTCGTGTCAACATCCTCTCTCAGCTAGTCTGAGGTGTTTCTTTTTTACATTTAGCTCCTTATTGAACTAGAAGCATGATGGGTGGTTCCTGAGTCTCTTGAGTTTTAGTGGGGTGACTTGGTTGAATACGTTAGACATCGTTTCTTTGTAGTTTGTTGTTAGGTCTTCTACAGAGTGTAGGTTGTTAAAGATTAAGAGACAAGAGTTGAACCTTGCTGGTAGTTTGTATGTGTTGATTTGTTTAGTATTCCTTGCCCAGTGTTTAGGTCTACAGATCTAACCTTTGATTTCTTTGTGTTTTGATGCTATATGGAAGAATTTGATTTGGTGGTCTGGCCCTTCTACTGGATGGATGGAATCTAGGCTCAGGGAGTCAGCATTGGCTATTAGCAGGCCCAAGATGGATCCCTTCACATGTCCGGTCGTTGCACTGTTGCGTAAGGTTGTTGCTTTCCAGAAAGTGTGCAGATATGTTATCAGAGTGTTGTTGGTGTTGTTCCAGTGTATGTTGAAGTCCCCTAAGTGTATGTTGTTGTTGTCCATGAGGGATTCTTGTGGGATGAGGTCTATTAGCTGTTCTGTGAGAACTGCTGGTCTCCTGGGAGGTGATAGATGATATGGAAATTGGTTGGTTTTGTGCCCATTGAAGTGAGGTCTTAAAATTGTTGATTTGCAGTTTGTTCCTATCAATTACTGCTACCCCTCCTGCATATCCCTGTTGAGACGCTTTATGGTGAAGCCAAAGGGGATTAAGAGGTCTATCAGGTGTGCAGTGAAATCATTAAGCCAGATTTCTGTGAGAAATCCAGTATCAATTTTGTGTAAGATAATCTCTTCAGCTATTTCTGAGTTAAGTTTGGCTGTTGATCTGCAGTTACCAAGCATGCATTTGAGACTCAATTTGGTGATCTTGTTGTTGGTCGGGGAGTACTGGTATGCTGATGACATGTTTAGCCCTCTTTGGAGTTGTTATTTCCATCTCAGCCATTTGGTACCTAAGGTCACCAGTACCTTCTGTATTCCTTGGAATGAACGCCTTTTATTGGTTGCACTGTATGATTCCAGCAGGACATCTGTTTCTTCTTATGAGAGCCTGTTCTAGGCTCACACTGGTCTTATGTCAGGTAGTTTGGCCTTCTAGGCTGTGTTCCTACGGTTGCATTTGTTGCATGTCAGCTTGTTGTGGGTAAAGTTATTAGAGATGGCTTTTAATTCCAAGATTAAGTTGTCATGCTTGTTTTCTATTTTATTAAGAATCGGCAGTAGTATCAAAGAGTTAGGGTCGCAGCATGGGCTTGTAAAAGCATTTGCAGTATTTGGAGCAGGTTGGTTCCGGGGTGGGGTGACTGGTTGAACTAGCGATCATGTGTGTGGGCGTAGTCTCATTTGTTAGTGTAAGAGGAAAGTGGGGGTTGTTGTTATATAGCCTCTAGGGGTAATCAGGGTGTAAGGAGAAGTTGATCTAGAGGAGGAATGAGTGGTTGACCTTGGGTTAGTGGTTATGGTTACAGCCTCATGTGTTAGCATGGGAGAGGCTTCTAGGAGTACCACTGGCTGGAGGGTGTGAGTGTTGGTTTAGGTTTGGATTTTATGTATTGGTGGAGGAGTGAGAAGTCTATGAGTGTCTAGAGTCATATGGGAAAAGGGTACCACAGGAGGCTTTGATTTGTGGTAAATATTTCCATGTCTTCGTGCAGCTTAGGAATGTGTTGGGTTGTTTGGTACTTGAGGGGCTCTGGACAGTTGAGTGAGGTATATTCTCTTCCGTTAGTTTAGGAATTGTATTGAATTTTGCGGGCGTAGAGTACCATGCTGTGTTCTGGTCGGTTGTGTTCTCTCTAGTCTCTTCCAGTCAGGATGCAGATGTGCAGGGAATGTTGATTAGCCCAATTTCTTGTTGTTGTGGTGGATTTTTGGGGAAGGAATAGTACGGATTAATGGGTGGTAAGATTGGTGTTTAAGGGTTACTTTTGAGGGAGCGGCGTTATAATGGGGGATTGGGTTTCCTTGTTTCTGTCTCCTATGGGGCTTCTGGTGTGGGCAGAAATGTGTAAGCTATGACTGACCTCCCCCCTTTGTATTTGAGAGCAAATGAGGGTACTGAAGTGTTGCTTGTTACTTCACCTGTGAGGGAATTGTAGTGAGGTGATGGGGGCCTACCGCTAGGAATTGTTGTTTTCTCAGTTTATATATAGTCGGAAGAGAGATTTACTCCTTCCTTCGCTTATAGAGAGATTGCCACATAGGGGACTAGTGCAACTTATTGCTTCAGATCTTGTGCCTCTCCCCTGATGTTATATGCCAGGAAAAATGTTCCTTCTATTTTGAGTATGCTGTGTAAAATGTGTCTATGTGAGGCCTCTAGGTGTGTCCCAGGTGTCGTCGGTCATGTAAGTATTTTGGGACTATGGCCCGTGTCAAGTCAGTGTAGTCCAAGACAAGTAGGCAGCTTGATTAATCAGGTGGTGGCGGGTGAGTGTTTATATGAGTAATGTAGTATATCCCACGTCATATAGGTCACATAGATGTTCTTGGCATGGGGTGATATAGGTCACGTAGATTTTCTAGGTATGTGGGACTATTTGGGTAGTGTCCAGGATACTGAGGTTAATGGCCATCAGTGCTGGTATTGTGACAGATGGGAGACAGGTCACGTATGTCTATCTCATAAAGGCTTACATCTGGTCTGTATCTACCAATATGAGGGTAAGGTTTGGTTAGTGATGCAACATTCTCCTCGGGGGTTGGTCTCTTGCTCTTGGGATATTGTCTGCCTGGATGTTTCTGTTTTGTTCAAAGATGACGTTCTACAACAATTCCACGCCCCGCCCACCGCCCCGGCACATAGATTTGACATTCTGCCAGTAGATTGTCCAATCCAAGATAAATATTCTACACAGAACATATATGACCCCAGTTGGGTTCCATAAAGCATGTTTAACTGATATGTTGAGTGTTGCCACTGTAAGTCGTCAAGGGTACATTACTATATCTGCTCTGATTTCTACATTAAAAACAGCTTTTGCTCTACAATTTGGAAGCCCTTGGAAAAATGTGTGCATTTAATACCCGTCTTACTCATGCGCTATCTATCCTGGGTAAGATTATTCTGTCTCGGGGTATTCTTAAGAATAAAAACTGTCATTCAACATCCTCTGTGATGCATCTCTCAAAACTATAGCTGGCTGATGGAACGAAATTGAAATCTGTTCATTGCCTCCTCCTCTGTCTTCTCCATCCGAGTCCTCAGAATACAAGCCGGGGGCTGTGACCAGGAAGAGCTGGACTCTGAGTAGTCAGGAACAGCAGTAAGTGATCACTGCATTCAGCAAGTGCTGGGGGACAGCAGTGTGCTCTGTGATGAAATAAACTCTAAAGTCCTATTGGTCCAAAGCAGGCAAACAATGGTTGTAGGTTGAGGTTATGTAACAGAAGGTGCCCAGCCTAGAGCTGCATGGGAGATTGTTCTATGTGATTGTGTGTTTATAATAAGCACCTAGTGGCATAAGATTACTTCACCCAACCCCTTGTCTTACAGCGCTCTTTAATAATCCTCTGTAGCATAATGTGTCTTTTGTTTCCAATTAAGAGATTAGGGAACATGCATACACAATTATAGCTGTCCCTTGACTTATTATAGTTTTAACCAACACATGTGTGACTGATGAGATGTCATTTCTTATTTCAGTAGTTTGTGCGCCCAATTGTGTTTTTTGTTCTTTGTTGTTGTAAGTGGGGATTTTATGTTAAGTTTTTTGTTCATGGGGATTTTATTATTTAATTATGTCCTGTCGAGAAAACTGGATTTAGATTTCATTTTGTGTATTTTTGCTTTCTTACCTTTAGTTTAGTAAGTTTGCAATATATATCAATGAATAGTTTTGAAATAAAAAATGAAATAGACTAATTCTCTCACCTTATCCTGGAGTACAGATCAGTGTACAAAGTCAAGACAAAGAAACCGAAAGAGAAAATTCTGGTTGAAACAGAACACTTAGGGGCATATTCTCAAGGACTAATCGCCGATTGACCGGCACCTTAGTGCCGCAAAAGTGGCGACAGATCCATCGCCCCATTCTCAAGCTGGTGCAAACTGCTGACATTGCCAGTTACCCAGTGATAGCTGGCGCAAAAAACATCGCCACGGATGAGAGCGACAACTAACACTAATGATATGCAGAGTAGGCGTTCCCGTGCAAAAACACACGAAAACACCACTCCGCGATATTCTCAACGACCAGCCAGATCTGCGCTGCGACCCAAAAACAGGCTATAAGGCGCATTAGCAGCAGGGACTTAACACCTGCCTTCTACTGGTGTAAAGCAGGAAGACAACCTGCAGCATGAGAGGGAGCCCAGCCCAGAGCCACATCTGAAGACCAACACATGTTATGGAGCCACTGACCATGCAGCACGGAGACCCAAGAGGACCACAACACCCACCGCCACCACCCCCCTGCCCCCCAGACTATCACCGAGGCAGCGCAGAACAAGACAGCTGACCTCCCGAAAACGGCATGGCCCCTCAGCCACACAATTGCAGAATGTGGGGAGAGGTGGGAACCAAGTATGTGCGAAGGAGGCAAGTCACCCATCAATAAGAATGTACACAATGCCAAGTGTGGCGGTGATGTGCTGGACTGACTTCAGTATGCAGAGCACAGACATGTCCATGTGGACATATACTGATGGTGTGTGTAGTGTTGTGGACAGTGGACGCAACCATGCCACCTCAGGCAGTGGGGAAGACCCCGGTCATGTAGCTGTGTCGTCCCCCCCATAAACGTAAGCGGAGTGGGCAGGGCCGGCGTACGCGAAGCCAGCGTAGGGGTGTGAAGGATTTGCCCGGGGCTCTGGGCATGGTTCAGTCCTTGCCTGGACAAGGAAGTAACTAATGAGTGTGTCACTGTTGTAGTGTCGGCGCCACCCAGTCCGCAATCAACAATGTTGCAATGTAGCATGCACCCGGAGGGCGGGCTCGCACGAACGGGGAAATGAAGGAGCGCAAGACCGCTCTGAGTCTTGGCTCATACATGCCAAGTGTTGTGTGTATCTGTGTTGCCGCAGCATGAGCCAAATGCCTAGCCTTAATCGCAGCACGAGTTCAGCCAGGCATGAACTCTACATCTGTGTCCGCCCTATCCTTCCCACAGGCCTACACTCACGTGGCCGCCCACCTTCAACGGCCAACATCACAGTGTCGTTGTCAGGCTTGTGGACATGCGCAGACAGGCATGACAATGGTGTGCCATAGGAGTGCAAGTGATGCAACCGCCCAGCGCACACAGGTAAATTGGCTCGGGGGAGGGAGGAGCAGCTGTGAGGCAACGTAACACACAATGATGCCGCTCATTTGCCACATGCAAGACATGTCAAACTTGAATCCCAAAGTCGCATACAGCCCACCCCACCCCCAACAAGCCACTTCACATTTTCTGACTGCAAGCAGATGAGAAACCAACATTAGGGATGAAAGCTCCTTTGTCTGGACTATCAGGCCGAAGCACATCTGCACCTCCGACCTAGGAATTGCATGTGCCCGGCACCCCCTGACAGATACTAGAGCAGCTGACGGTTGACTCCCAAACTACGCACAGCCTGACGAAAGACCAACGTATACACACCACACACACAGAAGTCCTTGCTCGAAGTTATCTTGCATGGAATGGCCTTCACACTTACTCCCACACCATCCCAGGCATACAACCGTTGCACACTAAAATAACCCATTGATCCGAGCTGTGGCATTTCATCCACAGAACTGGCGCAGGTCAGAACAGTGCCGCTTCGACCAGAGCCACTGACGCAATGGCAGAACATCCCAGACACTTGCACAACCCCTGTCAGGTGGAACTGTACAGTGCACGTATGCTGCGTTTACTGGGGGCACTGCCATTGGCAGTGCTGCGATCAGTTACCGGCTAAGCTTCCACCTTGCCAACGTCACCTGCGTTCAGCCTGTGTTGCATTGTCGATCGTGCATACTCGAGTGGCCCATGGATGTCTGCCTATCCAATAGGACGGTAGCTGAACTGGATCTTGACATGTGTGTGCGCCCCCTGTTGGCCCACGACCAGGAGTGTCACCGTGATACCCATTTATGGGATGCCTTGATACTTGGTATGCATGCTGGCACCTGGACCTGGGAGATTGCACAACTCCTCGTGTGCAGTGACCACATTGAACTGCTCCCCTATTGGGATGTAGTGCTAATTGGTGAAAGGGGGTGGACGCAGCACATCTGTCCGGACCTGCTAATGGATCGCCTCGCCGTCCTGTTTGATGAAGTCGACAACGACCTCATGATGGAAATGATAGCCTACGGAGCTGTAATCGCTTTCATGGACGAGTAACTACGTACCTGCAGCCACAACAGATTGGAACCCATTGCACATGTCCCAACACCTTGTTGCATCTTGTAGATCTGGTCACATATCCCACGACAACAGTGGACATGGCTGCATTCGCCTGGACTCCGAATACATGAGCAGACAACAACGCGGGTTGACACACACCTGTGAAGGGTGAGGTACTCCCCCGGAGTGGACAGCGGCGCTTGGCAATGTTCCTCATATTCCTGACACACTGCTGCATTGGTCCGCATGTTGTGGCACTTCTCTTGCCCGTACTGGCACGCATATGCTAATAAAGTCTACGCACCTTCACTTGTATTCAACTGTGATGAGTGTTGATTTGAATGACAATGTGTGTCTCACTGCCTATCTGGGTCACGGCCAGACATGCGCATTGGTAGCATTACCCAGAGAGTACCCTTTTGTGGAATCACTGTCCCTACATTCATCCATACTTTCATACTTGATTTGTCATAGCCACGACACATCTGTGTGAATCAGAATGTTTTTTTCGCATTCAGTGGAGTGTTGAAGCTGGAGCAGTACAGGGCCATGTACACCCCACTTTACATTGTTGCCCCATGGAGGGCCAGCCAGAGTCCATTAGGGATTGACAAGTTCATCGGAAGAGGCAGACTTCAGTCCGCAGTGTGATTGCTGTGTCATTGGTAACCAAACCAAATATGGCAGTCCCTGTCGAGGTCCAAGGTGAGTGTCACCGAGTGTATCGGGGGACAGTGGAAGGTGTTAATCCAGGGCATGATTAAGAGGGCAGAACCAAGCTGAAACAGGCCATATGGCGGAGATGAATGCTACCACTTCATTCTTACCACAAAGCCAGATTCATCATCATCTTCTTCCTCTGATGTGTCAGGTGCCTCACATGTGGGTGGTGGTGTTTAGTCTGCATCACTGTGTGGCACTGACACTTCAGGGGGTGGAGATGTGGATGGAGTAGTAGCAGCAGCATTCATCCCCGCCAGGCCTTGTGGCGGCAATGCCATGACGAGGATCTGCAGGGCATGGAAGATCACAGCTACATCTCGCTGGTGTGCAGCCGTGGCAAACATTCTTTCCGCCTGCATCCGCTCCATGTTCAACATGATCCTCCGCATGTGTCCCAACTCCCAGCTGGCATCGCTGGAGCCACTCTGACTGGACAGTTGTTCTTGGCTCAGAGTCATGACTCCAGCAATGTCAGCCATGGATTGTTGGAGAGCATGGAGCGGACAGTGGCTGTCCGTTAGGGACTGTAAGTGGTCCCTGATGGGACGTAGACACCCACGTATGGCATCTAGTTTGGCTGCCATGAGGTCAAACCCCACCCACAGCTGATCAGCCATCTTCTCCTGGATCCCAAACACACGGCGTTGGAATGCCATGTGTTGGTCGTGGGGGTCCTGGGAGACAGCAGTGGTGGTGGGTGCTTCCTGCTGTGTGGTCTGTGCAGGGGGTGGGGTCTCCTCGATGCAGCTGGGCTGCACTGCTCCTGGAGGTGGGGTGCCGAAGCTGTCCATGGGCTGTTGGAGGGCATCGGTGTCGATGTTGGGGGGGTCCTCTTCATCATCAGTGCTGAATTGCTGGGTCTGCTCTGCAGGAGGTGTTGATTCTCCCTCTGCAATGTGAAGGGGAGATGCAGATTGACATTGTGTTCACATGTATGTTGACGCATTGGACAAGTTTACTTGCAGACTGCATGACAATATACATTGTGACTGTTTGTGAGGAGATGCCTATGTGATGCGGGACAGTTGACATTTCTACACTACAGGGATGTGAGGTTGTACTTGTACGTTGTCATCTCACAGTTTCCTGCTATGCCAAATGCGAATGGCCATTTTCTACACACAAGCGGCGGGAGTTGTGTCCTCTGTTCTGTTGTGAAAGTGTTGCAGTTTGTACCACATTGTTATCAATGTTGAGGTGCTCTGATTCTTATGTGTGTGTGCAGCATTGTGGGTGTGTTGCCCCTTCAGCTCTGATTTGGCTGGCCCATATCCCTTTCAGGCAGTGTGCCTTTGACTTCTGTGCTTATACAGTGCTGAGATGTTGCAGACTTGGGTAACTTGTGCTCTTGGTCGGAGTTGTGACTCTTGGGCATGGTTTGTCCGCAGATGTGCTATACTCAATTGTGCATGTGTGCCATTGTGCCCCTCGCCCCCCCAGTCCCTGGTCGTTACTCACCCTGTTGCTGTTGGTTCAGGTCATGTTGTGCAGTGTCCGGTCCCCCAACTCCTGCCACCGTCTCCCCAATGCTGACTCAGGTCACCACTCCCTCCATCTCATCCAGCTCCTGGTGTGTTGCTGGACTCCCTCCTCCAGTCTGCATTGCTGCTTTCAGGTTGGCTGCGGGTTTCAGCTTGGTTTTGCGCTTCCCATCAGTCCAGCGCTTCTTGCAGTCGTCCACTTCCCTTCTCTTCACTCCGACTGCATTCACCTTGGCCAATATCGACTTCCATATTGGATTTTTAGTTGCCAATGACACATTGGAGGTGATGCACAGTTGGTGGTGGTGTTCTATGACCTCCGTAATGGGGATCTGGTTTTCCTGCGTACTGTAAGGCATCTTCCTCTTCTTCTTCTCCTTGCCCTTCCCTGACCCCGAGGTCCCAGGCTGGTCCTCCGTGGGGCTTGTGGGGTTCTGGTTGTTCTCTGTACTCGCTCCGGCTACCTCCATGGTGCTTCGCAGTTGTTTGTGTTTTGTTTGTGTTTTCTGTTGGCGCTTTTGTGGTGGTTTTTCCCGCCTGACTTGTGGGACTTGCAGGCCTGGCGCTGCTTGTCGCTGTGTTTTTTTTTCGCAGTTGGGCCCATCGCAACTTTTTTCTCGTTCGGCTTTAGATTTTTATCGCCGTCCCGGGGATTTTATCCCGGACATTTGAGGCATTATCAGGTCACTATCGCATGTTACCGCCGTGTTGAGAATGGGGCATTGACACAGAATTATTTTCCCGCGACGGACGGCATATGTGTGATTGCGTTAACCCATTTTGGCGATGATTATCGCACGTTCTTGAGAATATCCCCCTTAATGATGTTGGGCAAATTTACCGCAGGAATTTTAGCTTACACCAGCCCTAAATTGCGAATATGTCTGATTTAGGGGAGTCACTAAATATTCCAGACAAAATACATGTCACTAGTGACTTTTGAAAGGTACAGGCATAAATGTATGTTATTTGTGAAATAAAATACTTCCAGCTGTTCCCGAGCCTGATATTTGCATAGTTTTCATATTGTGGGAAATGTGCTCGTGTAGAAATAGGAAAATTGGCAATTTCTATTTTTTTTTACATTTAACATAAGAAATAGCATTTACTTCAGCTTTGAAATGTATTAGTAGTATGTTCTTTCTTCTTTTACCCCCCCCTGCTCATGGAAATTCGTGTAACTGTCGCAAAGTACCACACTTTCAGCAGCCCTGGCACATGGGCCTCTCAGGTCTGACTGTAGTGGGCTAAAATGTATAGGAAAGGCACTTGCAAAGGCTATAGATCCCACCAAGTTACACATGAGTAGGTGTTACTGTCAACCACATTTGCAAAGGACTGGTACATGTGCAAACCTGACTGGCATATCCATCTTACTGGCCCCAGGGAGATAGGTTGCAAATACTCAGGGGATTATTTTTGAGTCCTTTGCACCGCCGTTGCGTCACTTTTTGTGACGCTGAAGCGGTGTAAAATATGTGCCACGTTGCGTCATATTTACAAAGTGACGCAGCTAAGCAGATGCATCACTTTGTAAAGCCCTGCGCTACATTATACCTGTGTCAGGTATAATGTATGCAGGGTGGGCATTCCCCCATAAAAAAGGGTCGCAGAAGTGGCAAAGTATGAGATTTCACTACCGCAATTCTAGGATGCCACTGCGTCAAAATCTTATGCCTGCCTCACAGCAGTTGTTAGACTGACGCAGGCGCCTTTAACATGGGACTCGCCCATGTGTGATGACCCATTGCTGGTGTAGCGTCACTTTTGCAACACACTCCAGCAATGCGTCATTACTGAGCCTACAGATATGTCAGAAATACTATCTATAAATCCTTACGACATGAAGTGCCATACAGTAAATACGGCACATCCATGGTGTCGCAAGGAGGGCGCACGGAAAAGTGTTGCATCGCTATTTTCTCGCAGCGATGCGACACTTTTCATAAATGAGGCCCTCAACTTATATACACAAAATAACTTACAAACTCATATGTCATATATTTTCCCCCTGCAAATACACTTTTGTAAATCAGTCGTAACTTCCAGTACCATGAGTGACATCTTCTTCCAAGTGTAGGTCAGCCTCTTAAAATCCCTGGGAATGGCAGTCCATTGATCTATGTAAATCAGACTACCGCAACAGAGGTAAGGAAACTGAACTTCAGACCACTATCTTTTTTAATAATCAGGCAGAGGTACTTATGTTTTTGGTACATTTGACATATGGAACAGAAGCCTATGAAAGCCTCTAACTACCCTAACTAGTGTGCACGCCTGCTCCCCAACATACCCAATCACTTTAGAAGTGCATGGTCTCTGAAACCTTTGGAAGCCCTTATACATTTGCACGTCACAGCTGCCACCAACCATTTTAGTTGTGACTGAGGGAGATGCATTTCAGTCGGTGGTCCTATAAATTTAACAATGTTAACGCTACACCCACATACACGTGTGTGTATGACATCCTGAGAGTAACAAAAGTAAACTGCCACAACAGGCCCTACTCCTTCGCTGCACAATCCAGATCCTAAACTGCAATTGACAAACACACACACAACAATACACGTTTCCCATTTTCCTCGTGGGTCAAGCTGTCTATAGCTTTTCATCTTCAATCAATCAATCAGCATTTGTAGAGCACGGCACTGTCGCCCCTAGGGGCATCTGGGCGCTGGGGTGCAAGGTCTCAAATGAAAAGCCAGGTCTTGAGGAAACGGCGGGAAGAGGGAAAAAACCAGATGAGAAAAAGGCAAAAAAGAGGGCAGAAAAATGAGTGAGCAGAAAAGGCAAGATAGAGGACAGAAAAACGAGCAGAAAAGGCAAAACAGAGCAGAAGAGGGACAAACAGAGAGCAGAAAAAAGAGCAGAAGAGGCCAAACAGAGGGAAGAAAAACTAGCAGAAAAGGCAAAACAGAGGGCAGGAAAACAAGCAGAAAATGCAAAACAGAGCAGAAGAGAAGTAGCGGGTGAGCTCCAACACACAGCCATGTCAGCATGTGGTCTGAAAGACACCGAAGCCTTAAAAGACCCAGAAATCTGAAATTATTAAAAGGCTGCCTTGCTCGCTGACACAAAGGGTCTGGTATCAAAGGGTTTTACCCATTATGTGTCTATCGGGAAATTAATTTATACACAAAGGGACAACATCCCTACACTTCCCGAAATTTTCGTTTCCACATTTGACCCTCTCTTGCATTACTGTGAGGCCATCCCATTTATCTCTTCTCCCCACTTCCTCTCTTCCCTCTTTCTTCAAGGCCATTGTATTCACGCAAATAAAATGCACATGTTTTCCAAACATTTTGTTATTTTTTGGGTTTTGTTGCACAGGAAAAGGAAGCAGAATATTGCATACTAGCTCCAATTGCACTTCTTCCTATACACATCCAGTTTGCTAATGTAAGTGACTTTTCATTTGCTGCCATCTGCCCTGTGGAGGAGCAGGAATGGAGGAACACCCTTTGGAAGCAAAACAGGGACAGGCTGGATTATTCATTCATCCCACAATTAGGACACAAACCAATAATTGCCCAAGTATGCAGAATTAATATGCAGTAAAGAAAAGATTGTGCAATTGGCTGGGTCAAAATGGATGTGTGTGTGCGTGCGTGTGTGTGCATGTACTAACGCACCGTAGTAGGGCCCCTATGCCTACTCCCTGCAATGGAAATTTCCTAGGTGCCAGAGGATTAAGGATTAGGATCAATTCCAATTTAACAATTACAATGCAACCCATTTGGCCACACAGTGAATCTTTGAGTCAATAGATGGGATTAAGTATAAGTTTATTACAAATTGAAAGCCAAACGGATATAAATCAGCCTCAGAAACATAGTATAAAAATACAGAATCACTAATCCGAAACGCCGGACAAAATTAATCCTCAATAACAGAAAGCAAATGAGAAATTCCGTAGCCACAGTACAAAGAATGAGAAACCAAGTCTGGTGATTAGATTGCAAGTTTTGGTCTTCCTACCTATGATGCATGAGGGAAATCTAAATCTCCTTAACTAAACCTGCACTGATTAGTCCTAAATGAGGACACCCTAATTAGATCCAATAAAGTAGAAAGGTGTCAGCATAGCAGAACCTCTGTAGAAGTTCACTATAGGAAGAATATTGTATAGCATGAAGCCACACACCAGAGATGACGCAAAGAGGTCTGTACCTCTCACAGTCTAAAGGGAATCTAAATAAAGCTAAAGCGTGTTTCTTAATTATACCCACAGAAAGAACCTTCAAGAATCTCATATAAAAGGTCTTATTATTTCCCACCTTCAAACAGTATATCTTGGCAACTACACTCTCGACTCCCTTCCTTTGGTCCACACATACAGAACGCCCTTGTATTCCTCTTGTCTCCTCATTCCCCACAGCCAGTAGTCCTCCCTTCTTTCGTTAGGCTTCTTACCATTGCCAAAAGTACTCCTTTCGTGCTTCCCTATCTTTTTCACACAACATGTCTTTCTCTATTCATTAGTTCATACAACTGCACATGCAGAGGAGAGAAAAACATTGCATCCAAAGCAAACGTTCACGTTGAAAGTTATATATTGCGAAATCCAAATCCTTAAGGCCTTTGGTCAAATCAATATAGCAAGCATCTCAATACATGTTGTAACTGCGTGATTACATATACATATACGGTCACAAGGTAAATGTAGAATATTCAAATGAATACATTTCCAGTTATAATGTAAATGCAAAGTTGTAATGTATTGCAAAGTATTATTCAAATGGGTACGTCAATATACAAGGATTAATAATGTTATCCTAACCACACATATGCAGATATATGAGAACTGCTATTCATTTGTTACTTTAAAAGGAAACGTCATTATGCACACTCATTTAAATGTCGAGATTACACTGTAAATGCACTTTCTGTATCAATTCAAGTGCACTACATTACTTTAATAATGTTAAATCCTACAAATACATAAGGTCATATGTAAACATATATGTGGCCTAATAAAACGGGAAAGGATGGAGCCAAAATTATGGTGCTCCAAGTGTGTGTGTGTCCTCTAAGGTGTCAGTAAAAAATTAATGTTTTGAGACCGTAATTTGGTTGCAAGACATTCATACATACCTCTGCGAATCAGTACTAGGAAGGGACACCCTAAATACGCCCCTTCCAATTAGCCGATTCGCAAACCCAAATTGTAATTCGGTATCAGGTTGCAGAATCGCAATTTGGCTTTTTTACATTTGCAACAATATTTTTGCTGTCACAAACAGCCTGATTCTGGACCTCAAAAAAGGTTTTGTACAAATAGCCCTAGATGTTCTCTGGCTGGTAAAATGTGGCGTGTATTCCCTCAGCCCCCAAATCTACCGGACATCAGGGGGGAAGACCCAAGAACAGCAACATGCAGAGTATCACATGCAGTAGCAATTTTGCCAGAATGTTGGGCTTTATTAAATATTGTTCTACAAAAGTATCGTAGTCAGAATTTCGAGTACCAAAATAACGTGAAGGTATAAATCTATAGATAAGAATAGATTTCCAATACTTAATTCCACATACATGTATATCCACCAGGTAGATATGTAATTAAGAATAGTAAATCTATTCTGACCGACTCCAGCCTTACACTGCATCCAAAACTTTGAGATCTTCTGATGCTCGTATATTTCAGATTCCTAGGATCTGATGCTCCAGAATGAGAGGGCAATCCTTTTGTTTCTTGGTGGCCAAGACTTGGAACAATCTTCCTTTCGTGTCCCCCACGCCCAAAGAAGGAACAGACACGGGCGGACGGGGAAACACGTCTTTATTTTCTTACATCGGGCGCGAACTGCCCACTTCCTCCTGTGACTCCTCCCCTTCCTTCCCCTGCCATGCCTGACCTTGGGGCGAGACCAGGGCAGGCATGACGACATGACATCTCCCCCTTTTGTATTTTAAATGTTCACCGTTTCTCTCAGAGTTCTTCGATGAGTCGAATGGGTTTCCGAATGTCCCGTCGCGGTCGGCTGGGCCGGGAGTGACTGTGGGGGCACTCTCTTCTCAGCTCATCTGCCTCCGACACCCGTGTGGGTTCTTCATGGCTGCTTTCTTCTTGACTTGACACATCCGTGTCCCAGTCCGATCTTCGAACCCGAGTGTAGGCTGTCGGGTTGCACCTTTTGAAGTGTGACACGTTTCTGGTCGTTCTCTTGCTTCTGGACTCGGCTGTAATCATAGTCCCATTCCTTCTCGTTACTTGTAGTGGGTGATTGTGGTAGCGGCTGTCTGCTTTGGATTTCCTTTCTTGTCTCACCAGCACCCAGTCGCCTTCTCGGATGTCAGATGTCTTGGCGTGTCTGCGGTGGTCTGCATATTCCTTCATTTTCGCCTTCTTGGTTCGATCCAGTTCGACCAGCGTCTCGTGGTCTGACGTCGTGGGCCTGTATTGTGTGACAGCATCTGTGGTTGGTATCCGAGTGCGAGGAGTCCGCCCGAGCATCAGGGTGGCCGGACATTGGTTTGTGGTGCTGTGTGGGGTGGTCCTGTATGCTCGTAGTACTTCGTTTAGTGCTGGCTGGATGTCGCGGTGAGTTAGCTCAGCTTGCTGCATCGTCTTTTTGATGGTGGCCATGAATCGCTCCACCATCCCGTTTGCCTGTGGCCATAGGGGGGTGATTTTCCGATGTTTGAAATTAAGATGTCTGGCGAAATCAGCGAAATCTTGTCCGTTGAACGGCGGGCCATTGTCAGTCTTCACCACTGTGGGGATGCCCCATGCGGCGAATGCTTCATCGATTGCAGGTATGACTGTTGTCGCTTTTGTGGAGGAAATCTGGTGAGCGATGGGAAAACGGAAATATTCATCCATGATGACGATGATGTACTTTCCCGACTTCAGCGGGCCAAAGAAATCAACAGCTACATGTTGCCAGACGCCATCTGGGAGGTCCAACATTTGCAGAGGGGCATGTGGTTCTTCTCGCCCTACTAGTTGACAGTGTGGGCAGTCTCGGAGTGTGGACTCCACCATCTGGTCAAGGGAAGGGAACCAGACACGCTCTCGCAGCGCTTTCTTCGTGGCTACTACCCCTCGATGTCCTTCATGTGCCAGATTTACAGTTCCCTGTCGCAGCTGGTTAGGGATGACGATTCTCTGACCTCTTAGTAGCAGGCCATTGTCGCTAATGGAGAGTTTGTCTTTGACGTGCTTGAACGCCACGAGTTCTTGCCTGTTGATGGTGTCGCTCATCTTCGGATCTTCTAGATGGCGCCATGAGTCAGTGCGAACGCGATGTATGACATTTTGGATTGTGGCGTCGTTTGCCGAGGCCTCGATGATGGCCTCGAGTGGAACGGCTGGTGGGCAGGCTCGGTCAATGACGAAGTGGAGATATTCTTCAGCCACGGAGTGGCGCGCCCGCGTCAGAGCCTGTGAATGTCGAGAAATGTAATCTGCCGGGTTCTCCGCCTTCCCCGGTTTGTGAATGATGGTATACATATAGTCTTTCAGGCGGATGCCCCACCGTTCGATTCGCGGGGACATCTTCGCCTTGGGGTTCCCAAAGATGGTGATGAGCGCCTGGTGGTCGGTGATGAGTGTGAAGTGTTTGCCGTACACAAAGAGGTGGAAATGCTCACACGCCCACACGACTGCCAGGCTTTCTTTTTCCGGTTGGGAATAAGCTTTTTCTGTGTCCGTGAGGCTGCGGCTGGCATACGCGACTATGTGGCGTTGGTCCGCTTCATCATCATATTGCGCCAGGATGGCACCTAGTCCGACGGGGCTGGCATCTACTGTGATTTCAGTCTTCCGTTTGGGGTTGAAGTATGCGAGGTTGATGGCTGAGCTCACGGCGGCCTTCATCTTGTGGAACGCATGGTCACACGCAGTCGACCACTGGAAGCTGTGCCCTTGACGAGTGAGTTCTCTGAGAGGGTAGCTGATTGTGGCGTAGTCCTTAATGTACCGGGCGCAGTAGCTGGCCATCCCCAGGAACGAGCGAACGTCATTGACGTTAAGTGGTTGTGGAGTGTCTGATAATGCTGATACCTTGTCGGGGTGCGGTCTCATGCCCTCCTTTGAAAAGATGTGGCCGTAGAACTTGAGGGTCGACTTGTGAAATTCACATTTGTCCTGATTGAGGGTGAGGTTAGCGGAGAGTAGGGCGTGACAGACTCGGTCTAATGCTTTGTCGTGATCTTTCTGGGTCTCACCGAATACCAAGATGTCATCGCTGTAGTTAAAGGCATTCGGAATGTCTTGTATCACTCGTCTGACAGCCTCTTGGAAAATCTCAGCGGCAGAGGAGATCCCAAAATTGAGGCGTTTGTACCTGAAGAGTCCTTGGTGTGTGGTAAATGTAGTGATGTAACGTGAGCGTTCATGTAATTCAAGTTGGTGATATCCCTTGTTGAGGTCTAATTTCGAAAAGACCGTCGCTCCGTTCAGGCGTGTGATCATGTCACTGATGTGGGGTCCTGGGTGCCGCTCCCGTTCGATGGCTGTGTTTGGGGCTCGCATGTCAACACACAGGTGTACTTTGTTGTCTTGGCCTCTCTTGGGTACTACCACTACCGGTGACACCCACGGAGTGGGTCCAGTTGATCTTTCAATGATGTCTGCTTGTAGTAGGTCTTAGAGTTCGTCATCTACCGCTTGTTGTAAATGAAAAGGCACTTTCCGGTGATGCTGTGCCACCGGCATCACTTGCTCATTGATGTGCAGCTTGACTTTGAAATGGGCGAGCTTCCCTAGGCCATTGAACAGTTTTTGGAATTTGTTGATGATGTCAGGCGAGTCGTCTACTTTGTATAGGATCTCGACTAGCTTCAGTCATTCCGCCGTTGGTAAACTGAGAAGGCAGTCTGCTGTTTCCGGGCCTTCGATCACGTGAATTTGCGCTTGGATTTTCCTGTCCTTGTAGGTTAGCGTGGTGCGAAATTGGCCTAGACATGGCAATGGTTTTCTGGACATCCACGTGTAGACAAGCACTGCAGCTGGCTCTAGTGTCGGCTTCGGATTCATGCTCTGGTATTCGGTGGCGCAGATGTAATTGAGCGATGCGCCTGTGTCTAAAACAAATTTGGCGGAGTGACTTCCTATTCGGATGTGGAGTCGTGGGTACTTCTTCAGTCTGTCTGGGTCTGCCACCATGCATACGTATTCATCACTGTCTTGTGATATGGAAGTGAGGGAGGACGACTCCCTGGAAGTTGAGCGCTGGGATCGGTACGAGCTATGTGATTGGGTACTGGATCTTGATACAGCTCTTGCATGGTGACGTGATCCTGTATTCTGTTTGGTCTGTCTCTGTCTTGGTTCCGTGCGACGGGCTTGACAGGCGGCTTCGAAGTGGTTGTCTTTTCCACATCGGTGGCATTGTTGCCCGATGGCTGGGCATGGACCCGTATGAGGGTAGTCTTGGCCACACCGGTAGCATTGTGAAGGTTGTCTACGGGAGTGGCTGTTCTGTGTCCCCCGGCGGGGTGACTTCATGCGAGGCGCCTTGGAAATCTTCCCGATGTGTGTCGGTCTGGGCGATGCCTCGGTTCCGCGTGTGAGGGCACGCGGAGTGCTTGTTCCTTTTTTTCAGTTTTGCTGGCCTCCATTTTCTTTGCGTGCTCTTCAGCTTAATCATTAATACAGGTGAGTTCTTCTATTTCATCTAGGGAGTAATGTTTCTTCAGAAGTCGGCGTCGTAGTGATTCTGATTGACATCCGTCAAGGATACGTAGACATAGCGCATCTTCTGTGTTGAAGTTGTCGAACTCACAGTGCCGAGCTAGACGCTTGAGGTGGGAGATAAAGTCACCCATGGGCTCATCTCGCTCCTGGGACGCAAGGTTGAATGTGTAGCGCTCATAGTCTAGGTTCCGTTTGGGAAGGAACTTCTTATTCAGTGCTTCTCTCACACTCACGTATGATGCAGCATTGGCCGGTGGCAGGTCTTTGATAATTTGTCCAATGTCCTTGCCTACAAGGTTGCGCAAGGCTATGAGCTGTTGGTCGGGGTCACAGTCTTGTGACCCCTTCATGAAGTCCTCAAAGTCCTCAAGCCAACTCTTCCACGCAGGGCCCATGCTGTTACCAGACGTCAATGGTAGTGGCTCAGGGGGGCGCAGGTATGAGACTCCCATGGGTATCGGACCAGGCGGTGGGGCATTGTGTGCTGGGCCAGGCGCAGCTTGCTGTGAAGAGTCGGGGTCTGACATGTTGCGGTGCGGTGCCACTGAGCTTCAGTGATGTCTGCAGACACTTAGCGTTACTTTTGCAGGCCTCGGGAGTCCTTTTTGGGGGTTTAGGAGGGTTTTTTGGGGGTTTGCCTGACTCCAAAATGGCCGCCGCGTCAGGACCAAGCTTAGTCAATGCAGCGTGCCTGACTTCAAAATGGCCGCTGAGGGGGACTCATGCAGGCATGCTTTACTTCTCACAGGGGCATTTCATACAGCTTACCCCTATTTGCGCGTCGCTCCAATCATGGGGTCGTGATTCTGCCTCCTTTAGTTTGTTTTTGCTGCATGCACGCGCTGACCTCCGTTTCGCGCTCTTCCTGCCAGTTTGGGCGCTCCGCTCGCGGCAGCGTGCTTCTTGTGCCTTGCAGGAGTGAGGGAGGGGGTGCCTCTGCAACCCACCCTCGTCGCCAGTTTTCGTGTCCCCCATGCCCAAAGAAGGAACAGACACGGGCGGAGGGGGAAACACGTCTTTATTTTCTTACATCGGGCGTGAACTGCCCGCTTCCTCCTGTGACTCCTCCCCTTCCTTCCCCTGCCATGCCTGACCTTGGGGCGAGACCAGGGCAGGCATGACGACCTTACACTTCCCTCCAGCACTCCTTTATCCTGGTGATGAGTTGCTGAAAGGGCTAAACGGGAAAGGAAGGTGTCTTAAGTACTATAAAGCAAAGGGAGAGGCAGACAGCAAAAGAAGAAACAAACCTTCTCACCAGGGTGCCTTTTACCTGAAATAAATGTCAATGTGTGCAGTTGGTTAACCAGCAAATCTAAAGGCTGCTAGGAAGCCAGTATGAGGCTTCATGGTGAAAAAGATTTATTCGTTTTGAGAGGTAATGTAAGGGTGTTATCAGCGGATAGCCTTCTTCTAATGGAAATGTATAGAAAAAAAGGTTTGCATTAGGTGCAGTCTATTTGCGTATTACTAAAAGTATATATTCTTAAAGTAATTGTATCTTATGCACTAAAACTCTTTGCACATTTTGCGGCAGTCTATTTTATGCTGAATGTCATACAATATTTCGTATAAGTACACGACAATATTTATCACCGCGTGAACCATGATTCTGTTCTGTGACTGTCTGGCTACAAAAACAGAGATCTACAGTGATTGCATTAACCAACCAAGCTTTCATAACTTATAAAAAAGTGCATTTTCCACAGATTACTTTAACTTGCATTTATTTTCTATTAACGTCATGTGCATTATATTTTATATGCATGTACCTGAAGGTGAAAGGTCAACAAAATAGTTGCAGAATATTTTCACTTTAACTACTTCTCTGACCCTGCCCGCAAACTCCCTGACCCCACCCCCAATGGTCTCAGGATCACGGTTCCCATACTGTTTTTATGCACTTCAACAGATGCTGACACCAAGGCAGTTTGGCTCTCCCATAACTACCAAAACTGAGTGGTTCTGAAAAAATGTTTGGGAGTTAGAGGCTCACCAGACAAGAGAGTAAGTCCGAGCTAAACATGCTCTAAAAAATAAAGAACAAGTGATTTGCCCAGAGCAGGAGATCCAGTACGGGTTATGCAGCCTCTAGACTACCAATCATTCCACAGGCTGGGAGTTGAAGAGCTAAATCATAACACCTGTCAGCAAGAGGTGGTTTCAGAGACAAACTGTAGTTCTTGATGATAGGCCTATGGAGGAAGAGAGAAGGGCAAGAGAGAAAGAGAAGCTTTTGTTCTTTTACTCACATTTTTACTAAAAATATGATTAAACAGGTCAGAAGAGCAAAGAAGAAGTCAGAGCCTAAGCACACAGCGGGCAGTAAGCCTGGCATGTTAACCCCTTTAATTGAGAGTTTCAAAGAGTAAGGGTGAAAGACAGTGTCCATGCAAAAGTGTGCTAACACATATTCATATTCCAGTAGAGGGCATCGGAGTAAAACCATCACACCGCCAGCTCTATTTACAGTTTTTTTCTGTATGTCACCACCAGAAAAAGCTTGGCAGTGAGGGACGGAAAAAAACAATAATAACCCCCACACCCTGGAAGAAAACTTCTAGGGTGTGGGGGTCATTAGCATTTTTTTTCAGAAACAAACTACCTTCTTGGGAGTTTGTATCAAACAAAAAACGTTAGAAGTTTAGTAACCGGCCAGCAAAATCGAATGCGACCATCCACCAAACCTTTTGTACTTTGAAGGGAACTACTGTGACAGCGGTTCCTTTTAAGGTACACAAATGACTCCTGGGCTGGCATTTCTAAATTTGAGGGACGGAGTACCACCAGGAAGGTGAAGGTAATGCCTCCGCCACCCTGATGGACTGTACTCCGTATGTCAGCCTCTAAATTGACCCCTAGATCCCAAACTTTATAGAGTGAAGCAGGTCGCAGATAAAAAAGATGGAAAGTCTGTTTTTGTACTTTATGAATGGACGAGATAAAGACTTTGACTAAAGGTACTAGACTCGATGGTTTATGAGTGGGTAGCATCTTAGCGTGAAATCCATGGGAATAATAAAATGGTGATGATGTCAAAGAACTATGTAGTGGAAAACTGGAAATACTTACTACAAAATAGGAGGGGATTAGAGAGGAGTAAGAATGGGTTTAGGGAAGAGCATGCTAATACAAACACCTGCACATAAAAGAGTAAGACTATTGCCATTCACAAACTAGACTAACTACACTTCTAAAGTTACTACAGACCAAAGGCTTCTTTCTTAGGAGGAAAGGAAGGGACCAACTGGATGGGACCGGTATTCTACATGGGTCCCTACCCTTTTCTTCGTGGCATCATTCTCCTGATGTTCCGGTCACCGCAGCTAAGAATTTTTCTTCTTTTCTCTTTTTTTATTTGCACATCTATGTGCATCACTTCTCTCACGTTTTCACTGTACACTTGGATGTCTCTTTTATACATAGACATACCACTTTACCTTTCTCCCACTGGGGGAAAGTAATGTTATGTGACTGACAACGCTGTCTTCTAACGTTACACGCACTATGTACTATACTTCCACTACAGTATGATTGTGGATAATATCATGCATGAATTGTGATTCTGTGTTTTAAGCCAAGACTTGGCACACAGGTATTGCAGCTATGAATTAGCCATGTCTTATCTTTTGCCTCCTATTCTAGGGACAAGATATTGTGCAGTAATTTTATTTTACACACTATGTGTAATGCATTTTGGGATCATTGGCACCAATGTTTGATTACTTGCACCACTGTATATTCATTACAAGATGGCGACTATAGTCATTGCTGTTGACTACTCTCGTATGCAATGTCATGTAGAGTTCTCTGCACCGCGAGGCTCATGCAAATGTATTTAATGTACAATATGTTTCACCATCAATAGTGCTATATGCCAGTACTGTAATTGCAATTTACTGCTATACCCTTTAAGCTGGCTGTGTATCCACTCCAAAATGGCGGCGTATTTTACTTGGTTACCTCCTTGAATTTCAGTGGTAATGTCAAGTCCTATTTCAGTTTCAATACTGTGTATGTAAGGAGGCTGTATGTCACTTTATTCTTTGTGTGATCAAGGCCGCTTGACGGCTGAAACGCGTCACGTTTCGATTTATGATGTAATAAATTGAGTTTTGGAACTCCCGGTGTGGTCTCTGAGAGCGCGCAATAACTTGCTTCGTATTTGGATATATATATATATACAATTGTTTAATCATTTAAAAATTATAATGCTTTAAATTTGATTATGTTATAAGAAAACTTTTAAAAAAGAAACTTTCTATATTCTAATAAATTATTTAAAATTAATTAAAAACAACGTTTACTCAAATTTACAAAAACTAATTTACTATTAAATGCTAGGAAAGGTGGGACGTTTCAAAATGGTGTTGAAAAAATAACATTTTTATTTATTAGATCTAGGTTAATAATTGTTTTAATGTAATTTACATTGCTACTTTATGTTAAACAATCTTCTTAAGAATTAATAAAGTGTATTATTTTTCCCTATGCATTTCCATAGTAAGATCTCAACCCCAGTAATGGAGATCTACATCTAAACTAAACCCTCAATATAATGTAGAACTTGTTAAAAATTAGATAACATTACTATAACAGAAATTGCTTAAACAAATTCAAATACAAGAAAAACAAAATCAATAATCTAAATGATTGTTAAAACATACTCAAAATTGTAATACATTTGTGTGTGTGTGTGTGTGTACATTAAAATACTAATAAATGAACTATATTAACCACAACACTATTTTTGAATACTCTGCTTTGACAAATCATATTATTTACTAAAGTAAAGATTTTTATATATTTGCCTGTGATATTTTGACACATCACTATTTCTACCACAATATTATTGCAACCCGTGCCTAACAAAAACCAATGTGTCCTCATGTAATGCAACTGGTGCTATGTAAAGCGCTCTGATACCTGATACCTTCGGGTCAAGTTCGCGCTATATAAAACTCCGTAAAAAAAAAACACATTAAAACTCAATATTCAGCTACCATGCAGCTTTGTGTGCCTCATTTTTCATCTATTAACCAGCCAGTTCAGTAGGCCGCTATGTTGTTGTCTTAACAGCTCTTTTCTTTGAGTTTGTACCATTGGCAAGCTGATGTTTGAGCATGGTGGGCTGTATGAGTTATAGCATGCACTGTGTGCATTTATAATCATAATGGGCGAATTTGATTGGTTTTACGCATTTGAGGCAGTACCAATAAGTTACCTTTTAACTGTGATTTTCTTCAATGAATATCATTTTTTTAATGATGTGCTTAATTTCCAACCCAAGAGTCCAATCGCACATGGGCGCTCAACCATCACTGCGTATGACCTTTGGCCGTGTATAACAGGGGCTGGCCACACATTCGCCCCTGCGCATGGCCTTTGGATGCCCATCCACCAGTGAACAGCCACACAGCGAACAGGCCCTGCGACTAACCTGGGGTGACCACACACTTTGTGAACGTTCTTCAACCATGAGCAACAGTGCTTGAGCGCCGGACCCAGACTGTGGCCAGGCCCTGCTCTCCTACCTCCTCCAAATTAAGACAGACATTCATTTTAGTGCTTGGCTTTGCTTGTATTTTTTTTTAAACTGCCTAAAATTTGTGAGTTAAAAGTGACTCGTGAGTCATCGTAAATGGTGGTTGAAGCCAGAACCTAAAACGGCCACTGGTGAGTTTGCGATTTGCCTCTGACTCATGAGCCATGCACTGTTTTAGGCACTTTTCTCTCAGGAATGCATAGTACTATCCACACACCTGGGTATCTAGACCACTACCCTGGGGTAAGTCAACTTTGGGGTTGACGCAGCATGGCTGAGGAAAAGTATTTTCCACAGAATCAAACACTTTTGGCAAAAAAACTCTAAATGTGATTGGCATGATTATCAAGTCATGATTTTAGAATTAAATTGGCAGAGATATACTAAAGCACATTATAAATGTCAGAAATTGAAATATACTTGATCTACCCATCAACTCTCAACTATCTATTTCCTTATTTACCAAACCTTTAACAACAGTTCAGCAGTTACACTAAGGGGCTGATTACGACTTTGGAGGCGCGGGAGTGGGGCAGCACGGCACTGCCCGCTCCCGTACTGCCAAAGTAGACCGCCAGCCGCCTGCCAGATTGGTAGTTTTCTACTGGTCTAGCAGGTCGTCCTTTGACGTTACCTTTGAAAAAGGCACCACAATGGGAACCCCGAAGCAAGTTCCTGCAAGGCATGGACTGTTTAGTCCATGCTATGCAGGAACTGGGTGTGCATGCACGCATGGGGGCACACCATGTGCCCCCCTGCATGCATACCAGTGTACAGGCAACAGGGGGCCCCTTTGTTTCCCCACTGCCAGCCTTTTCATGGCGGGCGCTGGGGAAACTCAGAACATGCTTGGCGGTGCTGCAGAGGCACTGCCAAGCATAATGCTGCCCCAGACGGCCGCGCCACCACCAGGGAATGTGGTTCCCTGGCAGTTGCTGCCGTCCCAAAATGGTCCAACCGCCGTACTTGTAATATGGCGGTCGGACCACTAGTGCGGCGGTCCCCGACCGCCACCGCACCTCCACCACAGGTTCAGCAGTCCGATGGACAGCCGAACTCGAAATCAGGCCCTTAGGCTTGCTGCTTACCTTGGCAACCTAATCCCACTCACATACTCTTCCTTGACTAAGACCCATACGAAAGCTGTAAGTCAGACAACTCCAATAAAGTCTCCAACAACAATTAAAAGGACGCTCCAAAAACAGACAACTAACAAAACAACAAACTATCACTCCAACTTATATACCGAAATTTATGAAGCCATAATCAAAAAGGCAAAACGGTACCACTACTTCTGCCCTTAATGGGAATTGCGTACAAGCGTGCTACCCATAAAAGGAATTACACTAAGGGGCCTATTACGATGGAGGTCCGAAAGCTTCCGACCAAAGGTGAGCCTATTAGCTTTCTCCTATTGGCTTTCTCAAGGGAAAGCATATTGATATATTTAAAGCAGATCTATCATCTTTCTCCAAAAATCACCAGTATTTTTTACCTAATGTATATTTCAGTAATTTACACAATGCAAAGTTTAATAAGAGGAATTATTATAAGAATGTTTAATAATGTTTTAAAAAATAAAATTTAAAACAACCATGTCTGTGAGCCTTTCCTTAAGCATAGTTTTTAATATTGCATTTTGTGGGCTGAAAAATGTTAAGAGAAAATTTCAATTATTTAAAAAAAAAAAATTAAAACCAACAGTATTTCTCTTAACATTTTTCAGCCCACAGAATGCAATCATAACAGCAACCACAAGAGGGCCTTGTACTCCAGCTGAAGAGCATAGAGCTCCAGCTAGAAGTGCTTTAAAAAATATGATAAGTACTCTTGGGGGCATGGTTTTAATGACACAAGAGGCAAACAGTTTTTTTTTGTTGCTGAGTGCTGGTACACTCCTTGCAGCCCCCCACAACATTAAAATAGGCTTGGTGGTACACCTCCCTCTTCTAGGGGCACCACCAAGCTCTAAACACTTCAAACAAAAAAGCCCTTGCACAGCATTATTTGGCACTCCTTGAAAGACCAGAGAATAATAAATGAGCAGCTCCTGACGCTCATATATTATTCATTTTGGTGTTCCGGTGACCACCCTGGACACCATTTTTTAAAATTATTATTAGGGAAAGGGGCACGCAGCCTCCTTCCCTAGGCTTTACAGCCCCGGGACTCCAGTCCCCGGGGCCTTTTCTTTTTTTAAGGGGATGGGGGTGCAGGGCCCCCATCCCGAGCCTTTACGCCTCTGGGGACCACATTCCCCAGGGCCTTTTCTTTTTTATTAAGGTGAGGGGAGGCACATGCCCTCCCTCACTGAGCCACTAGGACCCCAGGGACCCCATCCCATGGGCCTTTCTTTTTTTAAGAGGAGGGGGCACGCATCCCCTCCACCAAGCCAATATGGCCTGGGGACCCCATTTCCTGAGGCCTTTCTTTTTTTTAAGGGAAGGGGGCGTGCCGTCCCTCTCCCCGGGCCAATTGGGGTCCCATGGAACCCATGGCCCGGGGCCTTAGTGAGTGCTGTGGTGCCCACCTGGGGCACTCACATAACACTATGATGGGGCTGCATGGGAACCCATCGCCCGCCGGCTCCCCACGTGCACCCATCCTGGGTGCAATAAGAGTCAGTATTGCTCCCGCACAGTGGTAACAGCTGTATTTTCATGCTCCGGCAGGGACATGAGCAATCTGAGTTTCTGCAGGCAGGGACACACGTCTGCCTTGACCCAGTGGGAGCCACTTTAAAACTATTGTCGGGTGGGCTCCCTGTGGCACAGTCTTTGAGCCAGCCCTGGGTGATGGGGTCCCTGGGGCCTTAGCAGGCACCGGGAGGTGGGCCGTGTGCCCACCTCCCCATCTATTATTTTGCGAGGATGGGGTCTCCTAGGCCGAAAATGGCTTAGGGAGGGGGCCACATGCTCCCCTCCCCTTTAATTGGCATTCGGCTTAGAGATTTAGGTTTGCTAATTACCCCACATATTACATCACTCATGACATGTTCTATAACATCATTGGTAACATCACTGTCACATTAGAAATTACATCATTCATGACAAAACTGCGCATGGCGGGGCACGAATTATAATTACTTTAGGGCATACGTTTTAGTCACTTGAGATAACTATAACTGGTGAATAGCAGTGTTTTTTTAGTTAACAACGGTGCGTTGTCAATAAAATCTTCACCTAACTACACCATTACTTTAGCCTTTGTCTTTTCAGTGAACATATATATATATGGCCCACTGGAGGGCTGTGAAAACATCGTAAAAGCAAGCGGAATTGCAGGCAACCCACCGGAGGGTTTAATTGGATTGTGCCATACTACAAATACCAGCATGCACGATTAAAGGTACTCACCTGTAAAACCCACTAGAGGGCTCTGATTGGTGACTGGGACTTGAAATGAAGTTTGTAGTACTGCCTGCATGTTTGCATTCACCCATGAAGAAGAAGCTGGGGGCTTCGAAACGCGTTGGTGTAATGAATTGGGAACACCATTTTGCCGGTGCCTCTAAATAAATGGATTCTTGTGAATCGGTCTTGCTGTGAGTGCGTCTTCAACTAGCAGAACAACTTATGGGAATATTTTTCGCGGCGCCTTCTGGCCGCGGAAGATCGCACCATCGTGAAATCATGAGGCCAGGAGTTGTGATTGTCCCGACTTCAAATGGCGCAGCAATTCCTTTAATTTTACCGGACAATGGTCTCCTGAGGCCCACTGGAGGGCTGTGAAAACATCGTAAAAGCAAGCGGAATTGCAGGCAACCCACTGGAGGGTTTAATTGGATTGTGCCATACTACAAATACCAGCATGCACGATTAAAGGTACTCACCTGTAAAACCCACTAGAGGGCTCTGATTGGTGACTGGGACTTGAAATGAAGTTTGTAGTACTGCCTGCATGTTTGCATTCACCCATGAAGAAGAAGCTGGGGGCTTCGAAACGCGTTGGTGTAATGAATTGGGAACACCATTTTGCCGGTTCCTCTAAATAAATGGATTCTTGTGAATCGGTCTTGCTGTGAGTGCGTCTTCAACTAGCAGAACAACTTATGGGAATATTTTTCGCGGCGCGTTCTGGCCGCGGAAGATCGCACCGTCATGAAATCATGAGGCCAGGAGTTGTGATTGTCCCGACTTCAAATGGCGCAGCAATTCCTTTAATTTTACCGGACAATGGTCTCCTGAGGCCCACTGGAGGGCTGTGAAAACATCGTAAAAGCAAGCGGAATTGCAGGCAACCCACCGGAGGGTTTAATTGGATTGTGCCATACTACAAATACCAGCATGCACGATTAAAGGTACTCACCTGTAAAACCCACTAGAGGGCTCTGATTGGTGAATGGGACTTGAAATGAAGTTTGTAGTACTGCCTGCATGTTTGCATTCACCCATGAAGAAGAAGCTGGGGGCTTCGAAACGCGTTGGTGTAATTAATTGGGAACACCATTTTGCCAGTTCCTCTAAATCAATGGATTCTTGTGAATCGGTCTTGCTGTGAGTGCGTCTTCAACTAGCAGAACAACTTATGGGAATATATATATATATATATATATATACATATATATATATATATATACATATATATATGTATATATATATATGTACAAGCGACAACTCTCTCACAAGATCTAAGAGGAGTTAATCATGTGTGTCAGGGGTTGCTTTTATTCATTCCAGGTTGGTGTGGATGATCTTTTACCAATCAAAAGCTGTAATATTGTGTCTGGAAAGGTAAAAGACTTTTGTCATTTTTCAGTTTGGCGTGGATGGCACTTCCTAATTTGATACTTAAAGTCTTTGCTGTAAAAATGGCAAATGGCGTTGTCACTTTCTAGCTCAGAGTGGATGACACTGTGCTAATCCTATGCTTTAAAACTGCTAGAAAAACAGGCATATGAGGTGTGCAGATTCAGAGCTGCTCTCCACCTAAAACTGGGAACTACCCAGAGTTCCCTGCTTCCTTTTTTGCATAATTTATCTAGCACTCTAACCTTGAAAGGGTATTCTCTTGACTTATACTGGGTGCTCCCTTGTCTTTGGACAAAGCTATATCTTTCTGATTAGCTCTAATTAGACTGAAACACGTGTCAGGGGTTGCTTTTATTCATTCCAGGTTGACTTGAATGATATTTTACCAATCCAAAGGTGTAACTCTGCGGCTGGAGTAATAAAAGGCTTTTTGTCATTTTTCAGCTTTGTGTGGATGGCACAGTGCTGATCCTATGCTTAAAGAGTTTGCTGTAAAAAAGGCAAAAAGCTTTGTCACTTTCTAGCTTGGGCTAGATAATACTGTTCAAATCCTATTCTTAAAACTGTGCTAGAAAAGCAGACATTTGAGGTGAGCAGATTTGGAGTGTCTGTGGTGTTGTAGAATGTTCCATATATTGGAACAGCTCTTTGCCTAAAACTAGGGAACTGCCCTGGATTCCCTGTTTCCTTTTTTGCATAACGTATGCAGTAATCTAAGCCTGAAAGGTCATTGTTTTGATTTATGCTGATTGCTCCCTTCTATCTTGACAAAGTTATACCTCTCTGATGAGCTCTAATAAAAGGGAAACACGTGTGTTGGGGGTTGCTTTTATTCATTCAAGTTTGGCTTAGGTGGTATTTACCAATCCAAAGCTGCAATACTGTGCCTGGAATGTTGAAAGGCGTGATGCTGATGGTACTTGCTAATCCTACACTTAGAAAACACTAGAAGAAAAACTGTCATTAGAGGTGGGCCGCTATGAAGTGTCGGTGGTGTTGTAGAGTGACTGCTCTGGGGCCATGCAGGGTTTTCATGTTCTCTAGGTCCATACGTCAGCAGCTCATCCAGTTTAAGAGTCTTGTTTGCAGTCTGGGACTTGTAGTCTGATTGAATTACAGGACTACAAACCTGAGACAGCAAAGAACAAGAAACTGAATGAGCTACAAATTTATTGAAGTAGGAAACTTGAAAGTTCTGGGCAGGGGAGGGCGAGCCAGCAAATTAATAGAGATAGTCGAGCCAAAGCCGAGCCAGTGGTATGGCTTGGCTCTAAGAGCCCGTGCAAAAGTCGAGCCATGAAAATGTTTTGCAAGTAACTCATGCAACAAACATCATGTAAACATAGGCTAACACTTATGAGAGAGTGCGTCACATGAGTACAGTTGATTATAAAGTGTATTGAGAGGCAAGTATTAGAGGCGAGTTTATAACTATGAACATAGGAACAACCCTCTTCTGCCCTGACGAAGATGCCATTAGCGAACCATGAGCGGTAAGTCAGGTGTGTCACGTGCTCCCTATATTTGGCCTAGGGTGTTATTACAAAATACTGCAACACTTTAGTCTATTAAACCACGTACAAGAAAGTATTTTCTACAGTGCACACACTGAACTTAATACATTTTTAAGTAAATAGCTAGGATCACACAATTTGATTAAGCGAAAAAGCCGGGATTGGTTTCTCTTTTCCTGGTTCCCAATCCTGCAATTCAACCACTAGATGGGTATCCATATGCCGTTTTACTTAAATGTTTAGGACTTCGTGTTTAATTCTGAGAGGAACTTAACTGGTACACTCTTAAAAATGTACCTTATTACATGTTAAATCGAGTTAGCAAAAGTAGCCTTTCCGCATAAAATGAGAGGGTTAAGGGAAGGCCAGTTTGCTGCAGGAGGGGCTGGGGAGAGGAGCAGAGGATTGCACAATGGTAGAAACTCGGCAGCAGGAGGCAGAAGCCACATGAAAGCTCGGCTTGCTTTGGGCTCGTGGGTCCAGGAGGACCTCGAGCTCAGTCAGAGCCAGGCCTCTGGCTCGAGCCTGACTCTCCCGTTAGTGGCTCGCGCCCCTCTAGCTCTGGGTGTGTGCCTCATCACATCAGACCGTCGAGGCGTATGAACTCCACAAACTGAATGCTGAAAAACCCAAATTAGTTCCAAACATTTGGAACCCACACCCTGGCTCGCTGGAGGCTTCATGTTTATCGTGGCTGCTTCTCCAGTGCACTGAGTGCCTTCCGCGTCCCAGTCCGTCTAGAAAGGAAATAAACACAGAGGATCTGTTTCTTGAGCTGCCAAACTTTCCACGAAATGAAGGGCTTGAATAAATGGTGAACGGAGATCTCTCTGCAGCCTGATTCATGTGTGTGCTCAGAGTTTCGGCAGTCACCTGAGAGAGAGTTGACATAGCCTTCAGCTGGACGTCTTAGGCTGAGTAAACATCTTTGGTCCCTACCAAGAAAGGAGTCTGTGTTAGAACGTGCACATGTTTATAAACCAATCTAATTTATCTGCTAGTAGGATTGGTTCAACTTTTTTTAAACATGACCAAATAAATATCATTTCATTTTCTTCCCATACCCAGCTTGAAGAACAAATCTGATGAAATGAAAGTTACAAAAAGGAACATCCTGCAACAGTGTTCAGAAGTGCATTCATGCTTAATACATGAGAGAACAGACACCCAGCATGCTTAAATACTGTATTTGAAACATGTATTAAACTTTGCAGAATGTGCAGTATTATAAGTTACTAAGGCCTCTTACAGCATCCTTCTCTTCAGGAAGTGACTTCACTGCAGCTCCCAAAATCCATCTGTACAGGAATTTCCCGGCGTCCAACCCTACAGGAAGTAACATTAGTGGATTTTCACCAAAACCACCTTCATAAATAAAAGTAGCCGGACAAGCAGACATCATTCCACATCTTCATGAAACGTTGATAACTTTCCCAAGTCTAGAAATGACTAATTGAATTTTCTTTATATTCTGGTACTTTTTGTCTTGTTTATCCAACCAGGAAAGTCATTTCCGATTTATAGAAATGGGGAAGGGACATGAAAAGAAGTCATTTTGAGGTAGAAAACTCTGGGATTCTGAAAGTCGCAGAGCATGCTACCACAAGATTAGTCATTACATCTGGCTCTTAGTCATCTATGGAACTACATAAGGTTGCTTACAAATCTGGCAGTGCAACGAATCACCTGATTGTACTGTAACATTGTAAACTGACCAAACGCTGATAGCACTATGTTATTGTCTCTGCAACTGCTACCGACTGTTTATTTTACTGATGTGTGATGAGCAAGTTTAATATAGTCTTAAAGCCCGCTGCCGAGGGCTATACCGGCTGTTAAAGGCCCTGATCCCGAGTTATGCGGCTCGGGCCTATAACGAGGGAGAGGGCCTTTAACAACCGATATAGCCAGAGGCCAAAGGGCTATAAGGCTATTAGAACATTCCACCCACTAAGGGTAGAATGTTCTAAATTAAAAATGGAGAAACAAAAAGGCAAACATTGGAATGTTTGAGCGCTGGGCTTATACCAGCCATTATAAGCCCAGAGCTACTCCATTGTCTTCAATGGAGCTCCCAACATTCCAATGTTCTAATAAAAAATATATTATTTTTTAAACAATTCTGGCAGTGTGACTTGTGAACACCCTTATATAATCGAACAGACCACTAAGCAGGGGCGGCTCCTCCGTTATGGCAGAGGAGCATCGCCCCCCCTGCTGAAAGCTAGCAGAGGCAAAGGACAACAATAAAATGATAATAAAACATTTTAATTATCATTTTATTTGTAGTCCTGCAGGCTGTGAGCCGCGGAAGAGGCGTGGCCTCGCATACTGACGCTGCAGCACCAGGGAGGAGGAGGAGTGGTGGGCACTGTCAAGTGCGCATGACGGTTTGGCCGGCCCTCCGGAGCCGGTCAAACCGTCATGCGCACTTACCTTTCTTCTCCCGAGCTGCGTTGTACAGTTGGGTGAGAAACCAACACAGGCTCCCAGGCTCTGTCTGGGCTCCAAACCGAGGCACTCAGACCAATCCCAGCGCTGCTCACATGCTGGGAATAGTAGTGCCAGCTTGTGAGCAGCTCTGGGATTGGGAGCTGGGAGCCTGCACAGTGGCACAGCTCCTGGACAAGGCGCGAGGATCGGGAACAAGGCAGCAGCCGTCGGAGCAGGTAAGTTGTACTTTTTTTATTTATACTTCTGGGGTTTTTTTTGTGTTTCCCCTCCCCCCGCCTCACCACTTTGCAATACGAGTGGCCACTACTGCCACTAAGATATAAGAAATTCAGATTCAGAATTTGCTTTCCCATTTTGGGAAGCAGGTCTGTTTGCCTTATCTCCTTCTCCTTTTCCGGGTGTCAAATCCATCCTTTTATGGTTGCACTGCTTTGCACACATCCCAGACAGGGGTCGATTCCATTCCTCAAGGTAAGCCTTAAGGGTCTTTGTATGAAGTTATGACCCGTTTTCACCAATATCTCTATCAGACTACTTTTACGTGCATACAACACTATGGGTTCGTCCTCGCAGTATTTTGGAAGTACATCATCATTAGACAGTATTTGCCAATATTTATTAATGGTTTTCACAATGCTTTTGGATAGTGTAGTAAATGGTAACACAAACTTAATTCTCTCTGTGGATTTTTCTAGTTTTTCTCTTGTTATAATATTAATTTTAGTCTTTGCTGTTCTGAGGACCTCAATAGGATATCCTCTGCCCTTTATTTATTCATCATCTCATCCTCAAAGGATTGGAAGATTACATTTTGATCTTGAACAATAGACTGGATGGCAGATTATGTATTAGCATCTTTGAGTGGAAGCTGCTGCCCAGTAGTTGGGAATTACAATCTGTAGGTTTCACGCAGAGAGCTGTATGTAGTCGGTTTACATTTGTATATATCACAGTATCCGATAAGTTTACACTAGGGTTTCCCTTGGTCATTGTGTTCCCCAAAGCAGAGAAAGGAGCCCCGCTGGTGGTGTATTGTGACAGCGTCAGCACTTCTCAACAGGAGATCTAGATCAACAGGGACAGCACCCACAATTCTCAGCATACGAAAAACTCAATTTTAAAGGGACAGCACCCACAATTCTCATCATACGAAAAACTCCATTTTAAAGGGACAGCACCCACACTTCTCAGCATACGAAAAACTACATTTTAAAGGGACAGCACCCACACTTCTCAGCATACGAAAAACTACATTTTAAAGGGACAGAACCCACAATTCTCAGCATACGAAAAACTACATTTTAAAGGGACAGCACCCACTCTTCTCAGCATACGAAAAACTACATTTTAAAGGTACAGCACCCACACTTCTCAGCATACGAAAAACTACATTTTAAAGGGACAGCACCCACACTTCTCAGCATACGAAAAACTACATTTTAATGGGACAGCACCCACAATTCTCAGCATACCAAAAACTACATTTTAAAGGTACAGCACCCACACTTCTCAGCACACAAAAAACTACATTTTAAAGGGACAGCACCCACAATTCTCAGCATACGAAAAACTACATTTTAAAGGGACAGCACCCACAATTCTCAGCATACGAAAAACTACATTTTAAAGGGACAGCACCCACAATTCTCAGCACACAAAAAACTACATTTTAAAGGGACAGCACCCACAATTCTCAGCATACGAAAAACTACATTTTAAAGGTACAGCACCCACACTTCTCAGCATACGAAAAACTACATTTTAAAGGGACAGCACCCACACTTCTCAGCATACGAAAAACTACATTTTAAAGGGACAGCACCCACAATTCTGAGCATACGAAAAACTACATTTTAAAGGGACAGCACCCACACTTCTCAGCATACGAAAAACTACATTTTAAAGGGACAGCACCCACACTTCTCAGCATCCGAAAAACTACATTTTAAAGGGACAGCACCCACAATTCTCAGCATACGAAAAACTACATTTTAAAGGGACAGCACCCACAATTCTCAGCATAACTTCCATACTTTTTCTCAGGGCTGCTTTACATTCAAAAGGACAGTACTGGTAATTCAGAATGGATTTTATGTTGTCACAAAAAGTTTGTACTAACCCTTCTTAACACTGATGAACTGGAGTCCATGATGAAGAATAAGAACGCTTCTCAAGTGAGGTGACCCTTGTCTCCCATAAATTAATAAGGAAAGTTACAGTGCACTGGCTCATCTCATCATCAAAATAGTAAAAGGATCAAGCATGCAAAATTGCATGCCGAAATTTTTAAAATAATCTTAAACAATTCCATTGACCCTGCTAGTCACTGACCGACAGTAAAAGCCCCATCCCTGGCTAATTTAACACTTATACTAACATTCGGTAACCAATAACTGACTCTCTGTATAGACTTGTTATCTTTGATGTGAACATTTACTGTTGTAAAGCGCTCTGATACCTTTGGGTCTAGCTAGCACTATATAAAACTCTCAAATAAATAAATAAATAAATAAACCAAAAACTTCTTTGAAGATAGACAATCGGAGCTGGTAAAGTAAGAGAGAGCATTGCTGGCACCTAAAGTGTCAAATGTTGGTAATGAGTAGTGCATAACTTCTGGTGACCTCTCTGATGTCCTTGACCTCATTACACACTACTAGAAAGGCTTCGGGAAGTTTTTTTTTTTAAAATGAAAATTTTATTATATGCATACAAATGATATCAGTGTTATAATAACAGTACAACACAAAAAAAAACATCCCAGATCACAGTAATGCAATATGAATAGCATATACAGAAAGCATATTTATAATGCAGATGTATCGTAATACCTTACACAAGTACAAGTCAGAGTATTATATACAGTTATTCAGCTGGAGTGGACATCAAATCCGGGTTGGATCTCAAATAGTCTGACAATGGCAACCAGTATTCTTTTGGTCTGGCACCCATTGGTAATTCTTCTTCATACGTTTTTAGGGTGTCTTTACAATATACAAGGTCAGTTAACCATTGTTTCTTGCTAGGTGACCCTCTACCTCCCCAATACATAGATACAGGCCTTTTAGCCATCAATAATGCTATAATGCAGAGTTTGCATTTGGCTGCCTTTAACTTTTCCCCTATGCCCAGAAGGCACACTTTTGCTGAACAATCTATTGTTGTTTCCAATACTTGACCTAATGTCATCGTAACGTCTTCCCAATACTTATTGATTGTTGTGCAGCTCCATGCCAGGTGCATGAAGTCGGCATTATCCTCTCCACATCGGGCGCATCTAGCATCCACCCTCAATCCGCATTTAAATAATTTGAGTGGGGTGTGGTATATTTGATGTATATACTTATAATGAATAATGCGCAGGTTTCCGTTTGGTGTAAGCAGTGTTGTTAGCACACAGCTAGTTTGCCATTCTTCCTCCCGTAGTGGCGTCTCCAGTTGGGAGTTCCACCGGTCCCTGGCTTTATTGGCATTTCCTGCAATATCATCTTGTAGTAATTTGTATAGTTTGGATACCATGTGTGCATTGCTCGGGTTGGTGATGATCATTTGCAGCGCTGCCAACGTCGGCGGCTCAGCGGGGAAGGTGGTGTACAGATCTTTAATAGCCCCCTTAAGTCTGTGCAAGGTGAATTTGAAAAGGAGTGTTCGATTATGTATGTAATTTAGATCAGCTTCATCAATAAACCTACCCTCTATGTATAGATCCCCCATGGTAGTTATACCCACCTGTTGTAGCAGTGACATGCCGTTGCCAGTGTGGGTCACTGTTAATGCGGGATGATGTTGAAGTGGCAAAGCTGGTGCATATAATGGCAATTTCTGCGTCAGTTTCCCCATGCGCTGCCATGCCGAATTTGTGGTTTTTATCGTGTTTATTTCAGTTCTGCTGATATGGGGACGTTTGTGCGGCAGAATGCAACGCAGTGGGATTGGATTGGCATCGCCATCTTCCACAGCTGTGTGTGGTAAATATCGTATCGGGAAGAACCAATAATGTGCGTTTTGCGCTTGGGCACATAAATAGTACAGTAACAAATCCGGAACAGCAAATCCGCCTTTGGGGTATGGCAATGTCAAAGTGCTGATTTCCCGGCCCATATAAGTCGAGTTATATTTGTGGTTAGTCTCTGAAATACTGTGTCAGGTGGAGTTATTGGGATGTTATTGAAGAGATATAATATTTTTGGTAGGACGACCATTTTCACAATGGCCATTCTATCTGCTAACGATAATGGAAGGCGAATCCATCTATCAATTTTTTCTTCAAGTTTAGAGATTGCCGTACCATAATTTTCTCTAATCACTACGTCAGGTTCCCTATGATACCAGATTCCTAAATATTTTACAGGATCTGTCTGCCATTCTAGCAGGAATTCTACTGAGGTTGGTTTAGTAATGTCTGTAAGGGGGATGATGGTGGATTTACTCCAATTTATTTGGAGTCCTGATTGTCTGCCAAATCTAATATATTCACGTAATAATGGGGATAGATGGATACGGGGTTCTCGTACATATATAGCACCATATCGTCTGTGTACATTGATATGCTTATCGGGCGTTGAGGGAATTGCAGGGCTGTGGCCGCGTGTTTTTGGCGTATCTTACATGCTAATGGTTCTAGCGCTATAGCAAATAACAACGGCGAGAGGGGACACCCCTGTCTCGTGCCGCGCTGTATTTGGATGACGTCTGAGACATACAGATTTACTTTTATTTACTTTTATTCTCGCCACTGGTTTGTTCTATAAGATTCGGGTTCATGTCATTAAGCTAGGGGGCAGGCCCATTTTCTGCATGAACGTAAAGAGATACTCCCACTCCACCGAATCAAAGGCTTTGGCAGCATCGAGCAATACTGCCGCTGCCTCCAGCTCTGGGTTAAGTTGGTGTGATAGTGCAAACAGTGTGCGTATGTTATGTGATGTGGAGCGATGGGGAATAAATCCAGATTGGTCGGGTAGTACTATATTTTGCATTAGCGGTTGTAGCCTAGTAGCAATTATTTTCGCAAAAATTTTGGTGTCTGTGATGATTAACGACAGCGGACGGTATGAGTCACAACAGGTGGGGTCTTTATCAGGCTTCAATAACGCTACAATAAGGGCTTCTCGTAACGTGGGCGATAAGATCTGTTTTTCGTGTGCATCCCAGTACATTTCTACAAGATATGGACATAGTAGATTTACATAGGCTTTATAAAACTCTCCTGTAAACCCATCAGGGCCCGGGGCCTTGCCGTTTGGGAATGTTTTTTTGGCGTCTGTGACTTCCTCTACGGTAATCGGTTGTGCTAAATATTCTCTCTGATTGTCAGACAGCCAAGCGATGGCTATGTCCTCAAGGTAGTCGAGAATTTCTCGACCGTTGGCAGTGTTACGTGTCGCATATAGGTCGCTATATATTGCCATGAAAGTTTTGAGTATGTCTGCTGTGGCATATTGCTGTACTCCTTGTGTATCTTTAATATTGGTAACCACATGCGTGGTGCGTGGATTACAGATTTTTTGTGTTAAGATACGGCCTGGTCTACCCCTTCCCCGTATGTTCTAGCCGTCTGGCGGTGCGATAGATACCGTATTTCACTGTCTGCTAATTCTTGATATTCAGCCAGAAGCTCTTTTATGTCCCCTAGTGTGGCAGCATTCTGTGTGCCTTCAAATTCTGTTTCCAGCTGTCTTAGTTTATCTTCACATTTTTGCAATTGGGTTCGAATATCGCGCAGGCTACCAGCATTTGTACTAATGCACCCGCCACGTATAGTGGCTTTAAAAGCCTCCCATAATATGCCAGCGTCTGTCACTGAGTTGTTATTGATGTGAAAATACTCTTCTATGGCGTGGTGTATGGTCGAGTTATAAAGGGGTTCCAGCAGTGCCCTAGCATTGAAGCGCCAGATAAAGGGCGGGGGGTATAGTGTGGGAGATCTAGTGAGATCATTATAGGTTTATGGTCTGACAATGTCTTGGGGAGGTGCTGTATATCCCTTATCCATGTGCTGGCTGTTTCCGTTGCCAGCCAGTAATCTATACGCGTCCAGCAATTGTGATACATAGATGCATGTGTGCCTTCTAGTTTGTGTGGGTTGTGTAATCTCCAGATATCCAACATTCTGAATTCGGACATGCCCTCCTTCATTACTCTGACTGCCTGCTTATGAGGTTCTTTTGTAGTGCCTGATCTGTCCAGCTCCTCATTGAGCGATAGATTGAGATCACCGCCCCACAGGATTTCCATGTGCGGCAAAGCTCTCAACCTGCCCCAGATTGCGCTGAAGAAGTCAGGGTCATCCATGTTGGGACCATATGTATTAACCAGGCCTATTCGGGTACCTCGCACATGTCCAGTAATTATAATATATCTACCGTGCTCATCCAAAATTGTTTGATCTATAATAAAGTGTGTCCCTTTTTTAACAAATATGAGTACACCTCTTGCGTAAGATGAGTAGGAGGATGTCAGTGTGATCTCAGCCCATCTATTACCCAGTGAACATTTAGTACTGTTCACCAAATGGGTTTCTTGTAACAATGCAACGTCAACGTGGTGCCTATCCAAATACGCGAGGACTTGTCTTATCTTCCGGGGGTTATTAAGTTCACGGACATTCCATGTTAATATGCAGAGCGCAGAGGCAGCTTTCCTAGTTTCCATTTTGGAGTGAGTATCGAAGTGTGGCGCAGTATGTCATGTGAAAGGCAGTACCTGTACATAATGATGCGTTTTGACGGTTGACTTTGCAGCATGCAACGCTATGCGTGCTCGACCAATATCTTGTATTTGCTATATCTGTATCTGGGAAACCAAGTATACCCATTAACCCCTCTCCCACTTTAGCATCCCAATCATGCCAAAGACATAACCCCATAAACCAAAAACTTAACATCCAACTTTGTCGGGGATCACCCATTGGGGGGCCGCTAAGTGCACACATTAACACCCGCATAGCGGATGCGGCCGGAACGTAGATAGAGTAGTTGGCCATCCAAAGAGCAACATTTAAAAAAATTAACATTGTGCCATTTGTCATGCCATAACAAACATCCTATATATATCTATCCTTTATAGCATCAGTCTGGAGGCGCTTTGTTTCCGTGTGGCCTTTCTTCCGCATGAATATAGTTGCACATGATTGCATCTAGGTGCAATCCCATGTCAGGTCCACTAGCATAGGCCGGTTGACATTCCCACCTGCATATATCCACAAGTGTTAATCGTTACCCGGCCCATACATGGAGACTGAGATATTGACCCAATGCCCACATATGGCTGCAATGCAGACGTTACAGTTCGTAGACCAGGTCTCCCAGCAGAAGCGAGTCAGCTAGGAAAAGAAAAATTCTGATCATTAATAGTGGGTTATCATATACTATAGTAATCTACCCAACTATACGTGTCCGGTGCCCAAGTAAACATCGCCCATAGTAGAGTATGATAATAGGTGGTAGCCACTTCAGTACCACCCCTGTCCCATCAATGGGGCTGTAGACAAGCATGTCTACGGGCCGTTACTAGTGCTTTTGCACCACTCATCCAGTGCACAACAGCATTATCTGACATTTGCATTTATAGATGTCTTTTACTTGTTCAGTCATTATACAGAGGTGTATATATCGTCCAGGTTCCATGTATATATGCAATATAGTCTTTCCAATTTATAGAGCTTACCTCCCTTCCGAATTCGTCCGATAGTAGATACCACCAGACATTGAGTAGCAGTTCGCTAAGCGTTATGCAAGTTTACCATGCAATGTACCTCCTATTTATATTTCGCTGTCGCCACCGTCAGCTTGCGAAGTGGAAGGAGAATGTTCCTTGGGTTTCCGTTTAGTGGAGACATGCTTTATGAAGTCTTGGACAGCTTTCGGTGTAGGCAATATTCTCGACCTTCCGTCGTGAGTGACTCGCAGTTTCGCGGGATAAAGCATTGCGTATGGTATTTCCAAGACTCTGAATTTCTTTTTGACTGCTGTAAATTCCCTACGCGCCGTTTGTACTGTTTGAGTAAAATCCGGATAGAAGGAGACATCATAGTTATGATACGTGATCCATTGCTTTTCGCGGGCAAGGCGAAGTATGGTGTCTCTGTCCCTGTAGTTTAGCACCCGGGCAATTATTGGTCGTGATGGGGCTCCTGGAGGTGGTGGTGGTGCCAGGGATCGGTGCGCCCGCTCAATAATGAACATCGGGGAGAAGTTTTCTGCGCCAAAACAGTCTTTCAGCATATCCTCTATGTACGTTTCTAGATGTCCAGTATTGGTGCTCTCCGGTATACCCATTACGCGTACGTTGTTCCGTCGCGATCTTGCTTCTAAATCTTCATTTTTATTCTTGATTACTTCCAAAAGTTTTTCCATTGAGGCACATTTTGTTGCTGTGGCACCTGATTCGTCCTCCACCGCTGAAATGTGCAATGCTGCTGCGTCAAGTCGCTCGCCTTGTTTGTCGAGTTTTGCCGCCATGTGGTCTACTCGCAGCGTGAGGGTGTCAATTTTCCCATCAATTGCTTGCAAACTTTGCTGGATGGCGTTAAGAGTGGTCTCCATATTAGATTCTCGGTTACGTTCTGAATCAAGCTCAGTATCTGACAGTGCCTGTGTGTTCCTGGGCGTGCGTCGTGTATCGAATGATATTTTAGGCTGCTGCTTGTCTGGTTTGCCCATGTTGCAGTGTGCGGCGATATATCATGCCGTGAGAAGGGGATGTGCGTGCGTCAGCCTTTGTATGTGGGATTAGAGGCAGACTCCAGTGTGCATTAGCCCAGTACCACTCGCTTTACTCCCAGTCCGGCAGTCTTGCTGGCGCTAGAATGACGAATATGGAGCTGCCATGCGACCTGCTCACCAGCTGAGAGGCTGCCGTTGGTCAGTCGTTCCTGGCAATGTGGGCAGGTGGGTACTCTGCCTCCGTGTCCCTATGAGCACAGCACCCCCTCGCAGCAGTACAATACCTTGACAGTCCCTCACGCTATGTGCAATCGTAGGCACCTGGGCCTGCGTGTGTGCAGTTCGTCCAATGCTGCAGTACAGGATCAGTGCCGGGAGCTCAGGCAGGCATCACCCAGTGTTGGCAAGTGCTGCGACAACGCAATTATTCAGTGCGCACGTCCGCCCAATTTCCCCGATATTTGTAGTAGGGTGCTGCGGTCCCAGCCCTCCCGATGTGCACCACGCAGGGCAGGATGCATATGCTGGTATTGAGTCACCTCAGTGCATGCGCAACATTCCAGGGATGCAGGGGACACAGCTCCGCAATATTGAAAACTGTCTCAATAAAGTTTTCTCCCCCTCGGCGCCGCCATTTTCTTTTGGACGGATACGCGGGATCGCTCAACGGGATCACCGACATGCAGCTTTTACGGGGCAAATCCAGGGGCTTTCACCAGTAAGTGTTGTTACCGTTGCACTCTATGTTGCCCAGACGCACTCACCCACCGTCCAAGCAGCGATTGGAGCTCCGGTCTACGAGCAACGGCTCCGACGCTCGATCAGGGGATAGTTGTAGCCGCCATCTTGATTTGCATATCGGACTCCGCGTCCGTCAGCCTCAAAGTTGTTTTTGGGCGATTGCAGCATTGAACACCGGCCACCGCAGCATATTTTAGGTGCGCCAATATTCTGATGCCTTAGTAAGTGCAAATGGCATGTTTGTAGGTGCCGCCTGCGGTCATTTTCAGCTGATTTTTGTTCCGGTCCTGCGGAGCTGCACTATCGCACTGCCATCTCGCTGTGCGCCCTCTAGCGCCCCAAGGCTTCGGGAAGTTGCTGAGGTGTTCAGTGCAATCACTGTCTGGGTTGTGTCACTTCTGTCCAGAAGAACCTCTCTAGTTCATCAGTGAGAACATGTAGCACTGGTGGCAGCATCAAGGTGTGGAGCGTCACAGGGCTCTCCACTGTCCCCGATATTTTTTTAATATTCACTTGAAACCACTAGATGATATCTTAGAAGATCATATTTTCACGTCAATGCAGACAATTCTGTTTTTCCCAAAATAATGAAACTAAGGATTAAGATACCAATCCATAAGCTTCAACAGGGGCCTGCTGTACTGTGGTCGGGCCACAAAGCAGTTTTTGTTTTTTGCAGTGACCCATTCTGACCTTTGGGCTGTGACTGATGTAGAAAACTGTAGCAGTGGAAAACCATCCTCTTCAGGGAGGCTCAAAAACTACAGCCTCATTTATATGTCTGAGGCAGGATTCCTTTTTGCATCTTATTGCCAGTGGCAGTGAATACAGGGATGAAGATCTGCTTTATGTTTATGTTTGGCAGCCACTGGCCCTTAGGTTGTTTGTCAGAATACTGAGGACAGAAATGTGTCCTACAAAGATACTGGGGCCAACATATCAACAATCAAAACAGTGATAACTATATATAGGTCAGTATGGATTTACTATTCTAACTCCAGTATTCTAACACCTTGAAGATTTATATATGTATAGATATCGATCGATAGATAGATAGATAGATAGATAGGTAGGTAGGTAGATAGATAGATAGATAGATAGATAGATAGATAGATCGATCAAGTTACCTGAGTTAGGTATAGTAATCCTATACTTACCAACAAATACTTACATTCACAATAGTATGGTAGTCAATATTTAGGTCGCACTATTTTCTAGGGCGATATTTCATCCACAGCATTCCATTACTATATCTTCCCTTAAAGAGACAGGGGCTCCTTTAAAAAAATAACATTGATATTCTGTGAATGGTATTGGTGAAGCACACAGTGGTTTTCGGGACTGCTGTCCTCTCCCCAATGCCAAATGCCAACATTCACAAGGTGGAAGCTGTTCCACCAGGACAACTGCCACTTTGCGAATGGACGCCATACCCTCTAGTGACTCAGGGTTCTGAGTGACATCATAGACAATTTAAGCTTCACTCTCGTTTATTTGATGTCAGTCGTAAGCCCCAGTTAAAAAGCATTGCCGTTATTCACTGTTACCCATCTGCAATTATGTATATCGTGACAGTACCAGCACTTCTCAATCTATCATATTTTTACTATGCCAGAACTAGCACTTCTCAGCAGGGCAGCTGTATTTTTCAAAGAGACAATACTGGTAATTCTCAGCAACTTTGCTACACTTTTAAAGCAACTGTACTGGCACTTCTCAGCAGGACTAATAAAACACGTAAGCGGCAGTGTGTGCACTTCTCCTTGTTGTTCTACTTTAATGGGGCAGCAGTGATTTCTCTCAGGATGACTGCTTTGGTTTTAATGGGACAACAGCAAATCTTTCAGGAGGGCTGATACACTTTTCATGGGATAGACTTGACTCTTCTATTCCTGGCTCCTATCCTTTTAATGGAATAGGCCCAGGACTTCTCAGCAGGACTGCAGCAGCATTGGGTCAGTACCACCACTGTGTAATTGACGGAACAGTATCTACCATTGAGCAGGAACAGACATTTGCCTGGGGTAGCAGAGAATAGGGGCATGTTAGACCTGGCACCATTGGCGTGGGTCTCCCTTCCATTTTTCTGCTGTTGTCTCCTCCGTTTTGCTGGTATTAGATGCTCTGGGCACTGTGCCACTGCCCTTCAGTGCCACAGCGCAGATGCTCCCTGTGTAAAGATGACATGTGAATTGGTATATCCATGATTGGCTTATTTGGTTTACCTGTTAGTCCCTAGTAGCGTGGCTTGTGTGTGCCCAGGGCTGGTAAACCAAATGCTGCTGGTGGGCATGCAGCGCCGGTTTGCGCCACCCACAGAAGCAGCTTGTAAATGGTGTCTCAGACCTGCCACTGCATAGTCTGTGTGCAGTCCAGAACTGCCATCTTGGCTGTGAAGTGCCCACACTTCCCAGCCCCTGAACCTTCCCTTGGCATCACGTAAGTCACCCCTATGGTAGGGTGCATTGTATGTGTAAGGTAGGACATGCCTTGGTGTGTGTAGCATGTCCTGGTAGTGAATTACACCCAATTTCGTTTTTCACTACTGTAAGGCTACCTGTTCCCCATAGGCCAGAATGGGCAGTTTGACTATTACATGCTATATTCCTAACTGACCCCAGGAACATGGTAGAAAAACGAATTTAGTATGCCTGAGCTCAGAATATTAAAATACATCTGTTAGTGAAGTTTATTTTTATAGTCTGAGTTTGAAAATACCACTTTTAGAAAGTAGGTATTTTCTTGCCTAAGCCTTCCAGTGTGCTCTGCTGTTATGTGTATTGGCTGTCTGGTTTTGGAGGGACAGGGCAGGCTGAGCCAGACCTGGGTTGAATAGAGAGATCTGTGTTGGAGTATGGGGAGGGGTAGCTCCTTGGCTTGAATAGGGCTGTGCCTGGCAAGGTGAATGATGGCTCCACCTCCCACTGTGGAGAAGTGTGGCTCAATGGTTAGAGCGGCAGACCCTGATGCAGAGATCTGGCCCGGGACCAGGGTTCAATTCCCGCCTCGGCGGGTCTTGGGCTCAATTTCCTCGGACCTGATAATTCTCGCCTCAGTGCCTATTCTAATCATGGGTCCCACTCTGCAACTCTGGGCAATAGCTTGCTTAATCTCCACAACAGCCCCAACAGCGCTGGGATGCCTGGCTTCACCCTGGGGGTGCCCAGGAGTGGACATTTCACAGGGAAAAGCCAGGAAGGGTTCCACAGCGGTATGCGTACAGCGCCAGGACACCCCTTTGGGGGTATAAGTGCGCTTTACAAGTACTGTGCGTCTGATAGCAGACCCCCTCTTCCTGAAAGGAAGGATGCAGCCTGGTAAACAAAGTGCTCCAGGACTGAACCGAACTGGTTCGGGCTAGGCTCAGTGACTTGTAACTTTTGAGAACAAAGACTTTTGGGGTATAAATATCTGTGCTGAAACCCCTACAAAGTGTATTGCTCCTGGACATCAAGACGAACCTCTGTCCGTGTAACTGAAGGAATCTGCAGGAGGTGACTATCCTTGTGCTTCTGTGCTGTTTCTTGGATTGGCCTGCAGTGGTTACCATTGGACTTTGAAAGAGGAGGAAAAGGACTTTTTGAGAGACACTTTGATTCATCTTGCTAAAGCAATCACCCAAGGGCTAGAAGAGAGCTAGCCTCCTGTCGAAGTCTCAGGCACATCAGACTTCACCCCCAGCCTCCTGATTCCTCCCAGCGAGGATTTCTATCTGCAGGTGAGGCTCCTGTCAGTTCCAGGGCCTCTAGTTCTACTACAGAGAAGAGAGCGCTGAAATCGTCGCTAACGCCGTGTGCGAGCCGCTGCAGCCGAAAGCGCCCAGAGAACAATCACGCTGCTGCCGCTGAGCGCTCGCCCCCAAAGATCATCACACCGCACGTTTGCGGGCTTCCAAGTGCTCGCAACCAAAGATCATCGCACCAAGATCATCGCTTCAGGACATCGCAGCGCGGACGCCGGGCGTCCGTCATTTTCCCCACATTGCACCCGGACCGTCGCTCCCTCGCGGAGTGCCACTTCTTTCGTACAACAGCCTAATCGAACACGCAACCGGGCCGCCGCATTGCCTCCTCCCTCGCGGCAAGCAGTCATCGCATCACCGGCCTCACGTGCAGAAGTTGGTCGCATCGCCCCCGCACGCATCCGCAGATCGGCGCATCATCCTCCCTCGCGGCAAGGATTTATCGCATCGCCGGCCTCGCGTGCTGGAAGTCATCGCCACCGCTTTTTGCGACCACATGTTGATTTTGTTACGATAGCCAGGTACTTTGTAAGTAAAAGGGTCGCAGAGACCACTGCTTTGAACTGAACGCCTTCTGGCGCACATTGAACTATTTTTGCAGCATTTCAAGAGTAACCCTATTTTTACCGTATTGTGGCTTTTGATCGTTATTGGTCTTGTGATACGTATATATATAAAAGATACTTATTTTTGATAACTACTGGTGTGGTGTCCCTTTGTAGTGTTCCTCACTGTTTTACTGCGTATGGTCATAAATGCTTCACACACTGCCTCTGAGATAGGCCTAGCTGCTCGTGCTACGTTACCACAGGGTGGAGCATGGGTTATCAAAGGGTGTAGCCCTCTCACTCTGACTTAGGAAGAAGGGTCCCTACTTGGACAGTGGCCAGCCATTGCCAACTAGAGACCCCCATTTCTAACAGGGCAGCTTAGTTGTGATTCCCCTCATACATTGTGTATTGCCCCCTTGAGCGGCAGAAACAACAGAATTGTGGCATGGACGAGGCGCAGGGAGCTCAGCAAGAGCTCTCCATCGGTCAGTGTCCTGTCAGCACGTCAATAATACTGGCAGATCCAAAGTATGTATTTGAGAATTTCAAACTGAAATATTCTACAGAACTTGGGGCCGATTCACAGAACTAATTTGAGATAGAATCCTAAACTTACTACTTTTGGTATTCACAGAAGGCATTTAGTAGTAGTAAAGTTAGGACTCCAAGGCCCTACTGCCCCTTGTCAATACCTACTAGGTGTGCCTCTCTCCCATGGATAATATCACCAGTGTAAATCGCACTCTTACATTTTGGGTTGAAATTCACAAAATTATTTCCTAGATGGTGTGTTTTTCGTGTTACTACTTTGGAAGAAGGTTACATGAAACATATTTGTTGGATTTTCTTTGGGTGATGAGGCTTTGCCATTTTAGTCCTAATGAAATGCATTGTAATTATTACTTGGCTTTAAGGGTCACAAAAAGGAGCATATATAAATGGTGATAACAGATTGTAGTCACAATGTAAATAATTTGTTGGTGGTTTCATACTACTTTTAGGAATTATGAGACATTCAAAGGTGAATATCCTGATCCATCCTTGAGAGAAAATAGTTTATCTCTTAACGATTTTCTCATGGAATCAATAGTTAGGAGCCCAGAAGCTATAATGAGGACACATGTATGTATGTATGTATATGGTATTTCAAAAGCACAAACCTAGCCAGAGGGCAGCAGAGAGCTGTACAAGGTGAAGGCAAGCATAAAGTCAAAGAGTGATAGGCAGGGGAGCAGGGTTGTGGACCGTTAATGCATTGTGATGTAGTGTTCTTTAATGAGGCGAGTCTTCTACTCTTTCCGAAATTGGAGCAGTGTTGGGGCAGGTGTGATGTATATAGGGATGTTGAACCATTTTCTATAAATTCACAAATAACTTCCTTATCCATGTGAGAAAAATACCTGACATTCTGAGTGAAAAATGGACTTCCAACAGAGGCATCATGAGCAACTAGAATACTAACTTTCCATACTCATGACAAAGATGACCAGGTGCGGCTGGCACCGATCAGAGGTAGGGGGACGGGGCAAGAGGGGGGGGGAGCGTGAGGTAGGGTGGAGGAAGCAGGAGGGGGGAGGACGCGGAGGAAGCGGTTAAGGAAAAATTTAATTAAAAGCTTACTTTTTGCTACTTCATCGCTCGTCTCTCCTCCGTAGAGCTCCCTCGCTAGGAGTTGGCCACAGGAAGCACACCCAGGCTCCCAGTCTGCCACTCACAACGCTGCCTTACCAGCGTTGTGATTGGTCTGAGCACCGTTTTTCGGTGCTCAGAAGCTGACTGGAGGCCTGGCCATGTTCTCCACGAAGGCTGCGGTGCAGCCTGCATGGAGAACATGTGAAGTGCACATGACTGTTTTGGGCGGCCGTGAGGGCCGTACAAGCATTCATTGCACACTTTGGGAGGGTGCAACTACTTCTCAACTGCTCCCACCCTCTACGCAAAGCTGTGGGGGGAAGTAGAAACAAATAAAATGAGAATAGCTCGAGTTATTATCATTTTATTTTCTCTGTCTTTTACTGCAAAAAAGCAGTGGGGCGACGCTCCTCCGCCTTAGCGGAGGAGCCGCCACTGAAAATGAGGCCCTCCTGAGGCCAGTTTACTGGTTGGCATGGGAGCTGTAAAATTGAAAGCATTTCCTATGGAGGAAACTGCACTAAATGAACAAAATTAGGGGGTTAATTTGTCATGTGAATTATTGTTAGTGCTCCAGAAATCTAAACTGGGGAAACATTTTCTAAAAGTTTTGAAATATCTTACACATCTATGTGAGAACAAAAGTCTGATGTGCTGAGTGAAAAATGAACTTCAAACAGCAGCTGGGTGAAAGCTGAACTTCCAACAGCAGCAACACTCTGCCCGTTGATAGTCCTGTGTTCTACTGTAGCTTCACCACAGACGCCTAATGAACAACTAGAATGCTAACATTCTTTATTATTAACAAAGTGAGGCACTCCTGGATGCCACATTGATGGAATATGAGCTGTGAAATTTTCATTTTTTCCTGTAGAGCACACTGAAGTTAATTGAGCATTATGGGGTTAATGCAGATATGAAACCAGTTTCTGAGGGGAAGTATAGGTTTTACTCATTAAAAAAATATTTTAAAGGCTAAAAATAGTTAAAGAAAAATATCCCTACCTAAGTCCAGAATTCCCTTTCCACATCTGATTCCTAAGACTCCATCCTCGTTGCAGCTTAATATCTCCTTAATTTTAAAATGGTAACATTTTGATAAACTTACTGCTACGTCCTAATTAAAGGTGCTTGAAGAGACAATTTCTGCTTGAGATAAATCTTTATTACCTCCACCAATATCTCAGGCTGGGGGCTCTTCACAGATTTAACAGTGTCAGCTTCAAATCTCCAGCCTCCTGTTGCCCAGGATACAATGGCATACATAACATTCTTCCTCAGGCATTTTCCCCCAGATGACATGGATATACAAAACATCCCAGGAGCAAAGCATAACACATACCTTTTCTAGATTCCATTTAAAGGTGTAGAAATAGATTTCTAAGAGGTGTAAGAAGCTACTTGGCAACACATCTCATTTTTTAAAATTAATGGATTTGTACTCCCAGAGATAATCAGGACCGTCAAATGAGTTACTGTTTGAACTGTCAACTTTTCTTTTTACTTTTTCCACTTCCTTTAGTTAGTAGATGTATCTCCCTGCATGAATATGCCCTAGCATCAAAATAATTTTTGTCGTGGGTTAAATGTAGTAAATAATAAAAAAAAAACATTAAAAATATATTTTCTGTCTATAGAAATATGTCTCTTTATTTCGTTTAAAAACTACTTTCAATTGTAAATAAGTGAAAATATTTTAGAATAAGTAATAATGTACATTGGACAGAATAATGATGCAACTATTGTAAAACACGGTGAAAACTTTCATGGATTTAACAATCTTGCAACATTGGGACACCTTGAATATAAAATACAAACACGGGGATAAGAATGTTTTCGGGGACACATTAATTTTAGGAAGTTGTAGCAGCAGAAATGAGAATCATTTCCTATTCATATTTAGCCTTCTGCACCAGAAATTCAGCCTTCTGCACCGGAAAATGAATGATTCTACAGCTGTCTTCCCCAGTAGTGTGTCTCCCAATGGTGAATGCTCTAATTCTTTATTAAAACTCTTCGATTTGCACGGGCAGCTGCTATGGAAAGTAGGCGTAGTGATATGTGATTGATGCTGTAATGAGGCCTCTCTCATGTCCTATCTATGAATCTCCCGGGTGGAACAGGGCTCGTGAGAAGCCAATCAAAATGCAGCATTTTGGTGGTGTACAGCTGTCTCCTTTACAGTCCTGATTGTTGCACTCAACTTCTTGGTATGAATGTTGTTAGAATCTTTGTATGTCAAAGACGTAAGCCTTTCACACACATTGAAGTAGACAAACTCTGCACTTTTCACAAAGTGCATTCGATAATGTTGGCTAGATATTTACATTTAAAATTCTGGCAAATTAAGTTGTGAGCCTTTGCACTTCTTTTTAAGTCATCTCAGAGGGAATGGTGCTCACTGAATTAAGCACCTGCTGCCAGAGCTTAATTTAAAAAAAGAATAATAATAAGGGCCTGATTTAGAGTCTGGCAGGTAGGTTACTCTGTCACAAACGTGACTGATATCTTGTCCTCCTAATTACACGTGCAGTAGGATGTAATGCACCTGTAATTAGGCGGACGGGATCTCCGTCATGTTTGTGAAGGAGTAACCTGTCTGCCAAACTCCAAACCAAGCAATAAAGTGCCCGGCGCCTTTCTTTCTCTACCTTTCACCCTCTTGAAGGAGGGGGGACCAAGGTGTCTGATGATGAAATTATCAGACTCCAAAAATAAGTGAAGATGTACACTACCTCCGGCTGGACTGGCCGTAGTGGGCATTGGCAGGCTGGAAGGGTGGGCACCGGGTTTGGAGCGGTGGGCGGATTTTGTTACTGGGGGCAGCCAGTAGCAAAAGCAGCAGCGGTTTTGTTAAGCAGCAGTGCCTCACACTTGCCCCCCCCCCCCCCAGGGCCGGCTTTAGGGCAGTGCGACTGGTGCGGCTGCACTGGGCGCTGACCTGTGGAGGGGGGCGCTGTGACCTAAAGGGGGTGCTGTGCTTAGCAATATCTTATGATAGGAGAGATGGGGGCACTTTTTCAGGTGGTAGTGAGAAAATCCGAGGAGGGGGTCTTGGGAGGTGGGGGCGCCAAAAGTGATTGTCGCACCGGGCGCCACCAGCGCTAAAACCGGCCCCTCCCCCCCCCCCCCCCGGTGGGTGGGGGCCGGTCAGACAAAATTGCCGGGACTGCTGTGGGTTCCAAGTCCGACCCTACCTCCAACCACAGGCACAGATGAAGGCAGAGTAGAAAAAAGCAGCCCTGACAAACGTGTTTAGACCAGCCCCTCTACCTCCCTCTTCTCTCATCTCTCTCTCCTTTTCTCTCTCCTCTCCCGCCTCTTTCGTACCTGCTGCAATTACCTGGGGGCACTGGCGAAAGTAGCAGAGGCACCAGCAGCAGTGTTCTACTTTACAAACTTGCCTCCAGAGGCTCCAGCTCATCGGGAAATGCTCGACGGAATTAAAAAGGCCAGTCCGGCCCTGAATGAAGCACTGCCTGATGTTGACAACAGTATGCAGTGCTTAATTTGTAAAAAAAAAATTAATAACCTAGGTCCTCGTCAAGAGGCCACTGCAGCTTGCACCACCCATTACCCCTGCTAGTGTTGCCAATGATAGTACCAACACAACTACTAAACATCACACTTCTACACGTGTGACAATTCAGACTATTCCACCCCCGCCCACCCAAAGCTATAAAATGGCTTGGGCAGGTGGTATTACTAATTTTAATGCATATTGCATTAATAAACAACTGTGGTCATGCTCATCCCTAAATTAGACAAACAGAGCCACCATGTGGCAGACTGTCATAAGTGTCGGTGTTGACAAATTGGTGCCGGTGCTGAGCACCGGAAACCACTGGCTTAAATTAAGTACTGACTGTATGTGACATATGGGTCACTAGTTCGAATTCAAGCAAGGCCGACACCACCTTTTACAACCTCCAGTCATTAATTTCAGTGATAATAAATTTGGCAATTCTATACCACCTATCAAATAAAGCACTAGCAAACAGCCAAACGTGTGCTAGAAAGCGCTATATAGAAAGTTTCTTTATTACTTTGAACGTGTTTTATCGTCATAATGCCTTTCTTTATACTGTTCTAAGAGTGCAATATTGTTTTGATGCTGATCTAAAAACCACCATGTTTTTGATGTAATACCAACAGGAAAAGGCGCAAATCTGCCGCCAAAAATGAAGTGTATGTGTAATTTCCAGAAGAGGGCAATTAGATGTATGCAGTGCTTAATCTGTGCCAGTGTTTGCGAGTTCTTATCATCAGCACTTATTTGTAAACACCTGCAAGTACCTACCAGAAACCACCACATGGTGGCACTGTGTGTGCGTTTTTGGCACAGTTCATTAGTGAAATAGTTAACTATTTAATATATCTTTAAAACATTATAAAACTAGCCTACAGTTTAAAGAGACATGTGGGTAGCGCCAGCTTCAGAGGACAAGTGTGAATACGTTGGGCCCTGGAACCTAATTCTATGCAAATGAACCACTGGAAGTATAAGAGTTCCAGGGCACAATGTCACATAGAACTTTGAAAGAGATAGTTTGTCTGCTTCTGGAAGCACCTTAGCATCATTCACTTACATGACCATATTGCCGATTCAAGTGGGAAGGCTCAAAACCTTTATGTTGAAAGTGTTACTTTAGCTCTTCCCACCTAAAGCATCCTCTACTCCAATTAAAGTTAACGGGGAAATTAAATTCACCCGTTCTTATCTGCAGTTCTCTCACAGAGGTGTGCCTAGGTGTTGCTAGGTATGCATTCCAGCTGGGGGCTTGGAAGCAGGATTTATTGGTGTGGAAGGGGAAGCATTTAACAACCATGGTGCACATAGAAGACTGCTGTACTAAATTCACGTTGACTTTAAACTCTTTAGACAGCACATTTCACAAACTTTGCAGCACTTTCTTTTCTTTTTTTTTTAATTGGCATTTTATAGTATTACAAAAGATATCTCATATAGGTATAGTTAATAGCATTTTATAACTAGGAACATATGGGGGAAAGAAAAAAGACGCAGCAAAGAAAAATAAAACAGTACAGGGATATGCAAGTATACTATCCATGACGCATTGGGCTAAGATCCCGAAACCCACAACCACCCCAAAGGGACGGCACATTTTGACATTTCATAATACATTCCAGTACATTAAGTAGCCATTGAATCTTTCCTGCTTCCTTAGCAGCACTGTAAGCAGTTTGGCAGAGTGGTGTCTGGAAAGCAGGGTACTCTACACCATGTGGAAATGGGTGGCAATGTACATTATCTGGTTAGGGCGGCTCAGTGAGGGGGATTGTCAGTGTTTGTGGAATGTCAGTGTCCCTGGACCTCAAATAAGCAAGTAAGGGTTCCCAAATACCTTTGCAGCACTTTCTTATTCCATACAGATCTCACGCGAATCAGCTGTGGCAAGATGGCGAAGCACGCTTATGCCTAGGTCAGCAATATTCTACAACTTCCCCTGACAGTCGTGTGTCAGCATATTGCGGTGCAAAATATCCACCTGCATGAATATCAATGCCACTTAAGCAACTACCATATTTTATCAAGGTAAATGTAGAGGTGGGCAAGCTAAGAAATTAAAAGGGAGAGCCGAGTCAGAGCCAAGCCAAGAATCGAGCCAAGCCCTAAAATATTTGGCATGCAAATCATGTTAGACTATGAGAAGGTGTCTTTAAAATTCAAAAACATGCATGTTTATTTAACACGTGAAAGTGTTTCACCTTTAGTGCATCAGTTTGTATCTTTGAATCGAGAAGTATTTATCAGAAGTGATAGGGGGATATTCTCAAGAACGTGTGTGAACTATCGCCAAAATCGCATAACGCAACTTCTCACATCGCAGTCTATCGCGGGAAAATAACACTGTGTCAGCGCAGCATTCACAACCCGGCGGCACCATGCGATATTCTCACGATAACGCGACAAAAGCCCGCGTTAAAATCAACGCAAAGTCCCAAAAATGCGAAACATGAACGCGAAAAAATTAGCGATGACCCCAATGGCGATACAAAAATCAGCAAAAACCAGCGACAGGCCTGCGATTCCCACGCGGCATGCGTGAGAATGCACTATAAAAGCAGGAAAAAAAGACAAAAAAATGCAACTGCGTAGCACCATGGACGCACCCGGACCGAGTGCAGAGGACAACGCAAACCCCACAAGCCCCACAGATGACCAGCCAGGAACCCCGGGGCCGGAGAAGGGCAAAGAGAAGAGGAAGAGCAAGACGGGGTTCACTCCGCAGGAAAACCGGATCATCGTCACGGAGGTGACAGAACACTACCAACAACTGTTCGTCACCTCCACTGTGTCATCGGCAACACAAACGGAAATATGGCAGTCCATCGTGAACACCGTGAATGCAGTCGGAGTGTCGAGGAGGTCAATAGAGGAGGTTAAGAGGCGCTGGCATGATGTGAAAAGCCAAACCAAGCAGAAACCTGCTGCCAACCGGAAGGCAGCAACGGCCACTGGAGGTGGGAGTCCTGCGCCACAGGAGGAGCTGGATGAGCTGGAGGAAATGGTGGCCACAGTCATCAGTGCGGAGACGGTGCAAGGAGTTGGGGATCCGGACACTGCTCGACATGACCTGACACAACAGCAACAGGGTGAGTAACCACCAGGGACTGGGGGGACGGGGGGAGACGGGCACAATGGCACACATGCACAATCAAGAATAGCACACTGTACACCCACAATTACTGTGGAACCTGTCCCTGATGGCCTTGGCACACTGCAGCACACATAGAAACACCAAGTAGGCCCCCGACCACCATGTTTACAAATGCCCCCCCCCCATCACCAATCTCACAACCTACCCATGCACATGTGCTGAACACAGCAAAGCGATACCAAAGGGGATGATGGACGGAGCGTTTGAGCTAATCAAACACTCACCCCCAGTCAACTGATCTGGGTTTAATCCATCATCATTCTTTAGCTCACTCCACCACCCCAGTTCAGACATGGCCATATGCAAATCAGTCTGACCCTGTGCCTCATGGGAACAGTCCAGCCCGAACTGCCAAGCCATGTCTTCCCTGGACCGGAAACAAGCCACAGTGACAATGCAAGTGACACTGCATGACCAATAGCATGGCTGCAGTCAAAATACATGACATGGTGCACGACACGACACTGAGGTGGCCCAGTGTGGATAACATCCTCAAAGGAGCAGGTCACACTCTGACACATCCACGTGCACATACAACCCTTGACATCAACAAAACATCTACAGACAAACAATGCACAAGAGTACAAAATCCGTACAGGAGCAAAAATAACCCAAGTCGCCAACATCTCAGCACCGTAAAAGCACACAAGTCAAAGGCACACCGCCTCAAAGGGATAAGGGGCCGCCAAATCAGAGCTGCAGGGGTGACTCTCCCACAATGCAGCACACACACAGAGCAATCACAGCACATCAACATTGACCACAATGTGGTAGAAAGTGCCACATGTACACCACAGAACAGAGGACACAACTGGTGCCGCATGTGCGTAGATACTGGCCAATCACATCAGGCATAGCAGGAAACTGTCAGATGATAATGTACGGGTACAACCTCACATCCGTCACATCATGCAGTCGGAATGTCCACTGTCCCCCATCCAATACCCAGCTCCTCCAAAACAGTCACAATGTACATTGTCATGCAGTCAGTATGTAAACATGTACAATGCGTGCACATACATGGAACACACTGTTAACCTGCATCTCCCCTTCACATTGCAGAGGGGCAATCAACACCTCCTGCAGAGCAGACCAGTCATCTCTTCAGTGATGAGGAGGAGGAACCCCTGGCCATCTGCTCCGACACCCTCCAACGGATCGTGGATAGCCTCCGCACCCCACCTCCAGGAGCAGGGCAGCCCAGCTGCATCAAGGTGATCCCACCCCCTGCACAGACCACACAGCAGGAAGCACCCACCACCACGGCTGGCTCCCAGCACCTCACCGAAGAACACATGGCATTCCAACGCCGTGTGTCAGACTGCCAGAGGGGGCTGGCTGAACAGGTGCGGGTGGGTTTCAACCTCATGGCAGCCAAACTAGATGCCATACGTGGGTGTCTCAGTCCCATCAGGGACCACTTACAGTCCCTAACGGACACCCATAGTCTGCTCCATGCCCTACAACAATCCTTGGCTGACCTCGCTGGAGCCATTACTCGGATACAAGAACTGTCTAGGCAGAGCGGCTTCAGCGACGACAGCACAGTGTTGGCACAGATGCGGAGGACAATGGAGAACATGGAGCGGATGCAGGCAGGAAGGATGGCTGCCACGGCTGAACACCAGCGAGATGTAGCTGGGATCTACCATGCCCTGCAGATCCTCATCTTGCCATTGCTGCCACAGAGCCCGTCCCAGATGACTGCTGCAGGAACTTCGACACACACATCTCTGCCCCCTAATGTGTCAGTGGCACACAGTGATGCAGCCATACCACCTCCGCCCCTGATGTGTCAGTGGCACACAGTGATGCAGCTATAACACCACCACACACACCTGGCACACCTGACACAGAAGACGTATCAGAGGACGAAGATGTGGACGGTAATGACTCTGTGTCAAAAAGGAGGTTGTAGCATTCATCCCCCACCATATGGCCTGTTTCTGCTTGGTACAGCCCTCTGCATCATGCCCTGGTACAACACCTTCCACTGTCCCCCGAACACCCTGCGACATTCACCTGGACCCCGACATGGACTGCCATATCTGCTCCGGTTACCAATGACACAGCAAACAGGCTGCAGACTCAACCCTTAATCTACCAATTAACTTCTCATCCCCTGAAGGACTCTGTTTGGCCCTCCACTGGGCAACCATGTAATGTGGGGTGTGCATGGCCATGTACTGCTCCAGCTCCAACACTCCCCAGGATGTGAATAAAACATTCCTAATCACATAGATGTGTCGTGTCTATGTTCAATCAAGTATAACAGTATGGATGACTGTGGGGACATTGATTGCACAAAAAGGTACACCCTGGGAAATGACATCAATGCACATGTTTGACCGTGACACACATGGCCAATTACATGACTGTGGAGGTGTGAACTAGCTGTAGCCTCATTGATCATGAACAACAAACTCGCAACCCCCCAACGTAGCCCCACGTCCATGTATTAAATAGGGCTGTGTGTAAATATGTCAAAGTCGGTAGGAGGCCTTAAGTAGTGTCCCACATCACATGTGGCAACAGAACATCTCTTCGCATACCTACATACACTCAACTGTGTGGACACAGCCTGGTTTGATGGAACACATTGATCCACATGGCAAGAAGTTGGACACCATACTCACATTGCTGAAGACACGTAAGCGCACAGGTCGACCAGCAACTCTCCCAACCACAATGTCTGGCTCACAGAGGTGGAGCCGGCAATAGGGACTCACCCCTAAGTGAAATGCGTCAGTCAGTCCCTCCCTGTGTATGGACAATGCTCATTGGGGCACACGATTTGGCATGCAAATCAACACTCATCACAGTTGAACACTAGTGAAGCTGCGTACACTTTATTAGCATGTGCGTGTCAGTACGGGCAAGACAAGGGCCACAACATGCAGACCAATGCATCATACACTAACAGGCAGCCAAGGAACATGTAGAGGTGCAAGACATGGGGAGGCACAAATGAACACCAACGGTCTCAGCCCACCTTGCCTTGCTGGACGAGTCATGTGGTGTTTGGCGAATGCCCATTGCACCGTGTCAGGGGACACCACTCACAGCCCATGGGAGCTGCATAGACCTGTACCACCGGACAGCGCTGACTGTCTGCTCTGCTGACAGTGAGCAGGTGAAGGAGTCCAACAAGGTCACATGTAGTACTACATTGCCATGTGTGTACACTCCCTCCAGCGGTGTGTCAGGTTGAGGAACATTGCCAGGCGCCGCTGTCCACTCACCTTGCACAGGTGTGTGTCAACCCGCAGTCTTGCACGCACATGCATTCTGAGTCCAGGCGAATGCAGACATGTCCACTGTCATGGTGGGATATGTGTCCATTTCCCCAAGATGCAAAAGGGTGTTGGGACCTGTGACATGGGTCACGATCTTCTGTGGCTGCAGTGTGGAAATGTACCCAAAAGTGAGCACACTGGTGCAGGGTCACCCTCTTGTCCACGGGTCCAAAGACTAACAAAAAGAGATCGGCACTGGAGCTGAAGTAAAACAACAAGTTTATTAATCACTCATGAGTGGGACCACGTCCACACAACACTCTCAAGTGTTGTAGGAGGAGGTACTCTGAACTCACAAACCATCGTCCTTATATACAGCTTTGTTGCAATGTAAGCATATGGACAGAAATGGAAAGAACAAGTTTAGAAATAGCTATCAGCAAACAAGGGCAGATGGATAACCACTTGGTCAGCAAATAGGGAGGGGGAGCAGGAATGCTTATGGCAGCAGTAAACAGTCAACAGATAACGTCTAAGACCAGGTGCACTGGCAGATACAAACCCCCAGCACGTACATTGCTTAGCCATGTCAGGAGGTCAACTAAAATAGATAACAGAAGCAGAGTGAAAAGACGAGCAGCAGAGGACGGAAGAATTACGAAGGAAACGAAATGGACACCACAGCCAAATTGGCTGTTGCTTATGCTAACGTAAAATATTACACGTTTCCACAGACAACCCTTTTAGCATAAGCTAAGACATTTTCTTATGTTTTTAAAGGGGTACGATAAACATCATGGATGTCAATTAACATAATTTCACAGATTTCTCGTTCCATTGCTGAACGGGCATTTGCATTTTGGACATTCGTTTTAGATGGTAAACAGGTAGTACAAGTGTAAATACAGAGGGAACAGAGCATTGGCCCACATTGAATACATAAACAACAAGAGAAGAGAATTGCAATAATTATGAACAAGGCCGACAATATTTTCAGACCCCATACAGAAAATATGTTCCAGAACCATCCAGTCCAAGTCCATGTTCCTGAGTCTTGATGTATCTCAGTGGCTATTTAATGCATTTTGGAAATGGCATCATAAACAGAAGGGGCGTAGTCAGGGATGAACATGCAGCAGCTACTCCCGATAATGCAACATGCTCCACCACGATCAGCTAAGATTACATCTAGCACCATTCTATTTTGCAAAGTCACAGTTCTCGTAATTTGGAGTTCTTCTGTAATATTTCCAAGAGCCATTGCTGTTTGATTAGTCACAGCCTCTACTACACGGGTCAAGCATCTAATTTTCCTACTGTTTAAATCCGCACCAACAAAGAAAAAGAGTCCCAAATTAAAGTCAACATATTGCTGTAATGCAGTGTCAGTTTGATCCACTTCATCATTATTTATAGTTCTTTTGAATCGGTTCAAGGAAATGTCATTAAACAGTTTTTGATCTTTATGATAAGATGCAGGTGCTAAGAACACAGGAGGAAGCAAGAAGGACACATAGCATATTCCAGACCATCCAATTGGTAGATGATAGTAACCTTTACTTCCACAAAGGAAATAAGTGTTATGTGAGGATAGAAAACTGCTATTGTTCATTCCAGTAATATTCAATACTGTAGTACAGTCACTTTTTCCCACTGGAATACTGCCAAAACTACTCACACAAAGATTTGCTTGGGCTCTAGTAACAGCGACAACAGGAGGCCCGTTACCCTTGGCCATTCGAGTGTTGGGGAAAACATAGCTTGTGGAGGAATCTCCATTGCGATACTCCTCCATTTCCCATACAGTTCCTTTGGCTTGTGGGTCCCCTTCCTCATCGGGTAACAAATCTTGTTTAATCGCGCATTAAGTCCTCCTACATCAGCTAGAGTAATATTACTGATTTCAGAGGCCCACAACAGTGCGAACCAGGCTCTACAGGAGCCATTATGCGAGAATGGCAAGGGAATGAAAGGCGTTCCTCCCTTCTTCTGATGGGCTGGCATCATTCCACATACCCAGCAGTTGGTAGTGTTCGTAGCATTATGAGTATGATGCAACATTTGTATGAAAGTGTTATTGAAATATGACATTCGGTGCTTCTTTTCATGATAGGGAAGAGTGAAGTAATAATGTTCTGTGGGGACAGGAGTAGTAGCAGGCAGTAAGTTTCGAGCCGGAGTTACTTCCTCCACAACCCACATTATCGTAGCAATAATGACAGCAGTCAGAGTCAATCCAGTAATAAACATGGTGCAGCCGCTACAGATCTTCGCAGCATTTGATTTCTTCTCCTCAGGCATGTTCATCTCGTCGACAAACAACAAAATAGATGATTCCCTAAGGTCCTGGGCAGGCGTTGGTTTCTTCACTAACGTTGAGATGAGTAGTCACTAAAAGGCTACCCCCCCTTTGCAGTCAGTCTTTAACCACCCAGGACAGTGGCTCAAACAGTCTCTTTCTGCGATGAAATGTCTTTCTTCCTGGATCGAAGCAGATATCTAGATGCACCAGGGATCGTGTGGTCCGGGAAGACTTCCTCAGGCCCTTCAGGTGACGCTGCTCGTCCTCTCTCGGTGACCATGATGTCGCGGTAATCTGTCAGCACAGCTGGGCTCACGAGGGCATGCGAAACCTTTCCACAATGGGCGGCATGCACCCAGTTCTTCCGGTTGGTCACTCAGACTACAGTTCTGGTAGCAAGGAGGACCTGCTCTGGGCCACGCCACCGAGGTGCCAAGGAACTGGTCCGTTGAAACGATTTCGTCAACACGAAATCGCCAGGCCGCAGATCGTGGCCTTCACCCTGTGACCTGTCTGGAAGAGCTTCCCGTACCTGCTGATAAATAGAAGACAAACTGTCAGTTAACTGGGACAAATAGTCACTCATCAACATGTGGGGAACATCATGTATAGGGCGAGGCTTGGGGACCCCCCAAATATTCATGGGCCTGCCAAAGACAATCTCACATGGCGTAAGGCCAGATCGTGTATGTGGTATTGATCTGATAGAAAGCAAGGCTAGGGGCAGTGCATCAGGCCATTTCAAAGACGTGGAAGCCTGTATTTTAGCCAATTTCAGTTTCAGGGTGGAGTTGTAACGCTCCACCAGGCCTGCTGACCGTGAGTAAAAAGCAGCATGAAATTTCTGCTTAATCCCCAACCCTTTCATGGCATATTCTACAACTTGCCTAATAATTATTACAGCGCTCAAAGTGAATGTAGTCCATTTGCAGGACCTCAAAAGGTGCAGATGGTGTCGCAAACCCTCCTGTTGGAGTTCGAGTTCCCTTTCCAGGATTATACTGGAGACAGACCAGACAAGACTGGACTATCTTTTTAGCAGTGCCAGCAATATCAGGATGATCCCAAATTTGCATGAGTTGTTTTGCCATTGAGGATGCACCAACATGTGCCGGCCCATGTGCCATGTGAATCAAGGGGTATAAGTATGCTGTGGGTAACCTCCATTTGGTCATATCTTTATTCCTCCAGCAGCCCTCTTCATCCAGTGTTCCCTCCTTAGACCATTGGTCTAGTTCGCCAGCAGAGGCAGATTGTTGCATGTCCAGCACTTCCTGCCTGGCATCATGCCAACGTTCAGCTTGTGACTTAACCACATACATAGATGTGGTGCTTCGCTGCATTGCGGTCTCACGGGCTGTGTGATCCGCAAAGGCATTACCTGCTCCTATTTTATCAGTCACTTTCTTGTGTTCATTACACTTAGTCTGGAGTTCCTAATACTGGTGCAGAGCAAAGAGCTTGGTGTAACTGTTGGAAGGCATTCTGACATTCAGCAGTCCATGGGAGGGGCATCGGAGTGTTTTTAGTCAAAAGGGCCAACAAAGGTTTAATAATGTGCGAAAAACTGGGGATCCACTGAGTATCTAAAAATGGTCTGAATACAATCTGGTGTGAGTGCACGTCCCTCCTTAGACAGGAGGTGACCTAAATAGGTAACCTGCTGTCTACAATATTGCAATTTCTTTCACGAGACTTTATGATTATGGGAGGCAAGAAATGATAAAAAATAACAGTGTTCCTTCTTCACACTGCTCAGTGGTATCTGCAGCTAACAAGATGTCGTCGATGTACTGGATAAGGGCCACCCCTTTTGGTACAGGAAAGGAATCAAGCTGTCTTTTTAATGCCTGACTGTAAATGCTAGGACTCTCTGTATAGCCCTGTGGAGCTCTGCAGGACCATAGTGAGAAGGGTTGTGATATCAGAAACTACCGGATATTGGGGTACTACAATTTTATTAACCTCCCGCAAATCAATAATGAATCTGTAAATTTTAGTGTCAGTGTCTTTTTTCAAAATAGGAAGGATAGGGCTATTGCAAGTATTATAGGGGACTTCTTCCACTACCCCCACTTTGATCAAATCCTGAACAATGTTTGCTAATGCTTCTTCACCTTCTCGCAATATTTTGTATTGGGGCAGTCGAGGCAATGAAACACCTTCCCTTACTTGGATTTGCACTGGTGGAATAACCCACATCAGTATCTGATCTAGCCCACAAGGTACAAGGTTGGGACGCCAGAGCGGCATCCTCATTGATAGGACAGGATCTCTCAACCATTGGATAATTGTCATTCAAAATAACATGCACACCTTCCGGAGAACAACGTATTGTAGCACGAAAATATTTAAGCATATCGATACCCACAATGTTGTCCGGCGTGTTAGGGGAAAGCAAAAATGGACATGCTGCAGTGAATTTGTCAAGTCCGAATTCAAGTGGCTGTGATAGCGGGCTAGGTGTAGGTGTTCCATCGAACCCTATCGATGTTATCATTGTGCCGGACAGGGGAGCCCTAGGAACCAATCTTTTAGACAGAGCACTACGGGTAGCCCCTGTATCAACCAAAAACCGATCAGTAGATCCCAAGACATTTACATCAACATAAGGACCCATTTGATCTACTGGCACCTCAACCGGTCCCTTACCCCATCCTAGGCATCCCTATGCGTAATCGGAATCTGCAAGTGCATCAGCAGAATAATCAGACATTTGGTATTGATTTCGTCTATCAAAAGTATTAGAGTAATTTGGTCCTTGTTCAACTGCCTCAAACCTGGGACGAGCTCCTACACCTCCCCTGTTTCCTGAATTCCCTGGGCGTCCTCTCATACTTCCCCTTCCCTGCTGGTACTACTGACCTCGCAAAAGAGGGCACTCAGAACGCCAATGCCCAGTCTCTTTACAATAGGCACACTGATCAGGAGACAAATTTGCTCGAGGAAGAGGGGGCACTCCAGATGTATACATTGAACGTCCGCCTCTTCCACCTCCTCATAGAAGGCGGCGGGATTTTTCCGGGGGTCGGGCAAAGCAGCCTTAAGAGCCATAACATCAGCTCTACTCCAAGGAGTGTAAACCCAATTATATATAAAATATCCCTTTGCATCATCCGAAGTTTTATCATCATTTATTCCTGCACCCTTCGGGGGAACATACAGGGGTGCGGCTTCATGCATTGGTTTCATAGTAACTTTATTACTGCCGGAATTGCCTTCTTTCACCGGAACATTTGTTTTCTCTGCCTGGGATTGAACTGCTTCTACTACTTTACTCTTTCTAGCTAATTCTTGCTCCTTACGTAAATGTAATGTTTCATTTCGTAATTTAACTATTCGTCTAATCGTATTCGTATCAGGTATATCTGAAAAAAGGTAAGTCCCATCTATCAACCGCTTATAATCAACGTTTAGATCAGCTGGTTCTGTTTCGTCAGAAATATGCCGCCAACCATATATTACCTCCCAACAGAATTTTTCTACGAAATATAACTGGTCTATATCTTTCCAAGATTGAACCATATTTATGAGGATCGTCGCTGTAGTAGTCCGACGAGCTTCCTCTTTAGCAGCCGTTTTTAATGTATCTTTTTCTGCTTGAGTCAAAGTAGAGCGAGTCTGTCGCCCAGATTGCCTGTCTTTATCTTTATCCTCTGAAGAAGAATGCTCCTCGTCAGAAGCCTCATCCTCAGGGGCACTTGGAGTGGGAAATTTATACGGGGGTGGGGGTCGTTCTAATAGGATGCAATCATCCTGAGGCGTATTAAGTAGTGGATAGATAGGGCGCCTAATAGGATACTGGCCATTTACCTCTAATCGACGTTCTCTATCTTCCTTTTCTATTTTTTCCTTCATTTCTTTGTCTTTTAATTCCAACGCTTTTTGATATATCGTTTTCCGCTGCTCTTTTTTCTGCTATAGCTTCTGCTCTCTTCGCTCTCTCTCGCACTTCTTTATCCCACATACGTACACAATCAAACATGTCCTGTCTACTTTTTCTTTTAAATAAACACTGCTCTACATATTGAACCTTTTTAGAATCGAATGACCCATTCACTGGCCATTGTAAATCGGACTCTTTCTTTGTGTATTTGTTCCACAATGAACTGTACATTATGGGAGAAATACCATATTTGATATACATTTCTCTATTAGGGGTCCCTTCCGGAGGAGCCGGTTGACTTTGCTCTAAAATATTCTTGGTACCACAAGAACAGCAACACCACTTACGGAGTGTGCTGAGAACAGGCATGTTTTTCCAAGTATATGTAAAATATTACTACTCCAAACAAATATTCCAAAAAGGAGAAAAATCTCCACATTACCTGCCTTCAGTCTTTGCAAAGAATGAATATCAAAGCCAAACCAAAAACCAAACCAAGAAAATCAAGAGTGCTGCTTCAGCGACCTTACCAAACAGAAGTCTCCAACTCCTACCTGCCGATCTCTGGTCGACCTAATGGTCACTGCAAAACGTACGCCAAAGAAAGCCCCAGTCGAGACCGGCCACCACCTGGAGGGTCAAATCGGGAAAACCGGAAAAGTCACGTCGGCCTGCAAAGACAAGGGTCTCCTCATGCAGTGCTCATCCTCAGTAATATTTCGATCCTCCGTCGAGACCACTCCTTCGGACGGCCGCGTCTCCGATGGGGCCCCATGTGCTGGGCGCCAACTGTGGAAATGTACCCAAAAGTGAGCATACTGGTGCAGGGTCACCCTCTTGTCCACGGGACCAAAGACTAACAAAAAGAGATCGGCACTGGAGCTGAAGTAAAACAACAAGTTTATTAATCACTCATGAGTGGGACCACGTCCACACAACACTCTCAAGTGTTGTAGGAGGAGGTACACTGAACTCACAAACCATCGTCCTTATATACAGCTTTGTTGCAATGTAAGCATATGGACAGAAATGGAAAGAACAAGTTTAGAAATAGCTATCAGCAAACAAGGGCAGATGGATAACCACTTGGTCAGCAAATAGGGAGGGGGAGCAGGAATGCTTATGGCAGCGGTAAACAGTCAACAGATAACGTCTAAGACCAGGTGCACCGGCAGCTACAAACCCCCAGCACGTACATTGCTTAGCCATGTCAGGAGGTCAACTAAAATAGATAACACAAGCAGAGTGAAAAGACGAGCAGCAGAGGATGGAAGAATTGCGAAGGAAACGAAATGGACACCACAGCCAAAATGGCTGTTGCTTATGCTAACGTAAAATATTACACGTTTCCACAGCAGGAACGTAGTTACTTGTCCATGTAAGCGAGCGCAGCTTCATGGGCAATCAGTTCCAATAGTACGTCGTTGCCGACTTCAACGAACACGGGGGCGAGCCAATCCATTAGCTGGTCCGGACAGATGTGCTCCGTCCACGCCGTTTCACCAATCCGCAACACAGCCCAATAGGGGAGCGCTTCGATGTGGTCACTGCACACGAGGAATTGTGCAATCTCACATGCCCAACTGCCAGCACATATGTCCAATACCAAGGCATCCCATGAACGGGTATCACGGTTACACTCCTGGTCGTAGTCCAACAGGGGGCGCACACACATGTCATAATCCAGTTCAGCTACCGTTGTGTTGGATAGGCAGGCATCCATGGGCCACTCGAATATGCATGATCGACAGTGGAACCAGGGCTGGACGCAGGTGACGTACGCAAGTTGGAAGCACAGACGGTAACTGATGCGCAACACTGCCAGTGGCAGTGCCCCCAACAAATGCAGCATTCGGTCACGGTACAGTTCCACGTGACAGGGGTTGTGCATGTGCCCGGGATGTTCTGACATTGCGTTGTTCGCACTCATAGAACCGGCACTCTTCTGACCTGCGGCTGTTATGTGGATGATATGCCACAGCCCGGAGCAATGAGTCGTATGAGTGTGCAAAGTTTGTACGTATGGGTTGTCCTCTACGTAAGTGTCAAGGCCGTTCCATGCAGGAGTACCTCGAGCAAGGACTTCTGTGTGTGGGGTGTGGATACGTTGATCTTTCATTGGCGCCGTGTGTGGTGTGGGAGTCGTCTTCGTCTGCCATGGTATCTCTCTTAGGGGGTGCCTGCACCTGCAGCATGCATTTCCAAGGTCGGGGTTGCAGATGTCCTTCCGCCTTCTGTATTGAGACAAAGGGGCTTTCATCCCTAATGTTAGTCAGACTACTGCTTGTATCCTGGGAATGTGATGTGGCTATCGCGCTGCAATTGAGGCTAGGCCTTGGGCTTATGGTGCACCAAAAGCGATGAACACCCACACCAGTTGCCATGTATGAGCCAAGACCCCGAGCGGCATTGCGCTCCTTGTACAATCCCTTGGTGCGCGGATGCCCTCCGGGTGCATGCAACATTGCAACATTGTCGATTGCGGGCCGTGTGGCGCAGGCACTGCAACGGAGACACACGCATCAGTTGGTTTCCTGTGCAGCCCAGATATGAACCTCGCCCAGAGGCCTGGGATAATTGTTCACACCCCTACGCTGGCCTGGCGTACGCAGGGCCAGCCCACTCGGCGTACGTATAAAGGGGATGACGACGACGCTACGTGTCCCAGTTCTTCCCCACTGCCTGAGGTGACATGGCTGCATCCGTCTGGCCTACGACGAGACTCAATCATAAAGGGTCCATGACTTGCGTTGCACGGAGTCGGTGGCACCGGTTGCATTGCGGCCGGCACGGGCCTACTGCCATGGGACGGTGACTTACTGTGCACTGAAGTAGGGGCACCTAAAGTGCTGAGCGGGTGTGCAGCCTGCGATGATGACGTGTGCACTGATATATACTCTGCCATCATTCGCTGTGGACTCTGTTTCAGATAAGGGACCTGGTGGGCTGCAGTGTGAACCGGCACGTTGTTGGAGACACACCGGTGGCAGCAGGTGAGCAGTGAGGCCTGGGTGCGCAGGGGCGGGCAGTCCACGCTGGGCGGCGGGAGGGGCTGGGGTGCAGCGGCCTGGGTGCGCAGGGGCGGCACTGTCTCTCCCTGTCCCTCTCTTCCTTTAACTGTCTCTCTCTCTCCCTCTCTTTCTCTATCTTTCTCTCTCTTTCTCTCTCTCTCTCCCCCTCTCTTCCTTTCACTGTCTCTCTCTCTCCCTCTCTTTCTCTATCTTTCTCTCTCTTCCTTTCACTCTCTCTCTCTCTTCCTCTGTTACTCTCTCTCTCCTTCTCCCTCTCTTCCTTTCGCTGTCTCTCTCTCTCTCTTCCTCTGTTTCTCTCTCTCTCTCCTTCTCCCTCTCTCTCCCTCTCTTTCATTCTCTCTCTCTCTCTCCCTCTCTTTCACTCTCTCTCTCTCCCTCTCTTTCACTCTCTCTCTCTCCCTTTCTTTCTCTCTTTCTCTCTCTCTCTGTCCTTTGTTGTGCGCATGACACACCTTCTTATCTTCAATTTTGTCTTGCAGGCTGTGACTTACGGTTTGTCCGGAGAGGATCCGCCATGAATCTTCCTAGCATTGATGTTGATTTGAATTTGAATAAATTGATTATTTTTGGAATTCTGAGATGTATGTATGTTTTTCCAGTTTCTCGAACCACACATGGATGTTGGTTGGTGTACTTGTGCGACATCAGGCGGATTGTTGTGTTGATGTATTTGTGGGGTAGATGTGAAATGTCGTTGTCCGGGGGGGGGACCCGGGGGGGGGGGCCACGGGGGTCCTGGTGGGGGGTGGCGGGCCTGGGTGTGGTGGCGGTGGGTGTTGTGGCCCTCTTGGGGCTCCGAGCTGCATGGTCAGTAGCTCCATGGCATCTGTTGTTCTTCTGGTGTGGCTGTGGGCTGGGCTCCCTTTTATGGTGCAGGTTGTCGTCCGACTTAACACCAGGTAAGAGCAGGTGTTAAATCCCTGCTGCTAACGCGCCTTATCGCATGTTTTGTGATCTTATCGCCGATCTGGCTGATCGTTGGGAATGTTGCAAAGTGGTGTTTCCGTGGGTTTTTGTACGGGAACGCCTACTCTGCATCTCATTAGCGTTAGTTGCCAGTGTCATCCGTGGCGATGTTTTTTGCGGCTGCTATCGCAGGAAAACTGGTGATATCGACTGTTAGCACCAGCTTGTGAATGGTGCTTTGAATTTATCACCACTTTGGCTGCGATAAAGTGCCGCTAACTCTGCGATGAGTCCTTGTGAATATGCCCCATAGTTTTTAAACAGAAACTGAGAAACAATCCTGCCCCCGCCGTGATGACAATCCTATTAGTATACTAAAAGGCAAGTCAGTTGTCATGTGGACTCTATAAGTGGCCTAGATTCTTAACAAACACGGAGTAACATTATACGTTTCTATACAGCACACATCCTCAGCTCACATATTTGAAGGTGCTCTGATATGGGATAAAAACAAAAAGAAGGCATTGTGATAAAGGATTTTCTTAGAATCACACAATTTGGTCAAGCAGAGTAGCCAAGATTGATCCCAGATTTCCAGTTTTAGGCTGTGTACTCCAGCCACTAGATTGGTATCTCTTTCTGACATCAAAGGTTAAGCTTTGTCCTTAATCCTTAGAGGATGAGATAAGAGTGTAGGTGAATAGCAGAATCCACATTTTATTTTTGCCAGTTTCACACAAGGCAAACCATGACCACAGCATTATAAGCTTCTCACAACAGACTGTTCTTATGACAGAGGGATGTTTGTAAGATTTACAGGATGCGGAGCTGAGGTCGGATTCGAACCTGGGTCTCCATGTCACATGGTCTCCATTTGTAGCCACTAAGTCACATGGTCTTCCGTGAAAGCTTGGCTTGTTTTGGGCTCAACGTTCAAGAGGACCTTGAGCTGAACCAGAGCCATGCATCTGGCTCGAGCTTCAGTTACGCGCCCACCTCTGCGTAAATGTGTGTGTGTGTGTATATATATATGTATATATATATATATATACATATATATATATACACATTTATGATATATATATGTATCATCATCAAGGTAAGCAGATTTGGAGCGAAGTATAATAAATCTTGACTTCCCTATGTTCTGCTTGCTTTGACGATATGGTAGCAGTAAATTCTGTGGAATCAATAGTATTGCAAGTCGATAATAAGAGCTCGCTATTTTTGTACAACATCAACCAGTCAGCAGCCACACTTTTAGCATGGCTACTTTTAATGCGGCTAGAAACACTTTTAAGGGGGCACTTCCTGTTCAGCAGAGCCGTTGCACCTTTTCACCTTTAAAAACTGAATAAATCTATAAACTGATACATATCAGAAGAGCTCTGCTGTCATTTTCCATGCAGGCTCAATGCCAATAAAAGTGCTAAATGTACAGACGGTGCAGTGTAGCTGCCTATATGTTTTAGAACTAACTATAATTAGAAGTTTGCCTGCCTATCTCTTACACCTCCCACTTCATCACATTGATGAGCACTTCACCTCAAGATAAGATCATCCCCCTCGTCACTCACCCACAACAGCAAACTAACAGACTTACATGCCCACCGCTCAAATTAATTTCATAATTCCCTATACTAATTCACCACTAATCCTGCTTGGGTTCTGAAGTAGCGTGCTACTCCTCGAAAAGCGCTTTGATGCTTCCTCAGGGGTACCAAGTGCTATATAAATGCAAACTCCTCCCTCTTGTAGCTCTCCACTATCCTTTTCAACTCAAATAACAGACTCACATGTCCACTGCTCAAATGTCATATTTCCCTATACTAACTCACCAGTAATCCTTTTTGGGTTCCGGAGTAGCGTGCTACTCACCAAAAAGCACTTAGATGCCTTGTCAGGGTTAGTCAGCACGGTAATTGCATAATGCTTCGAACATAGGAACACAACAAAAACAACTCTGCCAGCCACACATATAGCTGCCAAGTTTCCCAAATCCATGCATGATGTACTGCTCCAGCCAAGTTTTTTTTTTCTTTGAATTGGGGGCTTGTAGTCCTGTTTTATAATGTACTAATCAAGACTACAAGCTCCAGAATTCAAGGAGAAAACCTGGACTGGAGCCGCACATCACACATGGACCTGGGGAACTTGACTAGGCTGCACACACTCCCCCCATTGTGGCGTGCCACCCACCCAAAAATGCACTTCGGCAACCCAAATAAACTATGAAGCACCATACAAATGCCACAATACAATTTATGCATTTTCAGTAAACAAAGGGGTCTGCTTTTGCACTGTAATTAAGGGTAATTTGGTGGCCTTTAGAAGATGGCCGCCAGACCGCGCACGTGCACCATTCGTTTCCTCCGTGTTTATTGAGCGTGCATTGACTCGGCCTCGGAGGTGGTATCTTTTTTATGAAGGTATGCACCGCCGGGTAGAAATGATTTTTATCTTTTTACAGCAGGGAGCCCTGACGTTCCACTTCACAATGTTGGTCTGTGAGGCGGGACCATGAAAGGGGCTGATTGTTCCGTCCTCTGACAGCCACACAAAGAGCCTATTCTTATCTGCGGTGTTTGCCTTCGCCCCCTGAATAGCAGGCCATTGATCCAGCAGCCACTGAAAGATTGCTGACTAATTATGAGATGGCTTCTGTGCATGGCTGCCATCCAGAGAGGCCACTCGTGCAAAAACATGAGACTTTTGGGGACAGCAGGTGTGTAGGGGAGGGTTGGGGGGGTGAATATATGTGGGGGAGGAATCAGGATGGCAACATAACTGCACTTAAGAATGAAAAACAAGCATCTAGCAATGTCTCTGAGGTCATGTATTTATGGACATAAGAGAAGTGTTGTAGAGGCAGTGTGAGGAGGCAGGCAAAGACAGTGTGATAGGAGGGTGGTGTGATGAGTTACCTTACCTATGTACATTTCCCAGAAATACACTGGAACCAGTAGAAGAGCAGGGTGTCAAGGGCCTTAGAGCAAGCAAGGAAATTGGTCCCCTCTATTCCCACGTTTGGAAAAAAGAGCCATAAATAAGGTGCAATGGTTTCCTAATAGCCCTGGGCCCAGGTGCCACTGCACTTGCTGCACCAGTGATGCCGCTCTCAAAACAACATGCCTGCTTGCAAATAGGTTGCCCCATCTAACACCCTTCTCCTCTATACATGCATCCTTATGCATGCTTCAGAGGGTGAAGTAACCATTACATACGTGCAGAGAGAGAAGAGGTTAAGGAGAGGCAATGTGAGCAGAGCAGCAGTGTGTTAAAAGAGGCAGAGTGATCAGTGGCATCACCACTGGGGTCCTGAGGGGGTTGCATACTCCAGATGTATTCCTTTCTAGGTCGAAGCCTAGATATGTTGACAACAACTTGGGGACATTTGGAAATCTTCCCTTGGAATGTATTCTGCCCATTGCTTACCATTGGCTTTGTGGTTTGTAACTGACATTTGCTTGCTATCTATTTGCTGGTTGTATTTGTTTTAGGCTGTCCAGCTTGAGTTCATCCCTTCTGTGGCCCATAACTTATTTACTGTATCCTTCCACCAGTGTTCGATTTCTGTAAATAGGCCTTTAAATCTTGCTCTTATCTTATCACATTTGCTATGCATTCAAAGACAGAGGTCAATTGTCAGGTTCTCTCTTCCAAGAAGCTTGGTGTTTACTTTTCTTTCTATGACTTTAAAGTGAGAGGATTTATGTGGCAATCATGCTGGCTACTGAGGGTGTGAATGCTGTGAAGTGTGGTGGAAACAAATATGTTAATACGATCAAAACAAATTAATACATCAGGTGATGACGTTTCCACACATTATGTTTGTGCGCTGAATACTTTTATCAGTAAACCTATATGTCTGTGCCAATGTAATGGTCATTTGAATTGAAGATGTGCTGTCTTTAATGGCGGTGCACTACCACACCATGCATACTCCACTTTACACCACTTCACTCTACTCTGCACCACTCCATGCCACTGCACTCTACTCGGCATCACTCAACTCTACACAACTTCACTCTACGCCAATGCACTCTACTCTGTACCACTCCACTCTACACCAGTGCACTATATGCCAATCTACTCTACGCCACTCTAATCTACTCTGCACCACTGCACTCTACGCCACTGCACTCTATGCCACTGCACTCTATGTCACGGCACACTACCCTGTACCACTGCACTCTACCCTGCCCCCCTCCACTCTACCATGCACCACTCCACTCTACACCACTTCACTTCATTCTGAAACAATCCACTCTATGCCACTGCACTCAATGCCAATCCGCTCTACTCTACACCACTGCACTCTACTCTAACCACTGCACTCTATACCCATGCACTTACACCACTTTACTCAAAACCAATGCATTCTACATCACTGCACTCTACACCAATTTACTCTGCGCCATTGCACTCTATGCCACTATACTCTACACTGCACCACTCTGTCACTGCACTCTAGGCCACTCTATTCTACTCTGTGCCACTGTACTCTAAACTACTGTTCTCTACGTCACTCTACTCTATGCCACTGCACTCTACACCACTGCACTTTAAGCCACTGCACCACTCTACAACATCCCACACCGCTACACTCTACGCCACTCTACTGTACATCACTCCACTCTATGCCACTCTACTCTACCCTGCACCACCCCACTCTACACCATTTCTACTCTGCAACAATGCATTTTACACCATTGAACTCTATGCCACTCTACTCTTTACATGTCTATGCCACTGTGCTCTACTCTACTGCACTCTAAGCCAATGCACTGTAGGCTACTACACCCTATGCCACTCTACTCTGCATCACTCCACTCCGCACCACTGCACTCTACGCCACTGCACTCTACGACACTCTACTCTTGACCACTGCTCTCTACGACACTTCACTCTACTCTGAAGCAACCTACTCTTTGCTACTGCACTCTACGATACTCTATTCCACTCTATACCACTCCAATCTACCCTGCGCCACTCAACACCACTCCACACCACTGCACTCTATGCCACTCTATTCTATACTGCTGCCTTCTATTTCACTGCACTCTATGCCAATGCACTCTACACCACTTTACTCAAAACAAATGCTCTCTACGCCACTGCACTCTATGCAAATCTTTTGTGCACGATTGTACTGTACGCCACTATGCTCAAATCTGCAACACTCTACTCTATGCCACTGCTCTATAGGCCACTGCACTCTATGTCATTGCACTTTGTCACTGAACTCTTTGCCACTCTATTATACACTGCACCACTGTACTCTATGCCACTACTCTCTACGCCGCTTAGCTCTGCACCACCGTACTCTACACCAATGCACTCCTCCCACTCTACTCCACACCACTGCACTCACTGAAAGATACTTCACTCTACTCTGCACCACTCTACTCTGTGTCACTGCACTCAATGCCACTCTAATTTGCTATGCACAACTGCACTCTGATACTGCCCTCTACCCCACTTTGCTCAACACCTCTCTACTATGCACTGCACTACTGTATGCCAATGCACTCTACTATGCACCACTGCACTCTTTGCCACTGTACTCTACATCCCTCTAGTCTAGGTCACTCCACTCTACTCTGCATCACTCTACTCTATGCCACTCTACTCTGCAACACTGCACTATATACCACTGCACTCTATGCCACTGCACTCTGCCCTGCACCACTCCACTCTAAGTTGCACCACTCCTCTCCACTCTACGCCACTTCACTCTACTCGGAAACAATCTACTCTACGCCACTCTATGCTACGCCACTCTATTCCACTCTGTGCCACTCCACTCTATGCCACTGAACTCTACATCACCACAATCTACACTGTGCAACTCTACTCTGCACCACTCTACTCTGCACCACTCTACTCTATGCCACTGCACTCTACCCCACTCTACTCAACACTCCTGCACTTTATGCCTACACTACTGCGCTCAATGCCAGTGCACACTCCACCACTTTACTCAAAAGCAGTGCACTCTATGCCACTGCACTCTATGCCAACTACTCTGCACCACTGCACTTTATGCCACTATTCTGTACTCTGCAATACTCCACTCTACGCCACTGCACGCTACGCCACTCTACACCTTCGCATTCTATGTCACTGCACTGTACGTCACTCAAGCTACTCTGCACCACTGTACTCTACGTCACTGCTCTCTGCACCACTCTACACTCTACGCCAATGCACTCTACGTCACTCTACTCTGCATCAATCCACTCTACTTTGCACCTCTGCACTCTATGCCATTGCACTCTACTCCTCTGCAATCTACGCAGTGCCACTCCACTCTAAACCACTCCACTCTTCACCACTGAACTCTACACCATGTTACTCAAAATCAATGCACTCTACGTCGCTACACTCTATGCCAATCTACTCTGCATCACTCTTCTTTATGCCACTCTACTCTAGCTCACTCCACTCTATGACAGTACACTCCATGATACTCTACGTTATGACACTCTACTCCATTAAACTCTACTGCACTGTGACACTCTAATCCCCTCTAAAACACTCTACTCTACTCTGTGCCACTCTGCGACACTACTCCACTCTACATCGCTCTATGCAACTTCCTCTATGCCACTCCATGCCACTTTACTCCGCTCTATTTTATGACACACTACTCCACTCTACTCCGCTTCACTATTCCATTCTACGCCACTCCACTCGACTCTATGCCGCTCCACTTCATACCACTCTATGCCACGCCACTCTATGTCATTCTACTCCACTCTACACCACTCCACTCTATAACACTCTACTCCACTTTATGCAACACCATCTACGCCACTCTAATCTGCTCTATGCCACTCCACTCTATCACACTCTATGCCACTCTACTCTACTCTACGACACTCCTCGACACTCTACTCCACTCCACTGTATGACACTCTACAACATGCTATGCCACTCCACTCTACACCACGCAAGCTTACTCCACTCTACGACCTCCCCAAAACTCTACAACACTGTATGTCACTCTACGCCACTCCGTGACACTCCACTTCACTTCACTTCACCCCACGCCATTCAACTCTACTTTATGCCACTCCACAACTCTATACGCCACTCCATAGCACTCCACTCTACTCCACTTTACAACACTCCACTTCACTCCATGCCACTCTCCTTTACACCACTAACTTTTAGACATGCTGTACAGCAGCCACACTGGAGTACAACATGGCTAAAACATATTGGCAAAGCCAATAGTTCTTGCGTAGGTGAGACCTATTGGCTTTGCCAGTGCTTTTTGTCCCCTCTGTTCTTCATCACCATTACTGGCTGTTAATAAAGAAAACTCTTCTGTGTTACTGCACAGGTGACTCTATTATTATGAATATAAACCTTTATGTCATGCCAGGGGAAATAAATATGCCCAATAACACGTTATTTAGAGCAAGTCTACTAATAACCACAGATTCACATATTCCTAAAGGGCGATGGTCAGTTTCCATGTTAATTCTAGAGTACAGCCTAATGTAAGAAAGCACAGCCTTTGGTCAGAACTCAGGACCACCAAGCACAACTGCCACCAACTGGAGAAACGATGGCGTACCAGCAAGAACCCCCCCAACAGAGCAGCCCACAAAACAGCCCTCAGCAACTATCACCTGCAAATCATAAAAGCCAAGAAAGTAGCCATCACCACCCACATCTACTCCTTGGCCAACCACACAAAGGAACTCTTCCAAATAGTCAAAGAATTCTCCAACCCGACAGCCATAGAGAACACCATCCACCCCTCCCAAGAACTCTGTGACACCCTCTCAGACTACTTCCACAGCATGATCGCCAACATCTACAACAATTTCAACATCCAACCTGCCACACTTAACCCCGATGACCTCAACCAACCAGCGAACACCAGCCAAACCATCACCACCTGGTCACCGCTCACTGCCCTCACCACCTCAGCCATCATGTCTTCCCTCCACTCCAGGGCACACACCAACCCCTGCCCCCACCACCTCTATAACCTCGCAACAAACCCTATCAGCACGCAACTCACCAGCATCCTAGACACCTCCATCTCCAGAGCAGCCTTCCCGGACAGATGGGAAGACGTCAGACCCCTCCTAAAGAAAGCCTCCGCTGACCCCAATGATCTCAAAAACTATCGTCCGATCTCCCTGTTCCCCTACCCGGCCAAAGTTCTTGAGAAAGCCTTCAACCAGCAGCTCACCGAATTCCAGGAAGAAAACCACCTACTGGACGCCTCTCAATCAGGATTCCATGTCAACCACAGCAATGAGAGCGCGCTGATCAACACCACTGACGACACCAGAACACTCCTCGATCATGGAGAAACAGTGGCCCTGATCATCCTCGACTTCTCTGCTGCGTACGACAGTCTCCCACAGCACCCTCATCAACAGACTCCACAACATAGGCATACAGGAAGACGCCCTCAAGTGGATCGCCTCCTTCCTCACAGAACGCACACAAGGCATCCTACTGCATCCCTTCACCTCTGCATCCAAAGACATCATATGCGGAGTACCACAAGGATCATCCCTCAGCCGGTTGTATGATGGAACAACTACCACTTGAACAACTACAGTCTAAACAACTACTTCTTAACCACTACTTAGTCTAAACCACTAAAGATTTAACAACAACTATTTTTTACAACTACTAAGCCTTTACCACGATTGCCTTTACCCCATTAATGTATCTATTTTACAGGTAAGAATAAACATTCATATATATATATATATATATATATATATATGTGTGTGTGTGTAATGGGTTTGTATGTACCTGTTAAAAACAAATTTCGTGGTAAAAGCATGCATGCTAAAGACATATGCGTTGTAAAAGTAATATTGGTAAGTATTAACACTATATACATATATCATATATATATATACACACACACACACACCCCTATACTCACTATTAATGTTATAAAATCCCTTTCCACCCAAAAAACCTACACCCACCCCAAACCTTAAAAATTCCCTTTCCACCCAAAAAGCTATACCCACCCTAAACCCTATGAATTCCCTTTCCACCCCAAAACCCACACCCACCCTAAACCCTAAAAATACCCTTGCAATCCCAAGAACCCATACCAACCCTAAACCCTAAAATTACCCTTGCCACCCAAAAACCCACACCCACCCTAAAATTACCCTTGCCACCCAAAAACCCATACCCACCCTTAACACCCACCCTTAACCCTAAAAATACACTTGCCACCCAAAAACCCATACCCACCCTAAAATTACACTTGCCACCCAAAAACCCATACCCACCCAAAACTCTAAAATTACCATTGCCAACCAAAAACCCACACCCACCCTAAAAAATCCCTTTTCACCCAAAAACCCATACCTACCTTAAACACTAAAAATACCCCTGCAATCTCAAAAACCCATACCCACCCTAAACCCTAAAATTACCCTTGCCACCCAAAAACCCATGCCCACCCAAAACTTAAAAAGTACCTTTGCCACCCAAAACCCATACCCACCCTAAATACTCAAATTACCCTTGCCACCCAAAAACCATACCCACCCTAAACTCTAAAAATACCCTTCCCACTGAAAAACTCATACCCACCCTAAACCCTAAAATTACCCTTGCCACCCAAAAACCCATGCCCACTCTAAACCCTAAAATTACCCTTGCCACCCAAAACCCATAACCACCCAAAGCCCTAAAACTACACTTGCCACTCAAAACCCACACCCACCCTAAACCCTAAAAATACCCTTGCCACCCAAAACCCATACTCACCCTAAACCCTTAAAAATAAACGTGCAACCATATATATATATATATATATATATATATATATATATATAAATATATATATATATTGCACGTAATACTTACCTTTAATACTTACCAAAATACTTCCATTTTAAAATAAAAAAAAATTCTGTGAGTATGCCTTTACCTTTACTGCATTTACAACGAAATTCAAACACGTTTTCACATAATAAACACTATTCTAGTAAACGGTTTCCTAAACCTTATTTTGTTAAAAAAAAAAAAACATCCTCTCTACAAAACCATATAAATTACAGCCATCCACCATTTTATCAATAGTAATACATCTGTCATATACAATCCAAGAGTGCCATCTACTGGCCAGAGGTAGTTGTAAATGCATTAGTAGTTAAAAGATTCGTGATTCAGGTTCAGGTCGTTGTTAAGGAGTCGTGGTTCAGGTCCTTCGTTGTCAATGAGTCGTTGTAAAGGACGTTTCCCCCCTCAGCCCCACCCTGTTCAACATCTACATGCCATCAGATCTCATGGACTCAACATAATCTCCTACGCTGATAACACTCAACTGATCCTATCGCTCATCGAGGACCCCTCCAACGCCAAAACCAACTTCTGCAATGCCATGACCAATGTAGTCACATGGATGAGAGAAAACTGCCTCCAACTCAACTCCAACAAAACCAAAGTGCTGATCTTTGGGAAGAACACCTTTGCATGGGACCACAGCTGGTGGCCTGCAGAACTCAGACCCACACCCACAACCGACCAACTACACACGCAATCTCAGCATCATCCTCGACAGCCAACTGCCCATGAAATGACGTTAACGGTCACCTCCTCCTGCTTCCACAGACTTTACATGCTCCACAGAATCGTCAGATGGATTCCAACAAACACCAGAAAGACCGTCACCCAGGCCCTCGGCACCAGCCGCCTCTACTACGGCAACACCCTCTACGCCGCCATTTCCACCAAGCTCCTCAAAAGACTCCAGACCATACAGAACACTGCAGCCAGACTCATCCTGGACCTCCCCCAAATGAACACACATCACCCCCCACCTCAGAGGCCTCCACTGGCTCCCCATCCAGAAAAGATGCCAGGTCAAGATCCTCACACATGGCCACAAAGCCCTCCATGACCTAGGACCTGCCTACCTCAACCATCAACTGAACTTCCACCATCCAGCTGAACACCTGTGCTCCTCTTCACTCGCCCTCGCACATACTCCCCACATCCGTCGCAGCCGCAGCGGTGGCCGCTCCATCTCCTACATCGCCGCCTAGACCTGATGCGACCTTCCCCTCCAGCTCCATACAGCTACTGGTCTGGCAGACTTCAGAAAGAGACTCAAGACCTGGCTCTTCGATGGAAACACAGCGCCCAGAGACCCCCAGAGGTGACAGTGTTGCACTTTACAAATGCTGTTTGATTGATTGATTGGTCTCACAGAATGCACATTACAAGGAATTGACAGATGAAACAACTCTGCTAAAAGTCAAGAGACCTATTCAATGTGATCTTATCTGACTGCATGGATTTAACCACTTGCATCCTGGTTAAACACATTTGTTTCTAAATGCTGCAAATGATAAAAGAGCAAAGTATAAACCATATATGCAGAATGTTCAGATAGTTATATGCAATATATTACAAATGTTCAGGGGAGGCTCAGCATGGCCCACTTAACGTTTTGCCTCTCGTGACTTAAGGCCCTCCCCCACACTCAGCAATGGTAACGAATAGCATATCACACTCTGCATCTGCATTTATACCATATTTCTGTATGGCACACACACTTGACCATCGCTGATGTTCCCACCAAGCTTATCTGTGTCCCCTTGTGCCTTACCCCCTAAAAAATAGTTTCTAAAGATGCTTCTGAATGTGATAGGAGAGAAGGTGCAACAGAAGAGGCAGTGTGATCGAAGATGCTGAGCAATAGGGAGGCAGTGGGATAAGAAATTAGTGACTGAAGACACTGCGATAGGAGAGAAAGTGTGGGCTTGTGATAGGACCTATGTTCATGCCATGGAGAAGAGGGATATTGTACTTGTGAGTGGTAGTGCAATATAAGAGATGTGTTCAAGGAGAGAGTGTGGTAGAGGCAGCTTGATAAGAGAGGTGATCAGAGAAGTGCACATGGATAAGAGATAAGAAAAAGGATAAGAAAAGCTAGTAGGCATGTTGTGATAGGACATGCAGTGCGACAGTAGAGGTATTGTGACATTTGAGGGTGTGTGAGATTGGACACATCATGGTAGAGTTACTGTGGTTACAAAGGATGGTAGAGAGTGTGAAAGGAGAAGATCTGAGCGAATGGATAAGAAAGGCTAGTTGAGGGCTTGTGGTGGTCATGCACGTCAATAGGAGAGGTATTGTGATGTGGTGGCAATCTGATAAAGGTGATAAGAGAGGATGAGAGAGTGAAAGGCAGAGCTTAATTTGTAAAAGAATGAGTGCCGATGCCTGATACTCTGCTCTGAAGCCTGCAGCTGCTGCAATTAAACTTTGGAGGGCCAAATACCAAGGCTGGTAGTTGTAGACCACCTCATGGCTCTTTATCTCACTCTCGCAGGTTCCTGCTTTAATCCTTTGTGAAGTTTTTTCGTCTTTCTCTTCCTCCGTCTTTATGATTTGTGTGTTTTTCCGTCTCTTGCGTTCAGTAAATATCTGATGCGGAAAAATAAGTGCTGATTGCCCCCACTGGCAACCACCGGCTCAAATTAAGCACTGGTAAAAGGACAGGTGGTTGGATAAGGAGACAGGTGAGTGGTGTAATAGAGACAGTGTGATAAGAGAGGCTGAGGGAGAGAGTGAGAGGAAAGGTTGTTGGAAAGGGTGTATGAGGGATGTGTGAGATAACACACATGTAAGAGAGACAAAAAGTGAGGGTATTAAAGGAAAAGAGGATACAAGAGGTTAGGAGAGGCCTCGAGATAAGACATACAGTCTGATAGAAGTGGTGTCATGACAGGAGGCTGTGTGAGGTGGCCAATAGGAGAGGCTGGGTGTGGCTATGAAAGGATAAGAGATACGAGAAAGAATGAGAGAGTCTAGAGCTTAAATTGTGAAAGGACACACCGTGTAATAGGAGAGGTATCATTCCAGAAGAGGTATTACGATGGGAGAGGCCATATGATTGCGACTGGGGGCCCAATGTCAGATCATGGAAAGGAAGGGCTATGTGAAACTGAGGTTAGGCAATAGTTGAGACATGTTGATGCAAAGGCAGTCAACCAGAAGGGGACGTATGAGCCAGAGTGAGAGGAGAAGCTTTGCAACACGCAGTGGAGACGAGTTCGGGATTAGGGAGATACTGGACAGGGTGATGGGCAGACAGGGCTATGTCGTGATTTAGGAGAGATGGGTCTAAGTAGTAGATGGTGAGACCTTGGTCAGGTGGGGCCTTGGTCTGTATTAGGAGGGATGGAGGCAGGTGGGTCCTAGATTCTTTCAAAGCAGAAGCAGAGAAGTCAATGTGATACAGAGGGTCTTAGAACAGGAAAGGCTAGCCGAGTGGTAGGTGATGAGGTCAAGATTCAGATAAGTAAGAGAGGTCAATGTGGTAGGTGCAAAGTCTGGGTCCAGATACTTGGGAGGTGACAAAAGAATATGCTAGGCCCACGGTTCAGATTAGGAAAAAGAGGAACAGACAGAGTGCTAGGTGGGTGGTGCACCTAGGTGTACATGATGGAGAGGAGGCACAGTCACTACGACAGTCAGCGAGATCTAGGTTCAAATGAGGGAGAGCAGGTGCTGCCAGCACTTATTTTTATGCGTCAGACATTTACGAAACCAAGAGAGGGAAAAACAAAGCAGAAAGATGGAGGAAGAGAAAGATGGAGAAAGCGTTGTAAAGAGAGAAAGCAAGAACCTGGAAGAGTGAGATTAATGGGCAGGGAGTGTCTGGTGGTGGAAGAAAGAGGGTAGTTGACGCACCAACATTTTGTTGCATGGCCACGGGCTTCTGAGCAAAGCTTCGGGCACCTCCAGTAGTTCTTTGACAAGTTAAGCACTGGGGAGAGGAGGTGCAGGCAGTGTGACACACAGGCAGTGGGTTCTAGGTTCAGGTCAGTTTGAGTAGGCGCAGTTAGCCTGCAGTCAGCAGCTACCAGGTTCAATGTAGGGAGAGGAAGATAAGTTGTGTGATTGGCTGCACCGCTGCTCTCGCGCCTTCCTGCATGCATTCTGTTGCTCTGTAGGTGGTGTGAAAAGTCTCTGCAACTTGTGGACTTTGTACATCGCAAAGAAGCCTCAATCTTTCTATAAGATCAGCGTGGTCTTTTTAAAAACAAGTCAGCCACAACCTCCTTTGATAAATAAAGCCCTGGGAGAGGAAGGAATTCTTCCAGAGCAGAGGCCCCGGGGTCGTCTCCAAGTCTACACTGCTGGCAGGCACTTTCCCTCAAAAGCTGAGGCTTTAATTTACAAAATTTGTGATCCTACTGTTATTACAAGTCTGTACTCAAGAGCTCAAAGAAGCAGATGCAAGTATGGCTACAGAAAGAAGGTCTAGGCTTGTTTTGTCCTATCAGCAAATGTTCTGGGGTCAAGGCCTGGGAATAGGGATATCAACAGAGCACAGACATGACATCTGATTAACTGCTCTGTTGTAATCTCACTTTAAATCTGGAAAACTCTTCCTTCTCTTCAGGTCTTACCTAGTGAAAACATTAGCTGTCTCACCAGCCCCATGTTTTCCAAAAAATGTAAATAAAGTATATACAATCTACATACATAAAGGGCTGTGAGTCAGCCTGCTTCATCCATTGGTCTGTTCAGGTGTCATTCACAGTTCGCTTTTGCCCACCACAGCGTACAGCATGAGGTGATGGGGTCCACTTTAAACACTGGTTATCCAGCACTGTGAGTGGCAGCATTTTGCCTCATCACATGTCCACAGCTGCCTGAGGCTGTATAGCGCACACAGAAATATCCTCTGATGTAACTATGGTGTCCTAGGCAGCATTTACAAAAATATATTTCCATGGGTGTGGATTTTCTAGTATTACCTCCAATGACATATTTTAGTACACAATATTTAGGATACAGGGGCATATTATCAAGGGCTTTATCGCCGCTTTAGCGGCACTTTTTGCCGCTAAAGCGGCGATAATTTTATCGCCCTATTAGCAAGCTGTCGCTAACAGGCGTTAGCGACAGCTTTCAGGCGTTAGAGGCCGCGTTTCCCATCGCCTTGCATGTCAGCGATAATTATCGCTAATGACATGCAAGGAAGGCGTTCCCTACTAAAAGCGACTGAAAACAGTCGCTAACACCACTACCCCCTATTAGCAAGGCAGGCGAAGCGATATAATAATTCGCGCTAAGCGCGTTTATCGCTAGATTCTAACACCTGCTAGTGAGGATGACTTACCTGTATGAAGTATAGGAGGTGGATTCTAATGCTGAATCCACCTTAGCGTCAATGCAAGAATATCGCTGGTTTTCCAGCGATATTCTCGCATTTTGCCGCTATCGCTGGAAATATTATCGCTATGGAGATAAACCTTACTAATAGGGTGTTATCTCAGCGATATTTTCCAGCGATAGGCGGCGTTAACAGAATTCGCGCTAAGCGCGTTTAGCGATAAATATCGCTATTCCTTGCTAATATGCCCCACAGTTTTTATGTCAGATGATACCCAGCACCGCACCATGCCTGATAAGAAGTGCACTTCAGTGCTAGGGCTTGTGTGCCTGGGAGTCTGGGGCACTTATTTTCACTTTATTTTTCCTTCATAGTTTTTGTTAAAAATGTTGGCATATTGCAAAAAATACAGCATACTAGCGAGGCCAAAGGTATTAGCTTTGCCAATGTACGTTTTAGGGTGAGCGCAGAGGATAATATACGATTACTAAAATCACTTGTTTATTCTAGTTGCTAACAGGCTCATGTCTTTTCTTATTTGATGCTACCTAACCATAGCGCCTAGAAATGACTCAGTAGACAGCATGCACTAGATACTAACAACCTCATTGCATAGCTATGCAAAACTCAACTGTAATGTCAGGTTATTAAAAATTTGTGGGCAGATACAAATGTGTGCTAATTTCTAGTACTATGCAGCACGGCAACCAGTTTCTGTGCTGTATTGTGCTAGGGGGAGACAGCATCACAGAGCCGTATCTATATAGTGCCGCTGCTCTGTTCCCCAGCACTAGCTCGCAATTAGGCTGACTTGCGCCAAGCACACCATGGTGCAAAGGTGGGTGCAGGATTTCTTGCATAGGACTTGTACTGGGAGTGTACCCATGCAATGCTGGGTCCTTGTTAGCACCTGCCTCAAGGAGGTGGTATTTATTGGAGCCAAGCCCTGCCTACCATTTTAGAAGTTATGGGTTTACGTCACATACCATGGACGGAGACCCTGTACCACCCCTAGCAAACCACCTTGATGAAAATTAAAGCAAAGCAGCACACATTGCTATTTGTGTTACTTTACTTTACAGTGCAAAAAACAATTCAGATGCTAAATAAATTCTTTATCGACACGTGCAGGTTTCTGTTACATTTTGTGACTCTGCACTGGTTTCAGGGGTTGATAAATCTGTTCCTTCCTCTATTACTGCACCACCCAAATTGAGACTGTGAGTATGCCCTGTCACTTGTGCCTGTACCCTTTGCTCATGTACAGCACATTGAACCTGCTCATTTGTTCTAGCATTTAACATAAACAAATGGATCTTTCTTTGCTTTATCAATACATCTTCAGATATTATGCAATGTTCACCTGACATTGTTTAGTTGGTGTCCACTCCCCCAGTAGCAATGCTAAACATGTGCGTTGGCTCAGACCCCTACCCTGCGAGGGTCAGACAGACAGGGGACATGGGCTTGTGGGTATAAGAGAAGATTACAGTAGTTGATAAACACAGTGACTGCAAGTGCATGTGTGTCCTCACACATCCTCCTGTGGAACTTCATGTCAAGTTAGTATGTCCACTGTAGGTGTCACTGAGACTTATAATGCATAAGCAGTCTCGTGCAAGTAACATTAATTTCGGTTGTCGGACTGTATTTTGCAACTGATGTTGAACTCGGCAGGAAGTAATTTGAGCAAGTATTTTTGCACTTCGGGGGCGTGGTTTGACGCCAGGAGAAGATGGCCACTCTCCGGCAAGGCTCCAGGGCATCTCGGGAGGGTCTTCGACCTCCGCTCGGACAAACCGCAGCTCCAGCCACAAAATTGAGACCTTTCGAGTTATGAAGATCCCCTGAATTAAATAATGTGACTTCCGCCGGCCGGTGAGCAGTTTTTTGGCTCCTTTTCAATTGAATACGAGCGGTGCGTTTCCCTCACGGGACTCACAGCCGCCATTTTGAATTTCTGACGTGCCGGGATCTCTGCTCTCGTCACAGTGCTTCAGTTTTGATGCCTCACTCACTACCTCGTATCATTTTTGGTACAATTCTTATCTCCTATCATCATTTCTTATTGAGGAGATGTGGGGGAAGTAATTTCAACATATTTCGGGTCAACGTGACTAGAATTCATATGACAGATTTTTTCTACTGGCTTCTCTACAAAGTAGTGACCTACATTTTTTGAAGGATGTGTTCGTCTCAAATATCGTATATGAACTGAATTTCTACTACAACAAGCTAACGTATATTTCTCTCACAAGTTACTAATCTCCCCCATTGCTATTTAAATAAGCTTAACTGTATGCGATTGCTGTCCGTTTATGGGGAGAACAAAGCCAGTGAGACGCACTACATCCCTATCTACTTCGTCATCTCCATTCGAAGATTATAATCCATTTAATATTCTTCATTCCAACATGGAAGAAAGTCCTTGCAATACTGTACCCCCCTGAGTGGGTACTGCGACATCTCCATCTAACATTCCACTTCCAACTTCGAAACCTCTGCACAAGTCATCGGTTTCTTCTACTCTCTCGTCTGGCAAACATATTAAAAAGGACCCTCCACCTCCTGTCACTTCTCCCCCACCCACATTTATGGACTTATTCCTGGAGGAAATTCATGCCCTTCGTCCTCATATGGAAGAGAGTAATAACCGTCTGCAACCTTTGGAGGTTAAGTGGTCATACATGGAAAAAAAAGTTGTGCAAGTGGAATGTGTTGATTCTATACAAGTTGTGGTAAACCAGATTCCCACCATTCAATCAGAAGTTTCATCCCTTAAAAAGCAAATTGAAAGCCTTGAAAACCGCAACAGGTGTAATAACCTACGTATATATGGTCTGCCAGAAGGGCAGGAAGGTTCAGACCCTATCACGTTTTCAAGTCTTTTCTTCCAAAAATTCTTGGTATTCCTGACTCTCCAATCCTCAATATCCAGAGAGCACACCGCTTGGGACACAGCCCACGTTCTTCAGCTTCTTCCATCAAACCAAGAGGAGTCATTATGTACTTCTTAGAATACACTGATTTATTGAGAGTGCTATAAGCAGCCAAACTTAAGGGTCGGATAGTCTGGCAGGGCTCTAATCTCTTCTTTTCCCAGGATTGCGCGAAGGAAACAGCAGACAGGAGAAATACATTTTTAGATATGAGACCAGCATTGCGGAATCTTAATGCTAGATTTGGCCTGTTTCACCCATGTCTGTTCAAAGTAACTTATAAAAACAAAACTACGAATTATGAAGACCTGGTTTTGCTTCAGCGCTTTATAGACAATTGTAGAGAAGAGGACATGGACGTTACCAGACTTCCTAATATTTAAAGTTATGATGTGCTTTAACCATTTCCTTTTTCAGTGGTTCCTATATTACTGGCTTGCAATAGTTTTTCGAATTTCGATTTATTTCATGGTTTCATGTTTCCCTCTCTTTTCCCTATGTTAGCTGCGGCATCCCGTTTTTTCACCCTTGTGATCACTGGTCCGTATGGATGGAGTGTCTTCCCCCCGACCTGCCCTGAGTTGTCTGTTCAGTTGTGTTATCTTCCTTATGTGGCTTCACCACCCTCATTTTTGGTATGTCTTTTTTGATGTATTTGTCTGTCTTTCGTATATATGGTGTTTGTTTCTTTTCTTTTCTCTCTCTCTTTTTCTTCCTTTCCTTCTCCCTTTCTCTTACCTATTCATTTTCCGACAATCTCTTCATCTTATTATATCATCGTCTTTGCTTCATCCTTTTTCTTTCATACTTCATTTCACAATACTCTTCCTTTATAATCACATCTTATGTTTCATTATATTATTCCATTTTTTGCATATACATTACATTCATCTGGTATTTTTGGACTCTGTATTATGTATGTACTATATTATATCTTATTATTGCTTCACTTTTTTAGTTTATACTGTTTCATACGTTTATTCTAATATAGATGGCTTTGCGAATTTTATCTTGGAATGTTAAAGGTTTAGGTTCTCCTATAAAGCATCAGAGAGTATTAACTTATCTTTCCAATTCAAAATGTGATATTGCCTTGTTACAGGAAATTCATATTGTGGAAAAAGAAGTTGCTAAACTTAAACAACAATGGGTGAGCCATGTTTTTGCTTCCCCTGATAATGGGAAACGTAATGGTGTAGCTATTCTGGGTCACAAACGCTTAGATATTCAACTGCTCAACAAGATTCTGATGATTTAGGTAGATGGGTGTCTGTTTCGCTATTAGTTAATAAAATACCTATTACCCTTTTTAATCTTTACGCCCCTACTTCCCCCGACAATGACTTTTGGCCCACAATACTGTCCAAATTGATGACTTATAAGGATGATTATCTATTGGTGGGTGGTGATTGTAACATGGTCGTTGATCCCATACTTGATCGTAACTTTAAATCTAACTTTAATCCCTCTCTTATGCATACTCAGTTTACATCTACCATTGCACAACGATCTTTAGTGGATGCGTGGAGACTTTGCAATCCTACCCTTCTAGAATATACCTTTTTCTCCCCTGTACACTGTTCCCAATCCAGGTTAGATAATTTGTTCCTCTCTCATCGCCTTGCACAACTCATCATTCAATCAGATATAGGTCCTATACTTATTTCAGATCACGCCCCAGTATCTTTAAACACAGAGCTTCTCCCTCCAACTCATGGTATTAGATGATGGAGATTTAACAATTCTCTTCTTTTAGATCACAGTTTTACCCAAAGTTTTGAATCTTTTGCTAATACCTTTTTCTTGAAAATGAGTATTCACTTATCTCCCCACAAATTATATGGGATACTTTTAAAGCTGCGTCTAGAGATTTCATTATTTCTTTTGTATCCCGCACAAAGAAATCCTCTTTAAATACTTTGAAATCCCTCGCTACACGTATCAAACAATTAGAACATTCCTATTACTGTACGAACTCTAAATCCTCCCTGGAAGATCTTGTTAAACTAAAATGCACTTTTAATAAATTGTCCACAGATAACGCAAATTCATTTTTACTTAAGGCATCCACGAAGAACTATGGAGGTCTAAATAAATAGGGGAGGCTCTTGGCCAATTATCTTAAAATAAAAAAGGAACGCTCCAAAATCAACTCAATTCTTACCTCATCTAATCAATGCTCTATAAGAATGAAGACATTCTGGCTGAATTTATCCGTTTTTATCAGGAGCTCTAAACACCCAACTCTCCCATTTCTCAAGATAATATCCAGCAATATTTATCTTCTATTGATCCTCCTTCCCATCTTAATATAGATTTCTCTTCACTAGATAAAGAAATTCAAATTCAGAATATCCTTAATGCAATCCGTACCATTAAACATGGTAAAGCACCGGGTCCTGACGGTTTTACCATCGAGTTTTATTCTCCTTTTTCTCATTTTCTTCTTCCTAAATTCCATCAGCTTTTCCTATTCTTTATATCCTCTCAATCCTCCGGTGGCTCTTTTCAGGATGCTCTAATTTGCCTCCTACCCAAATAAAATAAAGATCCCACATTGTGTAAAAATTACAGGCCCATTTCTTTGATCAATTTAGATGATAAAAGTTTTGCAAAAATACTGGCTCTACGTTTGGAATCTTTAATGCCTCAATTAATTGGAGGGGAACAATGTGGTTTTATTAAAGGCCGTCATATTGCAGATAACATTAGATTATTCTTCAATGTCCTTAGTAAATCCAAGTCTTATAAACACTCTTTGGCAGCTATTTCCCTGGATGCTGAGAAAGCATTTGATCGTGTAAGCTGGCCTTTTATTTTCTCTACCCTTTCCAGGTTTGGTTTTGGTAAAACGTTTATTGATTATGTTTCCCTATTATATTCGTCTCCCACATCCTCTATTTTAGTTAATGGCCTCCTCTCTTCTTCATTTTCCCTATATCGTGGTGTTAGACAAGGATGCCCTCTTTCTCCTCTCCTCTTCATTCTCGCTCTTGAACCATTTCTGATAAAGATTCGTACAAACTCCCAACTTTCCGGCTTTCAATACGGTGATAATCAATTAAAGGCCTCTGTTTATGCCGATGACATCTTACTTTTTCTTTCACAGCCACAGCCCTCTCTCCTAGCCTTTCTATCGGAGGTACAGCTTTATGCTTCGGTTTCAGGATACAAATTAAATACTGACAAGTGTGAGATTCTTCCCCTAAATAAACTATGTTTTCATGCTGATTATGCCGCTTCGAATTTCCGTTGGAAACCAGATAAAATTAAATATATTGGCTTATGGTTTATGCCTACTATTAAAGACACTGTATCCTTGAATCTAAAAGAATTGCAAATAACTTTGAAAAATCTCACTTCCAGATGGAATCCCTCGTTTTTATCCTGGTGGGGCCATTTGGATGTAATAAAAATGATGCTGGTCCCTATAATTCTCTTTTATATTTCCAACCTCCCTATAAATATACCTCATTCCCAATATAAGTTAATATATTCCATTTTATCAAAATTTTTAAGGAACAATAAAAAACTACGTATGTCTCTTCAGAAACTTAAAAGACCCAAGTTTGTGGGAGGTGTTAACTTCCCAGACTTTTATTCTTACCACACTGCATTTTTCCTCAAGCAATCTGCCTTCCTATTACAGGGGGACGATGCCTCAAATATACCTCTATGGGTCAATATTGAAAAGACTTTTTTCCACCCTTTTTCCTTTAAAGAATTTTTATCCTTTTCACGTAGACCTTTGTCTCTATCCCTTCCTAATTTTAATAATATTTCAAAAATCTTCCAACCTATCTTCACTTCTCACAAATCCCCTAAGGACCAATTCTTGCAATCCTCCATTTGGTACAACCAACACATTTGAATTAACAACAAAACTGTTTTTTGGAAAGACTGGCACGCCAAAGGACTTCATTGGACATTTCAACTTTTTCATGGTGATATTTGTATTTCTTTTGTCAATGCCCGAATACGTTTTTCGTTACCCTCTTCCTCGGAATCTGAATTCAACTCTTTAATCACAGGGATTCAATATGCTTACAATAATTTTGTATCTATCCCTGTATCTTCCTCTTCCCCACCCAATATACTTTCAATTTTGAAATCTACCCCTTCTGCTTCACAATTATATAAACATTTCCTTCCTTCCTCAACCAACCAATCGAGATAAAACAGAAATAGTATTACTCTGAGAAACTGATCTCCAGCTTACATTTCCCATCCATATTTGGAACAAGATTTGGTTGAAAATAAGAAGATCTTCCAGAGCAGCCAACACCACGCAGACATTATTTTATATATATAATAGATTTATGTTCACTCCTGTTTCATTGCACAAGATAAATCCAACTCTCTCCTCTTCTTGCTGGTCTTGTTCATCCAACAAAGCGGATTTAAAACACATGTTATTCGACTGTCAACATGTTTACACATTTTGGACGCAGGTTTGGCAGCAAATAAATGACATATTTCATACACAAGTCCAACTTACCTTTGTTAACATTTTCTTAGGGAGTGTCTCTGGAGATTGGAATTCCCATGTGACCAATTTTTACACAATAGATTTACTCCTTGCCTTTGCCTTTCAGTAAATCACCAGGGAATGGAAGAACTAATGTATCTTACCGGGCCTGGTGGTATGCGGTTAGTTACAATCACAGACTAGATAGAGCATATCTCTCCCCAATTTCCCTTGCTATTAAGCGTGACACCCTTTGGCTACCCACAACTACCTTTCTAGATAATTCATAGCAATATATTAATTGGTCTATTTTTTCTTACTCTCGACTTTGATGTTATTTATTGTACTGTGATTATACTCATTTCCATGATTTGATGATTGTCACTTTCTTCCCTCTTTTCCCCTCTTTCTCGCATATTTTATTGATCTGATAACTTTATATGTATGATTTTATCTTGTGCTTATTATTTTGTATGTAATTAATTACAAAATAAAATCTCCTTTAAAACTTAAAAGTATTTTTGCCTGTTTTATTTTCCATTGCACACTGCTTTACATATGCATTTACAGCCAGCTTGTACAAAAAGCAGGAGCAAGTGTAATTTGCACTCAGCTCTTAATCGGAGAAAATGCTAAAAGAGGTGTAAATGTTTCAGCATTTACTCACTGGTCTAAATGATCCTGCTTGTCCTTCATCAGGACTGCAGTGTGAACAAATAACCCATTCTTCCTGAGAGTGCTAGGAGAGGTTTGACAAGGGTTGAAGCTACTGTTTGACATTATCCACCTCAATAGAGGGAGCATTTCTAGATAGACGAAGCCTACTTAGACCCTCTCAGACCTGTACTAATACTCACAGGCTCTAGTACTGGAGACATGTGGAGGAATCATTCATACACTCATCCATCCCTGTCTTGTATCAACCTACTAGAGAACTGGGAATAAACAGTCAGGACACAGTGTGAGAAGATGCTGGGCTCTCAAAGGTGAACTAGGCAAAGTACCAGGTGCCAATCACCTGAAAAGGGTGACCAGATCTAGCTAAAAGCCAGGCTCCCCTAGGTGGGCTAGGCAACCTTTTTCAGTCCACAGTAAGCAGAATCAAATCCCAGAGCAAACCTGCTTTTAGTGCAGGATCCGCTTATCACACACTGGAAAATAATACCATAGACAATAGCTGGTATCCCACAGCGACCCATGCAGTATGTGAGATTAATGAGGGGAATGATTACCGTAGGCACACTGAGCATTCTGTGCCACAGCCAATCTGATTAGATGCCATGCAGCCTATCAGAATATTGGCGGCACCATCAGATCCCACCCAGCACTAAAACATCTCAGTATGTCCTACCACATCTTACCAAACACAGTTACCACACTACAATATATACAGATTGGCAGACGTAACACAGACGCCCGCAGGCTGAAGTTTCACAGCGGGCATTGTTCCACTGAGCCATGGTCAGCAATCACAGATGCAGACAACACTGTTCCCTTCCATACCAGTCCATAACCTCTGGAAAAACAAAAAGCTCTTCAGTAGCACTATCCAGCATCAGGCCCAGCAAATCCCACGTCATGGGAAATGAAACGCCACCAATACACTCTCCAAGACACTAATAGGCCGTGACTCCAGAACCTCACACTTCCACCATGACAGTGAGCCATGCCAACAACCAGACATAAACCCACCAGTTTTGCAAGCAGGTTCACAAATAAGGCTGCACCCCGAAGTATCTCCAAACCTTTGCAAATGTTGCCAAATCTTCACCATGCACTGACACTCACGCAGGGAGGTCACTCACAGTCCAATCCATTTGAAGACAAACAGCAAATTCCACCACAAAACCTAAAGGAAAAAGGTAGTAATGGGATTCTTAAATATTTTGCTATATACAGAGGCTTTCAACATGCCCTCTTTATCCATTGGTCTGTTATTAAGTCATTCACATTTTTCTTCAGCTCACTACAACATACAGAATGGAGCAGTGGATCAGCCCACTTTAGCCATTGGATAACTTCACAGCTCTTTCACAAGCAGCACATTCACACATTAAGTAGTCCCCTTCAGTGCCAGGGACTGCTACGGCAATGTGTGCTTTTTGAGACCAAATAAAATATGTTTTTGCTTTTGACTAGTGCTTTTTAGGTCTGGTTTATGAGACAGATTTAGCTGTCTCGCCAGACTATTGTTTTTTTGGGTTTTTTAAACAAATTGATACATAGTCTACAAACATAAAGAGGCTTTTGGTCAACAGGCTTCATCTATTGGTCTGTTAAATGTATCTTTCACATGTTGCTTCTGCCCACTACAGCATGGGGCAATGGGTCAGCCCACTTATGCCATTAGCTCCCTTCACTTTGAATGACTACAAAAAGCCTGTGCACCTTGTTCACATCTGAGTAAAATAGTTGTTTTTTTTCAGTGGCATTGCTGGTTCCAAATACTCTTTTATTTATTTATTTTTAATCTCTATATAATTACTATTTACTTTGCCTGCACTTAGGGTGCCCTGTCAGAAGGTCCTTTATTTTCCATCTCCTTTCTAAAGTTGCTCTTATAAAGTATGCATGTGGCATTCCAACATTATAGCTGCCTAGGGGATGAGCACTTCGTTAGGTTTTTATTTACGCTTGTCTCCACAAAAAATAATGATAATAATAAAATGCACGGCTAAACTGAAAGAAATGTTATTTTAAAAAAAAACATAACTAGTAAAACTGTCACATCAGTGAAAGTTTTTTCAATTTCTAGTTTTTATTGCAAGCATAATGCTGCACATTTAGGTGGCAGCAGTGGCAGATGCTTACAATAAAAAAAATATAATAACCCTATTGCAACAGCTGGACGAGGCTCGACCTTTTGCTCTGCCAATGCTTGTTTAGATTGAGGAGGGCCTAGCAGCTTTCCTAACAATAACGTTTAGCAAAAACCATGACAAAATCAAACAAACATTGAGAAAGCCAAAAGACTTGCAGCCAACACCAGACGTCTTGGCTTTGCCACTGCTTGTTGATGTTCCTCCCCACTTGCCACAGCAGCGTCCAGATATGGAATACTTCCTGAAAGGCAGCTGAGTTCTCTTGCAGCACTTGCCCCATCTTTCAAAAATGATCTGCCTTCTTTCTCATCCAATGAAATCTCAGATAGTGACCCTTACCAAGGATTTTTGGGATCTGGGCAAGACATATTTTGGGGTCTTTGTTCGGAATAAATTTGAATTTATTGCCATGTGTAAATATTCTTAAATAATTCAAGTCCTCATGATCCCAAACAACATTGAATAGTAGTTAAACTTTTCAGAAATAGGGGAACGTCATAGCAGCCGAAAGCTCAAGCAGCCCAGGGTTCACCAGTCAAAAAAGTGCTTAAAGAAGACCTGAAAAAGCATTGTAAAGCAAATTCTTTTTGCACTTCAATCTTTGTTTTTTTTGTTTTGGAACAGTAATACTTTTTGTGGCATTCAGTGTCTTACCAGCCTGTTCCTCCGATTGTAGGATAGACACAGTAAAGAGTGTCTTGGCGGATGCTGAGTGGAGTGGTGCACAATATTAAATATAAGACAACTGTGGACAGCACTTGAAGTTATGGCTCTGATTGCCAGAAAATGAGCTCACAAATAAATTCCCCTTCACAACTGGCATTCTAGGAGCAGCAGTGAAATTCAGAGCCCTGCTCTGAGGACTTTCACTATTCTATTCGTTGAACTCTGATAATTTTCTTATTTATTCTCTTCTCCAGCTTTGTCCCTCCTCTCCTTTTATTTTATCAGTGTGCCCTTTGGGCATTGCACCTTTCACCATGCCTTAAAACACAAAGCAGTCCATGACAGAAAGTGGAGGCTTTCCCAGGCTCCACCGCCCCCTCAGACCCTCAGCCCAAGCATATATTAGCTGTCCATGGTAGCGTCTTGGTCCTGGTTGGCACAGATTAAGGTTGTTGGTGCTTTTGTTTTTTCTTGCCTCATTCCGTTGGCGGTTTTTTCACTAACCTTTTGCCTTGTGCCACTTGCAGGAGAGGTTACTGCATCATGCAATCCCTCCAAGATGGGGCTAGTCGACAGCAGGAGGTGAACATGCGGGAACCTCCTCTTACTCAGCCTCCCCATGGGTGTAACGGGCCGCGGGACTAGGCCTGATACCCCGAGCCCCGGACAAACGCACACGCACACCGCAATGAATGTCTCTGCAAAAGGCCTCAAGCGATCTAGTGCCCATTTATTTATAGCGTCTGGCCGAGCCCGTCCCTCAGCGTACAGTGGAGGATCCTATGTAGCATAGAGGCTGGGTGACACTCTACATCCCTCCCTTATTTTAAGATGTTTTGCAATGAATGAACATTAGACTATTTGACTCACACAGACAAGCTCTTCAGTCTTTGGCTGGGGGCCGGGTTAGGCCGGAGACCATACTTCTGTCTCTGGGAGATGTTACCAGTCCCTTGCCCCTCTGGCCGATTGTCCACAGAAACACCAGCTGGGGCACTTCCGGTTGTTAATTGATCCTGAGACGGTGGCACTGAGATATCATTGGCAGGGGCTCTTCTTGCTGCTTGTGGTGTTTCATTACTAGGCAGTGACGTGGGGCTTAGAGAGTATTCTTCCTCGTTGGCTGCACTCTCGTGCACCTGCCCCTGTGAACAAAACATTGCAGCCGGCACCTCCTTGATCCAGGAGACGTTTCTAGTCACTTGGTGCTCACCTCTCTGCACCGTTATTATAGTCCCATCAATCTTGACCACCCTACAGACATCTGCTTCAAACAGTCTACTAAACTTCTATTCGGGATGTCTGTCCTTCATGACAACAGGGGCTCCAACTTGCAGAGTGGGTTCCTGCGCCCGATGACGCCAGCTGGCTTTTTCATTGGTGATTCTTCTCTGTAGCTGCGTAGCTTCAACATCCATGTCCGCAAGGTGCCATTCCGTATCAGCCCGGATACTATCTTATGTGGGCCTCAGAAATAGTAGGTTTTCTAGAGCACAATTAGTAGTGCTGTGAGGGGTTTGCCTGTAGGCTCTCAGAAACTTGTGTAAACAGAATTCCGCATCTTCTCCCAGGTCAACTCCGATCCTCAGGGCTCGGTTGAGTGTTCACATAAATCTTTCCACCTCCCCGTTCACTAGGGGCCACTAAGGAGTGATCTTCCTATGATGAATGGCCAGAGACTCCAAGTATTGCTGAAAGTCACGCCCCTGGATCGGTGGGCCATTGTCCGTCTTCAACTCATCAGGGAGGCCCATCAACGGAAATGTCTTCTCGAGGACGAGCTTGATGTGGAAGAACACTGTGGAGGATACTATCTCCACCACTGGAAACTTGGATATGAATCGATGATCACTACAGTGGTCTGCCCATCCGGGAAGCTCCAGAAATCAATGCTGACCTTTGACCAGGGCTGAATAATGGGTTCCTCCGTCAGGACTGGCACAGGTGAAGGGTCTCCGATTGTGATGGCACATGAATGACAGCTACATACTTTGGCATCAACCATCGCATCCATACCTGGAAACCACACCTTGCTGCGGAGGCAGGCCTTCATCTTCACTGTCCCTTGGTGCCCCTGGTGTGCCAGGTCAATCACTTGGACCCTGAGACTTTTGGGAATCACGATTGACTGTCCACGCAGCAGTAGGCCATCCTGACTTTCACTGAGTTCACTCCTTACTCTCCATAGCTGCTGCCGAGATGCGCTCTCATCCAGCGTCAAGTTGTGAACTCCATCTAAGAAATGTTGCCATTGCCTGTTGGCCAATGCTTCCTTCGCTCTGGTCAGGCTCCCGTCGTTTCTAGTGGCCTCACATATTTCCTGGAGGGTCAACGCTTTGGGGCAAGCCTCGTTCACGATCATCTTGATGAAGTCCTCCATCCCTTCTCCTTCAGCTGTAATGATAGGTAATCGGCAGGGTTACTGGAGATAGGGCAAGAGATAATCTCAAATTTGTATGGTTGCAGGTGGACGGCCCACCTTTCGATTCGTTGAGGAGGCAGGCGGGTTCTGCCAGCAAATAGGGGAAGGAGCAGTTTACGGATGGTGACAACTTTAAACTCATGGCCACAGAGGTATAAATGAAAGTGTTGGCACGCCCACTTAATGGCCAGAGCTTTTTGTTCAATTTGTGCGTATCGGGATGCCATTTCTGATAACGCCCTACTGGCATATGCTACTGGGACCAACTCTCGTTCAGACCCTTCCTGCATCGGAATGGCGCCCAATCCAACAGGACTCACATCTACTGTCAGCTCTGTGTTCCTCTGGGGGTGGAAGTAGGCCATGGTAACCTTGCTGAGGAGTGCTTCCTTGATGGACCGGAATGCTTTGTCAGTGACTGGATTCCAATCCCAGGGAATGGTGGTGCACATGAGGGCTCTAAGTGGTTCCGACATTGTCATGAGATTTGGAATGAATCTCCAGCAGTATGTTGGCATCCCTAGGAAACTGTGGACTTCGGTGGGGCTCTGCAGTACTATTGCTTCCTTTATTGCAGCGGACTTTCATGGATCAACTTGGAGTCATTCTCGCGAAAAGATGTATCCGAAGAACTCTACTGAATTCTGATAGAAGGAGCACTTGATTTTATGCAGTGTCAAACCGCTGTCGGCGACCCGCAGAAGGGTGTCTCTGATGAACGTAGTGTTCTTCCAAACTCTGGGAATAAATGAGGATATCTTTGTTCAGATTGATAACACCTTGTAGTCCAGAAAAGGTTTCTTTTGATGGCATTCTGAAACATCTCTGCTGCTGATAAGACACCGAAGCTCAGTCGCTTGTAGTGTTGAAGGCCGTCGTGCATGGAAAATGTTGTAATATAGTGACTTTCAGGAGCCAGGACTAGTTGATGATACCCAGAGTTTTAGTCCAACTTCGAGAACCATTTTGCCCCATTGAGGTCGGCTATGATGTCGTCCGTCGCCGATGTTATGGGACGCCTCCTTCGAATTGCTTGATTCGGGAGTCTCATGTCAACATAGAGGCGTTTCATACCAGGCTGTTTTGGTTTCAGCGCGATGACTAGAGGTGACACCCAGGGTGAGGGGCCAAACACCTTTTCAATGACCCCAAGTTCCTCTAATGCCTTCATTTCCCATTCTCTCTGTGGCCAACAATAGAAAGGAACTCTCCGGGGTCTCAATGCTGTTAGCATGACGGATTTGTCGATGTGTAGCTTAACAGGTTTTCCTTTCAACTTTCCCAAACCCTGAAAGAGTTGAGGGGGCTCTACAAGGAGGGTGTCAGCGTGTGATTCGTGTACTTGTTTCACAAAGAACACCAACTGAAGGACCTCAGCGGTCTGGCAACCAAGTAGCTTGCCCTTCTCACCTTCAGTGACGTGGAATTTCACCCTCATGGATTGTCCATCACTGACAACCTTGACATCGATTGTTCCCCGGAGTGGAAGGGGTTCCATCCCTCCATATGTGTAGATCTTCGCCCGGCTGATAGCTAATGGAGGAAGTGGTGTTAACTGTTTGTATTGTTTGGAGTCCATCACATTCACTGATGCTCCTGTGTCAATGAGAGCGTTGACGGGAGTGCCGCAGATTTGGATTACGCACATGGGAGGTGGCCCTCTTTTCCGCCCTGCACAGCCTGCAAAGGACACCACAAAGACGTCATCTTCCTCCTCATCCAGGGCAGCTACTAGGCTCTTCCGTCTCGGTGGTGTCATCCAGTGAGAGCTGGTGCAGGGCTGCTGATGGCCGCCTTTGTTGTTTGCGTGTCCTGCGGGGTCTCCCTCCACGACACACCTTAGAAAGTGGTTTGCCTTCCCACACTCTGAACATGTCTTCCCTCTTGCAGGGCATGTTCCTGCCACTTTGTGTTCAAGGCCACAACTTCCACAGCTACTCCCAGGTTGTGGGGTTGGCCCCTGACATGTAGCTCCTTATCACCAATGAATATCATCGGCCTGCTCAACTTTGATGGGGGTAGGATTCGGTACGATGGAGGAGGAGGATGCCTTGCCTAAAGCCGCTTCCATTTCATTTACCTGGGCATTCAATAGTTCATACGAGAGGGCCAAAATAAGGATATCATCCAGCGAGATGCCTGGTTGGCGAAGGATTAGACATCGTAAAACCGATGATCAGCACCACTGTATGGTCTGTGCCCTAATTTCATCATGTTGGTTTATATTGGTGCAGGGGCTGGCAAGCTTTCTCAGCCAGGCGTAAAACATATCCACTGACTCAGTACTTAGTTGCGTGGCTTGGCACAATTTGAAACGTTTGTAATCGGGGTTGAGCTGAGGGTCAAAGGGCTGATTGAGTGCCCTCACAGCAGCATCGTAATCAGTGTCAACCCCTATGTTTGGTAGAGTCTCGAAATGGTCATATAACTCTGCGCCTCCAAAGTGTAGCAGTAGAAATCGTTTCACAGCTCCATCTGTTTCCCACGTTGCATGGAAATAATGCTGCAGGTGCCCAATGCAGGAACGCCATCTTGGCGCTGCCGTGGCGGGATCAGACAGCTCACTGAATGGCAGTAGCGGCGTCACAGAGGCGTGGGCATACGTGGCTAGGTCTGCTCGTGCAGCAGCCGGGAGGTTGGCATTCTCAGGTGGCTCACTCATGTTGCTGTAGTAGGCGCAGGTGTGGAGAACTGGGGTAGCCCTCGGGTTGGCAGTGCGAAGGCGTGAGCTCTTGGCAGGTGGATTGTGATGGACCAAGAAAGCAGCAGAAAAAAGGGGGGGTTGCCTGCAGCCAGCAGATAGACACCTTGCAGGTAGGTACTCACAGTCAAATACCCCCAAATCGTCTCTCAGCAATGTCCACTGGGGTGTGCAAGGTAGTGCCCTTCACCAGCAGAGGCGTCATGCCCCTCTCGAGCACATTCCAGAATTGTGGTGGCCAGAGGAGAAGTGTCTAGGTTCCTGATGCAAGGAGACAGCAGCAGCGCCAAAGGTGAGGAAAGCACACTGCACGTTCCTGATATCTCCCAGCAGAAGAGTTTTGGTGTCAGGCAATGAAGGCCAAGGCAGGCCCCATAAAGACCCTTCCGGAGAAGAAGGCACGACGTCCATTCCAGGGAGACCATCAGGATCTCCCTACACAGGCCACTGTTTGTCTCCACCCTCTGGGGCACAGGGCCGATAGCCCACGCCAACACACCAGACGGTGACAGGCCACTAAGCAGGAGGCGGCTGGTGAGTCTGCGAGCAGGAGCGCGGCCAGGCAAACTGGAGCAGAGGAGGCTGCCGACACAGTGCAGCAGGGACCCACACAGGCGGCAGCAGCCAAGCAGAGCCACGGGCCTCGGCAATGCTTGGGGTGGGCCGTGTGAGATGGCGCTGGTGGAGATACCACCCGGAGCAGCCACACATAGGCAGGACGCCCAAACTGCTGTGAGGTCTTTCAGGTATGCAGGCACCAGTGGGGGTGGGACGGCCGGCAGGCAGCAGCATCTATGTGCACCAGGCAGCCGCTGGCGTCATGCAGGATCGTACCAGCCTTAGTCACCAGTGTAGCGGGCCAGCCTGGATCTGGCCACTTGACTAGGCCTGATACCCTGAGCCCCGGACAAACAATCACGTACACCTTAAATGTATGTCTCGGCAAAAGCCCTTGAGCGACCTAGTGCCTATTTATTTATAGCCTCGGGCCGAGCCCGGCCCTCAGCATGCAGTGGAGGATACTATGTACCATAGGGGCCGGGTGGCACTTTACATCGAGGAACCAGGATAGTAAGAAACTTGCCCCCATGGCAGTGTCTTGGGGTGACAGCAGACGGCGGCTTGCACCTTTATCCCTCTTCCAGCTGATTTCCATGCACCTTCCTGGCTGTTTTTAACTAATACGCTGTTTCCCAATGCATGCATGGTTTTGCACTTACACTAGGGACAGACCATTAGCTGCAATAGGGGGCACTGTCTGCACTCAGCGCAACTAGTTAAAGGTCTGCTGCAGTGCAAACCAGGGCAATGCACTCTGGTTTCACTAAACTTATGTCTGCGTGCCAGTGGGTGGGTTGTGCCACCAGGCCCACCTGCTTCACGCTAGGACGCCAGTGCAGGGCACTTCCTGAGAAGAAGTGGGGGGTAACTGTTCTCTGTGGGGCAGATTTACAAGCCCCTTGCGCCACCATTGCATCACTTTTTTTTGATGCAAGGGCGGTGCAAACAATGCGGCAAATTTACAACGTGACACATCTAGGATGATGCGTCACCTTGTAAAGCCCTGCGTCACATTATACCTGCACCATGTGTAATGTATGCAGGCTAGGCGTTCCCACGCAAAAAGCCATGTAGAACTGACGCAGTGAAATTTACAACATTTCACAGCGTCACTCTACGCATTCACTACGTCAAAATCCCTACGCCTGCTCAGACAGGCGTAAGGAATGAAGCATGGCTTTTTGTATGGGACTCACCTATCTGTTGTGGCACATTCATGGGCAGATTTACAAGCCCCTTGCGACACTTTTACGCCACCGTTGTGGCGTCGTAAACAATGCGCCACGTTGCGACGCATTTACAACGAGACGCATCTATGGAGATGCGTCACGTTGTAAAGCCCTGTGTCACATTATACCTGCGTCAGGTATAATGTATGCAGGGTGGGCGTTCCAACGCAAGAAAGCCTCGTAAAAGTGACTCAGTGAAATCTACAAGATTTCACTGAGTCACTTTTACGACACCACTGCGTCAAAACCTTACGCCTGCTTGAAGCAGGCGTAAGGAGTGACGCAGCACATCAGGAATAGGCATTCCTGAGAATTGCTGGAGTTGCGTTGTGCTTGCGACACGACTCCAGCAATGCGTTACAGGTACGTCAACAGATGCGTGACGCATCTGTCAATCCTTGCGCCACGGTGTGCTGCATTGTAAATGCGACGCATCCATGGTGGCGCAAGGGTTTTTTTCCGTGACGCACTTGCACTTCTAATTTTCCATTTAAAGCACTGGGCACATTGCTGGAGTTGCGTCACTTTCATGAGCAACTCCAGCAATGAGTACCTTTTGTGTCAACAGATGCGTCAGTATTTCTGACGCATCTGTTAATCCTTGCGCCATGGAGCACTGTATTGTAAATACAGCCCATCCATGGTGGCGCAAGGACATTTGGCACTGGCGCAAGGAAACTGACGCATCTATGCAGATGCGTCAGTTCCTTGTAAATCTGCCCCCAAGACTTTACCCCATCATAAATGATTATTAGATTTGTGGATCAACAATTTTGAACAAGGTACAACAGTTAGGCATGGGGCGCCCCACGTCTCTCGCCCATTGGACATATTTCTGGGTGTGTTTCAGTGGAGTTGGGCTGGCACATTAACTTCCCCAGCTCTGCCGCCTGCTTCCTTCCACTTCTTGTAAACGTTGAGGGTCAAAGGTCAGCCATCTATTTCCTGCTATCCTATGGCCCTATTTCCTGTCTCTGTTGCTCTACCGCTTTTAGGCGCTAGGCAACGGGATCAGACGCCAACAAGGTGATGATGTCTGCTCACCGCGAGAGGCGAAGCCCGCCGCCCCTCCACCCATTGTCTGGCGAGGGCATAGCTCAGTTTTATTGATTATGTCAAAGGCGGAAATTTAAGAAAGCTATTTAAATTCATGAGCGGAAGCTACGGCAATTATGAGTGTCTGCAGCCCCTTATTAATCATTGCTGTTATGGCTATCGCGTCATGAGGCAGACGCTAAGGGGCCGATTCCGATTCGGGCCGGAAAAAATACCGACCGACTCGGTACGGGATATTAGTCCGACCGACACGTACCGGCGTTGCCCGACATGGGAAGTACGATGAAATGCATGGGAATCACGACCGACTCACACGGAACTCAAGGCGAACGACCGACCCGGCCGGAAACAAGCTATCCGGCCGGGAAACCACGCGAATCGAACCGACCGACACGCATCAGGAAATAATCCGAACGAAACGTACCCGCGAACTCCGACCCGCGCAGTACGATGCAATAGTAGCAAATTCAGACCAATTCGTACGGAGCCCAAGCCGTACGACCGACACGCATACCAAACCCAGCTGAACAAACACAATACTCCGCGACCGACGCGTACGCCGCATATGAAACTGAGCTGAAACACAGCGGGAACGACTCGGAGAGGCGCGCACGAGACAACTGCTACGTCCTACTCGGTCAGAAGAACGACTCCTACATGCACAATAATCACAAATGAAAAAATACAAAAAAAAAGGGCCAAACAAGCAATGACAAAGCCAATAAATACAGGGGTGAAAAAAATGGAACAAGGACACACCCCCAACTCCACCTACATAAAGGCCACAAATCCCTACCATGATCCTTTGCAAATCCCACTGACCTGCCAGCACAGAACACCATCACACAGCAAACACAGGCACACACACAGCTCATCCAACACAAAAGCCACACAACATTAGCACCTCAGCAAATAGCACCCTCACACACACACAGCAAAACCTACACACACACCCCTCACTTGCACACACACACATCAATCACCACCACCACCACCCATCACCATGCCCCTAAAGAAGAATCCAAAGTTCCTAGATAGTGAATTGGAAGTCATGGTAGACGAGATCTTGAGGGTAGAGCCACAGTTGTTTGGCACATTGGTCCAACAGACCCCCATGTCGCAGAAAACCAAGATGTGGGCGAGGATCGTCGATAGGGTGAACGCACAATCACCATGTTTGCGCACAAAGGAAGGCATCCAGAACAGGTGGTATGATGTGCGCAGGAGGGTCAGAGACCTACTCAAGAAGGATTACCTCCTGAGCCAGCACACCGGCAGTGGCCCTCCTGCAAAACCACTATACCTCAGGCCCTGGGAGGAGAAGGTGCGGGCAATCCTACCACCAGTGAACGTATATGGACTAACAGACATCCCAGAGCCTGGTGAGTACACAACTAATATACACAATATTGTGTGCCAATACACACACATCACTCTCAAGGGGACAGTCAAACCATCCACCCCTAGCAAATCAACAGCAACCAAAAGATAATCATCCCAAGATGTGTATGTCAGTTAGATAAACACAATACATGCCATCTCATAGTGATATGTAACTGTGTCATGACATGTACAAACACAACAACAAATAGAGCAAGGCAGTGGCACAAATATAACCAACAAACACTGCCTGATATTTTGCCACCACTACAACACCACCTCACAGGGAAGCTCACTTAAAGGAAGGATTCCTGTGTATGCTGGTGAAGTTAGTGTAGCCAATAGCATGATGGGAGTTGTAGTCACAGATACTGCTCACCCTCACAATTGGCCCATCAACACCACTCTGCACCATGCTCACATCACAGGGAGTGGATAAGGATTGACAAGATGGCTGACACTGGCTACTGCTGTGGGGAGCACAAGGCCCTGCTGGGAACTGTGCACCAACAAACAGCACAACACCACTGCCTGACATCCTGAAAGCCAACTTGCACTCCCTGCAATGCAAGCATATTGCATGGTGGGATATCTGGCTGGCTGGGAAGGAGGACTCACAGCACTGACCATAGTTACAAGCAGCTCACCTCACACACCCCCTCAACACAAACTCCACATAACCCACCTGGGAGAATGCAATGCCTCACATACCAAATGAAGCTCCCACAAAGAACCACCACCCTGGGTAATGCTGTGTGAAGCACAGGGACACACCTGGGACCTGTAGCCAAACAAACGCAAGGACAACACTGTCAGCCTTCCTGTCAGCACAGGCACACTACCCCACAGGGAAGCACAGTCCAAAGGAAGGAAGTACGGGCATGCTGGGAAGGGGGTGTAGGCAATAGCATGATGGGAGTTGTAGTCACAGATACTGCTCACCCTCACAATTGGCCCATCAACACCACTCTGAACCATGCTCACATCACAGGGAGTGGATAAGGACTGACAAGATGGCTGACACTGGCTACTGCTGTGGGGAGCACAAGGCCCTGCTGGGAACTGTGCACCAACAAACAGCACAACACCACTGCCTGACATCCTGAAAGCCAACTTGCACTCCCTGCAATGCAAGCACGTTGCATGGTGGGATATCTGGCTGGCTGGGAAGGAGGACTCACAGCACTGACCATAGTTACAAGCAGCTCACCTCACACACCCCTCAACACAAACTCCACATAACCCACCTGGGAGAATGCAATGCCTCACATACCAAATGAAGATCCCACAAAGAACCACCACCCTGGCTAATGCTGTGTGAAGCACAGGGACACACCTGGGACTTGTAGCCAAACAAACGCAAGGACAGCACTGTCAGCCTTCCTGTCAGCACAGGCACACTACCCCACAGGGAAGCACAGTCCAAAGGAAGGAAGTACGGGCATGCTGGGAAGGGGGTGTAGGCAATAGCATGATGGGAGTTGTAGTCACAGATACTGCTCACCCTCACAATTGGCCCATCAACACCACTCTGAACCATGCTCACATCACAGGGAGTGGATAAGGACTGACAAGATGGCTGACACTGGCTACTGCTGTGGGGAGCACAAGGCCCTGCTGGGAACTGTGCACCAACAAACAGCACAACACCACTGCCTGACATCCTGAAAGCCAACTTGCACTCCCTGCAATGCAAGCACGTTGCATGGTGGGATATCTGGCTGGCTGGGAAGGAGGACTCACAGCACTGACCATAGTTACAAGCAGCTCACCTCACACACACCCTCAACACAAACTCCAATTAACGCACCTGGGAGAATGCAATGCCTCACATACCAAATGAAGATCCCACAAAGAACCACCACCCTGGGTAATGCTGTGTGAAGCACAGGGACACACTTGGGACTTGTAGCCAAACAAACGCAAGGACAACACTGTCAGCCTTCCTGTCAGCACAGGCACACTACCCCACAGGGAAGCACAGTCCAAAGGAAGGAAGTACGGGCATGCTGGGAAGGGGGTGTAGGCAATAGCATGATGGGAGTTGTAGTCACAGATACTGCTCACCCTCACAATTGGCCCATCAACACCACTCTGAACCATGCTCACATCACAGGGAGTGGATAAGGACTGACAAGATGGCTGATACTGGCTACTGCTGTGGGGAGCACAAGGCCCTGCTGGGAACTGTGCACCAACAAACAGCACAACACCACTGCCTGACATCCTGAGAGTCAACCTGAACCCACTGCAAGGGTGGCATGCTTCATGGTGGGATAACTGGGCCAGGTGGAGAAGGATGGCCGGATGTCCACCAAATACAACCAATGCTGGCCATGCACACACCTCAACATTCATATTGAAATGCCCCAGGTATGCATGACAATGTGCTACACCAATATCAACCTCTTACTGTGACAACTTAGGACAATGCAATGTACATGCCCGCATCCAGAGGTACAGTCACAACTGTCAGGTGTGTGAACCATTGATGTCTGTAGAAACATTACATACAATGTGTGTCTCTTCCAAATACAGGTGACGATGATGGGGACACAGCAGCAGGCGAGGAGGAGTCCCTGTCCCAGGCTCCGGGGGACACAGAGCTCACTGGTGTGGAACAGCCTCTGCCCTCCTCGGATGGCGATGACCTACCTGGCACCTCCGGTGTGAGTCATCATGCAGCACCAGCTGGACCAACATCTGCACCCCCTGCACCCACCCCTCCAACAACTGCCAACATACAGACCACCCCCGCCGACACGGACAGACCAAGGACCACCGCTGACAACAGCACAGGGCCCCAGGCCCACCGTGGAACAACGGATGACAACACCACTAACAACCCCCAAGTGGGCCTTGGGTCACCTGTGCGTGCCACCGCAGGTCCTGCACGTGTCACCAGGGGTGGTGGGAGGGGTGGTAGACATAGGTCGCTGCTTGCAGAGGGGTCTGGACTGCATGATGACCCACAACTGGCACGCATCGCTGATGCGTACCAGGATAGCACCGGAGAGGTCAGACAGGTAGTGGGGATCCTCAAGGACATACAACAGCAGCAGGCTGCCCATCATGCCCGCTTGGACCTCATTGTAGTGCATCTGGGCTGGTGTCACAGGGTTCCTGAGGGGTGTCAGCAACCACGGCATGTTGTGGTATCCGGAGTCACCTAGGACAGACAAGTGCACATTAGCTGATTTGGAAAAGTGGGTGGAATACTACAGATCAGAACACACACAATGGTACAAAGTCAGTACCCACCGACAAGCCAGGCACGCTGGTTCTGCATCTGTGCCATCATCCTCGGGATGCGACTACTCCTCATCACGTAGGCATCGTGTGATGAACCAGGGAAACGGGCGCACACATGTGTGATGCTCATATCTGCTAAACATACCACCAGAGCATTGATCAAATGGTAATGTTTACGGTTCCGGTATGCCTGCTCATGTGCCTGTGGTGGTATCAAAGCCACATGTGTCCCATCAATGGAGCCAATGACATGTGGCATCCTCCCCAGGGCATAGAAGTCACTTTTGACGTCAGTGAGTTGTTGACGTGTTGGGAAATAGATGTACTGGTTCAGGCATCTCAACATTGCCTCCAAAACATCGCGTAGCACACGGCTGAACATAGTCTGTGACATCCCACCGGCAGTCACAACAGTGTGTTGAAAGGTACCGGTGGCCAAGAAGTGTAGAGCTGCCATTACCTTCACCTTGGGGGTCAGCGCCGTAGGGTACGTCCGGCCAGGTTGCAAATGTGGTGCCAAGCGCACTGCCAAATCCTCAATCAGCTGCCTGGTGAAGTGGTACCGTCGGATGCTGTCACGTTCCACCATCGTTGCCAGGTCAGGGAATGGTCTATGGACAGCTGGAGCCCTGCAGTGCATAGGTTGAAGGAAGAAAGATTGTCAGTCACCCCACATATGTGCCATTCACCATACTCAATTTCACATGATACATCATTACGTGACACAAGTACTTGATGTGTGTGCCGTTCTGTCGGACATAACTCGCACATACATGGCCATCATCTAACTTCTCAGTACAACATGTGTGCACTACAGGTACCAGGTTGTGCTATGGGAAACCATTAGGCTGTGTCACAGTACCCATTTACTGCTGTCACGTTCCATACACACACCACAGTGACATGTCTGGACAGATGCGCCACAGGCATCACAGATCATTGACAGGTAGATTCCCAGTGACCCTGTCTTGCCACATGGCCACTGGCGTGACATTGCGTATCATGTACACGTCAGAAAAACAAACATGACTCCCACAGGTAGTGGCCCCTGTCGCATCCGCAGGACAGACATGGACGCCAGTGACGCACAACATCAAAGTCCATGCACAAACAACGTTGATGTGGAGACTGTCTCCCATCGTGCACATGGAATCAGTGACATCGGAAACACAACATGCACACAGACTGTGGAGGGCCATCACTATTGTGGCAATGGGTCACCCTGTGACGTACATGCCTTCCCACATGGGACTCTGGGGGTATGTGACATGTCATACACATACACAACCTGGAAATGTGACCATGCCACATGCTCCAAAATGAACTGTTGCACATCACAGTGGTCATGTGCACAACACACCAAGGACCCTGTCCCCATGAACACATGCACAGCCTGGGTGTGGCTGCCCACAAGTGCCACCACAAAAACCACATGTTAACCCCCATACACAGAGAAGGAAATTCAGCCTTACATGCCTCAGGAAACAGTGTGGACTGGGTGTGGTGTTGTAGGTGTGCCCCTGGGTCTCTGGCAGGTATATGTGGCTGGCATACGTTCACCAGTGACAAGCATGGTGACATATGCGACTGACCTGTACAGGTACGCGTTGTACAGCAATGGACCGATCGGTGTGCCCGGCCGGCCCATTGCATATGATGTGTGCGGGTACGCGTTGTATCCCGAAATACGCGTTGTACAGCAATGGACCGATCGGTGTGCCCGGCCGGCCCATTGCATCTGTTGTATCCCGAAATACGCGTTGTACAGCAATGGACCGATCGGTGTGCCCGGCCGGCCCATTGCATCTGTTGTATCCCGAAATACGCGTTGTACAGCAATGGACCGATCGGTGTGCCCGGCCGGCCCATTTCATCTGTTGTAAGCGGGTACGCGTTGAATAGCAATGGACCGATCGGTGTGCCCGGCCGGCCCATTGCATATGATGTGTGCGGGTACGCGTTGTATCCCGAAATACGCGTTGTACAGCAATGGACCGATCGGTGCGCACACATTGGCTGGGGCCTGGCATGGCAACGGACGCGTTTTCGAGGCTCCAACGAGTCTGATGCAGTGAATTCAGTTGGCCAGCCACAACAATGTTGCAAAATCATGGGTGTCATGAAGTTGAAGATTTGAAGGATGCTGTGGGCGTGTATTAGTGCTGCTATTCCATGGATTGGCCAGATTCAGAAGATGCAAACGACTTGGACCTATCACTTTGGACACATGGGACAGTATCTGCCTCTGCAGCACACATATAATGCTGGCTGTTCCCCTGAGAGCTCACTTGCCTGCACTACATGCTCCAGGATGACATCTGCCACCAACACTGCTGCTGTTTATGCATCCTCTGGCTCCTGCAATGGCACGTACTGTGGAGAGAGCCCCAGCCTTCAGCCTTGAGGAGAACCAGACCCTGCTGGACAGCCTCCTTCCACAGTACAGCAAGCTGTATGGGAAACCAGGGGAGCAGGTGAGTGTGTTGTCCACTGCCTCACTAATTGTGCATGGTGACATATGCGACTGACCTGTACAGGTACGCGTTGTACAGCAATGGACCGATCGGTGTGCCCGGCCGGCCCGGCAGGACTTTCAGTGTGCACACCACTGGCTAGCATGCCCACTGAGTAGTTGTCACACCCCAAAGTGTGTAGCTACATGCACTGAACTGGTACAGTGCAGTAACAGTGCATTCCAACTAGATTTACTTCCCATGCAATGATACCATGTAGTGACTGCTGGCAAAATGTTCATAGCCATTGTTGCACTGCCTGTGTACATCACATGCCCCTGTGATTGAGACATGTAAATCCAACTGTGTGATGCATGTATATGTTGCATGTGTAGTAATGGCCTTTTCACTTTGTCATCCTCACAGGTTGATGCCCACCAGAAGCAGGAAATCTGGCTGACCATCGCCCGGAAAGTAAGATCTGTGGGGGTCTACAGGCGCAGGATCCGCAACTGCCAGAAGAGGTGGCAGGACCTTCGTGGCTGGACCCGGAGGATCGCAAGGGTCCAGCTGAAGCTGTCACCTCCTCGCAGGAGGGGCGGACACCGGACCCTGACCCCCACATGCTCCGGATCCTGGCGGTGGTCTTCCCTGACCTGGATGGGCAGCTGAAGGACAGACAGCAGCAAGGAGGGGGTGAGTCCATGACTGCACTGTGCACTTTGTCTGACATGCTATGTGCCCTCCTCTGGCCTGGTTAAACTTCCACAGTACATCAGTCATGTGGTCCAGGACCCATGTCCCTCATTTGTGACATGCCCACTTCTCTTCTGATACGCATATGTGTGGCCCTTATAGTCAGGAAATTGTGTCATTTGGGGACTGTGTCATTGCATTTAGCTTTGCTCAAGGTGGGGGACAGCATTTGTTCCCGTGACTATGTTGTGCGATACATGGGTGGGTCAATTGCTTACACAATGCCTAAGTTCTGACATGTAATCTGGGTGTAACTTTGATATGTGGTCCGCTTGCTGCTCTGACTCACCATATGTCCCTGGGGAATTTGGCACACACCCATGCTGCTCGTGGGAACAATGTTTGGGCCTCAGGAGTATGTGTATCCAGTGTGTCACACATGCTTAGCCACCTGCCTACTGTCCAGGACTCATCCCTCTTACAGGTGGAGCTGGACAGTCATGCCTACTCCAGGGCATACAATACACTCTGTACTGCCACTCCCGTGTATCATCTGGCATGTTGTGATCAGTGAAATGTACCCTCAGGTGTCTGCCTCTGTCTCATTGTGCTGTGTCTTCGTTGTCAGGACTACTGGTATGTTTATCGGTTAGGGCTCAGCATGCCATCTGAGATGTGACCATGATAGACAATACTTCTGTGACTTATAGGTGTCTGATCACTTGACTGTGCACACAGGTGTTTGCGACTGTCTTTCAGGCAGCTGTATTTTCAGTCACAGCACACTGTGAGGTGCTCATGTTCAGAGAGTTGTGTTTCATGTCCCCCATATGTCCAGTTGGTATGACGTGGACAAATAGTAGTACAGATGATGTGGTTTTTGGGGGATGGACATGTGCACTTGTCAGTCACATAACTTGCATTCCCCATGCCCTCGGATTGTGACACAGTGCAGACTGTTGTTGGCTGGCTGCCATGGCCATGTGACTTGAGACAGTAATGTATGACTTTGCACGCATTCCTGTGTCATGGCATTAAACTTCCTGAGACTGATCCTGCAGGGGAGTGACATGTGCAACATGCACCCCATTGTGGCATTGACTATCCGGACATGGGTGCATCATGGTGTCTGGTGCTGGTATGCATCACATGCATTTCTATTTAGACTCTGGCCATCCCTTTATCTGGACACCTGCACTGACTCAGTAGCAAGAGATGTGATGTGTGCATGTTCACATACTTCACCGTGTTCCCTGCAATGTCCAACAACTGTGTAGGTGGTGCATGTGTTCACACTGGGGTCTTACCATCAGACAGGCACCAGACAGATGGGTGCATGGGTAGGAGGGGTGTGAGTCCCATGGTTGACCATCAGACTGACAATTGGCTTCCCCGAATCTGTGTGAGGACTTTAGGCAATGTTCAACTAAGGATGCCAGGGCTTGCTCTGTAATGTGCTGTACTTACTGTGGTGTGTGCGGTCAGTGCAGGTGACTGATGTTTGTCTGTTTCCCTAATTGTTTGCAGATACATCCACGGCCACAGGAGGGGACAGCTCCACGGACCAGGAGGAGCAGCGGAGCCAGACTGGGTCAGCATCGGACGAGTGGTCAGAGGGACCCAGTGGCACGGAGGGCGAGGGGAGCCACACCGAGGAGTCCTCAGCACCATCCACCTCAGCTGAGGACCACAGCAGCTCGGAGGATGACTCCCTTGTGGAGGCGGGTCTCAGCAGCCACCAAAGGCCAGCTAGTCTGTCTGGCCCCACCACCACCGCCCTCACATTGGCTCCCATTCCTGAGGTCCGTGGAGGCTCCCGTGCTCGAGAGCGTGTCTCCTTCGTGCCAGGCACCGCACCCCCTGCCCCTGTGTCCCCTGCTGCCCTGAGTGAGGAGTCTGTGTACCTCCTTCGGCAGCTCCATGTAGGGCAGACAGCAATGCTGAGTGTCCTCCATGCACACACCACTCTGTTGACACAGCTGGTGTCGTTCATGGAGGGCATCTCGACGGGTATGTCTGCCCTACAGAGGAGGAATAAGTCCATGGACTCTTCCCTGACGGCAGCAGTGTCCCTCCTCCAACAGTCCCTCACCCCTCCCACCTCTGCCCCATCCACACTTCCTGCCCCCCTACCTGTCCAAAGCACATGCACACCTGCACAGTCACCCAAACACACAGACACGAGCAGCACAGACACACCCAAGAGAAAGGCAAGACGTGCACACAAGCATCCTCAGGGGACTGATACCACAGACACAGGAGATGGGGAACACACACACACACAGGCATCCACATTCACTCCGCAGTCCTCCAAATCCTCTCCCTCCAAGACCCCTTCCCTTGCCTCGCCTGCTACCCCACCTACATAGCAGATCTTCCTGTGTGACCTCGGCCTCTTCCCCTCCTATCCTGCTGATCCAGCATACCGGGGGAAGAGGAAGTCCACCCACACAGAGGGGAGTGCCCCTCGCCCCCGGACACCCTCCCCCAGACGCAGGCAGACACAGGACCCCATTAGGAAGTCCCACCGGACCAGGAAGAGCAAGACCCCACCACCACCACCACGCAGCTCCACCGCCCAGTCTGTCTCCTCCATCCCCCAGGCCACCACTGCACAGGTTCCCCTGCCACACCCTGCCCCAGGTTCCCCCACACACCGATACCGCATCCCCAGACTCCTTAGGCCCTCCCCCCCTGCCACTTGCTCTTCCACCCCCAACCCAGATGCTCTGCCTGTTAGTGGTACTGTTGTGGAGACCGGGTCCCCCCCCTCTGTCCTGCCCACCTCATCTGCCCACCCTTCCACTCCCTTGGAGTCATGCACTGCAGTGGAGTCCACAACCACCACGTCTGACTCGGGCACTGCAGTGGGTACCCAGTCCACTACATCAGTCCAGCCCACTGCAGTGGTTGCAGCACCCACACCAACTGACTTGTGTACCACAGTGGTGCCGGCCCCCTGAGTCAGACACCTCCACTGCAGTTGCCGGTGACACTCCTGCACCCACCACCCCTTCACTGCCTCACTCTGCCATCCCCTGATCCTGTCCCTGCGGTGCCTGGCCTGCCCCTTGTATGCCCCTCCAAGGGGATGTCCCCCAACCGTACCAGTGCAGGCAAGCAATGTGTGACCAGTTGTCACTTCTCAACCCGTTGGGACTGTGATTTTGGACTGGCCATTGGCCTTAGTTTCTTTTGGACTTCCGTGTTTACTCTGACATTTGCTGAATAAAGCCTCTTTTTGTTTACTTTTGGGTTTTCTTTTGATGTACATGATGTGGATGAGTAGCATCCTGCATTTGCAATTGTAATAGTGTTCACATCAGGACAATGAAGTGTTGCAGTGATGGACTCCATGTGGTCCATGGGATATGTGTCCTGTTGTAGTCTGGATTTATGGCATCCTTTGCTACAGTCTGAGGGTGTAATGTTCAGCATTTGACACAGGGATGTCCTTTTTGCATTTGTAAATGAACATCTTTGTCTTACACTGATGCACATCTGGTGGGCTTACCACTGTTCAATGTTCCGATTTCCCTGACTGTGTGCCCAGCTCCACTGGACATGCAGTTTTGTACATCAATGTCGAAGGACTCATCTGTGTATACAGTGCAACTTGCTTGACACGTGTTTTGTGTGTGTGCAGATGACTGACGTGACACTCCCATACCCAGGCTGATGTGAGCAGAGCCTTCTGTGTGTTGTGGTTGTTGACTCACTGACGGAGTGTTCTGCTGACATGTTTGGGTCGTGCACAGACAAGGTTTGGCACAGCGGACCTTACACAGGAGTGGAGTGCCCTCATGGCAGTGTGTAATCTGGTGACATTGCGTGGGCCTGTGTTGTGTGTTGTGTAAGCATGCCTTGTGCGTGTTCCCTTCCCTTTTCCTACACAGGCTGTGTCCCTAGGGATGTTCCTGTTTGTGATGCTTGCTGAGTTGTTCTGTGTTCATCCTGCATCTTGGACCTGGTTTCTCCGTGATGTGGGTGCATGGCAAACTAATGTTCATGAGGTTGTCATCCCAGGTTGTCTTTGTTGTCAGGGCTGGGGATGTGGGCAAACGCAGATGGGACACATTCAGGATTCCCCTTGGCACTTGTTGTTTACACGAGTCATGTGATTTATAGTTTGTGTTAGCTTTCAGTGATTGTGACACGTTGTGTGAGTGACTGCTGCCACTCCTCAGGGTCAGAGCTGCAATGTTGGAAGTTGTGTACGTGTGTTCTTCGTGTGTCACCTTGGCTTCTTCATTGGTGTGTGACTATGGCCAGGATCCCATTGATTGTGGTGGATTTCACATCATGCCCATGTACGACATACTGTGCTGTGTGTCAGACATTGACGAGTCTTGTTGACTGGCCATGTGTGATGGGTTTCTGCACCCTAGTTCCCACCACCACCCCTGGTATTGTCATGGGTGCATGTCCAATGTCACCAGTCCATGTGAGCTTCACTGCTGCACATTGTTGGAGATCAGGGTGTGTGGTGTTGAGTGTGTGCAAAAGTGAGTTGTTGCACGGCTAGACCCCTACCTCCATATTGGCCTTGGCTGGCAGGCCGTGCTGATTGATTGGAGCTTGTGTAGGTGTGATGGTAGTTAGTTGCTCAGGACACATGGCTGTGGTTCACAGTGTGAACGACATCTAACTTTGTCATCACAGTGGGATTATCATGCAGGCTAGTGTCAGCACAATGTGGGGTCCCTGGGGGTAGTGCTGTGGTGGGTCTGTCTCTTGCTGTGTTAGTTGCTGTTCCTAAAAGCTTGTGTGACATGTGTAATTTGTGCTCCCTCTCATCTAACAATGCCTGATTGCCCACATAGTGGTATCCGATCCATGAGTAACTTTTGTATGGCACTGTATACACATCTGTGTGGTTGGAATTCAGGCCTCCTCATGTGTTGTGTGGTTGCCTGGGGACACTGGCACACCCCCATCACCTGTTGTGTTTGATATGCAGTGTGAGTCTGCCTGTTTGTGTTTGTGCCTTTGCACCACTGCATTGGCATATCTTGAGTGTGCCATTGGCTGTATGTTGTTTGGTGGCTTTCCCCTGCTGTCCCTGGGACTCCTAGGTCATCAGTCAGCACAATAATCATGGTTTGTATGTTCCATTGCTGCCATGGTATGGTATTTGTTCACCTGACATCTACAGTCTCCACAGGATATCTACATTTGTGTGTCCATTGGTGCAGATATGTGGGTCAGCATTATGATGGTCACTTCTGTCATTGTGTTATTTGTGAATGTTGACAATGTGTGCCCCCATGGGTGATGTTTGTATGCACATGGCCAAAACGATGTTTCATTGACACTGCACTGTTTCCCTCGACCAATCTATGTTGCTATGGGACACAAGCACTACTATGCCACTGATGTGTTTGTTGTTGTGTGACCAGGATTCATCCATGCAGTTTGGCTTTGGCAGCTTTTACCATGACTACACTTCCCGTTTGGTCACTGTGGTGATGGGGCTTTAGGCCCCATTGCCACACTGTTCAAAATGTGCATCAGCTATGGACACCACACTTACCTTATGATCACTGTGGTGATGGGGCTTTAGGCCCCATTGCCACACTGTTCAAAATGTGCATCAGCTATGGACACCACACTTCCCCTTTGGTCACTGTGGTGATGGGTCTTTAGGCCCCATTGCCACACTGTTCAAAATGTGCATCAGCTATGGACACCACACTTACCTTATGATCACTGTGGTGATGGGGCTTTAGGCCCCATTGCCACACTGTTCAAAATGTGCATCAGCTATGGACACCACACTTACCTTTTGGTCACTGTGGTGATGGGGCTTTAGGCCCCATTGCCACACTGTTCAAAATGTGCATCAGCTATGGACACCACACTTACCTTATGATCACTGTGGTGATGGGGCTTTAGGCCCCATTGCCACACTGTTCAAAATGTGCATCAGCTATGGACACCACACTTACCTTTTGGTCACTGTGGTGATGGGGCTTTAGGCCCCATTGCCACACTGTTCAAAATGTGCATCAGCTATGGACACCACACTTACCTTATGATCACTGTGGTGATGGGGCTTTAGGCCCCATTGCCACACTGTTCAAAATGTGCATCAGCTATGGACACCACACTTACCTTTTGGTCACTGTGGTGATGGGGTGTTCGAGCCCATTGCCACAGTGGCCATGGTCTGCTTGCATTGTGGAGGCCACACACATTTATGTGTGACACATGTGCTAGGGGGTCACATTGTATGTTCAATGTCATGTTCAGTGTTGTAGGCATTTGACACAGACTACACACACTTGTCATGGTGTTGGGGGTATGTAATCTTCTGTCATTCCTTATGTGGGAGTATGCTAGTTGTGTCATGCATTATCTGTCCTATGAGTAGCAGTGGTGTTAGTGGTAGGCATCCATCCCCCCATGAGTGGGGATGACAGTAGTGACAGGCATCCAGGCCCCCCTGAGTAGGGGTGGTGGTAGTGGTAGGCATCCAGCCCCCCCTGAGTAGTGATGGTGGTAGTGGTAGGCATCCATCCCCCCATGAGTGGGGATGGTAGTAGTGACAGGCATCCAGGCCCCCTGAGTAGGGGTGGTGGTAGTGGTAGGCATCCAGCCCCCTGAGTAGTGATGGTGGTAGTGGTAGGCATCCATCCCCCCATGAGTGGGGATGGTAGTAGTGACAGGCATCCAGGCCCCCTGAATAGGGGTGGTGGTAGTGGTAGGCATCCATCCCCCATGAGTGGGGATGGTAGTAGTGGCAGGCATCAAGGCCCCCTGAGTAGTGATGCTGGTAGTGGTAGGCATCCATCCCCCATGAGTGGGGATGGTAGTAGTGGCAGGCATCAAGGCCCCCTGAGTAGTGATGGTGGTAGTGGTAGGCATCCATACCCCTAAGGGTGGGGATGGTAGTAGTGGCAGGCATCCAGGCCCCCTGAGTAGTGATGGTGGTAGTGGTAGGCATCCATACCCCTAAGGGTGGGGATGGTAGTATTGGCAGGCATCCAGGCCCCCTGAGTAGTGATGGTGGTAGTGGTAGGCATCCATCCCCCCATGAGTGGGGATGGTAGTAGTGACAGGCATCCAGGACCCCCTGAGTAGGGGTGGTGGTAGTGGTAGGCATCCAGCCCCCCCTGAGTAGTGATGGTGGTAGTGGTAGGCATCCATCCCCCCATGAGTGGGGATGGTAGTAGTGACAGGCATCCAGGCCCCCTGAGTAGGGCTGGTGGTAGTGGTAGGCATCCATCCCCCCATGAGTGGGGATGGTAGTAGTGGCAGGCATCAAGGCCCCCTGAGTAGTGATGGTGGTAGTGGTAGGCATCCATCCCCCATGAGTGGGGATGGTAGTAGTGGCAGGCATCAAGGCCCCCTGAGTAGTGATGGTGGTAGTGGTAGGCATCCATACCCCTAAGGGTGGGGATGGTAGTAGTGGCAGGCATACAGGCCCCCCTGAGTAGTGATGGTGGTAGTGGTAGGCATCCATACCCCTAAGGGTGGGGATGGTAGTAGTGGCAGGCATCTAGGCCCCCTGAGTAGTGATGGTGGTAGTGGTAGGCATCCATCCCCCCATGAGTGGGGATGGTAGTAGTGACAGGCATCCAGGCCCCCCTGAGTAGGGGTGGTGGTAGTGGTAGGCATCCAGCCCCCCCTGAGTAGTGATGGTGGTAGTAGTAGGCATCCATCCCCCCATGAGTGGGGATGGTAGTAGTGACAGGCATCCAGGCCCCCCTGAGTAGGGGTGGTGGTAGTGGTAGGCATCCATCCCCCCCTGAGTGGGGATGGTAATAGTGGCAGGCATCAAGGCCCCCCTCAGTAGTGATGGTGGTAGTGGTAGGCATCAATCCCCCCATGAGTGGGGATGGTAGTAGTGGCAGGCATAAAGGCCCCCCTGAGTAGTGATGGTGGTAGTGGTAGGCATCCATACCCCTAAGGGTGGGGAGGGTAGTAGTGGCAGGCATCCAGGCCCCCCTGAGTAGTGATGGTGGTAGTGGTAGGCATCCATACCCCTAAGGGTGGGGATGGTAGTAGTGGCAGGCATCCAGGCCCCCCTGAGTAGTGATGGTGGTAGTGGTAGGCATCCATCCCCTCATGAGTGGGGATGATAGTAGTGACAGGCATCCAGACCCCCCTGAGTAGGGGTGGTGGTAGTGGTAGGCATCCAGCCCCCCCGAGTAGTGATGGTGGTAGGCATCCATCCCCCCATGAGTGGGGATGGTAGTAGTGACAGGCATCCAGGCCCCCCTGAGTAGGGGTGGTGGTAGTGGTAGGCATCCATCCCCCCATGAGTGGGGATGGTAGTAGTGGCAGGCATCCAGGCCCCCCTGAGTTGGGGTGGTGGTAGTGGTAGGCATCGAGCCCCCCCTGAGTAGTGATGGTGGTAGTGGTAGGCATCCATCCCCCCATGAGTGGGGATGGTAGTAGTGACAGTCATCCAGGCCCCCCTGAGTAGGGGTGGTGGTAGTGGTAGGCATCCATCCCCCCATGAGTGGGGATGGTAGTAGTGGTAGGCATCCATCCCCCTATGGGTGTGTATGGCATTGGTGTTGGCCATCCCACCCCTATGGTTCTGCTGTTGCTAGTGTAAGTTATTTGTGCATCCCTATGTGTGTGTGACATATTTCGGGTACGTGTAGTTTTTTTGTATTGTTGGTGTTTGACTTACCGTCTGCGCCGTACGCGTCCGTGCCGGTCCCGGTAATAGTTGTAGAGTATAGGTAGGACCTGCGCAATGGGATTCATGCTTGGATCGTCTCGTTCAGGTTTCTCGTGTCTTCGAGTCGTACTCGTAGCAGGCTTGTTCGTCTCGTAGCCGTGGATCGTCTTGTGGCACGAAACGGAGCTTATGTACGGCTCGCCCGGATGCTCAAACGTGCCGGACGTAGCGACGATTTCGGCGCGTACGGATTGCGTATCGTACTAGTCCGGCCGGAAGGTGCTGTGTATTTGCTTCCGTGCGGCTCGATTAGGCGTTCACGGATCCGGCCCGGGCGGGGAATAGGAGCTGGATTGGGTGAGTACGGCTCGCTCGGAAAATGAGTTGTTCTACGCATCGTACTTGTTCGTCCGGACGAGTGTACGAATCGGTCGGGAAACACGCATTCGACTGGTATTTTTTCCGGACGAATACTGTTAGGTGCCCTACCGGCCGAGATCGGAATCGACCCCTTAGTGTAATCCTTCCGTGACAGGTAGTGCAGCAGGCCGACGATCGCTTGTGTTGTGGAATAAAAGTAGACGCAAAGGTTATAAATATATAAACGTCAGGTTTGAGGGCAATGCGTGCAGTGGGAAAGAAGGAAAATCCACACAGAACGCATTTGTCTCCACTGCCCACCCGGCTGCACAGGGAGATTCACAGGCCAATAGCGAAGGGATTCCCGCCAAACAAATCTTCCAGTCAGGTGGTGTAATAAACTCACCTATAAGGACGCTCCTTCACGGGGCTTTTGACATATGTAAGCTGTGAAACAGTGACTCAACCCATTGAAACAGGGGTGTTTTAAGACATGGGGAAAGTGGGAAATTACAACACCTCACCCCTCCACACATAACACACACACACACACACACCCCTTTTACAAATGGCCCCTGGGAAAGTTAACTTTTCCTGTCTTCTGTCTATTTTTTGTCTATTTCTGGAGCTCAACCGTTAACATATTACTCAATATTGTTTTGCCTTATGAGGCTTAAATTAGCAAAAATGGGTAATAAAATTCACTGTTGTTCCGAGCATGGACTTCTAAAATATTTCTTGCCTTGCATCCCTAACATCCTTAAGAGGATAGTACATCATTGCTTAATTTCTGCCAGTGTTTTTCTCCGCCAAATAATTCTTAACACCAGCGCTTGTTTTTGACAGTACACCACTCCTGGTATTTATTTTTCTACTGCATTGAAGATTTACACACCACAGATAAGGTTTCTGACAATAAATATAAAAGGCCCAAACCAGCTTCTGTGATGGCTGGTGTTGGTTTTTTGCCTCATCAACTTGAGTCCTATCTTTGTGCTTCGGACTAACTCACTGTGTCTTAACAACTCTGCTCTCAACCTTTCCTGCCACAACCTTTCACAGCGGCACCCTCTGTCCCAATTTCTCCTTACCTTGTAGGCCACAGCTCGCCCGCAGGCCTTTATGTTGCCTTCCAGAATCCTCCGCAGCTCGCCTGGCAGTGCGGTTCGCATTTAGGGGCATATTAGCAACAACTTGCGATAATTATCGCAAACCGCGCTTAGCGCGTTTTTTTTAATCGCTGCCTATCGCTGTATTTTATGTCGGAGATAACACGTTATTAGCAACGTTTATCTCCAATGCGGTAAAATATCCAGCGATAGTGGCGAATCCCAGCAATAACGCGAGAATTCCAGCGATAAATTCCCATCGCTAAGGAAAATCTCGCTAATAGGCAGGTTGGGACTTAACCGTAGAATCCACCTCCCATAGACTATAATGGCTAAGTCAGGTTTCTACCAGGTGTAAAAATCCAGCGCTAATCGTGGTTAGCGCGCGTTTTCTATCAGCTTCGCGGGCATTGCTAATAGGCGATAGGTATGTTAGCGACTGCTTTCAGTCGCTGTTAGGTTGGGAACGCCTCCTTTGCATGTCATTAGCGATAAATATCGCTGACATGCAAAGCGGCACCCAAACCAGTCGCTATCGCCTGGAAGCTGTCGCTAACACCTGTTAACGACAGCTTGCTGACAGGGCGATAAAAAAATCGCCGCTTTAGCGGCAAAAAGTGCCGCTAAAGCGGCGATAAAGCCCTTGCTAATATGCCCCTTAGTTGTTTGTCTGGTTCACAATTTATCCAAAACACTTGATACCTGATTGCAGGGTGGGGGATGTCTTGATGTCCATCAAGCAATGCCTAAAACTGGCAGCTGTTCCGCTCAGCGACATCTTGCATCGCCGCCCCACTCTGAGTGCTAGGGCTGAGTGCCCAGCTGGGGGTTTTCCTGATGGCTGAACTGTAGCTGGCTCCATTGTTGGGAAACTGTTGGACCTGCAAACCACTGGTGGAAAATGGAGGGAAAGAGGCCGGCAGCCTCTCAGTGCCATTCCCACTTTTCAACCTGTCAATGTCTGGCATGTGCACATAGCTGACCTAGATAAAAGACTTGGAAACATGTCACCTCCTTTGTTAGTACCCTCACATTGGGGTTAGGTTACCCAAAGTGCTTAATTCACAAAATAATAAGCACTGGGACCCAAAAGGTTGGAGGTCCCAAGGCTGCCTAGTCTTGATTTCACCTCATACTTCTTTCTTATACCGTTCTACTGTTCCTGACTCTTCATCTCACTCTTGCAGTTTTCTTTTCATCCCTGCTTTCTGCCTTTTTCGACTGTTTTTCTTTCTGTACCTCTTTCTTTCTCCCTCTCTTGACTTTCTCCCTCTTGCATTAGGGAAAAAGTCTGATGATGAAAAATAAATCCCGGTCCCCAAAATGAGTGCCACTGCCAACCACCTCCACTAGTTAAGCACTGGGAGGCAGATAAGGCAGTTTTGACGTTTCTTAATACATTGGTGACGTGTCTACGTTACCTAATGGTTACCTGGGGCTTTCAGTCGAGGGGGGGAGGGCTTTGGCTGCATTCTTGCTTAGACTTAGGGGCATATTTACAAGAACTTAACGCCTCCGTAGCGTCAATTTTGTGACATTACGACAGCTTTTTTTATCGCCTTATTTATAAGGGTGGGCGGCAAATTCCGTTCCGCTCGCGGAACTTGCGAAATTTCGGCATTTCCGCGTTCCGCGAGGAACGCGGAAATGTCGAAACTTCCGCGATCCGCGGCGGAACGGAATTCGGGTGCAAGAGCACTGAAGCAGGTGCCCGAGTTGATAAATATGCAGGGCAGGTGTGCAGAATTCGTGAGCGTGGTTAAGCAGATGTGCCTTCTCTCCATTTCCAACGTGAAAAGTTAGCTGTAATCCCCGATGGAGGTCTTTGCATCCTTGATTTTCCCGAGCGCAATCCTCGTGCAGAATTCGTGAGCGTGGTTAAGCAGATGTGCCTTCTCTCCATTTCCAACGTGAAAAGTTAGCTGTAATCCCCGATGGAGGTCTTTGCATCCTTGCTTTTCTCGAGCGCAATCCTCGTGTAGAATTTGTGAGCGTTGTTAAGCAGATGTGCCTTCTCTCCATTTCCAACGTGAAAAGTTAGCTGTAATCCCCGATGGAGGTCTTTGCATCCTTGATTTTCCCGAGCGCAATCCTCGTGCAGAATTCGTGAGCGTGGTTAAGCAGATGTGCCTTCTCTCCATTTCCAACGTGAAAAGTTAGCTGTTATCCTCGAAGGAGGTCTTTGCATCCTTGATTTTCCCGAGCGCAATCCTCGTGCAGAATTTGTGAGCGTGGTTAAGCAGGTGTGCCTTCTCTCCATTTCCAACGTGAAAAGTTAGCTGTAATCCTTGATAGAGGTCTTTGCATCCTTGCTTTTCTCGAGCGCAATCCTCGTGTAGAATTCGTGAGCGTGGTTAAGCAGATGTGCCTTCTCTCCATTTCCAATGTGAAAAGTTAGCTGTAATCCTTGATAGAGGTCTTTGCATCCTTGATTTTCCGAGCTCAATCCTCGTGTAGAATTCGTGAGCGTGGTTAAGCAGGTGTGCCTTCTCTCCATTTCCAACGTGAAAAGTTAGCTGTAATCCCCGATGGAGGTCTTTGCATCCTTGATTTTCTCGAGCGCAATCCCCGTGTAGAATGATGGACAGCTTAATCAAAGGACCCCGGCGCTTTCGGTGCGGTGGCAAAGTTACAGACACACAGGTCACTGGGGTCAATTCTTCTGGACCTTTACGCAGCTGTAGTTTAGGAAAGGCACTATACATTTACCCAACGAGGTAGCACTTACTGATTAGCCAGTAGAAAGTACTCCAGTTGAGTAGAGGTATTGCACAAAACGGTGGCATCTTCGTGGATAAATATGCAGGGCAGGTGTGCAGAATTCGTGAGCGTGGTTAAGCAGATGTGCCTTCTCTCCATTTCCAACGTGAAAAGTTAGCTGTAATCCCCGATGGAGGTCTTTGCATCCTTGCTTTTCTCGAGCGCAATCCTCGTGTAGAATTCATGAGCGTGGTTAAGCAGATGTGCCTTCTCTCCATTTCCAACGTGAAAAGTTAGCTGTTATCCTCGAAGGAGGTCTTTGCATCCTTGATTTTCCCGAGCGCAATCCTCGTGCAGAATTCGTGAGCATGGTTAAGCAGGTGTGCCTTCTCTCCATTTCCAACGTGAAAAGTTAGCTGTAATCCTTGATAGAGGTCTTTGCATCCTTGATTTTCCGAGCTCAATCCTCGTGTAGAATTCGTGAGCGTGGTTAAGCAGGTGTGCCTTCTCTCCATTTCCAACGTGAAAAGTTAGCTGTAATCCCCGATGGAGGTCTTTGCATCCTTGATTTTCTCGAGCGCAATCCCCGTGTAGAATGATGGACAGCTTAATCAAAGGACCCCGGCGCTTTCGGCGCGGTGGCAAAGTTACAGACACCCAGGTCACTGGGGACAATTCTTCTGGTCCTTTATGCAGCTGTAGTGTAGGGAAGGCACTATACATTTACCCAACGAGGTAGCACTTACTGATTAGCCAGTAGAAAGTACTCCAGTTGAGTAGAGGTATTGCACAAAACGGTGGCATCTTCGTGGATAAATATGCAGGGCAGGATTCAACGGGCGCAGCAAAATCTCCGCGAGCACGCGAAATTCCGCGTGCTCGCGGAGATTTTTTGCCGTTTCGTGGAATTTTGCGGAACGCAACTCCGCAAATTCCGCCCACCCTTACTTATTTACAAGTTGCCGCTAACTCCAGTTAGCAGCAATTTTCCAGCGTAAACCTGAATTTTCAAGATTGCCACTTCTGTTAGCTGGACTTAAAGAAAATGAAATGCAAGGTAGGCATTCCCGTGAAAAAACTGCTGCTAAATACACAACGCAACATTTACAAGGAAATCCCAGTCGTCGATAAATCCCAAAAACTGCTGCTAAGTCCAATTAGAGGCAGTTTTTTAATGCCAGAAAAAAGCCGGCATTAAAATTGGTGCAAACACTTGGGTCCACAGATAAGATGTCTGGGTGCTGGACAGCGCTGCAAGGAATATTGCTGCGCTGCCCTGCGCCATAACAAAAGGTCAGGAATGCGCCCTATCAATAAGACCCATTCATGAAAAGTCTCGCATCACTACGATAAAACAGCGATTGGACACTTTCACTGTGCCCTTCTTGCGACACCATGGCTGCGCCGTATTTACTGTACGGTGCTCCATGTCGCAATCAATGACAGATACGTCTGGAATCCTGACATATCTGTCAGCGCTATAGTCACGCGTTGCTGCAGTGGTATCGCAAGCATGACGCAACTCCAGCAATGCATGGGGCCAGACTATCCCTATGGCACTGCATCACTCTTACGCCTGCCATGAGGCAGGCATAATGTTTTGACGCAGTGGCATCTTAGAATTGGCGCAGTGAAATCTGATAGATTTCACTGCGCCACTCTTACGAGGCTTTGTTGCGTGGGAACGCCCACCCTGCATACATCATACCTGACACAGGTATAATGTGGCACAGGGCTTTACAAGGTCACGCATATACCTAGATGAGTCACTTTGTAAATACAGCGCAACGTGATGCAATATTCACGCTGCAAGTACGTCAAGAAAATGATGCACTGGCGGCGTTAAACTGTCGGAAGGGCTCATGAATTAGCCCACCTGGTTTTTGACCCTACGTTGACGCACAATGGCTGCCATGCGCCAACGCAGGCACCCTTGCACTATGGTGCAAGGGTGACTGTGTTGCGGAGTTGTTTGATGTTGTGCAGGAAGGGACACCTACCTGCACAAACCCTATCAATCCAGTGTATTTCCTCTTTCTCTGTGTGCTGCAGAATGCTATACACATAGAAAAGGGAAAAAAAGAGGAGAAATGAAAACATTTATCCTCATAGCGCCTCCCAAACGTCACCCTTGGGATGGTATTAGATTCTGATGCATTCCGAAGGTTTACAGTTTCTCGTAAGCCTGGGAATGCTTCAGATTCTATTGGTTTGGTGTGGGAACGCCCACAGCAACACCCATTGAACGCCACTTTCACACTATTTAATGCATGAAAGGGGCACATATTTACAAGTCCATGAAAAGCCACATAAAGTGGCTTTGCGTGGCCTTGTAAACAAGCTGTGGCACATTGCACAACCAGGACGTCAAACACGTGACTTCACAGCGTTGCAAGAGTGCCGCTAGGAAGAACTCCCACAATTCATCCTTGGCAAGGTCAATGACGCCATGGACCTCCTGCCATCGCAGCTCGGAGCATCAAGGAGACCACTACCACCACCCTTGACATGCATCGCTCACCTGAACAACTGCTCCATTACCTTTGGCTGACAACTGGACCTGATCCCCTCTAAGGGCCCGATTCCGATCTCGCTGGGAAGCGCTCCTGACGGCATCCGTCAGTAGCGAATCCGAGTCGTACGCGTGATTTCCGTGCGACTCGTACAGCTGTACGAGCGAGCAAGTACGATGCGATAATCGCCTCGCGCTCCGAGCGGCTCGTACGCCTCAGCGATCCCCTCCAGACGACTCCACCATGGCCGTCACGCACAGCGCAACGCGACTTGAAAAAGCACCGGGAAGCGGACTTCGGGGGTACGTAGCGGGCCCTCCTTAACCTGTGCCCCTATGACTCAAACACTGGGGGGCCCAAGGGTCCCCCCTACACATGCATGCCCGGTGCGGGCGGGACCGAGGCGTCCCCGCGACACCCTCATCCGAGACGTGCATTTATTGTCTGTGGGAGCCTATGTACGCAACGTACACCAGGCTCCCATAGACTTCAATGGGGCTCCGAGTGACCCGAGTCCGTCAGCGCTGCAGCGCATCATACTCTGTCGCTCGGAGCCCAGGAGCATGAGTCGCTTGGAAAGCTCTACGAGCACGAGTCGGCCGTAGGGCTTTCCGAGCGAGATCGGAATCGGGCCCTAAGTGTTGACCTCTGCACACCGGAACTTCAGAAACAGGAAGCTGGAGACCAGGAACCGCAGAAAACCAGAGACTCTCCGGAGCTGTCTGTAACAGTGTAAGAAGGAGAGACGCACAACCAGTCAATATTAAATTAGGTTAACTGCCATCCGAGGAGTCACATTGGGGGCTGCACGGACCCCGCACCAGATCACCACGTCACAGTGGAGCCCACGTCGCTGGGGGAGCGTTCAGGGGAAGTGTTGAGATCCTGTCTCTGAGTTCGATTGCACTTCATCGCCACCGCATGCAGCACCTTCCGCCTCTTTTGTATAACGTGCTGCAGATTGGGGTTGGCTTGTAGTTGTGGCGGGGACGCCTGCTCCTCCTATGCCTCCCAGTACGACTGGCTCCATGAATGACAGCTTGTTGCTCAGACCCCTCACTCCCTGTCCGCAGCGCCTAGCTACCAGTAGATTGCAGCCAGGTCCAAACCTGTTCAGCGGCATCAATGATTTGCATGTCAAAATCTGAGATCTCTCGCAGCCTATACGGGAAAAGGAAGGAGTAGTTGATGCCCAACTCTCGGAGGCAATGCTTAACCACTAGAGAAGAGCCTCTCTTCCTCTGCACCCCGTGGCGTAGTCAGGGAAGAAAATAACTGTGGCATTATCCACTTTCACCTCCCCCAGCTTGAGTAGCTCCCTCAGGACAGTGTCACGATCACTGTAGGAGGCGGAAGAGAAAGGGTCTAGGACCTGTCCCTGGCAGCGGCCGGCTCACCGGCACTCGATGGACCTGCTCCACAACATTATAATGGGGAGAGTGCACCTGCTGGCAGTAGGTCATGCAACCATGTCTCAGTATATGCCACTGCGTCAGCCCCTTCTGCTCCCTCAGGCAGACCCAACACCCTCACGTTGTTACACTGGGAGCGGCCCTCCACATCCTCCGCTGTTCTTGCCAGTGACTTCACATGTGCCATTAGCTGCTACACCTCCAACGCTGTGCTCATGGTACTCGAGGCGACTTTTGCAAGTTCTTGCTCAATAACATGTACCTTGTAAGTCAGCTTGTGATGATCTGCATGCTCCTGGATGGAGTCAACTGGTATTTTGTCTATGTGGCCCTCAAAGGAAGTGCCCATTTGTTTGAGGGAGGTACCCACCGCAAGTACAGAGTCTAGTTTGGAGTCCTGGTTGTCCGCTGTCACCCACCCCGGAGGCCTGCGATCACCAGCCGCTCGGTTTACCGACACGTAGGAGGAGCCAAATGTTGATGCCGCCCCGTCTTCAGGCAGACCATCGTTGTGCCAGTCATCCAGGCACTATGTATGACATGCGGTTCAGTGCAGTGTGGCCAGCCGGCCACTCTCCTCCAGTCAGGTGTATGCTAGCCAGGAATCTTTGTTTGGGCGGCACTGATGAAAATCCCCCGTACACCCAAGAGCTCACGACCAGGGGGTGAGGAAAGGCAGCACCACACGGTCGCCTCTTCCCATCTAACAGTGGCAACCAGATTCCGTGTTCCCCAGTGCCCCAGTGAGTGACGGCAGATCAAGCTGCACGCCAAAGGGCCTGGGCCTGAAACGACCCTGTGCCCCTAGCACGCGCAGCCACCAGCGGCCGATATCAGTGACTAGAGCCAGTTAGTGAAGTCCCCCACCAGTCTTATGCACTGCACTCGAAATCGAAGATATCGTTTTGAATTGTTGTGTTTGTGGTGCGGCTGATAAAAGTTTGAAGGTATCAGTTCCGCCTTTAATGCCGATCGAGTGCCCACAAGGACCATGGTTGAAGCTTGGAATAGATATCATGGGACCTTATGACTGTCTTCAAGGGGGTTCTCGGTTCGTATTGGTTCTCATGGACTACGCATCCAAATGGCCGGAGGTCAAATTGGTCAAAGAAGCTAATACCAAGGCCATTATTCTATTTTTAAAAGAAGTGTGGTTGAGGGAAGGGTGCCCTGAACTCCTTATCTCTGACAATGGCACACAATTTGTGAGTCATGAGTTTCAAAGTTTTCTGTCAGAATCGGGAGTTAAACACTGTAAGACTTCTTTATATCACCCCCAGTCAAATGGACTTGTGGAGAGGATGAATCGAGTGATTGGGGAGTGCATCAGATGGGTGAGAGCGGGTAAACATGATGTTCAGAAGGCTTTAGACAGTTTAGTTTGGTTCTATAGGACAACACCCCACTCCTCCACCAAAGTCTCTCCTTTTGAGTTAGTCAGAGGAAGCAAGGCCAATACAAATTTCAGGCCTGGTTGGATGGCTAACTGGGTAAAGTCTGAATCAGATGTCTCCAGATTGATGTCTACTGTTTTGGAAAATGTGTCTGATTCTCAGGTCAAACAAAAGGAATGGTTTGACATTAAGAAATCTGCTAAAGTTGTTCCCCTTGTGGTGGGGGATATGGTAAGAATCAAATCCCCAGTACACACTAGGAAAGGGGATTGTAAGTTCAGTGAGCCGATTAGAGTTATTAAGATTGTTGGAAATGCTGTTAAAGTCTCGGGAGGACATTGGTGGAACCTCAATAGGGTTGTAAAGGTTCGCACCAAGGTCTCAGCCTCCTTTTGTCAAACATCTGAACCTTCTTGCTCAGAACAAACCGTCGTCAGACGAAGTTCTAGACCTATTGTTAAACCTGTTAGATATAGATCTTGATTTTTTTTGTTGTTTTTTTTGTTTTTGCTTTGGAAAGGAGGAAGATATGTTGTATTTAGTGTGTTTGTTCACTTTGCTTCAGCCATATTGTCTGTGTTCTATTCTAGTCTAAGAATGTTCTACAGCTCCTAGCAACTGTGATGTTTATTCAGTTGAGCTGGAGTTGCTGTGGGAGTTGGTTGGCACCTTCTCCTTTCTATGTGTAGCCTTAATAAACCTGCTGATCTTAATCCTGGCGAGCGTGATCACTACAATTACATTTTATATATGTATGTTCAAATTTTTTTAATTTAAATTATTTCTTATTTGTTAAAATGTACATTAAATCTAAATAATTTTTTTAAGATAATTTTATTATTTTATATATTTAACATTATTTTTTATGTATATAAAAAAATGATATTTTGTACATCGATATTTTTACATCGATATTTTGTTTTCGAGATTTTTATACTTACCATTATAAATATAGGATGTTGATATTTTTAACATTGATATTTTTGACTCAATATTTGTGTATGGGGATATTTTGGGCATCGATATTCTATCAGTGAACCACCTCTGCGGCTCTGGCTGGTCATCCCGGCTTTTGGGGTGTTTGGTGGGGTAGTTGACCTGTGCTGAACTTGGCCCTGATTGCTTGATTTAGCATTCCATTGTTTTTATTTTATTTTGTTCATTAGAGGTGTATTTATAGGCTATTATTACCTCTAGAGTCTAAAAAGTGACGTTGGGCTGACTAACGGGAATTGTTTTGACCTAATTGGCCTTTCATCACTTTTCTCTCGCTAACGTCAAATTTCTTATTGCCTTGACGCTAGTGTTAGCAGCAGTTTTCACCATTGCTAGCTGATACTATCGCCATGTAGCGACGTATTGTAAATACATTGATAACAAGGCGATAGTTTTTGGCATAGACAGTGTTAAGAAAATTGCCGCTAACTAATGCACAAACTGGTTAGTGGCAATTCATGAAAATATACCCCTTAGTTCTGGCAACAGAGACAGAGCATTTTGCTGTGCTTCCAGGATAGCTGTCCAGGTGGGACTCGCTGCTGGTGAAGCTCTGCCAAAATCATAATAGGATTGCAAGTTGAAGGGGGGGGGTTATACACAGGCATGTTTGTCCTGTAGCCGAATTGACTGGATTTTCCTGGAGGTTGGGGTGTGGGAGCACTTGAGCATTCAAGCAGTCTGTTGTCTACCTTGACAGGTACTAAACAATTTATTGCAGGGCTCGTTGTTGACAGAAACCTATTTAAGGAAGGTGCCAACGTATCTGCAGACGTTTTACATGGGTGCAGTTGACTGTCCAGAAGAAAGACAGAGGCTTTCATTATGAGTGGGTTGTATAAAATAAATAAATAAATCCAGTATTTGTAAAGTACGAACAATTACCCGAAGGCGTCAAGGCGCTGGGGGCACTCAGAAAATGCCCCCAACAGGGGTGCAGTCTTTACTGGGTGCTGTACTTCCAATCACGTGTTTTCCCCATTGAAATGAGGAATTCCATTTTGCACCAAATTTCATATGTATCAGGGTTTACCACATTATTTTAACATCTAAATTTTGGCAGGTTTAACTATCAGAAAATCAGTGAGGTAAATAGCCCAGGTTGTGTGGTGATTCGCGGCGGACAGGGAGAGACAAACTGTGTCGGGCAACAGCTGACCTTGAAAGCAAGAGTGCGAATAGGAAGCTGTTCTCACTCCCCCGCCAGTTCGAGTTTAAAAATCCAATAAACTCGGTTCCTCTCCAAATACGAGGGGCTCCACAACTTTTTGCAACCGAGCATTGACTCGGGAAGGTGACATCCCCTTTACTTCTAGATTCAAAGGAGTGAGGGTGAGCACCCAGGGATCACAGTGGTGAGAGTCCTGAGGAAAGCCGGGGTATTAGTTGTGCCGGCTGAAACATGTCGACATTTTAGCAGAGTGGAGGGTTGGCGTCTCATTACAAGCTCCCCAACCTAGCATCCACATTCTTTGTTTTAAACCTGGACAGGGGACCTAATATTAAATTGATGACTAGGATCCCTTGATACCAGTTTTACATCACTTTTGCTGCACTTTTTTCTCACCTGTGATCGGACACTGTATGTTGTATTGTCTTCCCCTTCCCTATTGCTCCACCTCCAGCGTTTGGCTGACGCGGAGGTGTGTTAGCAGCCCTATGATGAAGCATGACACAGCTTGCTGTGTGTGAGGGCAGTTTTATCAATTTGGTGCATTTCCCCATCACTCATCCACCCGCACGTTGTGTTATTATCCCTCTTCTGTTTGTGATATCATAGTATTGAGCGGGAGGTCGAAGAGGGAGCTTTTTCCTCTCACCCCTTTCTTTTGTGAGTTTTTGTGTGGTGATTAGCACATACCTCATAATTCTGATCCCTTTGCCAACATGGGTTGGCACAGGGATCAACATTTAACAGCCCACTCGGGATCGGAGCCAGAGTTGTATTTGTGCCACAGCCTCCGGTGTAGAATGGTTGTCTGCGCACTATATGCTACTACCTTTCTACTGGGAGGGGGTCACTGAAAAAGGAGACTCTCTTTTTTCATTACCGGAAGGTAAAAGCTATTCCCTTGCAAAATCAGTCAGCTGATTGGAGGGAACATGATACCCTGGAGCTGGTGCAGTCCCACGACTACTACCACAGTTTGCCCCATATCTAGGAGAATATAAATACAAAATTAACTTTTACATAGTTCAATACTGTATTCAGCACAGTGGGGGGTGTTGGGTTCTTGGGTGTTTATGCAGAAGGGTGGTGGGTGCAGTGGGGTCGGGTGTGCAGTATAAAAGTTTACCAAAAGGAACCAGCTACTTTATTCCCAGAGAAGCTGAGTTATTTCCATACTGGCCTACAGGCATTAACATAGTATGCAATATCAAAGATGCAGACTGGTACAGAACCATGAATGTTTTGTCTGTGATTCCTAGGTAGAGGCTTGCAAAGATGGCCACATTCTCCCTTATCCCTCCACGCTGAACACATTTTCTGTTTCTCAAGCCATTGTCATCACCCATCTGAACCAAATCCCAACCCCCCAACTATAATGTTGATGGTATTGGGCTGCGCAGTCATCACTCTCATGACCTAACATTTGACATCACAGATGTTACAGTATGACATTGATAATATGACATTATCAATGTTACATTGTTAATTGTGTTATCAATGTCATCAATGGTGACCTCATGTAACCTTTTGCATCACTGATGACATTGCAACTTTAGATGTGGTGCTGAGTTGAGAACTACTCTCAGCAACCCAAAAACAGAGCCTCTAATGTACTGCCCATGACCCCACACATGACATCACATGATGCAGCAACCATTTAACATCACACTGAGATAAAAGTGTGTTACTTTCACTCGAAAGACAGGCAACCAAGTTTTTAGCTAGCCCTGTATATATACATATATATATATATATATATATATAACTTTTTAAGCTCAGAGCATCCTAAGATTCCTGCGTTTTATCTATTGCCGAAGGTCCATAAAAGACTACACTACCCCCCTGGGAGACCTATCTTCTCTTCGAATGAGAGTTTTCTTGAAAATACAGCCATATATATCAACTCATTTCTTTTTCCCTTCGTTAAAACATTACCATCCTATTGTAAAGATAGCGGAGACTTCCTTACAAAAATCAATGACCTCGCATGGAGTGATTCCTACTCCATGATCACTCTTGATGTTTCTGCCCTATATACCTCGATTGGCCATGATTTGGGGATGCTAGCATGCGAGTCCTATTTGAAAAAAAGACCGGCATGTTTTTTAGAACATACACGAATGCTATTGCAGATGATCCAGGTCTGTTTGGAGGATAACATCTTCATGCATGACGGAAGGGTGTATAGACAGACTATGGGGACTGCTATGGGCACCTGCTTCGCCCCCAGCTTTGCCAGTTTTGTCATGGGCTGGTGGGAGAAGCACGTGGCCTGGGCAGATGATAATGACAAATATATACAACATACCTTGGTCTGGACCCGGTACATTGACGATTTATTTCTGTTGTGGAGTGGATCCAGACAGGAGGCTGAAGAGTATGTGAAGACTCTGAATGAGAACCCCTTCAACTTACATTTTACAGCACAGATGAGTGTTAGCGAGATATCTTTTTTAGATATCTTGCTACAAGTGAAGGATGGTAAAATCAATACAACAGTATTCCGCAAAACAACGGTTGGTAATAGCACTCTGCATTTTAAAAGTCAACATCCAACCAATTTAAAAGCTAGCATCCCCTATGGGGAAACATTAAGGCTGAAAAGAATTTGTAACCAGGAACAGGAATTCCAAGGGCAGGTACGGAAAATGAACGAAAGGTTCAGTACACGTGGATATTATTACAAGACATTAACTGAGGCTAAACGCAAGTCGGAGAGTGTCACCTAATCAGTTGCTGTATCGTAATGTAAGATCCCCCAAAGAAGGAATATCGGCCAGATTTATCACCTGTTTTAATCAAATGTCTCCTAAAATATATCAGATCCTGAGAAGACACTGGCAGGTAGTCAAAAGTGACAATATAATTGGCAAAGATTTACCTATGGCACCGCCAGTAACTTACAGGAAAGGAAGGACATTGGGTGATAACCTGACACATAGCTACTTCGATGGTAGTCGAAAACCAGAGACATGGCTATCAAACATGAAGGGGTTCTATAAGTGCATTCATTGTAAGGCCTGTAGAATGGTGAAAAATGTCCTCACTTTTAAATCAAGTGATGCACACACAAAAAAGATCAAGGGGTTTTATAACTGCAATACTGACCACTGCATTTATGTACTCAGCTGTTCATGTCCCATGATGTATTTGGGAAGTACTATTTTCCCCTTAAAAAAACGTATGCTAGAACACCAGCGAGCAATCAGGAACCAGGATTTCACTTATTCTGTGGCAAAACACTTTTATGATAAACATGAAAGTGATCCTGACCTACTGATGTTCTTTGCCATTGATAGGGTTCTCCCGAACATCAGAGGAGGTAATAGAACTATCAATCTAAGGCATCTGGAATCTAGACACATCTTGGATTTGAATACCAAATTTCCCAACGGGTTAAACAGGGATGAAGAATTAGAAGTACATTTGGGTTGAAGGATTGCCCACTAGTCCCCCTGCTTCACGTATATCGTATACTGTAATACCTTGCCTTTTGATATAACCTGTTCCTAATGGGGGCTTTTGATACTGATTGGTTTCGTGATAAGGGATTGGTTCATATCTACATTTGAGCACCTTATATACTTGAGCACTCATGATCCCTCATAGGTGATATTTTGCACTTCGACACTTTATGCATATAAAAAGCTTTGCACATACATTACTATTTATTATATGAAAAAGAATGATTGGATTGATATTTGGTATTTTAGTATTCTTAAGATGAATTGACTTATATAGGATCTATATATATCATATTTTATGAGGATTGATTTAGTGTATACTATATTATGGCCACTATTCATCTATTTATTTATTTATTGATCCGCATTAAGTGACCTTTTAGCATTATAATGCATTGTGTGTGTAGAATAATCAAAGATGAACAAAATATCCTGGGGTTGGTAATGCCCAATACACTTCAATTGTAGGCTTGCACTCGGGCACTTTATGCATAAACAAGAAGTTCTAGAATATACAGAGCTATCTACTGTATTTGTAAGAATGATTGGACTGGTATATTGGTATTTTATCAATCTATTTATTGACTTACATCGTTTAATTCTAAACTTCGCAATGTATTCGGGGTGCATAATATTTCTGGGTGATCAAAGTACTCGGGAGTTAGTCATGCCCAGGATGCTGCTAATATATATTTGAGCTATGAAATGACACAGGATGCTTCTAATTAGGTTTGGGCATTGGCCCATGAGTTTACCTCCATAATTGTTTCCCGGACCATATCATGAATTATGGGATAATACAATGTTGAGTTGGCTTGTTTTTATATAAAAAAGTTTTATAAAAAGTACAAAAAAGAGTATAAATTTTAAATAATTATAAAAATGATGTTGAAACAAGAATAATTACTCAGCTACTTTAAAAGACAGCATGCATAATGATGGAGACATTTGTACAATGGATGTTGTTTCTTCTATGTCTATATGCGCTGTACCTTTAAATGTGAAAAAATGGAATGATAACATGACTTTGAGAAAGGCTGGGATCAGACGAAATGCATCAGGACAGACATTACGCTATGAGAATAAAATAAAATATGTCTGCTTACCGGGAGTGCCCACCTTGCTCTTCTTGTGGGAGTTGTTTGGAAATATATTTATTTATATATCTATATATATCTATATATATATATGTATATATATATATATATATATCTAGTCCGTAAATCTCCGTGACAGGCAGCCCAGGACCCTGGCAGGGCGGGTCGGCGTGAGGGGCGCGGAGGACCCACTTTTACATCCAACATCAACTTCTTAGGCAAGAAGACGCCGACAAACCACTTGGAGGAAAAAAGGTGCTTTAATTTTTGCACGGAGTATGCAGCAGTTGCTAAATTCATCCCTTATACGTTTCAACTCCCTCTGGAGTCTTGATCACAGGTGTGCTTCTGTTTTCAAAACGACCACGTGATAATGTGTCATCAAACCTCATTTTAAATGTGTAGGTATTGATCGTATTGTTTCTTTAAAATGCGCACTGCAAAGTTTCCAAATCATCTTAGTACAGCAGCTATTTTCATATTATTTCAGTTCATACCTTCAGCTGCCAAACTTTTGTTGTTCTCCAATCCAGTTCGCATACATCAGCTTCATGATAAGAGCTCCTGCTCTGTTTCTGTTTCTCCTTTTATGCACACAGAAACCTCCAAATGCAAGCAGGAAACAGTGCTCATGCTCGCTCCCTTGCCCTTCACCACTCACAACATTTTTTCGGAGTTGAAACGCGTAAGGGATGAATTTAGCAACTGCTGCATACTCCGTGCAAAAATTAAAGCACCTTTTTTCCTCCAAGTGGTTTGTCGGCGTCTTCTTGCCTAAGAAGTTGATGTTATATATATATATATATATATATATGTTCCTTGACAGTTGCACCACCTGCAACCACCAAATTCAAGACGGGTGATTCCGAATCGCGAGGGTGGCACTCGCGTCTGCCACAACAACTCCAAAGAAAGGTTTACGGAGCACTCACGGGGTTGTCCTGAAATTATTTATTTTCAACAATTATCCGCAGACGCGTCTCGGCGTTTAGCCTTCATCCATGCTTTAAAATTGCTAATGCAAAGGTACACAGTCATCCATTGGTTTAAGACATGAGTTCACCATCCTCATTGGTTGATTCTTGGCCAATAGAAGGGCTGCAAAGGATAACTTTTGTAGTTTTGGTCTCCATGCTGCGTGGATATCGTAAACTCGACAGCGATCAAATAAATCTTAGTGACGGCCCCAAATGTCCCAATCCAGCTTCTCTCCATTATGGACTGACTCTGATGGTGGTCACGGTACCCTCAGCATGCGATTGGCCGTGTTGTTAAAACAGTTCCTCCATGTCAGACCACTCTGTACCTTTTCCAACCCCTCGCCACAGCCGCTGAATATATATATATATGTATATATATATATGTATATATATATATATATATATATATATATATATATATATATATATATATATATATATATATATATATATTATCTACTGGCGGCCGCCAGTAGATAGTTATAGTTAGGACCTATTTTCCATAGGAAATCCACAACATTCTATTTGAAATAACTTTGGCGCCGGTTGACGAATCTTCGCGAACTTTTCAAAACTTATGGCCCGCTCCGGTCCGCTCCTATCCTGAAAGTTTCGGGGTGATTCGGCAAGCGGGGGCCAAGAAAAAAGGGGGGTCCCAAAACGTGTTTTCCCCATGCAATTTTCCATAGGAACCTTTCATCGCAGCTACAGCCCGAACTGCTGAACGGAATTACACCAAATTTGGCAAAAAGGTAGCCCTTGGTTCAGAGTTGTGCCTTTTGGTAAATCCGTTCAGTAGTTCCTGAGAAATTTGAAAAAGAAAACACATATATATCTGGGCGGAGCCTAACCACACATGTCATCGTGAGATCTGATTGGCTGTCAGCACTTCATCCTGGAATTGCTGGCAGCCATCTTGGGACCAATATAAATGATAGTACCCCATTGAAATGCATTGTAGTGAATCGAAGATTTTGAGGGTTACCAAAAGGAGAACTATAAAGGGTGATAACAGACTTTAGTTACATTAGAATTCATTTGTTGATGGTACCATACTAATTTCAGGAATTGTGTGTGTTCTAAGGTGATTTTACCCTGTAAAAAACCTTCTGCTGGGATATCATGAATCATGTTTGAGAGAAAACTATTTTCACATGCTTGTCCCATACAGTTTTGGAAGGTGCTCCAGAAGCTAAAATGAGAGCATATTTTCTGTAAATTCACATTATCTTTCTCAGTCATGTGAGAATGAAGTCTGACATTCTCAGTAAAACATGTACATCCAACAAGGGCAGAGACTGTCAGTTGATTCCTTTGTGTTCTACTGCAGCTTCCCAGAGTGTTCTAAAGAACAACTAGAGTGCTAACAGCCTTACTTATGACAAAAGTATGGCACACCTGAAGCCATCTTGATTGGAATAAACTGGTAACACTTAAAACATTTAATTTAAAAAGGAACAAAATGATGGGGTTCATTTTGTCATAGAAATTATGGTTAGTGCTGTAGAAAAAAAATTAGGACATGTTTCAAGTGTGATCTCAAATATCTTCCTGTTTTATTTCAACAGGAGCAGCCTGTCAGTTGATGCCTTTGTGTTCTACTGCAGCTTCCCAGAGTGTTCTAAAGAACAACTAGAGCGCTAACAGTCTTACTTATGACAAAATTATGGCACACCTGAAGCCATCTTGATTGGAATAAACTGGTAACTCTTAAAACATTTAATTTAAAAAGGAACAAAATGAGGGGTTCATTTTGTCATAGAAATTATGGTTAGTGCTGTAGAAAGAAAAATTAGGACATGTTTTAAGTGAGATCTCAAATATCTTCCTGTTATATTTCAACAGGAGCAGCCTGTCAGTTGATGCCTTTGTGTTCTACTGCAGCTTCCCAGAGTGTTCTAAAGAACAACTAGAGCGCTAACAGTCTTACTTATGACAAAATTATGGCACACCTGAAGCCATCTTGATTGGAATAAACTGGTAACTCTTAAAACATTTAATTTAAAAAGGAACAAAATGAGGGGGTTCATTTTGTCATAGAAATTATGGTTAGTGCTGTAGAAAGAAAAATTAGGACATGTTTTAAGTGAGATCTCAAATATCTTCCTGTTATATTTCAACAGGAGCAGCCTGTCAGTTGATGCCTTTGTGTTCTACTGCAGCTTCCCAGAGTGTTCTAAAGAACAACTAGAGAGCTAACAGTCTGACTTATGACAAAAGTATGGCACAACTGAAGCCATCTTGATTGGAATAAACTGGTAACACTTAAAACATTTAATTTAAAAAGGAACAAAATGAGGGGTTCATTTTGCCATAGAAATTATGGTTAGTGCTGTAGAAAGAAAAATTAGGACATGTTTTAAGTGAGATCTCAAATATCTTCCTGTTATATTTCAACAGGAGCAGCCTGTCAGTTGATGCCTTTGTGTTCTACTGCAGCTTCCCAGAGTGTTCTAAAGAACAACTAGAGTGCTAACAGCCTTACTTATGACAAAAGTATGGCACACCTGAAGCCATCTTGATTGGAATAAACAGGTAACACTTAAAACATTTAATTTAAAAAGGAACAAAATGATGGGGTTCATTTTGTCATAGAAATTATGGTTAGTGCTGTAGAAAGAAAAATCAGGACATGTTTCAAGTGCGATCTCAAATATCTTCCTGTTATATTTCAACAGGAGCAGCCTGTCAGTTGATGCCTTTGTGTTCTACTGCAGCTTCCCAGAGTGTTCTAAAGAACAACTAGAGCGCTAACAGTCTTACTTATGACAAAAGTATGGCACACCTGAAGCCATCTTGATTGGAATAAACTGGTAACACTTAAAACATTTAATTTTAAAAGGAACAAAATGATGGGGTTCATTTTGTCATAGAAATTATGGTTAGTGCTGTAGAAAGAAAAATCAGGACATGTTTCAAGTGTGATCTCAAATATCTTCCTGTTATATTTCAACAGGAGCAGCCTGTCAGTTGATGCCTTTGTGTTCTACTGCAGCTTCCCAGAGTGTTCTAAAGAACAACTAGAGCGCTAACAGTCTTACTTATGACAAAAGTATGGCACACCTGAAGCCATCTTGATTGGAATAAACTGGTAACACTTAAAACATTTAATTTAAAAAGGAACAAAATGAGGGGGTTCATTTTGCCATAGAAATTATGGTTAGTGCTGCAGAAAGAAAATTTAGGGCATGTTTTAAGTGAGATCTCAAATCCTCTTCTATTTCATTAGAAAATTCTGACATGCAGACTGAAACAATCACTTTCAATACCAGCAGTAGACTTCCAGTTAACTCCCTGGTGAGCAGTAGCTTTACTACAGTGATCTAATGAACAACTAGAGTGCTAACATTCTGAATTTATGGCAAATGTGTGACACATCTGAATACCTTCTTGATGGAATCAAAGTAAAAACTGAAAGCATTTCCTACTGAGGAGACTGCAGTAAATGACGAAATTAGGAAACTTCATAACAAATAAGTCTCCCAAGATGGCCACCAGAGAAAAAAGAGCCCAAATGTAGCACAAATATCACCCAGATGTAGCCCACATATAGCCCAATGACAGAAGTGTACAAAACACTTTTTATTTTTAGTTTTTCTGCAGTTTTATATAGTGCAAACTGATCAGGTATTGGAGCGTTACATCTTACTTGGGCCCCTTATTGCGTATTTTGCACAAAGTACATGAGATTGATCTTGCGAAACATTGAACTTTACGATTCTGTTAACCTGAAGTTGCTCTGAACCGGGCTTTGTAACACCCGTTTTTACCTACTGGTTTTAATTAATTCTCACTGTATTGTATTAGGAAAGAGGATTTACTGTTTTTATGTACACTTTTATGATCTATGTTTCTAAATCAGATCAAATAAAGTTTAATGAATTCTATGGCAGGACGGAGGCGAGGATTATGCATATCTTTCCTCACTTTATTTGCATAGCAGTTCAAAGAAAACGTAACACAACAATCATTAAACAAAAGACTACACAACCCATGAACCATTAGGGGGTAGTCTCCAAGGCAACTATAGTCCAATCATATCACAGTCCATCGTATATAATATTGTGACGTCCCTTCCGCTTCCTCTTTCTTCACTGCTCGTCAGTTAAGTGCATTCCTTACATTCTTGGCTTAATCTGACGTTGTTGCTGTTTGTATAGCGGTTTCTTGTGCACGTTATTAGCATTATTGCCTTGGTATTGTTTCATATTCCCTGCGCAGCAGGCTCTTGCCCGAGCGCGTTCTCCCCTCGCAGTTTCTCCCGCTGTGTGCTCTGCGCGCGGTGAGATCCTGTCAGGCGTGTCTGGTCCGAGCGAGGCAGCTCCGTCGAGCGCTACCGCTGGTCTTTACGCGCATTTGGGAATCCGGTCACTCCTTTAGTGTCCGCTTGATTCCCGACCAACCCTCGCCTAATTTTGACACCGCTACGTGGTGATTTTCCCACACGGCCACGTTAGTGACCAGCGCCACCTGGTGGTGGTAATTGGTATTGCGCCTCAGTCTATTCTTATAACAGCTTCGGGAAAGCCCAGCTGTTGGAGCACCGGCGAGGGGCTGTCTTAAGGATTTTAAGGGCATTTGTTCTGTGCTCACACCCTCTGCTATCATGTCTTCTCCAGAAGACTATTTTTACTCCTCCTACCAGGAAGTGGAGGAGGAATGGCCCCCCAACTTCTTCCTCCAGCAGTGGACCAAGCCCTCTCTCTGGCTATTTCTAGGGCGCTGGCTCCTCTTAGGGATCAGGTTGATAAGCTGGCGAAAAGCATCACTGGGGTGTTCAGTGACCCAGAACTGGTGGTGGCAGGTCCAAGTAGCTCCCAGATGGGGAATAAAAGGGCCGTTAAGCATAACGCGGGGCACTTGGAAGGATTTGATAAACTTACGGAGACCTTCCTCAAGAGTGCGCGAACGCTAAAACATGCACCCTGCCGGGAGGAGGAGGGGCCCGGAGAAAATTGCGACACTGTCACCACTATTGTAGACCCGACGGCGGGTTTCCCTTAGAGGGAGAGGGTGTATCGGAGGACGATTTCTCCTCCGATGAGGATAAGGACTCGGGGCGTCCCTGGCGTCCAGAGTCCCACTCCTCTCAGTCCCCGGTTGGGGACGGGGTCCACTCGGACATGTTCGAGCCTACCCAAATTTACCATCCTAGGTCGGCAGAGTGGACACCTGACGCCAAAGTGACAGAGTATGTGGTGGGGAAAATCCATCAACCCCTTGAAAGGGAGGTCAGGAATAGGATGAGGGGAGAATGCCCCAGGCCCTCACTGAAGGGGAAGGTGGCACACACGCCTGAAATTGATGAGAAACTATGTACCTTTTTCTCCAAGTATATGAAGGATCCCAAGAAAGGAATTGATAGGTCTTGGACGTGGTAGGGCCCTTGACCCAAATTATTCAATTGACGGAGCGTTCCAAAGAGTCAGGATCCCCTTTGTCCACGGATATTGTGGCTGGTTGGGCGCACTACCCTAAACCCTAAAACACTACCCCCTCCACTACCCAAACACCACTGCACAACCCTAAACCCTAAAACACTACCCCCAGCACGACACCCTACACTACCCAAACATAACTGCACTACCCTAAACCCTAAAACACTACCACCAGCACGACTCCCTACACTACCCAAACACCACTGCACTACCCTAAACCCTAAAACACTACCCCCAGCACGACTCCCTACACTACCCAAACACCACTGCACTACACTAAACCCTAAATATACCCCCAGCATGACCTCCCACACTACACAAACACCACTGCACTACCCTAAACCCTAAAACACTACCCCCAGCACGACCCCCTACACTACCCAAACACCACTGCACTACCCTAAACCCTAAAACACTAACCCCAGCATGACCGCCTACACTACCCAAACACCACTGCACTACCCTATACCCTAAAACACGAACGCCTACTCTACACAAACACGACTGCACTACCCTAAACCCTAAAACACTACCCACAGCATGACCCCCTTCACTACACAAACACCACTGCACTGCCCTAAACCCTAAAACACTACCCCAGCACTACCCCCTACACTACCCAAACACCACTGCACTAACATAAACCCTAAAACACTTCCCCCAGCACAACCCCCTACACTACACAAACACCACTGCACTACCCTAAACCCTAAAACACTACCCCAGCACGACTCCCTACACTACCCAAACACCACTGCACTACCCTAAACCCTAAATCTACCCCCAGCACGACCCCTACACTACCCAAACACCACTGCACTACCCTAAACCATAAAACACTACCCCCAGCATGACCCCCTACACTACACAAACACCACTGCACCACTGCACTGCCCTAAACCCTAAAACACTACCCCAGCACTACCCCTACACTACCCAAACACCACTGCACTAACATAAACCCTAAAACACTACCCCCAGCACAACCCCTACACTACACAAACACCACTGCACTACCCTAAACCCTAAAACACTACCCCAGCACGACTCCCTACACTACCCAAACACCACTGCACTACCCTAAACCCTAAATCTACCCCCAGCACGACCCCTACACTACCCAAACACCACTGCACTACCCTAAACCATAAAACACTACCCCCAGCATGACCCCCTACACTACACAAACACCACTGCACTACCCTAAACCCTAAAACACTAACCCCAGCACAACCCCTACACTTCTGCACTACCCTAAACCCTAAAACACTACACCCAGCACGACCCCTACACTACCCAAACACCACTGCACTACCCTAAACCCTAAAACACTACCCCCAGCACGACCCCCTACACCACCCAAACACCACTGCACTACCCTAAACCCTAGAAAAGAAACCCCCACCCCATGCCCAATCCCCTTACCTCTCACTCCTCATGGTTCCTCTCTCCTCATGGTTCCTGCTTCACGTCATCTCTGAGGGGCGGTGCACGTCGTTGTGAGGAAACGGAACAGCCTCTGTTTCCTTACAACGACATGGATCGTCTACATGTTTTTAGAACGCATGGTCATTTACCATAGATACCTTTACAACAAAATTCGTTGTAAAGGCATGCGTGGTAAATGACCATGCGTTCTAAAAATGCGTAGTAATGACTTCGTGATGTACAACGCATGCGTGGTAATGCATGCGTTGTAATGGTATCGCAAAGTAAAAAGTCGTTGTAACGGCTGTTTACCGATCGAAGCTGGCCCCTGTTCTTCAGTGATACGTTTATTTGATTAATTAGGAGGAAGGAATGTGGTTTTTTTTACCGAAAAGTGCATTCCCGGCTGTTGTATTGTGAAAGTGTCCGTGTGGCCTGGTTTCACTTCCGGTGAGAGAGTGGAAGAGTCTGTTTGGATCTAAAGGAGTTCTGTTGTTGGACGGGGCCGGCGCGACATGTCATCAGAAAACATAGCTAATGGAAAGCGTCCTCCTGAAGTGTGGAGCAGTGCCATGAGAGGTCAACGAGTGTGCGTCCCACTGCAGTATGACCGTACCGCGTGACCCATGTGCCGCCTCCAGGGTATGGGAGGCAGAAGCGGCATCGCAGGTCCTCTTGAAGACCGTTGTAGCATTAATTCTACATTTTGGTACTAGGGCATTTTAACTTCGTTGTTCCTGCCAGATACAAAGAGAAGATCCTGTGTTATTCAGTGCCCTCGTTACCTTTTTTGTGGGTTGTGGTGCTTGTCACTTCGCTGCCCCACCGGTGCACACGACTGGGCACCCCACCTCATGTGCCATCTGCAGGGCCTCTGCCCTCGGATCACTGGTTTCGGTTTCTGGAGTGGCAACATAAACAGTTGCTCCCAAAGGACTAGCCTGAACACTTAGGTGAATATCCCCTGCACCAGCATTCCACGGACACCGTATGACGTCATCGGAGCCATAAGAGGACCTCGTCGGCGTGCTGACGTCAGTTCCACCCATTTTTTCCGTGCCACCGACGCAAACAGGGGACCGAGACATTTTCACATGTATACATAGTATAATAAATATATATATATTCACTGAAAAAACCATAGGTTTCAGGAACGTTATAGTTAGAAATTAGCATTTAAAAAACCTTAGAAATTCACTGAAAAAACCATAGGTTTCAGGCACGTTATAGTTAGAAATTAGCATTTAAAAAACCTTAGAAATTCACTGAAAAAACCATAGGTTTCAGGGGCGTTATAGTTAGTTGGACATTTCACTCGTACAAAACCATAGAAATTCCCCGTTATAGTTAGTTCAGCTAACAATAACTCGCGCGCCCGCAATGCACTGCTGATGATGTCACATATTACATCACTCATGACATGGTCAGTGACATCACTCATTACATCACTGATGACATCTCAAATGACATCACTGATGACATCACTGATGACATCATCCAGTGAATGTGTGTTTTTCTGAAAATTAAATATGTTTTATATATGTATATCTCAAGGTCGATGGAAGAATAAATGGGTATATAAGTGTCTAAATGGATGATTATTTTTGTAAAATTGATTGTATAACTGACTAAGTGTATCTTAGTGAATACATGGGTTAGTGAGTAATGTTTAAATATGAAAATATCTGTATCAGTCTCTCACTTTGTGTATAAGTGGCTGCATGTGTTGGTGAGTAGCTACATGAGTGTCTATATGGGTTATTAGTTGGTTTTTTGAGTATCAGTATGAGTGTCTGAGTGTCTGTATGGTTCGGTGGGGGTATTACTTAGTGCATAGATGCATGAATGAGTGACTCACTGTTTGTATGTGTTGAAGACAGCATGTGTGCAGGACTGTATAGGTGGATGAGTATGTGTATGGGTGTGTTAGTGAGTGAATGACTGTCTCAATAGTGTCTTTATGAGTAACTACATATGTTTTAAACTAGTATATTTGAGTATTGGTGTATATAAGTGAGTATATGTGAGAGTGAGAGATTGGAAGAGTTCCTGTACAAATAAGTAGGTGTTTCTATAAGTGATTGTTTAAGAGAGTAAGTATGTGTAAGTTTCTGTAGAAGTAAGTGTGGTAGTGTGGGTATAACTGTATATGTAAGTAAATGGATGTTTGATACTTTGTTTGCATGTGTGACTATGTGTGTGAGTAACTCTATGGATGAGTGGCGGTGTGTAACAGGATGTATAGGTGTATGAGTACATATGATGAGTGAGTACATGTATGAGTGACTGTATAGGGACTGTTGGTGAATGAGTGGATGTGTGTGTAGATCTTGGAATTACTGAATAGGTGTGTTGTAACTGGTATTGGTATGTCCATTGTTTTGAAAATGTTAGTTTGTATTTTTGAGTGTGTGTATCAAAGGTTATATTTGGGTGAGAGGAGGTCTGCCACTCTATCACAAGGATGATGTCATCAGTGATGTCATCAGTGATGTCATTTGAGATGTCATCAGTGATGTCATGAGTGATGTCACTGACCATGTCATGAGTGATGTAATATGTGACGTCATCAGCAGTGCATTGCGGGCGCGCGAGTTATAGTTAGCTGAACTAACTATAACGGGGAATTTCTATGGTTTTGTACGAGTGAAATGTCCAACTAACTATAACGCCCCTGAAACCTATGGTTTTTTCAGTGAATATATATATATATGTATATATATATATATATATTATCTACTGGCGGTCGCCAGTAGATAGTTATAGTTACAACCTATTATCCATAGGAAATCCAGCGACATTCTATTTGAAATAACTCTCTTGCCGGTTGACGTATCTTCGCAAAATTTTCAAACTTTGTGGCCCGCTCCGGTCCGCTCCTACCCTGAAAGTCTCGGGGGATTCGTCAAGCGGGGGCCGAGAAAAAGGGGGTCCCAAAACGCGTTTTCCCCATGCAATTTTCCATAGGAAACTTTAGACACGGCTACAGCCCGAACTGCTGAACGGAATTACACCAAATTTAGCAAAGAGGTAGTTCTTGGTTCAGAAAGAACCCTTTTTGTTAAATGGTGTAAATCCGTTCAGTAGTTGCTGAGAAAATCAAAAGTAAAAAGATAGTGATATCTATGGCCGAGTAGGGTCCGCGTACCCTCCCGATCACGAGCTGCATGTTAATTGGCTGTCAGCTGGCTGTCAACATTCCGATTCAGGAAATGTTGGCAGCCATTTTGTCCTCGGTAGAACCGAGGGACAGAAACAAGTGCGCAAAGCGCACAAAGGGGCAGGGTAGAAACACCCTGACCCCTAGGTTTGCTCAGGGGGTCCCACAAGGACCCCCTGGGCAAAAAAAAATAAAAGATTTTTAAAAAATCGGCAAAATGCGCTCAGGGTGCGCGAATCCTGCCGAAAAAAATCGAAGCGCGGTCTCCGCGCTCGATTGTATTTTGCCCCGGGTGGCCCAAGTCCCGGGGGCATGGTGGGGGGGTTAATTTTATGTGTGGGGGCCTCAAAGGGCCCCCTAAGCCCGGGGACCGCCACCCCCGGGGCTTTTTTTAAATGGTGCGGGAGGGCTCTGAGCCCTCCCGCAGCCCCGGGACCACCACCTCCCCGGGGCTTTTTTTTAAAAATTGAAAAACCTGTGTGGGGGGCTCCAGCCCCCACACGCCTCGGGACCGCCACCTCCCGGGGCACTAAACATTTAAATATCGGGGTCCGTTACGGACCCCAGAGCCCCGGGGACCACCACCTCCCCGGGGCTGTGCAACTTAAGGGAGGGGGCCGCGCGGCCCCCTCCTGGAGCCCTTGATGGCCCTGGGGACCGCCACCCCCAGGGCCAGCTCCTGCAGTGTCCCGGGGTGCCTACCCCGGGACACTGTAGTTTGCTATGGCAGGACGGAGCCTCGCGGCTCCCGTCCTGCCATAGCAAACTGCTTTGGATATTGGAAGAGAGAGCAGGAAACCTGCTCTCTCTTCCAATATCCAAAGCTGATTGCTTTCCACATGGGGAGCAGCATGTTAGCTGCTCCCCATGTGTAAAGCAATGCCGGCTCCCGTAGGACACGGGGAGCCGGCGGGACTGTGGGGGCTTGGGGACCCCCACAGTCCCCAACGGAGAGGGCCAGTCCCGGGGATGGGGTCCCGGGGCAAGTAGTGGCCCGGGAGGGGGCCACGCGGCCTCCCTCCCCAAAGTTTAAAAAAAAAAAAAAAAGGGTATGGCCGGCCCCGGGGATGGGGTCCCCGGGGCCTTAAATGGCCAGAGGAGGGGGCCACGCAGCCCCCTCCAAAGAATAAAAATAAAAATAGAGGCCATGCCCCGGGGATGGGGTCCCCGGGGCCAATACAGGCCCAGGAAGGGGGCCACGCGGCCCCCTTCCCGTTTTTTTAAATTTTTAATTAAAAAATAGGGGTAAGGCCCTGGGGGATGGGGTCCCCAGGGCCCAAAACAGGAAAAAGTAAGGGGGCCACACAGCCCCCTTCAGGGGACAAAAAAAAAAAACGATCGGGCCCGCAGGCCCCGCCCCTTCCTTCACCACTCTGCAAACGCGCCCTGGCGCGTTTGCAGAGGGGAACGAATCCCCTTGAATACTGGGGTCCCTGGGGCCAACTAGCCCACCAGGAACCTCCAGTATGCGCTAGGGCTGCGTTGCAGAGAGGTGTACAGAGGCCACGCCCCTTTTACACCTCTCTGCAACGCAGCTCTGTGGCGCTTTTGGATATACCTGTTGGGCTAGTTGGCCCCCAGGGACCCTCAGGATTCAAGGGAGTTAATCCCCGACTTAAAATGCGCCACGGGCGCGTTTGCACAGTGGTGAAGGGAGTGGGCGGGGCTTCAGGTGACATCTGTGCAAACGCGCCCGTGGCGCGTTTTAAGTTGGGGATTAAATCCCTTCAGTCCTGAGGGTCCCTGGGGCCAACTAGCCCAACAGGTACATCCAGAAAGCGCCACAGAGCTGCGTTGCAGAGAGGTGTAAAAGGGGTGTGGCCTCTCTACACGTCTCTGCAACGCAGCCCCTGGCGCATATTGGAGGTTCCTGGTGGGCTAGTTGGCCCCTAGGGACCCTCAGGATTCAAGGGGACTTAATCCCCCAACTTAAAACGCACCACGGGGCGCGTTTGCACAGATGTCACCTCAGGCCCCGCCCTCCCTTCACCATTGTGCAAATATTCTTCTAAAATCATCCGAAATACGAATTCCGATTTACTCACCTGTTATCAGGAGAGACCTCAGTGCTGCATCTTTCAGCCCAGTACTAATCCTGAAAAGTAATTTTAACCGTACTTACCAGTAACTTGAATTTCCTTCCATAGGATATCATTGCCTGCTTTTTGCTGAAAAAGTTTCTAAGTGTTGATTTTTGAAACATACAAATATTCCTCTAAAATCAGCCGAAATCCGAATTCTGATTTACTCAGCTGTTATCAGGAGAGACCTCAGTGCTGCATCTTTCAGCCCAGTACTGGTCCTGAAAAGTAATTTTAACCGTACTTACCGGTAACTTGAATTTCCTTCATAGGCTAACATTGACTGGTTTCACTTGGAAATTCTTCTAAGTGTGGAGTTTTGGAACTTTAAAATATTCCTCTAAAATCAGCCGAAATACGAATTCCGATTTACTCACCTGTTATCAGGAGAGACCTCAGTGCTGCATCTTTCAGCCCAGTACTGATCCTCAAAAGTAATTTTAACCGTACTTACCAGTAACTTGAATTTCCTTCCATAGGATATCATTGCCTGCTTTTTGCTGAAAAGTTTCTAAGTGTTGATTTTTGAAACATACAAATATTCCTCTAAAATCAGCCGAAATCCGAATTCTGATTTACTCACCTGTTATCAGGAGAGACCTCAGTGCTGCATCTTTCAGCCCAGTACTGGTCCTGAAAAGTAATTTTAACCGTACTTACCAGTAACTTGAATTTCCTTCCATAGGCTAACATTGACTGGTTTCACTTGGAAATTCTTCTAAGTGTGGAGTTTTGGAACTTTATAATATTCCTCTAAAATCAACCAAAGTACGAATTCCAATTTACTCACCTGTTATCAGGAGAGAACCCAGTGCTGCATCTTTTAGCCCAGCACTGACCCTGAAAAGTAATTTTAACCGTACTTACCAGTAACTTATATTTTCTTCCATAGGAATCCATTGTCTGGTTTTTAGCAGAAAAGTTTCAAAGTGTCGATTTTCACAAACTACAAATATTCCTAAAAATCGCCTGTATGACTTAAACGCATTCTTTCAACTGTTTACAGGAGATGCACCAGTGCTGGATCCAGGATCCAACACTGAGTAAGAAAAAGTAACGATAACAGTTTTTACCTTCTAAGTGAATTTCCTTCCATAGGATAACATTGGTGATTCTATGAGAAAAAGTTTCTAAGTGTCAACTTTTAAAGTACAATAATATTCCTTAAAAATCACGACTGTAACCAAAACGCTTTTACTCAACTGTTTACAGGAGATGTCCCAGGACTGAATCTAGGATCCAGTCCTGTGGTTAGAAAAGTAATCCATAAAGTAACTAATTGCATTTAACTAGAAATTCACATTGAGCTGAATGTTGCATTGTGTTTGAAAATGTGTTGCCCATTGCAACAACTGTAACTACTGTACTTAAAAGTCTATTGCCTATGTGCAAAGTATTTAAACTAAAGTAATTCATTCTGAGAAAGTATTTTTGTAATGTAATGTATAATGTAATTACAATGTAATTTAAAAAATAAAATATGTAAAAAAAAAATTTCTAAAAATGTAGTAAATCAGTATGAAAAAAATGTATATAACAATTAATACATTTAAAAATTGTCATTTACAAAACCTTTGAAATTCACTGAAAAAACCGTAGGTTTCAGACATGTTATAGTTACAATTTAGCATTTAAAAAACCTTTGAAATTCACTGAAAAAACCATAGGTTTCAGGGACGTTATAGTTACAAATTAGCATTTAAAAAACCTTTGAAATTCACTGAAAAAACCATAGGTTTTAGGGACAGTTATAGTTAGTTGGACATTGCACTCGTACAAAACCCGTGAAATTCCCCGTTATAGTTAGTCCAGCTAACTATAACTCGCGCCCCGCAATGCACTGCTGATGACGTCACATATTACATCACTCATGACATGGTCAGTGACATCACTGATGACATCACTGATGACATCTCAAATGACATCACTGATGACATCACTGATGACATCATCCATGTGATAATTTCATGCATCTTCTCACACCCTAATATAACCTTTGATACACCCACTCTAAATTACAGACTGCCATTCGCAAAACCATAGACACTCCAACACCAATAACTACATACCCACTCACTGATTCTTAGGTCTACACACACACATCCACTCACTCACCCGTACAATCACTCATACTTATGGTCACTCAGTACAGGACTATCATATGCACTCATACTCCTATATAGACACTCAAACACCGCCACTCATCCATAGAGGTACTCACACACCTAGTCAGTCATGCAAATAATTAAACACACTACCATTTACTCACCTATACAGTTATACACACACCAGCTCACTTACTCATACAAATACTAGCACATTCTTACGCTCTTATACAATCACTGATACAAGCACACACTCATCCATACAGCCACTATCACAATCACTCACTCTCGCTTATAGCTATTTATATACTCCAACACACATATATACTGCCTTTCACATATGTAGTTACTCACACATGTACCACTGGGACATACATTCACTCACTAACACACTCTTACACACACTTACCCACCCATACAGTCTATCACAGATGCACTCTTGAAACCATCCACCCAGTGAATCACCCACTCACACATCTATGCACAGAGTCGCACACACCCCTCCCACACAAACACTCAGGCACCCATACAGATACTCACACAAGCATTCAATAACTCATATAGACACTCATGTAGCTATTCACAACACATGCAGCCACTTACACAGCAACAGACAGACGGATACAGACATTCACACAGTTTAGTCACTAACCCATGCATTCAGTAAGATACGTTAAATCACTCACTTATACAGTCAGTCATGCACCTACTAAATCATCCATACAGACACTTACACACCCACTCATTCTTCAATACGTCTTTTCCTATATATATTAAAAATATTTAAACTTTACAGAAACACACAGTCACTGGATGATGTCATCAGTGATGTCATTTGAGATGTCATCAGTGATGTCATCAGTGATGTCACTGACCATGTCATGAGTGATGTAATATGTGACGTCATCAGCAGTGCATTGCGGGGGCGCGAGTTATAGTTAGCTGGACTAACTATAATGGGGGAATTTCACGGGTTTTGTACGAGTGCAATGTCCAACTAACTATAACTGTCCCTAAAACCTATGGTTTTTTCAGTGAATTTCAAAGGTTTTTTAAATGCTAATTTGTAACTATAACGTCCCTGAAACCTATGGTTTTTTCAGTGAATTTCAAAGGTTTTTTAAATGCTAATTTGTAACTATAACATGTCTGAAACCTACGGTTTTTTCAGTGAATATATATATATATATATATATATATATATATATATATATATATATATATATATATATATATATAATATAGTGTACTGCCATAATCAAAGCTTAACCCAATAATGGCCACGTTAGGGTGATGTTTACCTTCTGGAGCGAGGCTAGTCATCATTTTAGGCCCTGTGTTATGAGAGAAAAAACTCTTTAAAGGCACGCAAGATTTATCAATAAGTCATTTTTGATGTCTTATTTAATACAGGACACAGGCCATACTTTTCCACATGGAGGAATACGTTCAGCATTCAAATATATTATCAAATCCAACAAGGGCAACTACTACGCGTCCATCTAGCCATAGGACAACCAAGATTGTAGAGCATTCCTCAAACACAGAACCTCACTTTTTTCATTCATGATTGGCTGAAAACCTTCATCATTCAAATATGTTAAGAAATTCAACAGAGGTTCCGTAAACACATCCATATTGAACTGGACAAATGCCCACATGCAGAACACTACGATCCCTCTTTTGTATAGAGAATAAATGCACATCCAAGCTGAGCCACCCATAAATCGGATTGACTGGGACAGCGCCCTGGGCGGAAAGAAAATTTGGTGTTTGTTGTTGGGAGGAAGGCAGGGGGTTGATGGGATGGTAACAGTTACCCTGAGGTACATTAAGGGCTGATTACAAAATCTTTAACGGGACCCGATTGAGACCAAGTGGGATGGACCAGCTGATGTTTGCGTAACATTAAGTCAGGCAGCTCCCTGCTACGCCCCTCTGAATATTTTGCGCACCAGGGATGGGCCCAACTCGCCCATGCCCAAGGCCAGCCCTGCATCTAAGCAGCACTGAATTACACCACCACATTCAATACAGGGCAGTTATTTCCACCCAGATCAAGGGCAGAAAACTTTATTTTACTTGTACCCCTGGATTGGAGATAGCTTGCTGGTTTTAGAAAATCGTTCCTGTCCCCCAGAACTGGGGCCATTTGTTCCCACTTTGCCCATTATTTATGCTGTGTGTTATATGTTGCACATATTTTGTGTGACTACGCCCCTTGAAGGATGGATGGAGGATTGCTTTACAAACTAGCGCTTCCTATTCTTGTTATTTTTCTCATTTCTGGTGGATGTGACACTCTGTATACCTCTGTCCCTTAGGATCAGCACTAGAAGCCTCATACATTTCTGAGTGAGATACTTCTAGGAGCTGATGGCCGTACACCCCACTCACAGGAACACCCTTATCCAGGCAAAATTAAAAACCCTGTTTCTGTCAGGCCAACATCTGCTCAACAGTACCTGAGCTCCGCTCATTGTTGTGTTGGGTCTAGCCTTGTAACCAGAAACTTTGGATTCTATCAGGCGATCCAATTCCACTGCGAACTGGATATCAGTGTTAGGAACTTGAGGGAGCATCCGAATGACATCTCGGGGTGGGATTCCACAACCCTTATGGGAGGATACAGAGTGCGAGGGAAGAGACAGGGCAGAATTACATGTCCCACACACATTTGTATGTAGCAGCAATTTTGTTCATAGGGTACAGGGAAGTTAAGGAAAACCTGGCAATGGAAGCTGGGGCAATGAACTGGGCAGCTAACTCCTCTGTGTAATCACTTCTGGGAAAGAAAGTCCAGTCCCAGAGCAATCCAGGCCACATCGTTATTTGAGTCTGTTGCAGGCATTCAGTAGCTGCATGGCAACTTTCTGATGTGTTCTGTAGAATTCTGTTCCGGCTGGTTCATCACTCGATTTCCCCTGCCTGCCCTTTATTGTTTTCATTCTCTGTTTTGGTTGCCTCATGTTAGTTGGGTTTTCGTAGAATGTTCCTTGTTTGTTTGCCTGTGTGTACTGTCTCAGCATAAACCCTCATCTGGTAGTCCTGTCTCTCCCTGATGCCCTGGGGTGCCTCACCTGTATCCTGGTAGACAGGGAGACACACAAGGCCGGCTTTAGCACTGGTAGTGCCCGGTGCAATAATGTTTCTTGTCGCCCCCCAATGACCACCTCCGCCATGGATTCCGTCACTACCACCCTTTAACAGAGCCCCTCAAGTCGCCATAACCGCTCTCTATCAGATGCATTTAATTAGTTTTATAGCACCACTCATACCAGTGTTGGATGTCAGAGCACTTTACATCACACACACATTACACAGAGACAATCAATTATACATGTGTAAATCAGTGTATAGGAAACGTTACATAAGATTGAGGACTACAAGGTGTAGAAGTCACGTCATCCATACTGATAGACAGTATAGTTAAAGAGTGTTTGGTGCGGAAAAGCACAAACTCAGAATTTAAAACGTTACACCGCGGTTGGGGCTTCTCTCTTTAATAAGAATTGATTTCTACCCAACTGAACCCTTTTTGCAACATTAGGATAATGAAAGACTGGGGAAAAATCATAACGCTCTAACCTATACCTACAGTTTGCATGCAGCTCTTTGAGGACAGTTAATAGCTCACTGATCTATATTATGATTTTAACTTATAAACTGCAAGTAACAGAAGGATCTCTCTGACAAAAGCAGTAACCCACTGACCTATTTACATTATATGCGCTTTGTGATCAGCATTGTACGCTTTCTTTGTAGCAGACATATTAGCCCTCTGTGCTACTGTACGATGAGTGAAAACGTCCACTAGACAAAACTCAGATCTCTCTCCAGGAAGAATATTAATTACTGGAGTTAACCTGACATTTTTATTGTTGCCTTAAAATTGCTGGAGGCAAGAAACATGGCAGCAGGTGCTTTTAAAACCTTAATATTCTTGCAAACACAGTCTCACCACCCTATAGTCAGCCCTGGGGACACACAACAGTAGCACCTGTTGAGGAGTTTCATAAGCACAGGCAAATTATGATTTTAGTCAATGGTTGTGTTTATGTTTCACCAATCTGATAAACATACATTTATTTGCACCAACACTATACCCCTGCCATGCCTGCTGTCACTATTAAGAAGCAGATGAGTAATTTTAAAGACAAGGGAAACCCAAGGGTCATTAGGGACTAAGGGTAATGTGTAATTAAAGGAACAGTGGTTCCTAAGCATTAAATTTGAAAACAGTACTTGTGGAAAAATAATAATTCCTCTGAAATGTTCAAATGACTATGAAGAAAATCAATTTATTTTCAAAATAAAAAACAACATTAAGGAATGTACTCTCGCCGGGGTAAGTCCAAAACAGGTGTCAAAAACAGACACAAATAGACAACATACAGACAAAAAGCAAGATGTGACCAACAATCATGTGCAAAATTAGGGTCACTTATTTAGAAAATAGTTCACTTCTACACCCAAAAAGGATTTCTATACATAGTCTAGCGGGTCAGAGTGTGTGTCGATGGCGTTTCAAACCAGTATCAATATGGAATCATCATCAGGACACTTAAGAATATGCCTGAGACTGGACTGAATAGGACATTGATAAATTAAACACCTGGCATCATGTCATTCCAGGGAAGTAACACCTGGCATCATGTTGATCCAGCGCGAAGAGGCCAGGGTTGGATATTTTACACAAAAACTAAATATTTCAATGGGCCCATATACATTTATCCAAATATGTTCTTTCGCATTCCCTGGCCAATCCACTGGGGGTCAAGTTTTATAATTCACTTAAGTTCTGATTAGTTATTTCCTGTAACCACAAATCAATTACAGTACCATTTCAATGTCTAACTAATCTTCACGAATCAACACTCTTCCTCTGGTCGATGGACCATTAGTTGAGTTAGTTGATGGTGATATTAACAACTTCTTAACTAAAATTCTTAGTGAATAACCACAGACTCTGAATAATAATAATAAGTTTATCTAAAATTTCAGTCATAAAGTTGAACGCTCATCAATTACAGATTCACAGTGCAAATTCCATCTTTCTTAAATGGTAGAGAGAACAATCATATAACATAATACATTCAATTACACAAACTCATTCAACAAATCAAATGCATAAGAGTGGATAGATGTAGAGACAAAAGGCACATAAGAACACATTTGCAAAGAAATATGCAAATTTGGACGGAATGACATTTACCTAATAAAGATGACTGGAAAACCACCCTCTGGCCAAAGGACTGGTGGGGGTCCCCTGACTTAGGATCAGGAGACAGACTATAGGATAGGATCAGGACAGGACTGATACTTACTAGACTTCTCTACAAACCCGACGCACCAGGGCGATTCCCTCTCTTACACTCTCTCCCTCCTCGATATTCTTCCGCAATCTTCAAATCTAATCAGGCAGTCGTCTGAATCTTCCAAGTCTGCTCTCTCTCTCTCTCTCTCTCCTCTCTCATGCTCAGCTCCCAGCTCCCAGCAGCAGCTTCAGCTCCGGCTTCATCATCTAATCCTCCCCTTACTTAACTTAAGTTACTCTAGTTATAGTCTTTATTTCTTCATGTCCCACCCTCCAGAGTTGCAAATTTTACTAAAATACGGAATATGATTGGACGGGGTTAGGGGAGTCTTCATCACACCAGGCTGACGTATTCATTTTATTAGTGAAACCTATTGTTTGCTAACCCTTCCCCTTTGACTCATTCATATATTTTATTTTCACATGCATATTTTGTTGCAAATATAGTAATTTATTTAATACAAGCTTCATAGATGAGCGATACATCTTCTTCTCTTCCCATCCCTTCTGTCCTTGAATCTTGGCAGTCATTCAGCTCTCTCTCGGTCACCGGGTCATATCATGGATTCATTGAACATGCGCAGCTTTCGCCATTTTCTTTTTCAGTCATGGTTTGGCAGGCCCAAATGCACACTATTAATAAAAGAATCATAAACAGATGTTATTTTCTTAAACATATAATTCTCACTGTACACCACCCACTTCTACTCTATCCCTTGTAATTATTATTATTCTGAGCAAAAGCGTTTAATACCAGCAGCTTTCTTTTAAATCAAGCCAGCATATGCCGGGCATGCGGTACCTCAAGACCCCGTGGTGGTCTTTCTCTCAAAGCGAGTTAGTCACGTTCTCTTTGCGTAATCCCAGTTTGCACATGCGCAAAGCGTTTTCGCAAATTAAAGCGGGTTTTAATCGCGTTGCATTTTATTTCTCATTAATTCAAGCATGCGTAAGCTTTCCTCCCCGTGTGTCTGTGTCTGGTGTATATTAGTTTCGTCTCCTCTACAAGTTTAATGATTAATGAAAGTTAATGGAGGATTTAACCGAGCAAGTTTCATTTTCTCGAATCCTTGCTCCATCAATCCCCCCTCTGATGGCATTTTTGAGCCATCATAAAATACCCATCATTACCAAGTGCCACCTTTTGTTCATTTAATTTTTGGTATCTTCCTCTCTTTCTTCTAATTCTTCAATTTTCCTTTTTATGCCTCCTCCTTTCATGTTATCATACAAACTTCCTTTCATCTCCTCTAATTCGATCTCTTCCCTATTTCTCTTTCTTCCCATTCTTTTATTCTTTATTTCGGCTACCATTCTTGCTTTTGTTTCATTCTTGCAACATCTAGATGTCATTATCATTATCAGAGCTACTATTGTTATGGAAATTACTGGTATTAGGATCTTTCCTAATAGACTACTCCCTAAAGTGGAAAACCAACTACCTATAGTGGAAATACTTTAACTAAGTCTTTCCCAAACACCGTCAACCTCCAGTTGGGTCAAATCGTCATGAATCTTTGTAATATTCTTAATATATCCCTCAATACCTTTACTTTTGTCTGGGATATATGTACAGCAATGTTGGATTTTTAACATGCCACAGACTCCACCCTCTTTGCCAATAATATATCAAGTGCAAGTCGATTTTGCAAAACCATAGATCTAATTGCAACCATTTCGGTATTAATCATGAAGAATCCCCCAGCAGTATCTGTCGATAGACGATCAACTACTGTTGACAATTTACGTATCTTATGTGAATTCAGTATGACTCCAACTGATGGTATCAGTGCACCAAATATATCACCTACTATTTCTGAAAAACTTGTCCTTTTTCTCTGTTTTAGTCCTTGACTTATTACATTCATTTCATTGTTCTTAGTAATGTGGTACACTTTTGGAAATACTATCCCAAGATAACAACTACCATACCATTGTGTTGGCAACCTATAATAGGCATTCTTACCACACACGTAATATATTCCCGGAAAAACGGGATCAGTTCCACCTTTTAGTCCCTATCCCCCCATAATTAGGAAGGTGTGTTCACATTCACTAGAACCAATGAAAATGTTGTTATACTCAGTTTTTAGTCTATGTAGACAGAATTTTCCCAACTTTGACAAGTCTAGAGACATTGCAGCATGAGTCTCGCCTTTCTTATAGTTCCCCTCCTTACTTGCCCATGGAGGTACATGTGACTGCTGCTCAACAGCCTTCTTTTGAAAATCCTGTCTTCTTTCCTCTAGTAAATTTAGGAAATCTTTTTCTTCATCACGCAATATACATGTTAGATTGTTCTTATGAGCATATGTTATGTCTATTGGGTTTGTTGTTAAGAAAAACTCACCCATAAATTCTGCATCTTTAGCATTAAGCACTGGGTTCAGGTTTCTTCGACTAGGAATTTCTGAGAATACTAAATCCATGTTAGAATAATAATACTGCAATTTGCCTGTTACCTAGAACAGACTGGACACAACACTACATGACTCACTATATGTTAAAGGAAGATGGTGATATGTCACCCCCTCCGAGACAGACAAAGGTAACTTCATGCAAACATAACAATCACTCACATCCATTGTATCTACATATTCATAAAGAAGTTTAGTAAACACATTTAATGACGAATCACTATTTGATCTGCCATGTTGATACATGCTCTCATCTATTTGCTCTAAATTAGTGGTAGTTGTTCTTTTAGTACCTGCATTCACTTGATCACTTGTATTAATATTATTTCTGTTATTAGCTACCATTAGAACAGGCATCACAACTGTTAGCAATAACCACATTAGTATTAGTATAAAAATACTGCACAAACAACATTTAACACATCTTCGTTTTAAACTAGATTTCGGATGTTCAGTCACTTCCGTTTCTGCCATTTTTAATTTTCTAAAATTGATTAATATCTAAATTTTCTTCTAAATTCTACATTTTATTCTAAAACTAATAATAAAATAATAAAATCTTTGTGTGATCCCACACTTCAACAGCTTTTCATCTTTTGTTCCCCTTTTTGTCTTTATTTTCTTTTCTTCATCGGGTTCTTTTATTCTCTTCTTTACTTGTCTGTAAATTTCTACCTTCTGTGTCAAAGTCTTTTCTCTTAAGGTGGTCTCAATTTGCTTTCGTCACTTCTTTCATTAGTGACATTTTCCTGTTCTTCGTTTAGATCAAGATTCTCAAAGTCCTCAAGGAGGATGTATGTCCATTCAGGAGCTTTATATTGTCTGCTCAGAACTTTCAGCCTTTTTGATCTTCGTAAATGTTTTCTTCTTAGTTGTTCTTGATCAGTTTGACTCGATACTTCATTTACTTGTTCTTGTTCTTTCTCTGTTCTTTTTCTTAGAATATATCTTAATCCTTTTACCCCACTTGACCTGTGATCACTTTTTCTGACCCTCTTTGTTTGTACGGCCTTTTCACCTTCTTCACCTATTTCTAGTGTTCTTTTCTTTTCTTTTTATTTTAGCTGAGCTTGTTCTGGGCTTTCTAGTTTTCATCTTTCTGTTAATTGAATTTCTTCTTGATCTTTTAGTTCTTCCTTTTCTATCTCTAATTGAGCTTGCTCTGAATTTCCTGTAGCAGATTCTTCTTTTGACTGAATTTGTTCTGAACCTGTCAGTCTTTCATTTTCTTCTTCTGATTGAGCTTGATCTGGATTTTCTGTTTCAATTCGTTCTGGTCTTTCAATCTCTTGCTCTTCCTCGGCCTCTACAGCAGTCTCTTGAGACCCAGTATCTAGTGCCCACCCTACTTGACTTGTACTTGGTTGTTCATCATCGATGCATTCTTCAGAGTCTGTTTCTCTGATTTCTTCGACTTCACAACTTTCAGCTTCTGGTTCTTCTCTTTGCTCTCCCAGTTGCTGTTCTTGTCGTTCAGGGGGACTTGGGACTCTTTGCGTATGACTGGCATGGATCCAGTTTGGCAAGCCAAAACACTTCACTGCTGTCGTTGTGACCAATATAATTTGATACGGTCCTTTCCACCTGGGTTCTAAACACGATTTTCTTGTGTGCTTCTTTATCATAACCCAGTCTCCTGGACACAAATCATGGGCTTGATTCGGCTGTGCTGTTGTTGCATCATCTCCAACCTGGTGAGACACAGAACGTACCAGATCAGCTAGTCCTTTACAATTTCTAGTTTCTTACCTTAACATGAGGGACATTTGTTAGCTCTAGCGCATCGGACATACCATAGCATTTGTTATTATCCCTGTATATGTTTATTATTTTGTTTTGGTTATTATTCCTGTATATGACTATTGTATTTACTCCCCTTAAGTCATTATGCCCCATAGTCTAGTCCACTCTTCGTTCACCCAGGTGTATAAATGATCTGGTAGTTGATCACCATCTGATTCAATGCCATTAGACTCCCCATTTGACTCATGTTTTGTTTATTGTTTTGGTATTGGTTTTTATTCCTGTATATGATTATTGTACTTACTCCCCTTATGTCACTTTGCTCCATCGTATAGCCCATTCCCCGTTCTCTCAGGTTTATAAAGGATCTGTTATGTGTGCACTATTTGATTCAATGCCTATTAGATTCACCATATTAGACTCATGTTTTGATTTGTTACCTTCCTTTCCCCCAAATTGTAAAGCGCTCTGATATCCTTCGGGATCAAGTCTGCGCTATATAAAACTTTATAAATAAAAAAATAAATAAATAGTCCAATATTAGATCATCAGTTATATTCATCAGTTTGTTTCCAGGTACAAATGCTTGTCTCATTGCTCTTCCCATGAGAATTTCATGAGGACTCAATCCTGTTCTTCTGTCAGGGATGCTTCTAAGACTCATCAAGACAAGGGGCAAAGCATCAGGCCATTTCAGTGAAGTGGATGCACACACCTTCCCTAAGCTGGATTTTATTGTGCCATTGAGCTGCTCAACCACTCCAGAAGCTTCTGGTCGATAAGCACAATGTAGTAGTTTCTGCTCAATTTTTAGAGCTGTACAAATTAATCGAATTATCTCATTATTAAAATGAGGTCCTCTATCTGATTCCAAAGTGACTGGAAACCCAAATTTTGGAATGAGCTCCCTCAACAGTAGTTTGACAACTGTGAAGCTGTCATTCCTTCTCATTGGATAGGCTTCCACCCATCGAGAAAACAGACACACAATGACAAGGACGTACTTCAAACCATTACACGACGGTCATTCTATAAAATCGAGCTGCAGCCTTGTAAATGGTCCCTCTGCCTTTCCAATTTTTCCCCAACTGACAACTGTCTTTCTACCTGGATTCTGCTGTTGGCATGTCAAACATCGCTGGCAGAGACTCTCTGCAATGCGTCTAAACTTAGGATTATACCATGTTTGCCTGAAGTGTCTAATCATGGCATCCCTCCCAATGTGTGTAGCTCCATGATATACTCTTGCCATTTGTGATAATAAACTGTCTGGCATTATCGGTCTACCATCTGGACACACCCATACTTCTTCATCTGCTCTTCTTGTGCATCCTGATTTGATCCAAAGTTCCTTTTCTTTTGGATTTGCCTCATCCTGTAACTGCCTAACTTCATCCCATGTTTCAAAAGCAGAGAAAAACATTAGTTGGCAATTGGTAGTTTCTTTTTCCAACCCTTTGTTCAAAGACATTGTATTCCGAGCACAAAATTGTGCAACTTCATCAGCATAATTGTTGCCTTGTGTCACATAATCATTTCCTGACTTATGTGCGGCACACTTGACCACTGCAATTTCTTTTGGCAATTGTAATGCTTCCAATAGTTCTTTGACATTTTTACTGTTTCTGATAGGAGAACCTGAAGAAGTCAGAAATCCCCTTTGCATCCATAATTGGCCAAAGTCATGCACAACCCCAAAACCATATTGACTATCCGTGAATATGGTTACTCTTAATTTTTTCCCAATTTTGCAGGCTTTTGTTAAAGCTACCAATTCGGCTATTTGTGCAGACTTGACCCCTCTTAGACAGGATGCTTCTATAATAGCAGATATAGTACATACAGCATAGGCAGCACTCAGTTCTCCATTTTGTTTTCGCAAGCATGACCCATCAACAAACAATACATAATCTGATTCTCCCAATGGGACATCAAAGATGTCCGGCCTGGGTTTTGTACACATCTCGGTTAGATCCAAACAATCATGATCAACTTCCTCTTTTACTTCTTCACAGTATGGGTCCAGCAACAAGGTTGCTGGATTCACTGTGGTGCATCTTATCACACTTACATTCTCAGCACCTAAGATCACTCATACTTAGTCAGCCGACTAGGGGTCAAATGCTGAGTTCGAGTCCTTGTTAAAAGGATCTCGACAGAATGTGGCACATATACCTTCAAAGGATGTCCCATTACAATAGACTCACTCTGCTCCAGACTCACACAAGTAGCAGCTACTGCTTTTAAGCAGCCAGGCAACGCTGCAGCCACAGAATCCAGAGTGGCAGAAAAATATGCCACTGGACGTCGCTTCAATCCATTTCTTTGGGTTAACACTGAAAGCGCACATCCTTCCCTCTCACAGCAGAACAAAGCAAATTATTTCGTATAGTCAGGCATTCCTAATGCTGGTGCTTGACACAAACAATCCTTCAGTTTTATGAACGCATCCTCGCTTTCATCATCCCATTCAATCGGATCTATCACGTCCTTTCGTGTCAATTTTATTAGAGGTTTTGCAAGCAATGAAAATCCACTGACGACAGTATCCAATCACTCCCAAAAACATTCGTACTTCTTTCTTAGTTTTAGGCAGATTCATCTGTCGATTCACTTTTATTCTCTCTGGTGTCACTTTTCTAACTCCCTTTTCTACCTTGTGTCCCAAATATTGGACTTCTTGTTGGCAAAACTGTAATTTTTCTGGTGACACCTTGTGTCCACCTTCTGCCAAATGGTTCAGTAAAGCAATTGTGTCTGTGACATAGGCCTCTCTTGTCTTTGATGCCACCAATAGGTCATCAATGTACTGAACCAAAACTGAATTTCCTGGCATAACCAATGTTTCCAAATACTTTTTCAAGATTTGATTGAAAATCGAGGGACTCTCTGTGTACCCTTGAGGAACTCGGCACCATGCCAAGATACGGTCCTCGAACTGGAATGCAAAAAGATATTGGCTATCTATGTGCAAAGGAATCGAAAAGAATGCTTGGCACAAATCAATCACTGTGTACCAATGTGCATCTAAAGGTATTTGATAAAGAATTACTGCTGGATTTGGTACTACTGGACAACAGGGTACTACTATCTTATTGATTTTCCTTAAATCTTGCACTCTCCTATATTTGCCACTAGGCTTTTTAAGTCACATGATTGGCGAATTACAAGGACTGCCCATTATTTCTTTCAAAATACCTTGTTCAATCATTTGATCAATTACTGGAGCAACTCCTGCTTTTACTTCTGGACTCATTTTGTACTGTTGTGTGTTTGGATAAATCGCACCTTCTTTCACCATTATTTTAATTGGGTCTACATTTGCCATCAGACCAATTTTCTTTCCTGAAAAATACCACACATCTGATCTCACTGTGTCTCTCAGCTCATCAGGCAGACTGCTTTCAGTCAGAAGTGAAAACATCTCATCCACTTCTGTTCCTTGTTTTGCTAGCATCAGTTTGAAAGCGATATCTTCATCAGGTGTTTGGAAAGCAATACCATCAGGTGTACAATAGATGGTACAGTTCATTTTACACAACAAATCCCTCCCTAACAAGTTAACTGGGCTTGAATCACACACCACAAACTGATGCATGTCTTTGAAATTTCCGATAATCACTTCTATTGGTTTAGTAACCGGGGTTTTATTTGCTTATTTGAGACTCCTACAACTTGGATAGTTTCTCCCGAGAGGGGTAGGTTTGGAATTTCTGCTGCTCTCACAGTAGACTGGGTAGCACCAGTATCCACTAGGAAAGTGATGTCATTACCTTCCACTTTTCCATCAACAAATGGACCTGACTGATCTACCGCCAAGGATGCGCCTAGCACGCATTCTTCCTCCCCCCCATGCACCGTCATTGAGAAACATCCGAATCACTCTCATTACTTTGCATCCAATATTGTTGAACCGTTTGTGTATTCTTACCACTCTCTCCACGAAATCCGGTGTTCACACTGTATCTCTGCACTTGAGCGTTCACATAGTTCGGCATAGGGGCTTGTGGCACCTGTCACTGTGGAGTAACTACCTGTTGCTGTTGCTGCTGGTTCACAACCACCTCATTCTGCATCTGTGGATTTAAATTTTGATTTACCCCATTTTTCTGTTGAACATTTCTACACTCATTCTTCCAATGTCCATGCTTTCCGCACGCATGACAAAGATACTTCTTTTTCGCTTCTTCTCTACTCATTCGCCCTTTTCCTTTATTTCCATTTGATCCTTGACTATTCTGATTCTGATCATTTGACTGGTTATCATTTTGAGAACCAGTACTTGCCTCTTGGTGTTCTGCCAACTTCACTTGTGCCCACATCATCTTTTCTTTCAGTTTCTTGTGTTTTGCGTCAATATCATCACTACAATACTTCGCATACTTCAAGATGTCATCAGTGGGCTTACTTTGCCAGCAAAGCATATGTTGCTGAATCATCTGACTGATTTCTGATCTAAATCCATACACAAACCTATGCACAAAATGTCCCATATCCTTATCACCAATATTTTCAAATCCACTATACTGTTTAAAAACTTGCAACAGCCTTTCATAATACGCATGCACTGACTCCTTTGGTTCTTGAGTTGTTCTATCTATTTTAACCCAATCTGTTTCTTTTGGAGGAATTTTCCCTTTCAAGAAAGTAATCACTTGCTGATACTTTTTCATCACATCTTCTGAAGGTGCACCTGTCTTTGCATCTCTTGGATACTCTTCAGTTGGCCAATCAACCATAATCTTTCATTCTGTCCACAAATCAGTTGGTACCACTATATCAAACAGACCATCCAAATCCTTTATTAATACCTTTGAAACTTTCACAAACCTCTCTACCTGCTTGTACCATTCAACTGGTTTCTCCCTTAATCTGGGAAAATCATTTGTAAAAGACAAAATATCCTGTCTAGACCAAGGAACATGAACATATCCACCACCAGGAACTTCTCTCATTGGACACACTCGTTCAACCTGTTCTGTCTCTCTTAATGGGAATGCAGATGTTTCCTTTGTAGCTGCCTCATCCCTTTTCCTTGTCCATCTACCTCTCCATCTGTCTGCATCTCCCCATTTCTTCAAAATATACATGAATTCTTTGATCTGTAATCTCCTTCCTGACGCATTCAAACTATCTAAATCCTTTTCAGTAAATTCTGCCCTATATGGTTTTTGCAATAATTTCGATTTTTCTACATCCTTCCCAAATTCTGAAGCCACTTCTACTATTTTCTCATGCAGATTCTTTGCTCTCCAGGTTATACTTTTACACAAAAACAACAATTCATCATCTCTGTATGTACCTAATCTATCTGGGCTTATTGAACCAATAATCATTTCTTCTAAATGCACTTTAAACTTGGCTACATCTATACTTGGTGTTTGGGGTTTTTTCTTGTCTAATCCTTTCGCCCACTCCTCTAGGTCTTCTGGCGAAAATCCTTTAGAATTTCCTGCTACTGGAGTGACAATCAGTTTCTTTCTCCTTTTATTGACTGGTGAACCTCTCTTCGGGGTTTCAATCACTGATCAAGATTAGGGAGATCTAGTAACGAGATATTCGAATCACTTTCACTGGTTTGATCTTCTGACATTACTACCTCTTTTCTAACATTATTCTGTGGGACTGTCACTGTTTGTAATCTCGGGTTGTCTCGTTTATCTCCATATAATAGAATAACCAGGCCTATTGTTACTGGTACTGTCAAGGCTTCAGCATTCACACCTAACTGATTTATTTTCTGAATTATCTCTTCTTTTGTCTTATTCAATGCGTCCCTTTCCTTTTCCTGTAACACTCAGGTGACTGTTGGATCATATAAAACCTGTGGAACTAATGGAGTTCCCATCATTGGTGCACTTTGTGAGAAGTTGGCCTGGTATATGCTGTCCACTAATTACAGTGGGCACCTTGCACCAGTCCAAATGACCCTTATGTTGTCTGAGGTCAAAGATAACCTTTAGAAAGCTATCCTAGTGGTAGCTGTGGAGAGCAGCCTTCAGGCTTAATCTTGAAGGAATGTAAAGCAGCTTGTTTTACCAGAATATCACCTCCTGAATGACTAAATGATCGGAGAACCACACAAGTGTTATGTAAAAATATGTATTTATTACTAAAACACTCTCTACTAACCTCTACACGAGATTAGAACACAAAGCACACAATACTTAATCAATAGAACATACGTAAGTAGCAAAATGTACCACGGGCTCCAGGGCGAGACCGAACCATATACTAAAAAAATGGTATAACAACAATGACTTCAATAGACACAGTGCCTAGAGCACGTAGAATCGCTGGGACCCCAAGGACCCACCTAAGGCAGTGACACAGGGCGCCCACGGAGGACGGGTGCAGTGAGGAAACACGACTGCGTGCTCCGTGCAACTCTATGGGAAAGTTGCGGTTGGAAAATTACAGTTTAAGGACACTTCTATGAGGACTTCAAGCAAACCCTTTGGAACATAAGAGGTTCTAAGGCCAGCACCCTTGTGAGTACTGAGGTACCAATGTTACCTATCCCAGAGGAGCCGGGTGCATAGGGGTCAAGTGGTGTCGGAAACCTCCGTCGTTTTCAATAGAGAGCTGCAAGAAAGTACTGCTGCCAGGAAGGCGAAGAGTGTCCGGTGGAATCCAAGCCTGGATCCGAGGTGAGAAGAACCTGAAAGCAGAGGGGACAGAGTCTGGGTCACCTCAGGTGACCAGGGGCTCGGTAGTCGAATGCCCACCGATGTTGGGTGCTTCAGGCGAAGAGAAAGGATGTTTGTCTCAGCAGCCACGGGGACCAGGACACGTCAACGACGACCAGGGTCCGGAGGTGAGCTGTCCCACGAAGGATGTTGAGAGCTGAGGGGTCAGTGTCCGGCTGGAGCACCAACAAGCCTTGGCAACGGCAACCCATGCAGGCAGAGGAAACAGGTTACGGTGTGGACCAGCAAGGTCCAGGGGCCTCTCCAAGCAATGGAGAGTCAGGGCACGTCTGGAGCAACCAGGGAAGCCCAAGAACAAATGAGATGACCCTCACCAGGACCCACAGGCCAACGGACCAGGGATTGCGAGGAGACCTCGAACGCATTCACAAAGCACCAGCCCACAGAGCACTCGTGGAGTGGAGGCCGGATATCTTCAGTGCAAATGGTGCTCGGAGTCAGGACTACACATAGTCCAATGCACAAGCTCAGGGATCACCCACAAGCATATGCACTTGCAAATAGACGCGGTGCACAGGGGTACAGGTTGCACGGCCCCCACAAGAGATACTGGTCTCAGAATCGCTGAGAGATCGGATCTACCTCGGGGACCTTCGGAAACCCACCTCCTGTGTTGCAGAAATCTTCGGAGTCTGCAGGAGCTCTGGAGATGCAAGCCGGTCAGATGCGCTTAGGTGCCTGCTGCTGCAGGGGAGTAACTCCTTTACTCCAAGGGAGATTCTTCTGTCGTCCAGCGAAGTGTAGACCGTCGAAATACTTGGTTTCTTTGCAGAGTCTTGTCCAGGTATAATCTAAAGTCCTGTGATCACGTTTCCCACTTTATACCCAGGATAGGGGTTGGACTGACTCAGGGGACCCTCCTAGGGGAGGGGCTGGACCGAGGGGTGGCTACACCCATGTCCTTTGTCCAGTTTCGCACCAGAGCAGGAGCCAATGGCTCCCAGAACTGGTTTGAGCTGGACTATGCACGGGGACACCAAATGTGCCCCCAGTGCAGACTTTCTGGCACTCTAAGAGTGCACCCACCCAGCCCCAATACACTAAACCCTGTCTGGGAGATGGTCACACCTCCCTGTGACAGGATACCTATTTTCAGGCCTTCCTCTGCTCGAGCTTGGCTCAGCAGCAGGAGGGCAGACTCGTGTCTGTGCTGGCAGCATCCATTTTGTGCTGCCCAGGTCGAGAAAGGTGGTACCGGGTAGACCGGTGACCCATAGTAGTAGTTCTACAAGGGTGGAATCATACCTCCCCCGCCAGTACTGGCGGGGAGGTATGATTCCAAGGTGTTTGACACCAAACACGACATGTTTCTAGGCAGCCGTTTTAAAGTTAGCATTTACCGCGAGGTTATAATGCACTTAAACATATATGGTTGGCTGCATCACAGACAACCCTGGAGAATGGTCTCCGAAGGCTGGAGAGGGGCCCTACTCATGCAGGGGCCCCCTCTCACATAAAACCCAGCACCCTGCTTTCAGGATTGATAAGGCGTGCTATAGGGGTGACTGATAGGTTTGTATGTGTAGTGATTTAGAGAGATATAGTGAACCTATATCTAAGTAAGTGGTGCAAGCACCAGCTTACACAGGCTGCTGTTGCAGACCTGTTGTGTCATTTTGAATGGCCTCTCATGGGTGGCATAATACATGCTTCAGCCCATGGGAGGCCTCTGGAGTACCTATGCCCTGGGTACATGGTGTACCATATACTAGGGACTTATAAGGGTACCCCAGTATCCAATCTGGAGTGTACCTAGAGTGCATCTATTGCAATTTACAGGAGAAAGCAGATAGACTGGGGTCCTGAATAGCAGGATCCCAGTCAGACTTGGCCAAAAACAGTGCGACATCAGCAAATAGTGGGGGTAACTATAAGATGCAGATCCTACTCTCCTACACCACCACCCCCAAACGTAAGGACATTAAACTAACCTTGACCAGTTGAGTCTTCATGTTCTAAGTGGAAATATCTGGAGAGTCCATCTGCATTGGCATGGTTACTCCCAGGTCTATGTTCCACTGTATAGTCCAGCCCCTGTAGGGAAATGGACCACCTCAAAAGTTTGGGGTTTTCACCCTTCATCTGTTTTAGCCATAAGAGGGGCTCGTGGTCTGTCTGAACAATTAAGTGAGTGCCAAACAAGTATGGCCTCAGCTTCTTCAAGGCCCAAACCACAGCAAAGGCTTCCCTTTCAATAGCTGACCAACGTATCTCTCTGGGGGTCAGCCTTCTGCTTATGAAAGCTACTGGCTGATCCTGACCCTCTTCATTCAATTGTGCTAACACAGCCCCTACCTCCAATTCAGATGCATCAGTTTGAACAATGAATTGTTTGGAATAATCAGGACTTTGCAGAATGGGAACAGTGCACATGGCCTGCTTCAGGTCATCAAATGCCTTTTGACAGCTAACTGTCCACTGAACTTTCTTAGGGATTCTTTGGAAGTTAAGTTATTTAAAGGGGTCACTATGGATCCATATCCTTTGACAAACCTCCTGTAGTACCTAGTCAGGCCCAAGAAAGCTCTGACCTGAGTCTGGGTGGTTGGAGCAACCCAGTCCATGATGGTCTGGATTTTGCTCTGCAATGGTTGAACCTGGCCTCCACCCACAAGGTGGCCCAGGTACACAACCTTACTCTGCCCTATCTGGCACTTGGTGGCCTTGATAGTAAGGCCTGCTTTTTGCAGGGCCTCTAAAACATTTCTCAGGTGGACCAGGTGATCTTTCCAGGTGGAGCTAAAGACAGCAATATCATCTAGATAAGCTGCACTATAGGCTTCCAGACCAGTAAGGACTTTATTCACCAACCTTTGAAAAGTGGCAGGTGCATTCTTCAAGCCAAAAGGCATCACCACAAATTGGTAATGCCCACTAGGGGTTGAAAATGCTGTTTTTGGTTTTGCTTCCTCAGTTCATCTGATTTGCCAGTAACCAGCTGTCAGGTCAAATGTGCTTAAGAATTTGGCTGAGGCCAAAGTGTCAATCAGCTCATCTGCCCTTGTAATAGGGTGAACATCAGTCCTAGTGACTGCATTGAGACCCCTGTAGTCAACACAGAACCTCATCTCTCTCTTACCACCCTTGGTGTGAGGTTTTGGTACCAAGACTACTGGACTAGCCCAAGGGCTATCTGAGGGCTCAATTACTCCTAATTCCAACATTTTCTGGACTTCAGTCCTGATACAGTCCCTGACATGGTCAGGTTGCCTGTAAATCTTATTTTTAACAGGCAGACTGTCACCTGTGTCCACCTCATGGGTGCACCAGGTAAACTGACTTGGAGTAGGTGAAAACATGTGTCTGTACTGATTCAGGACCTTCCTGCAATCAGTTTGCTGCTGGACAGTGAGGCTGCCTGCCAAGGCTACACCATCAACTGAACCATCATCAGGGTTCTGTGAAAGCAGGTCAGGGAGTGGATCACTCTCTTCCTCCTGTCCCTCATCAGTAGCCATGAGCAAGCCCATGTCTGCCCTCTCCACATATGGCTTGAGCCTGTTCACATGGAGCACCCTGTGGGGGCTCCTGGGAGTACCAAGGTCCACCTGGTAGGTAACCTCTCCATTCTGCTCAAGAATAGTATGGGGCCCACTCCACTTGTCCTGGAGAGCTGCTGGGGCCACAGGCTCCAACACCCATACTTTCTGTCCTGGCTGATACACAGTCAAAACAGCCTTTTGGTCATGCCAGGCCTTTTGCAATTCCTGGCCAGCCTCAAGGTTTTTGGATGCCTTCTTCATATACTCAGCCATCCTGGAGCGGAGACCAAGTACATAGTCCACTATGTCCTGTTAAGGTGGTTTGAGAGGTAACTCCCATCCCTCCTTCACTAAACATAAGGGACCCCTAACTGGATGTCCAAACAGAAGTTCAAAAGGGCTGTAGCCAACCCCCTTCTGAGGAACCTCTCTGTAGGCAAAGAGAAGGCAGTGCAAAAGGATATCCCATCTACGCCTAAGCTTTTCAGGGAGACCTTTTATCATGCCCTTGAGGGTTTTGTTGAATCTCTCAACTAACCCATTGCATTGTGGGTGATAAGGGGTGGTGAATTTGTAATTCACACCACACTCCTTCCACATTGCAGTCAAGTAACCAGACATAAAGTTTGTACCACGGTCTGATACTACCTCCTTAGGGAGACCCACCCTGGAAAAGATTCCCAGGAGGGCCCTAGCCTCAACAGGAGCTGTGGTAGTCCTTAGGGGGATTGCTTCTGGATACCTAGTGGCATGGTCCACCACCACTAGTATGAATCTGTGCCCAGATACAGTTTGAGGATCCATGGGACCAACAATGTCAATCCCAACCCTCTCAAAGGGAACCCCCACCACAGGTAGTGGTATCAGGGGGCCTTTGTAGTACCACCTGCCTTACCACTGGCTTGGCAAGTGATACAGGAGCGACAAAACTCTTTTGTGTCCTCTGACATGTGAGGCCAATGAAAGTGAGGGACAATTCTGTCCCAGGTCTTGTTTTGGCCTAAGTGTCCTGCTAATGGGATATCAGGTGCCAGTGTTAATAGGAAGCCTCTAAACTTCAGAGGTATAACCAACCTCCTGGCAGCACCAGGATTGGGGTCTCTACCCTCTGAGTATAAAAGTCCATCATCCCAGTAGATCCTATGGGACCCAATGGCACTCTCAGCAGCCTCAGCAGCAGCTTGCTGTCTGAGGGGTTCAAGAGAGGGGCAGTTCATCTGCTCCTGACTCAGATCTGCCCTGGAAGGGCCCCCTGTCCCCAAGAACTCAACCTGGTCAGGTTCAAGTTCCTCTGAGACAGTTCCTTCTTCAGGACTAAGATCAGCTCCCTCAAGAGTCTGATCCTCACTCTGAGGCAGGGGGGAAGACACTGCCTTACCCCTACTGCTTCTTCTCTTGGAAGGCACCTGGTCCATTATTCCAGGATCCAGGGCCTGTTCAGTGGAAGACATTTTTGCCTGTGACCTAGTCATGGCAAACACATCTGCAGGGATGCCCAGCATTTCTGCATGTGTCCTGAGTTCCACTTCAGCCCAAGCTGAAGTTTCCAAATCATTGCCCAATACGCATTCTACAGGGAGGTCTGAACTTACCACAACCTTCTTAGGGCCAGTTACCCCTCCCCAGGTGAAATTCACAACTGCCAAGGAATGGTCTGTCCTGACATTGCTTGCATTGGTCACTTGGTACATCTCACCAAGTATGATCTGGTCAGGGCCCACAAGTTCTTTTGTCACCATTGTGACACTTGCACCTGTGTCCCTGTATGCCATGGCCTCCTTACCATTGATTAAAGGATGTTGTCGGTACTTGCCCAAGTTACTGGGACTTACAAATAAGGAGGCAATATCCATGCCTCCATCACAGACTAACACAGCCTGAGTTAGAATTCTGACTAGGCCAGAATCCATCTCAGATCCCAAGGTTAACCCTACTATACCCTTGTTCTGTGTACCACCACTTGAAACTGAGCTAGGGGGAACAGTTGCCTTAGGGGCAGTGGTGGTAGGAGTAGAATCCTTGGCCCTTGGACAAGTGGCATCCTTTGTCCAATGGGTCTTCTCTTTACAGATATGACACCAAGGTTTCTTTTTGCCTTTAACCTTGTGTGATTGTGACTCCCCCCCAGATGCAGGTTTTTGGGGCCCTTGTGAAGACTTCTGGTCTTTACCCTTCTCCCCAACCTTATCTGAGGTCTTAGCATCTTGCTTCTTAGAGTCACCACCTTGGTTCTGAGCTTTCTGCTTCACCCTGGTTCTGACTCCATTTGTCTGCCTTCTTTCCCAATTCTTGGGGAGAAGTCAGATCAGAGTCCACCCGGTACTGATGCAACAACTGATTTTGGTAATTATTAAGGATCTGCTCCCTCATAATTAAATTGTACAATCTTTTAAAAATCATTCACTTTACTGTCAAGTAACCAGCCTTCCAGAACCTTAGTAGCACAATCTACAAAGTCTACCCAGTCCTGAGTCTGTGTCTTCTGGGTGTCTCTGAACTTAATCCTGTATTGTTCATTGGTTAGGCCAAACCCATCAATCAGAGCACTCTTCAGGACTGAGTAATTGTCAGCATCCTCTTCTCTAACAGTGAGGAGCTTATCTCTACCTTTGTCAGCAAAGGAGAGCCACAAGATAGCTGCCCACTGCTCCTGAGGGACTCTCTGTACCTTACAGGCCCTCTCTAGTGTAGTTATCCATTTGTGGATGTCATCCCCACTCTGGTAGGGAGGGACTATCTTGTTCAGGTTCCTATGTTCATGAGTATACTCCCTACTTCTAGGAACACTGTTGCTGCCACCATGGGACTATAGTCCCAATCACTTTGTAGCTCTCTGGAGCTCTAGGGATTCCCTGTCTAGGGCCAACTGCTCCTTCTTGAGCCTAAGCTTGATTTTCTCAAGCTCCGGAAGTTGGCACTGTCTACCATAAGAGGATTCCCTCTTATTTGATATGGAAGTACCTACAGAAGTTCCTGAGTGATTAGACTCCACAGAGGGAGTTCTGGATCTCCTAGGCAAACTCTGTACTCTTCCTGGTGGAGTAAAGAGAGGGCCACTGGGGCCTTCTCCCCACCTAAAGGAAGTTCTGTGTTTTCCAGGTTAGAATCATTTTGATCCTCCTGGTCAGGGTTTGAGTCCAGATCAAAGAAGGTTTCACTTCCTGGCCTTTCCTCATTCTCTGTCCCATCCACTCTTTCTACTTCATCAGACCCTGGGGTCTTTCTGAGGTCATCTAAGAGCAACATCTCTATGAGACGTTGGGTGCTTGCACTTCTCCCTGTCCTCAGCTTCCTAGATGTACACATGTTTCTCAATTCTTGGAATGAGAGATGGTCATACCTAGTTGGCAGAGAGCCACTGGCTTCTCTAGAAGACATACTAGTGTTATGTGGTGTAGGCACCTACCTAACCTAGTGGAGACTAAACTCTCTTGAGTTGGAGAAAGGGTGTGCTAGACCCTTGGCTTACCCAACTCCAAGTTCAGTAGAACTTACATATTCTAATCTTGATGAATTATATGTGCCGAATACTTAGTGGTTTTCAGTTAATCACTCAAAGAGATTTTTCAGGTAAAACAATAGCAAGCTTGAATCCCAACCGCTGCACACCAATGTGAGAAGGTGGCCTGGTATATGCTGTCCACTAATTAAAGTGGGCACGTTGCACCAGTCCAAACGACCCTTATGATGTCTGAGGTCAAAGATAACCTTTAGAAAGCTATCCTAGTGGTAGCTGTGGAGAGCAGCCTTCAGGCTTAATCTTGAAGGAATGTAAAGCAGCTTGTTTTACCAGAATATCACCTCCTGAATGACTAAATGAACGGAGAACCACACAAGTGTTATGTACAAATATGTATTTATTACTAAAACACTCTCTACTAACCTCTACACGAGATTAGAATACAAAGCACACAATACTTAACCAATAGAACATACGTAAGTAGCAAAATGTACCACGGGCTCCAGGGGGAGACCGAACCACATACTAAAAAATGGTATAACAACAACAACTTCAATAGACACAGTGCCTAGAGCACGTAGAATCGCTGGGACCCCAAGGAACCACCTAAGGCAGTGGAAACGGAGGACGGGTGCAGTGAGGAAACACGACCGCGTGCTCCGTGCGACTCTATGGGAAAGTCGCGGTTGGAAAATTACAGTTTAAGGACACTTCTATGAGGACTTCAAGCAAACCCTTTGGAACATAAGAGGTTCTAAGGCCAGCACCCTTGTGAGTACCGAGGTACCTGTGTTACCTATCCCAGAGGAGCCGGGTGCATAGGGGTCAAGTGGTGTTGGAAACCTCCATCGTTTTCAATGGAGAGCTGCAAGAAAGTACTGCTGCCAGGAAGGCAAAGAGTGTCTGGTGGAATCCAAACCTGGATCCGAGGTGAGAAGAACCTGAAAGCAGAGGGGACAGAGTCTGGGTCACCTCAGGTGACCAGGGGCTCAGTAGTCGAATGCCCACCGATGTCTGGTGCTTCAGGTGAAGAGAAAGGATGTTTATCTCTGCAGCCACGGGGACCAGGAGACGTCGACAATGACAAGGGTCCAGAGGTGAGCTGTCCCACGAAGGATGTCGAGAGCTGGGGGGTCAGTGTCCGGCTGGAGCACCAACAAGCCTTGGCAACGGCAAACCACGCAGGCAGAGGAAAAAAGTTACGGTGTGGACCAGTAAGGTCCAGGGGACTCTCCAAGCAATGGAGAGTCAGGGCAAGTCTGGAGCAACCAGGGAAGTCCAAGAACAAATGAGATGACCCTCACCAGGACCCACAGGCCAACTGACCAGGGATCGCGAGGAGACCTGGAGCGGATTCACAAAGCACCAGTCCACAGAGCACTCGTGGAGTGGAGGCCGGATATCTTCAGTGCAAATGGTGCTCGGAGTCAGGACTACACGTAGTCCAATGCACAAGCTCAGGGATCACCCACAAGCATATGCACTTGCAAATAGACACAGTGCACAGGGGTACGGGTTGCACGGCCCCCACGAGGGATACTGATCTCAGAATCGCTGAGAGGTCAGATCTACCTCGGGGACCTTCGGAATTCCACCTCCTGTGTTGCAGAAATCTTCGGAGTCCGCAGGAGCTCTGGAGATGCAAGCTGGTCAGATGCGCTTAGGTGCCTGCTGCTGCAGGGGAGTAACTCCTTTACTCCAAGGGAGATTCTTCTGTCGTCCAGCGAAGTGTAGACCGTCGAAGTACTTGGTTTCTTTGCAGAGTCTTGTCCAGGTATAATCTAAAGTCCTGTGATCAGGTTTCCCACTTTATACCCAGGGAAGGGGTTGGACTGACTCAGGGGACCCTCCTAGGGGAGGGGCAGGACAGAGGGGTGGCTACACCCATGTCCTTTGTCCAGTTTCATGCCAGAGCAGAAGCCAATGGCTCCCAGAACTGGTTTGAGCTGGACTATGCACAGGGACACCAAATGTGCCCCCAGTGCAGACTTTCTGGAACTCTAAGAGTGCACCCACCCAGCCCCAATACACTAAACCCTGTCTGGGAGGTGGTCACACCTCCCTGTGACAGGATACCTATTGTCAGGCCTTCCTCTGCTCGAGCTTGGCTCAGCAGCAGGAGGGCAGACTCGTGTCTGTGGCTGGCAGCATCCATTTTGTGCTGCCCAGGTCGAGAAAGCTGGTACCGGGTAGACCGGTGACCCATAGTAGTAGTTCTACAAGGGTGGAATCATACCTCCCCCGCCAGTACTGGTGGGGAGGTATGATTCCAAGGTGTTTGACACCAAACACAACAGGTTTCTAAGCTGCCGTTTTAAAGTTAGCATTTACCGCAAGTTTATAATGCACTTAAACATATATGGTTGGCTGCATCACAGACAACCCCGGAGAATGGTCTCCGAAGGCTGCAGAGGGGCCCTACTCATGCAGGGGCCCCCTCTCACATAAAACCCAGCACCCTGCCTTCAGGATTGATACGGCCTGCCATAGTGGTGACTGATAGGTTTGTATGTGTAGTGATTTAGAGAGATATAGTGAACCTATATCTAAGTAAGTGGTGCAAGCACCAGCTTACACAGGCTGATGTAGCAGACCTGTTGTGTCATTTTGAATGGCCTCTCATGGGTGGCATAATACATGCTTCAGTCCATGGGAGGCCTCTGGAGTACCCATGCCCTGGGTACATGGTGTACCATATACTAGGGACTTATAAGGGTACCCCAGTATCCAATCTGGAGTGTACCTAAAGTACATGTATTGCAATTTACAGGAGAAAGCAGATAGACTGGGGTCCTGAATAGCAGGATCCCAGTCAGACTAGGCCAAAACAGTGAGACATCAGCAAAAAGTGGGGGTAACTATAAGAAGCAGATCCTACTCTCCTACACACTTGGAGTTGCTTCTCCAGTATTTTCTTGATAAGGTGGAGGTCTTTTAACTAAAATGTCCTCCAATAACTCATCATCAGTTTCATCACATTCTGTTCCTGCCATACCTATGTGTTTCATTTTTTCTTTACACTTACTCCCTACTTGATCCTCAGCCATCAATACTGGATACAAGCCTTTCGTTACTACAGCTCTTCTCCATCTTTTCATCTCTTCTCCTCGAGTATCAAACGGATATCTTGGAAACAATCCTCTATTTATTCTTCTAACTCTTCTGTATTTCTCTCGTTCGAATGCCTCAACTTCCCATTCCTCCAAAGCTTCATACTGCGTTAACCTAGGGCTAGGTTCTAATGAATTCATCCGGTTTCTCAAATTCTGAAGAATCCTCACATTAAACGTACCATGTTCAGGGAAAGCTAGAACAGTATCACCTTTCGTATACTCCACCCAATTTTCCAACCAAACACAAGTATGGTAACCTCGTTCCATCATCATAAAGGAAGCAGGCGTATTCGGTGGTGGCATAAGAATTCCTTCTCTGGTTACTACACGTTTATCTTTTTTAAAGAAATTTTTGATTTTATTAATTAGCTTCATTCTTCCGATCCCTGTGACTAATTGTTTCAGCAGCTAAAACTTAGAAACTCTTCCGTACTCTCACGTATCCTTTTCGCCAACACTCGTCCTATACCAGCGCAACTCACACCAACAATCCAATCAAGGCTCACTACGTATTCTCTTCCACAACCAATACCAGCGCGGCTCCTGTCTACCAACCAATCAGAGCTTCCAACACAACCACTTGTCTGACAATTGCCAGCGTGGCTCTTTGTGATGTCAGTATTACTCCTACTACTGACCCTCCCTTTACAATCAGCACTTGTTACACGCCCGCTGTCTCAACCAATACCAGCGCGGCTCTCTGTGACGTCAGTATGACTCCTGCTACTGACCCTCCCTTCACAAGGTAATACGACAATGTCTTTTCTGATTTTTCTTTTTACTTTCTTCTGTTAGTAACAACGTAAAAACAGCGCTACTCTGTCTGCTCCGCTAATTCAAAGATAGTTTATTCACTTGCTTCAAAGAGAAAGTACTTCCTTACACTGCGAGTAAAAACCACTGTTTACCCTTCACTTAACCTCGGGGAGGACTTATTACTCCTCTAGGGATACTCCTCCTTCGGGTAAGGCCAAAGTTTCACAGGTGGGCCCTTTGCTATCACTCACACTCGGCTCTTATACGATATAGTCCCTAATATAACACCTACAGCCCTCCATAGCTTTTAGGTATTATGACAACAGACAAGTAACCTTCTGCAGTGTGATTTCCTTACCACACTCTTCAAAATTCCATTCCCGGGATTCCCAGGTATCTCTGTACCTGTACTTCCAGACAACATAGAACAGGACACTAACTTTTCATGTTAAGAACATATAGTCAATAATCAATAATCACCAAACTAATCAATAATAACCATAACTCTGCTACCAGACAAACTGATCCAGCGCGAAGAGGCCAGGGTTGGAAATTTTACACAAAAACTGAATATTTCAATGGGCCCATATACATTTATCCAAATATGTTCTTTCGCATTCCCTGGCTAATCCACTGGGGGTCAAGTTTTATAATTTACTTAAGTTCTGATTAGTTATTTCCCTGTAACCACAAATCAATTACAGTACCATTTCAATGTCTAACTTCACGAATCAACACTCTTCCTCTGGTCGATGGACCATTAGTTGAGTTAGTTGATGGTGATATTAACAACTTCTTAACTAAAATTCTTAGTGAATAACCACAGACTCTGTCTGAATAATAATAAGTTTATCTAAAATTTCCGTCATAAAGTTGAACGCTCGTCAATTACAGATTCACAGTGCAAATTCCATCTTTCTTAAATGGGAGAGAGAACAATCATATAACATAATACATTCAATTACACAAACTCATTCAACAAATCAAATGCAAAAGAGTGGATAGATGTAGAGACAAAAGGCACATAATAACACATTTGCAAAGAAATATGCAAATTTGGACGGAATGACATTTACCTAATAAAGATGACTGGAAAACCACCCCTCTGGCCAAAGGACTGGTGGGGGTCCCCTGACTTAGGATCAGGAGACAAAGACTATAGGATAGGATCAGGACAGGACTGATACTTACTAGACTTCTCTACAAACCGAACGCACCAGGGCGATTCCCTCTCTTACACTCTCTCCCTCCTCGATATTCTTCCGCAATCTTCAAATCTAATCAGGCAGTCGTCTGAATCTTCCAAGTCTGCTCTCTCTCTCTCTCTCTCTCTCTCTCTCTCTCTCCTCTCTCGTGCTCAGCTCCCAGCTCCCAGCAGCAGCTTCAGCTCCGGCTTCATCATCTAATCCTCCCCTTACTTAACTTAAGTTACTCTAGTTATAATCTTTATTTCTTCATGTCCCACCCTCAAGAGTTGCAAATTTTACTAAAATACGGAATATGATTGGACGGGGTTAGGGGAGTCTTCATCACACCAGGCTGACGTATTCATTTTATTAGTGAAACCTATTGTTTGCTAACCCTTCCCCTTTGACTCATTCATAGATTTTATTTTCACATGCATATTTTGTTGCAAATGTAGTAATTTATTTAATACAAGCTTCATAGATGAGCGATACATCTTCTTCTTTTCCCAACCCTTCTGTCCTTGAATCTTGGCAGTCATTCAGCTCTCTCTCGGTCACCGGGTCATATCATGGATTCATTGAGCATGCGCAGCTCTCGACATTTTCTTTTTCAGTCATGGTTTAGCAGGCTTAAATGCACACTATTAATAAAAGAATCATAAACAGATGTTATTTTCTTAAACATATAATTCTCACTTCTACTCTATCCCATGTAATTATTATTATTCTGAGCAAAAGCGTTTAATAACAGCAGCTTTCTTTTAAATCAAGCAAGCATATGCCGGGCATGCGGTACCTCAAGACCGCGTGGTGGTCTCTCTTGCGCATGCATGAGGTTTTCCCTCTCAAAGCGAGTTAGTCCACGTTCTCTTTGCGTAATCCAGGTTTGCACATGCGCAAAGCGTTTTCGCAAATTAAAGCGGGTTTTAATTGCGTTGCATTTTATTTCTCATTAATTCATGAATGCGTAAGCTTTTCTCCCCGTGTGTCTGTGTCTGGTGTATATTAGTTTCGTCTCCTCTACAAGTTTAATGATTAATGAAAGTTAATCGAGGATTTATACGAGCAAGTTTCATTTTCTCGAATCCTTGATCCATCAATGTCATTCCAGGGAAGTGACACCTGGCATCATGTCATTCCAGGGAAGTGACACCTGGCCTCATGTCATTCCAGGGAAGTGACACCTGGCATTATGTCATTCCAGGGAAGTGGTCTTCCATGCGGACGCTCTCCCAGTCCGTTCCTTTTTGGAATTGACACTTGTTGCTTAACATATGGCTCAACACAGTGACCCTACATTGGAATATGACTGGACCCTAACCTATTGGTCTGGAGTCCCTAATTTTCTGGAGTAGACTATTATTTGGAACAGAGGGCTAAATTATCTTGAATTTATCTTGGATGTTAGCTGATAATTGCTCAGTTCACTCGGATTGGCCCTCCCTGGAAAGGCATGATGCCAGGTGTTTAATTTATCACTGTACTATTTAGTCCTGTCTCAGGCATATTCTTAATTGTCCTGATGATGATACCATTTTGATACAGGATCGAAACGCTGTCGGCACACACTCTGACCCACTAGACTATGTATAAAGTTCCTTTTTGGGTGCAGGAGTGAACTGTTTTCGAAATTAGTGACCCTAATTTTGCACACAATTGTTGGTCACACCTTGCTTTTTGTCTGTATGTTGTCAATTTTTGTCTGTTTTTAAACCTGTCTTGGATTTACTCCGGTGGGGCTACATTTTTTAATGTTGTTTTGTTGCTTTTTATTCTGAAAATAAATTTTTTTTTTATTATAGTCATTGGAACATTTCATGGGAATTATTATTTTTCCACGAGTACTGTTTTCAAATGTAATGCTTAGGGACCTTTAATTAAGAAGCAGGTGAGTGCCACCTAAGTCTCCGTCTCCCTAACCCTTCTTCCCATCATTCTCTCTGACTGATGTGCCTGTGCCTAACCCATCAACAGAGAGGGAGCAGGACGACTGGGACCACAACAATATCACAGCCCTTTGCTCTGAGCATGACGGGTAGTCCTGGCCTTGCTCTGTTAACACCCAAGAGAAAAGAGGAAACCCTAGAGGAAGGTAGAATGGTGAGAAATGCACTCTGAAATGGAGGAATATTTGAATTCCAATGGTAGCTTGCATTTTGGTTGGCCTTGCCTTCCCTCATGTGCCACAGAAGGAGATTAAATACTGGGGGCCTTATTTATTAGCCCCTGCGTCACTTTTGCACAGCCGTTGCGTCACTTTTTGTGATGCAGCGGCGGCGTAAATAATGCGCCATGTTGCGCCATATTCACAAAGTGACGCATCAAGGCAGATGCGTCACTTTGTAAACTCCTGCGCTACATTATACCTGCGTCAGGTATAATGTTTGCAGGGTGGGCGTTCCCCCACAAGAAAGGGTCGTAGGAGTGGCGCAGTGAAATCTATAGGATTTCACTGCGCCACTTCCAGGACGCCAATGCATCAAAACCTTATGCCTGCCTCATGGCAGGCGTAAGGGTGATGCAGGCCCTTTCACATGGGGCTTGCCCCATGTGAAAGGACACATTGCTGGAGTTGCGTCTGTTTTCGGACACAACCCAGCAATGCGCCACTTTTGCACTGACAGATACATCAGTAATACTGACGTATCTGTCATTCCTTGTGACATGATGCATCATACAGTAAATATGACGCCTCCATCATGTCGCAAGGATGGTGCACTGAGAAGTGTTGCATTGCTGCTTTCACGCAGCGATGCAACACTTCTCATAAATGAGGCCCTGGCTATTTTGAGCCCAGGAACTTGTACTTTAAGGAAATGCTCTGTTATCCAAAATGTGCATGTCGCTGTCCTCATCTAGGGCAGGACAAGGCCTGGAACACTGAAATATGTCTGCCACTGCTGCAACATGCCCTGGAATAAAAATAAGCTGTATTGCCTGGTGTAGAAAGGAGCAGGCCTCAAAGCAGAATGGCAGTGGCCAAAGCTGAGCTGACTGAAGCCTACATGGAGGGAGCCAGCCAACAAGAGTCAAGAGGCCTGTAGAGCCCATTTGTCCAGAACCACCTCAAACACATCAATCACATCGAGAGGCTCGAGGACCTGTAGATAGCATTCCAGGAGTTGAGAACAGTAACTCTATACTTACCTATATAAACTCACCTACACTGTATTTTGGTAGTTGATATTCTGCTTCTGAAAATAGGGCAGGACAATATTTTGTTGCTCGATATTGTGACATCCATCCATGTGTAGCCATAAGGAACGGTAGGTACTTTTGTGTGATTTTGCAAACAAGGGTGAGTTCACATGACTAGTAGTAACATCAGACAAGCTGGTGTACTTTACATGGGACGGTCAAGTGGCCATTGATTTGACTGGGCTTTGGAATAGTCTGGGAAAATAAGGCAGGGCTGGCTTTATGTGGGACACAAGCCAGCCAGCATTTTGAAGTTATATGTAGACCACATACAACCTACGGATTCTGTGGCTATTACTTTGTGTACTGTCCAACTGCTAGCGTTGTACTTCTAATCGGTCCAGGCTTTCCACATATCTGCCCACTTCCACCCACAGGACACACACACACATCAACCCTGGTCGGTTGTGTTGCTGTGAGCATGCAACTGCAGGTTTAGATAGGATGTTTTTTTTCGTGTCATTGGAGAGCCTGAACAGAGTTTACGAAGCTTCAGCAAGTTCTGCAGTAGATATTGCATTCCAAAGATCCACATGGAAACACCTGACAATGAATGGAGTAAGTGACGAGTGTAACGTGGTCAGCTATGTTAATTCAAGGATTGGAAAGTATTGAACAGTTGCCTAATGTGTAAACATGGTCACTGAGGACACCCGTCTCTGTGTTGTTTTTTTGAGTTTTGCATACCTTCGGTTCAAGAGTGCTTTTTTTGTCCACCATGCAACCATGTGTTCTCAAATGTATGATGGCGAGATAAGGCCTTAACGTCCAGGCACAATTCCATTCGTTGTTCGGCTTCTCAGATTTGTTTTTGATCCGCAAGCCCAAAGCACAAATATATACATTTTCCTTTGGCTTTTCTCAGCCTTGTCTCCTAGTCAAGCCAAATAAAGATATCAAAGCCTGCTGGCCTGGTTTAGTAACTTTTTAGAACAGGATATAGTTGTGTGGACTCTCTCAAAAGACAAAATACACTCTGCCGCTATCCTAGTTGGTAGTCGATGGGTGTGCCACACCTCAATGCTTCTGAGCCTATGGTCTAGTTTCAATAACATTTCTTTGCTCGAAATAGGATTAGAAGTAATTTGGACCCCAAATTCAGAAAGCACCACAGGGACACACTGCCCACACCGTCCTCCCTGCACACCACCTACAGTACTCAGTCCCTCCCTTTTCGAATTGATGACTGATGCCTAAATGCAACTTATACTCCTCATATATGGGCGCAGAGTTTAATGGTACAGCGGCACTGGTGCCCACAGGTGCGAGGGGCCAACTGCAACCCAAATATAGCTGATGTTTACTTCCCAACTATGGAATATGGGCCCTTTCTCGTGCTTGCTTCAGGGCCCAAGACACATTTGCTACCCCGCCACTCTCATACCACTGTATCTACAGTTCCATGTGTTGAGTACTCCAGTAGAGGATCCTTGCTATGAAGTCCTGACTTGATTTTGGCTTCCTTCTGTGCAAACGGGGCTAGGTCCACTATGAAAAGATATACACAACCAAATAGAAACACTACCAGAGGGACAAGCCCCTTCGGGAGAATTCCCATGAAACGGAATCCTCTCTAGACCTTTAAAAGCTCATCCATGTCAACCTACGGGAATCCCATTTGCAGAGCAACCTACCTTCACACAGACAAAGCAAAGGAGTTCTACCCAAAAAAAACCTTTGATAACATTTTAAAATTTGGAAGCTTTGGGCAGACTATCGTGGCTTGGTGCTGGAGCTGGTGTCTGCAACTGGGCCCCTTAATCCAGTCTAGGGATCCCTATGTTGGTGCAAACGGTGTATTATTGTGTTTTTGTGTGCTGAAATCGCTCACGGTGAGGAATGTTTTATTGCTGTGCTTTTCCTGGGAGGCTGTTAGTGCGTTGGGGGGGGGGCTGTTGGGAGGGGGTTTTAAGATTGTTTTTCTCTTTTTTTTTTTCCTTTTTCACCTGCATTGCTCTTCACTTTCCTTGTTCTCATATGAAAATGTCAAAGTCATAATGTATTCCGTTTATTATACAGAAGTCTCTGGGTTACAGAGTTCTGACACAAATGTGCTATTTGACGAATAAAATCTGTTTAAAAAAATTAAAAAAAACACCTTTGATGTCGTTCCATTGGAGCTCGTCAGAAAGCTGCTTCCTGTGTCAAGTACAGTGTTAGGCGTGGCTGTGGCCATATACATCAAAACATTAATTAGAGGAAGTAAAACTACCCAGGTATTATTACCAATACCCAAAGTACAAAATACATTTGAGAACTGTGGTAGCTTCCCTCTGTCAAGGTTCCAACATCTGCCTACTGGCTGAATAGAAGGGAGGCAAAGATTTTAACAGTTGTGTGGCAGAATTACCAACAGCAGCCTGACAAACTACTGCCATGTTTGTATGGGGTTGCAGCACTCGCCACTCAATTCCAACATGGCCTGACAGTGAGGAAGGCTGCCCGTGATGTGAAGGCAGAGTCTGGCAGTTAACAGTAGCCCCCTGTGTCTTTCTTGAAGGGAGTTGGGGGTATCCATGGGGAAGACAGCATGGTGAGAAATTACTGCGGGCCTGTCAGATAGCCCCCTGTGTACTTCTTCCCCAGTTCAGAACCCGACAATGGTTCACAAATCCTCCACAGTTTGGAGTACCTCAGTAATCTCTAGAATTATTTTCTGAAGGGGTGGGGGTACAAGCCGTGTACCTGAGCAAAAGGTGAATCCCGACAATTCCTTTTCTGTCAAGAACTAGCTGTGATAATCCTAGGAGTTACCAATGTCCCACTGACTGCCTAGACTCTGGGATGCCCTCGCAGTGCTGTGCAGAGAGGAACCGAGAGGAGTCCCCAAGCCATAAGGCCTATCGGAGACGAGAAGAGAAGTGTTGGCCAGCAGGTATGTATCCCACCAGATGGACCTTCTGTATTACCAGGGGGAACTAAGAGATTTACATGTCCATACTAATGCCTGCCACCTCACCACCATTGCACTGCCCTGGCTTTCCACCCCCTTAATGGTGGACATTGGAGGAGGGTGGTGGGGTTCTGATGCACATTACACCTGAGAGGAGCCAGTTAATGGTGGGCATTGGAGGAGGGTGGTGGGGTTCTGATGCAGATTACACCTGAGAGGAGCCAGTTAATGCTGGACATTAGAGGAGGGTGGTGAGGTTCTGATGCACATTACACCTGAGAGGAGCCAGTTAATGGTGGACATTGGAGGAGGGTGGTGGGGTTCTGGTTCTGTTTGCACCTGAGAGGAGCCAGTTAATGCTGGACATTGGAGGAGGGTGGTGGGGTTCTGATGCAGATTACACCTGAGAGGAGCCAGTTAATGCTGGACATTGGAGGAGGGTGGTGAGGTTCTGATGCACATTACACCTGAGAGGAGCCAGTTAATGGTGGACATTGGAGGAGGGTGGTGGGGTTCTGGTTCTGTTTGCACCTGAGAGGAGCCAGTTAATGCTGGACATTGGAGGAGGGTGGTGGGGTTCTGGTTCTGTTTGCACCTGAGAGGAGCCAGTTAATGGTGGACATTGGAGGAGGGTGGTGGGGTTCTGGTTCTGTTTGCACCTGAGAGGAGCCAGCCCCTCTCACCAGCGGCCGTGGCAGGACAGTGGTGAGGTGATGGCGCTATTTTGACCCGGGTGGAGCCAGTGCCTCCGTTGAGGTCTAAACAGGGATCTTATTGTTCTGGTTCACCCACGTGATCTTATATCTGCCAAATATACCTCACTTTAAATACTTGGACACAATGCCATATTATGCCTAAACGTACCTGGTCTTATACATATCAAAAACACCTGTGGCTATCAGACCCAGGCTCTACACCACTTGCTCTGGTGTTTAGTGAATGTAATAAAAATCGGGCTGATTTGCAATTCGCTGCAAAGCACATTTTAGGCCGACACCACCCATTTTACTTTTGGGAGGTTTAAATATTGCTCCTTGTGTGATGTCAGCACCGAATCATTTTGAAGCATTTGTGCTCGTAATATCGACGAATAATCACACAGGTGTGTTCTGTGCAATGATATACACAAGACACACATCTATAACTGCAAGCAGACATTTGAGGTAGACAAGCATCAGTGATGTGCCAGCTACACAGCTGTGAGTTTGGTTTTGGGGGTCCTGCACTGTTTAAAATGGGGGTCTGCAAATAAAAGAGGCCGCAATGGGGCTGTTGGAGGATCATAGGTGCAGGGGGTGCAATTACCCCAGTTTGAACCCTTTCTCTTTTGGGTTACAGTTCACTCAATACGTTTTCACTATTTTTTAAGAAAAAAGTTGACTTTTTTAACATTGTGAAGTAACTCTATGATTCTTACCTGTCTTTCAAGGTATAATACCAAAATATTCTGCTTTAGCTATTGTGTTACACAAATATTGTAGACAGATTATCAACTACATAAATATCATAAAGGTAAGTATACAGAGGAAAATATAGATTAACTATTCTAAAGTCCACATATATGTAACTTGATGAGATATATATCTTCAAGGCAGGTAGATGTGCAATTAAGAATAGTAAATCTATGATTACCTATATATATAATTTCCTTTGCGACATTTTGGTAGTCAATATTCTTACTGGGATGTTTTTGTAGCACAGTATCTTGGTGCTCAATATTCTGACTTTCTTTTAGAACAAATAACTTTCAAGCAAATAGTTTGTAATAAAAAACAATTGTAACAAATATAGGAACTAAGGGCAGAATATCTGAGATGCCATTTCTTACAGGTTAGTGGTTAATCTGGAAATGCTGACATGTTTTTAAGCGTTAAATCAAATTTCTGTAGGCAAAGTGGCACGAAATTGGAAACTTAGCAGCTCTGCGAATTTGAGAAGTCTGTCAACTTTGCCCTTCATTGCCTGTCGGTGAAGTTTCCACCCAATCCCCATTTTTTAGAACATATTTCCTGAAAAAACGTTTGTTTTATGCAGGCACATTTTTTGCAAAGCCTACTTTAGCATGATTTTTCACCCCCACCCTCCCCTTTTATCTTAAACCTTTTCCAAGCTTGTGAAGTTTAAGCAGCATGGGCTGAAATAATGCAGGACAAAGTCCAGTGTTATACTCTCCAACATTTACCTAATACAAGCAGATCACTTGCAATCCTAGAGATGCATTTATGTGAACCCAATTAACATAGGTGCCAAAGTGCATTATCTTCATGCCTTTTCAATTACACCAATAAATAGAGGTGGGCAAGTGATGGAGTTCATGGGAAGAGCCGAGACAGTGGTCCAGTTTGGTTCCAAGCACCAAAACAGGAGGCAACCCACAAAAAAAATCGTCATTTGAACTCTAAAAAGAGTCATGTGCAAATCACAGAAACTACATAAACTGAGCCCATTTGCACTTTACTGTCTTTTCTCTACCCCTCCGACCCACGCTGTGTGATTTCTGTCACTCATGGACCCCCCCACTTCTCCTTTGCTGCCCTTGGCACTGCCCTTACTATTCCTAATTTCAGGGTTCATTAAGACAGTATTAGGAACAGAAGTAAGTAAAAAAAATGTAAGTCCGTTTTTATATAGCGCAGCTACTCACCCTTACGGGTCTCAAGGCACTGGGGGCCGTAGTGGAAATTAAGTGAGCTATTGCCCAGAGTTATATGGTGCTGAGCTGAGCTGCCGCAGCCGGGGATCAAACCGTGAACCCTGTGCTCCGAAGTCAGCTGCCCTGGCCGCTGCACCGCACCTCTCCACTCCAGAAGGTAAACAGGATTCTAGAAACTCTATTTACTCTCTATCCTGTGCACCCCTTGTCTTTCCCTAAGCTGCTAAACGCCAATAGGAGGCCATTAAAAGAATGGTACAAGGGGTTAGACCTGTGTTGACATCCGTGGAAAAAGGGTGCATGATGCTACTTATGCTGTCACCTCTCTTCTCCTTCCTACTCCATTCACAGCATCACTTCATTGTTGGAAGCCCCTCTTCCTGCCTTTCCTGTCATTGTGGTGGCCTTCATGGGCATCATGGGCAGACTACCCTAAATCTTCTGGGAGCTAATGACAGAACCATGTACCTCGTTGCCCCATTCACCTGCTCCATAACTTTCCTTCCCATGTTTCTCACTTCTCACATACCAACCTCGGGACACAGTGGGGCATTCCCCCTTAACCTAGACAGTTGGCTTTCTGTCAGATGCAAATTTTACGTCCATGGCTCAGTGGGCGACTTTATAGCCTGAGTTATTAAAAATGTTTCAAAGGCTATGGGAGATGAAAGCATACAGGACCAAACATTTATGAAGAAAACAAAACAGGAGGATGCAGAAAAACTAGAATGTCAACAGATATGGTCCACAGACACACAGTCAACACCAGCCAGCGTTTCTAATTTAAAGGAAAATGCACATACTCTTATAAAACTGCCCATCCTTCCACAACCTAATGTGGTGCAAAATATCACCCAGGTGCAGATTAGCTTCTCCTGAATAGTTTATGTATTCAGGCAATTTACAAACTTTCAGGGAATGAAGATGCTTCTTCTCTGGCAAGAGGAAAAAAACATAAACGATGTAATCATGAGAATGCACATATGAAAAGAAGGTCAAAGAGCTTGGAGCAGTCTCTTACGAGTGCTGAAGTTGGTTAAAACAAAATGGCTGTCTCTGGGTCTTTGACATGCATAGCGTCCTCTTTCAGGCATGCAGATTGTCTCCTCTCCACATATTACAAAGGGCTTCTGCCGTGACGGCTGGCATCTCATACAAGGATGAATCTATAAAAGTGTCTGCCAGCTCATGGGGTAAAATGCAAAAACCCTACAGTGCTGCCCAGCCCACCTCCTCTGCTGCACCCAGGGGGGCTTGGAGAATGACAATAACTGCTCTGATTACTTACCAGTATTCTTCATTACTCCGAGTGATAGCCTTCCTCATCATAGCCATTACTAATGAGGCTTCTTCTGACGGTAAGGTGTTTTGGTTTTTTTTGATAATCAACTTTATTGATTTTAGAGAAACAAAGAAAAATTAGCACTGACAGCACAGTATGCAAGGTTGCACGCATGACAATATAAAGCATCGGATGTGAAATAATTTGGTGAGTACAATGGTCAAGCATGTTACATGGCGAACGGGGGGTAGTATGATAAAAACAAGCGTCTCTCCTCCCGACCCCGTTAACCCATTTGGTCTGTCCACTTGCCCCACACCCTTTGGTACTTGGCTGGGCAGCCCCTGGCCTCAAATAAGGGTTTCTCCTGAGCAGCGCACCAATCCACCCCTCAGCGCCATCTAGCAATCGTGGGGGGGTCAGGTTGCGTCCAGGCCATAGCGATATCTCGTTTAGCCACCATGATGGCTGTCCCCAGGAATAGTTTGTCTGCGCGGGACCCATCGAGGCCATCCGTAATGCCCAGGAGAAGGAGCATAGGATCATGAGGCACATGCCAGCCCAAGATGTGTGTAAGTTCGGATTCTATTTTATCCCACTATTTTGTGAGGTGGGGGCAAGACCAGACCACATGGTAGAAGTCTGCTGGGTGGTGTCTGCATCGTGCGCATTCACGCGAGGCACGCAGCCCCGCTCTGTGTAGTCGCTCTGGAGTAAGATATGCAGTGTGGAGGTAATAGATCTGGACGAGGCGGAGTCTGGCTGAGGTAGTGATCATTTTGGGGGGCATCAGGGCATCTCGCCAATCTTCATCCTCAAGGGGACCCAGCCAACCCTCCCAACGAGCTCTAAGTGGGTCTAGAGATGTGGGGCTGTTGTTCGTTAGGGTGCGATATATGCCTGATATGCCTCCCTTCCCGAGATTCCCCATCATGACCTGTGCTGTGATATGTGTACTTAGGGCGTGCCGAAGTTGTAAGTATCTGTAAAATTGTGAGGCGTGTAGGGAGAAGCGACTTTGTAAGTCCTGAAAAGTCCGTATATGGTCTCCTGTCCACACGACGCCCAGTTGGGAGATTCCAATGCGGTCCCAATGTGTAAACCCTCGCAGCGCCGCCACCTCGCCGTGCCATGTGCCCTGCCAGAGTGGCGTCTGTTGGGTCAGTTTGGCTTCCCATCGTGTATGATGCAAGGCCGAACGCCAAGCCAGGAAAACCGTTCGAGTCACCGTTGGGAGCGTCTTGGGGATGGGGGCGCCATACAAGAGGGCTTGGATTCGAGTGAAGTCCATGCCTCGGAGTTCAGTTTGGTAAGCCGGGTCGGACCATCCCCCTGTGAACCAATCATGGAAGACAAGCAGCCTTGTGGACAAGTAGTATAGGTACAGGTCTGTCATGCCCATGCCTCCATCGAAGGGAATGCGGCAGTGATCAAGAGACATCCGCGGTCTTCCCGTTCCCCACAAGAATCGTACGATCAGTGTGTCAATCTCTCGGAACCAGCTTCTGGGATAATGGAAGGGAGTATTCTGAATAATGTATAAGAATCAGGGGAGGATCATCATTTTAAATAGTGCCACCCTTCCGAGTGGGTTGAGTGGTAAGGCTTTCCAGCGACTGAGGTTCTTCCTGGTCCTTTTAACAAGTGGGGTGACATTCAGCGCCCATTCTAACTCAGGGAGTAGAGCAACCCATATGCCTAGGTATTTAAACGATTGTCGTCTAATAGGTATATTAGTTTGCCAGTCGAAACATTCCCTGGAGGGATGGAGAGGCACGAGAGTTGATTTGGCCGGGTTCAGCCGAAGGCCCGAGACCCTCTCAAAGCTCCGGAGGGAGTGGAGACATCTGGGGCCAGAGCTGGCTGGATCGGCAAGGAAAAGCAAGACGTCGTCCGCATATAGTGCGATTTTATCCACGTGGTGGCTACCCCATGCCCAGCCCTGAATCAAATCGTCCGCGTGGATGAGGCACGCCAGGGGCTCCATCGCCAGAGCGAAGAGACGTGGGGAGAGGGGGCAACCCTGCCTTGTGCCCCTCCGGATGGGAATATCTCGGAGGGTATGGTGGTTTTAAGAACTGATTTGGCATTTTGTTACTTTTTATTTTTTTACCTAAAGTAACATTTTGTTATCTTGCCAGTTTTTCCCTCTCACTCGTCTCAGGAAGAGGAGCTTTTGCATTTGTTAGATGTACACAGAGCTTTTTCTATGTTTCTCACACTTCATATTTTAGAAGAGTGCAAGTAAAGAGCTTCGCCTGTCTTCTTGTACTTTGAGTAGATGGGTAAAGTAAACTGGTTCCTTAACTTATGATCGGAGTGGATCTGACCTACAGGAATTAATTCAGGGCAGGTCAACGAGAGGAGTATCTACCTGCCCGCAACCATAGAAATGAGCATCGCTAAAGGATTTTTCTAATGCTTATACCTGGGCTTCCCCAAATACTTTTGTATCATGTTAGAAATTGCAGTTCAAGAGCACATTTCGTTCAAGAGTTCTTTCTGCAATATTAGAATACTTTGTTCATTGTCAAAATAAAGCATAAATTGTTGACACTGTCTCTGATTCTCTTAGTATAGCCGTATAAAATGAGAGAGTACCATGGATACATCCTCATTAGTAAGGACTGGGACGAGGAAGACAGAGGCAGTGGTAATGCTTGGATTACTTAACGGCAATCTTCATTACTCTGAATCGTAGTCTTACTCCTCCCAGTCAGTGGCGTAGCAAGGAGGAGGGGGTGGGAGGGCTGGTCTGCCCTGGGCGGCACAAGTTTTGAGGGCGGCGGCCTCACCCCGCTCTTACATGAGTTTGCGGCTCATGCGGCAAATGCAGGAAAAATCGCCAGCAGGGACCGCCACGGGCGGCAAAGTGCCTAGCTACACCACTGCTCCCAGTCCTACCCATCCTTCCTCCCTCCCTTTTTCCTTAATTTTATATGACTCATAGCTTTGAGTATTATGTTGCTTTGATATAACAGGATGTAAAGAGGGGCTAGTCCCTCGTTTATTTCAATGTACAGGGGGCATGGTTCTGGGAAATCATTTGCTTTACAATACATTGCTTTTGAATTTTTAGGGAGGGTCTACGCAATGAAACAGAACCCTCATTAGTAAGGACTGTGACAAGGAAGACAGAGGAGGAGGTCATGATGGTGTGAGAGATCACACTTGAGGAAGAAGCTACAAGGAAGCTCAGCTCGCTTTTGGCTTGAAAGTCCTGGTGGACCTCGGGCTGAGCCAGAGTCAGACATCTTTTTCGAGCCTTCAGAAGCTCCCACACCACTACCAAGATATAATCCCATAGAAAGACATCATGCGGCAAAATAAAACTGTTCCTGTTCGGGTGCATCACTGGCGGTGACTCGGGGGCGCAGGTGCCACTTAACAACCCCGGTGGAGTGGTGTTTTGTCACTCTGATCTCTGGTCTTTTACAAGCAAGGCTGCCTTTACCAGTAGCGGCTCGCACAGGTATCGCTGTGGGGCGGTGAAGCCGGGCGGGGCTGGGTAGGGGGGTAGTGGAGTGTGACATACGACCGGAACGTTTAGAGTAAATAAATAAATAAACAAAGCACTTACTTTGCGCTCGCAGCATCGCCAACTCGGCGATGCTGCGAGCGCAAAGTAAGTGCTTTTGTTTATTTATTTATTTACTCTAAACGTTCCCGTTTAAAGTCATTTCTTCTTATGTTTGTTGTTTTAAGTATGCACTGGTAAGAGGAAAGATACCAACTTTAGGTGATTTTCTTCATTTTTGAACTGGCGGGACATAAAAATACTGGTAATGCTGGTAAAAACTGGCCAGGTGGTAAGCCTAGGGGCAGACAGCGGTCCTATGAACTACTGCCTGCTCCCCAGAGGCCACCAGTCACAATGCCCAAATGGGAATCTGTCCCATGGGGGCCGTGTCCCCTTTACCAATCAGGTACCAATCCAAGTCCGGTGTACTAACTGATCAAGGGTTTGCGACTGCCATTGCAGGTGTAATACATTGATACATTTCATTCTAACGTGGAAGTAGTAGGCAGTGCCCCTGCGTGACCCCTCTTCATTGCGATTCAGAATCAGTCACAAAGTAACTTGCAACATCGATTTTTGTGATCGCAAAACCTGCAATTTTGCAAGTAGCAGGCATTGTGACTGCAAACAGCTTTTGCTTTGCAGTTTCCATTCTTTGCTCGGTTACTTCGCTATTCCTTATTTCTGCAAGGTTCCAGTGCTTGATAAGGGATACCTTTCCATTCACTGCAAGGGGCCAGATCTATGAACGTCTTTCCCTGAGCATCATTGTTGTAATTCCTTTCTGTTCTCATTCTGATTCAACTTTCCTTTCCTCTGTGTTGCCGCCCTGCAAGTGTTTGGATAGCTTCCAGTTAAAGTACTGTGGGCTCCATGTACAAAGCTTTTTTGAGGTGGCAATCGACCCAATTCGCAGAATCGGGCAATTTGCGACCGCAAAAAAGCATTTTTTAATGTACAAAGGCCCAATTTGCGATTCAGTAACCTATTACAGAATTGCAAAATCGGTTTGCGATTCGGTATTAGTAAGGCACGTGTTTAGTGCATCCCTTCCTAATACCGAATCGCAATAGTATGTGTGAATGTTTTACAACCGAAATGGGGTTGCAAAACATTTGCATTTTACCACCTACTACAAGTAGATGGTAAATCATTCGCAAATGGGAACAGGTCCCCAAGCGACACCCTCCCCTTCGTGGATGTTTGTAAAAACATTTTTAAGAGCAGGCAGTTGTCCCACAGACCACTGCCTACTCTTAAAAAATGAAAAGAAAACTTTTCATTTTTCTTTTTGAAACACATCCCGTTTTATTGAACAGCAATCACAGACATGGTGATCTGCTGACCCCAGCATGCCACCATCTGTATGATTTTTGCAATTCCCAATGGGTCGCAAACCAAGACCTACCTCATTAATATTAATGAGGTAGGTCTATTTGCGACCCACTGGGAATCCAAATAGCGAATTGCAAAAATTAACTATTTGTTAATTGCAAACATTTTCCTACTTACTTCTGGCCCTGTATGAACTAAAAGAAGATATCTCTGTGCAGTGTGCGGGTTTGACATTTTGATGGCTTTGTATTACCCTTGGTCAGTAAGACAGCACAAAATGAACCAACATTTTGGGGCTGATTACGATGCGGCCCGTAAAGGCACCGACTGACGGTCGGAGGCTTCCTAGCCGCATCATAATGGGCCGCTCGTTTTACTTTCCGACTGCTGCATTATGATGCTGACCGTTGGAAAGTAAACTAGCCCGTCATTCCGGCTGGCTTACGACGGGCTCATGGAGCCCGTCAGCCAGTCGGAGCCGGGCCGTAATCCCAAAGGGCGGGCCTTTCCGCCCTTGGGATTACGATGCATGGTTTCCGATATGGTTTCCATGCCGGCCTGTCCGACAATGAAACCATGTTGGAAAGCATGTTTGGGGGCCCATAGCAGGGGCCCCTTGGGTGCACGGCCTCCAGTTGGGGGCCGAGGGGGGCACCTATGGTGCCCCCTTTTTGATCCCTGCACCTTGTGGCAGGCACCTTGACGCGCCTGCCACGGGGTGCAGGGATGAACAGCACCTCCCATTTCCCTATAGGACCATGTATTACGGCCAGTTTATGGCCGCAACGCATGCTCCCATAGGGAAATGCCACCAAACAGTGTTCGGTCGCATCCTAATTCGGCAGTCGGACCGCTGACCAGAGGTCGGTCGGTCCCAGCACCAAGTCGGTGACAGGCGGAAGCAATTCCGCCCGGCATTGAAATCAGCCACTTTATATCCTTACACTTTACAACACCTTTATCAAATGTGTGCATTTTCTACTGCATGGCAATACATGTCAACACTCTGGATTTATTCTGGAAACTCTCAATCTCACAAGCTAAAAACTTGTATTATTTTAGCTTACTCCTTCTCAAAACGTCCTCTCCTCCAGTGCAATTTCATAGGGATATTGATTCTCCTGATATTTTTTAGCCTCTAAATCTCCAACTTTGGTGTTCCTATGTGTTTGGTATGCACACATCACTTAATTTTGTGTACTTAATGTATGAGGTTTGTTATGATGTCCTACAAACATCTTCTCTCTGTTTCTGCTGTGCAGCTCCCTGCTCTGTACATGCACTGTGTCATAGCCATCTTAATTCACATTCATTCTTCCCTCAATAAAGCAGTGCGGTTGAAATGTGTGACCTTTGAAGAATTTCATTATCTAGACTTTACAAATGCTCCCATTCCGGGAAGGAGGCTTCAATGAGATGGATGATGAGACCAGCTGAGCTAATCAGACGGATTACAAGAAGGTTGAGTCAGGACAGTATCCGGATCAGATCTTTTGTGACAATACAAAGCAGTCAACCTTCAAAACTTCAGAGGCATTCTAATCAGAGGTGAACTTATCTGCTGCCTCTAATGGAAGTATGCTTCATCTTTTCTCTTGTTCCAATTCACAATTGATGATTGCCAATCTGCTGTGACCAATGTCATGTACGATATATAGCCCAACAGAGTTACTGCTATAATCGATAATAATGGGATGTATTTAGACAAATACATTTTTAAACATCTGTTATTTTTTTTCTATTTTTTGAGTGTTTTTGTTTTTTCTCTAGTTAAAGTAAGTTATCAAAGGATGCCCGTTACCAGCTTCTACAGTCCCGTTTGATCATTTACACTTTCATAATTAATTTATTTATTGCTTCCGCTTAAGTACGTGAAATTACAGCAAAATTGAGTGCAATTACACAAAATACAAATCTGCAATTTCTCGCTATATTTTAGGTGAAGATGTATTTATACAAGCTGTGAGAAGTTGGCCTGGTATATGCTGTCCACTAATTAAAGTGGGCACCTTGCACCAGTCCAAACGACCTTTATTGATGATTAGGTTAAAGACAACCTTTATTGAAAGCTATCCTAGTGGTAGCTATGGAGAGCAGCCTTCAGGCTAAGTCTCGAAGGAAAGTAAAGCAGCTTGTTTTACCAGTATATAACCTCCTGAATGACCAAATGAAAGGAGAACCACACAAGGTATATATAAAATATATGTATTTATTACTAAACACTCTCTACTAACCTCTTTATGAGATTAGAGAACAAGGCACAAAATATTAAATCACTAGAACGACAGAAAATAGCACAATACACAGTGGGCTCCAGGGGCAGACCAAACCATATACTAAGAAAGTGGTATAACAACCTCGACTTGACTAGACACAGTGCCTAGAGCACGTAGAATCACTGGGACCCCAAGGAACCACCCAAGGTATTGACACAGGGGACCCACGGAGGACGGGTGCAGTGTGTGAACACAGGCGCGAGCACTGTCTCAACTCTATGGGAAAGTCGCGGTTGGAAATTTACAGATTAAGGACACTTCGGAGAGGACTTTAAGCAAACCCAGCTAAACATAGAAGGTTCTAAGGCCAGCACCCTTGAGAGTGCCGAAGTACCTGAGTTACCTATCCCAGAGGAGCCGGGTGCATAGGGGTCAAGTGGTGTCGGAAACCCTCGTCGTTTTCAATGGCGTGATGCGAAAAAGTACTGCTGCTGTGGAGAAGAAAAGTGTCCGGTGTGATCCAAGCCTGGATCGGAGATGAGGAGAACCTGAAAGCAGAGGGGACAAAGTCTGGGTCACTTCACGTGACCAGGAGCGGAGCAATCGAATGCCCACCGATGTCGGGTGCTTCATGTGAGAAGAGGTGAAGCTTGACTCTGCAGCCATGGAGACCAGGAGGTGCTGACAATGACCAAAGTCCAGAGGTGAGCTGTCCCATAAAGGATGTCGAGTGCTGGGGGGTCAGTGTTCTGATTGAACACCAACAAGCCTTGGAAATGGCAACCCACGCGATCAGAGGAAAGATGCTTCTGTGAGGACCAGCAAGGTCCTGGGGACTCTCCAAGCAATGGAGAGTTAGGGCACATCTGGAGCAACCAGGGAAGCCCACTGAAAGTTAAAGTTGCCTTTACAGGGACCCACAGGCCAACGGACCAGGGATCGCAAAGGGACCTCAAGCTGAATCACTAAATACCAGCCCACGGAACACTCGTGGAGTGTAGGCTGGAAATCTTCAGAAGAATTACTGCTCGGGGTCAGGACTACAAGTAGCATAAAGCACAGCCTCAGGGGTTGCCAAAAAGCATATGCTGCTGTAAATGTACACGGTGCACAGGGGTACGGGTTACACGGTCCCCACGAGGGATACGGGCCTCAGAATTGCTGAGAGCGCAGATCAACCTCAGAGATCTTGGGAACCCACCTCTTGTGTTGCAGAAATCTTCGGAGTCCTTCAGGAGTTTTGTAGATGCAAACTGGTCAGATGGATTTAGATGCCTGCTCAGCAGGGGAGTAACTCCTTTACTCCAAGGGAGATTCTTCAGTCATCCAGCGTCGTGCAGATAGTTGAAGTACTTGGTTTCTGTAACAGAGTTTAGTCCAGGTAATATCCAAAGTCCTGTAGTCAGGGGTTCCTACTTTATACCCAAGGAAGGGGTGGGACAAACTCTGGGGACCCACCTATGGGAGGGTCAGGACAGAGGGGTGGCTACACCCATGTCCTTTGTCCAGTTTCATGCCAGAGCAGGAGCAAATGGCTCCTGCAACTGGTTTGAGCTGGACTATGCACAGGGACACCAAATGTGCCCCCAGTGCAGACATCAAAGCACTCTCAAGTGCACCCACCCAGCCCCAATACACTAAAGCCTGTCTGGGAGGTGGTTACACCTCCCTGTGACAGGAAACCTATTGTCAAACCTTCCCTTGCCGGAGTTTCGTCCAGCAGCAGGAGGGCAGACTCGTGTCTGTGGCTGGCAGCATCCATTTTGTGATGCCAGGGTCAAGAAAGCTGGTACCGGGTGTACCGGTGTTGTCATATTTCTGCCTCTAGGAGGGTGGAATCATACCTCCCACACCAGCTACTGGTGTGGAGGTATGATTCCAAGGTGTTTGACACCAAACACGACATGTTTCCATGCAGCCGTTTTAAAGTTAGCATTTACCGCGAGGTTATAATGCACTTAAGTATATATGGTTGGCTGTATCACAGACAACCCCGGAAAAGAGGTTCCGAAGGCTGCAGAGGGGGCTCTGCTCATGCATGAGCACCCTCTCACATAAAACCCAGCACCCTGCCTTCAGGATTGATAAGGCCTGCCATAGGGGTGACTGATAGGTTTATATGTGCAGTGATTAGGATAGATATAGTGAACCTATATCTAAGTAAGGAGTGCATGCACCACCTTACACAGGCTGCTGTAGCAGACCTGTTGTGTCATTTTAAATGGTCTCTCAGGGGTGGCATAATACATGCAGCAGCCCCTGGGAGGCCTCTGGGGTACCTATGCCCTGGGTACATAGTATACCATATACTAGGGACTTATAAGGGTACCCCAGAATCCAATCTGGAGTGTACCTAAAGTACATGAACAACCAATTTAGGGAGAAAGCAGATAGACTGGGGTCCTGATTAGCAGGATCCCAGTCAGACTAAGTCAAAAACCAGCAAAACACCAGGAAAAAATGGGGGTAACCATGCAGTCAGATTCCACCTTCCTACATAACCCCCCAAACGAAAGGAGATAAGGCTAACCTTGCCCAGTTGAGATTTTATTGACTAAGTGGCCATATAAGGACTAGCACTAGCAAGGATACCCCTGTCTTATGGTCCACTAAGCAGTCCCTACCCCTAAGGGTATGGGATGGTCTCCAAAAGTTGGTATTTCTACCTGTGGGGTGTTTTGGCAAAGTAAAAGGCTGGTGGGGTGTCTGAATAGAGAAGTGAGGCCCTAATAAAGTTGGCCTCAGCTTCCTCAGATCACTGGTCACCATGGAGGCCTTTCTTTCCATGACAGAGTTGTATTTGGCCCTAAGGGTCAACCTCTGGCTGCCTACAGCTGGGGGTTGGGTCCCTTTGGTTGGAACACTGGGGGGACATGGTAGGTTTGGAACTACTTGGTCCCAGGTTTGCCTTTGCCCAACAGAGTCCATCTGGGGGTGGTCCCTATTCAATGGTAAGAGGGGTCCCTCAGTGTGTTGAGGAATTTTCACCTGGCTAGGGCTACTAGACTGGGTGCCCCTAATCTGTTGATGGGGGGGTTCCTCTGGGCAGTGGGCCCTTAGGGGTCCACTGACCTCTGCATCCCTAGGCTGATTGAGGTAGGGTAGAGAGGGGCAGGATACCTGCTCCAGACTGGGTACCACCTTGGAAGGGTCCCCTGCCATCAGGGGTGTTGCCAGGCCAGGCCTGACCACCTCTGGGGCAGTTCCTTCACTAGGGGTAGGACCAGTTCCCTGAGGAAGCTGACCCTTACCTATAGTCTGGGGGGAAGAAGACTTTTCTTCAACCCTTCTGCTCTCTTGTGGAGTAGAGTGGGCCATTCTTTCAGGCTCCACCTCTCCAAAATTTCCCTGGGATTGGGCTGAGGCCCTAAGAGCCCCACCAACTTTCTCAGGGAGGCCTAACATTCTTAAATGGGCCTGGTATTCAACTTCAGCCCAGGCTGAAATTTGCAGATCATTGCCCAACAGGCAATCTACAGGCAAGTTTGGGGACACTGCCACTCTCTTTGGGCCAGTGACCCCGCCCCAGCTGAGATTGACTATGGCCATGGGATGATCTGTTCTAATACCATCAATGTTGGTCACCTGGTACCTAAACTCAGGTAAAAGCTGTTGAGGGGGGACTAGTTTCCCTGTCACCATGGTGTCCCGGAATGCCAAAGCTTTCTGACCATTTATCAGTGGCTCCTGTCTGTACTTGCCCAAAGAATTAGGACTGACAGTAAAAGTGGCAAATCCCATGCCACCATCACAGACTGAGGAGGCCTGTGAGGGGGACCGTTCTGAATTATGGTCCACCTCAGTTCCCCATGAGAACCCACCTAACTTTTTGGGTGCATTACTAGCACCTGGGGGATTAATACTTGTAGTACCAGGAGGAGTGGTAGTATTGCTGGGAGGAACATTTTCCTTATTGCTGACCTTAGGGTAAATGGGGTCATTTTTCCAGTGGCCAGGCTTCTTACAGACATGGCAATAAGGTTTCTTTTCAGGGGAGGAAGGAGTTTGGGACCCACCCCCAGAAGAGGACTTTTGGGGCCCTGTAGTGGATTTATCTTTTGATTTATCCCCACCTTTCTCTTGGTTTTTGGAAGAATCTTTCTTCTGGTCACCACCCTGGTTCTTTGGCTTTACCCTGGTTCTGACCCATTTGTCTGCCTTCTTTCCCGATTCTTGGGGAGAGGGCAGATCAGAGTCCACCATGTACTGGTGTAAAAGCTGGTGTTGATAATTATTAAGGATCTGCTCCCTCATAATCAAATTGTACAATCCTAAAAAGTCATGCACCTTGCTGCCATGTATCCAACCTTCCAGAGCCTTAGTAGCACAATCTACAAAGTCAACCCAGTCCTGAGTCTGTGCCTTTTGGGTGTCTCTGAACTTTAACCTGTATTGTTCAGTGGTTCAGCCAAACCCATCAATCAGAGCACTCTTCAAGACTTTGTAATTATCAGCATCCTCTTCTCTAACAGTGAGGAGCTTGTCTCTACCTTTGTCTGCAAAGGAGAGCCACAAGATTGCTGCCCACTGCTCCTGAGGGACCCTCTGTACCTTACAGGCCCTCTCCAGTGCAGTTATCCATTTGTGGATGTCATCCCCACTCTGGTAGGGAGGGACAATCTTGTTCAGGTTCCTATGGTCATGAGTATGTTCTCTACTCCTAGGGACACTGTTGCTGCCACCATGGGGCTCTAGCCCCAACTTTTGAGAAGCTCTCTGAAGTTCCAGGGATTCCCTATCTAAGGCCAATTGCTCTCTCTTGATTCTGAGCTTAGCTATCTCAAACTCAAGCAGTTGGCACTTCTTCTCATAAGAGGACTCCCTTTTATGAGAAGCAGAGGTCCTATGAGAAACAGAGCTCCCTACAGAAGTACCAGAATGATTAGATTCCTGAGAAGGAGATCTTGATCTTCTTGGTAAACTGTTAACCCTTCCAGGTGGGGTAAAGAGAGGGCCACTGAGGCCTCCTCCCTCACCTGTGCACCATGGAATGGCAGCTGAATCACGACCCAACTCTATGGAAGCCTGGTGTATGCAACTCAGTTGTTTTCAATTGATGCTTTAGCAGGCAACGAACTTAACATAAATTGCAGCTTAACAAAAAATATATATAAATACAGAGCTAAAGCAGGTAAAATGTATATTATTGTGAAACCTAACTACCAGCAGGAACAGGATTCTTTTTTTTTTTCTTTGCAACATTTATTTATTGCATTATAAGTAGGGCTCCCGGTTTTATGGTATTTATCTTTTTAACATTTCTGTCTGTATTTATCCTTATTTGTTTTTTGCTAATTTTATCTGTATTTATCCATATTTATTTAGGGTTCGTGGAAAAATGAAGCTGAAATTAGTATATTTCCACATTTATTTAACCGGTAAATATACACTCATGCTTGAATGCCTACTAGGTTTCAATGCTGTAAACACCTGCAGAAGATAAATTAATGCACTTTTAAGAAAATATGCAAATCTCAGTATCAACCTTGTGCATATCTACTGCTGTTAAAGCCTCTTTACTAAAATTCCTTTCTTTTTTAGCCTATCAATCCACACAGCTATTGGCCTGGTAGTCATGGCAGACAGTATTTAGAATTACTCAAAAAGTAACTCAATTTCCGTTTTTATCCACATTTAAAAATATATACAGACAAGAAAATAAATGTTTTCTGTCTGTATTTATCTGTAAAAATTAGTAAAAACGGAAAACAAGGAGCATTAATTATAAGCAATAGACACCAACCCATGGTGTCAACGAAGGAACCGTAGAATTTGAGTTGAGGGCTGGCGGAGTCTCTGGTTCAAAGTTAGCAACAAGGCCATGACCACTTGGGCCACTGAGCTGAAGAGGCTCCCATCAGTAAATTCCAGTTCTGAAAAGGTCCATAAGGATAAGTCAAGGTAGGGAGTATGGCTTTATATAGCATTCAAGAATACATTGGGGGAGGGAAGGGAAGGTGACAGGTGAGGAAGGGGGACGGGCAGATGAGGAAGGACAGAGGGCCTGTCAGATGGAGGTACACACTGAACTTTGTATAGAGTCCACCAGGTGGGGCAAGCGCAGTCATTACTGCAGGGGCAAGCCCCGTCCATCATGCTCATTTCCGCCATGAGCAATAACCAATCCCTATCCATGGAGTGTTGGGAAGAAGCTTTGTTCGATCCAGTCTGGTGTCACCCAGAGACATCTGTCAGGTAGTCACCTCGAATCCTCATACAGGACTTCAATTTGTCTGCAAGCCTATATGTGTAAGGCCACCTTGTTCAAGCGTCCAATCTGTGTGTCTAGGACACATGGATTGGCGCAGTGACGGAGAATTACATCTTCACCAAGGCCAATGCCGTGGCCACGCATCGGTGTGTGTGGATATCTAGCTCAGAAACGTCAGACACGTTGTGAAGTAATGCCAGGTGAGCCAAGGGTTTCACAACAAGTGAATGAAGGAGCTGCATGTGTGCCCATACGGCCTCGTAGTAAGATTGGAGGCTCCTGCAATTATACAGAATGTGGTGTATATCACAGCCAATGTCTGATTGCATCCAGCAGCAACTGTGAGGCAGTCATCTGGCAGGTGGAGCCTCCGTGGGGGCCAATACCACCCGTGAAGGACTTTGAAATACAGGAACTTAAGGCGAGACTCTCTGAGGACTCTGTCATGACTCTGGAGTAGGGTCTTCCAATCCTCCAAGGTATATTCCATGCTGAGGGTTGCCTACACATTCTTTATAAGTACTCCTTAAAGTCCAGAGACTAGTCTCTTATAGCTGCCCCATAGCCGGGGGTAGTTTAAAATGCATGCTCTACTACTAGGTCGCCCAAAGCCAAGCGGAGGCAGTGGGTCAACTAGCAATGTCTCCAGTAGTCAGACGGGGAGAGGGCAACCTCCCTCCTGAGCTCCGGGAACGGTTTAAACGTGCCCTCACTGAGGAGATGGTCAATGTGAAGCACACCTTTCGCACTCCATACGTGCCAATGGAATGATTTGCTGGTGATGCGAAGGATCGCGTTGTGTCACACCAGTGCTGTACCAATGAGGCACGGATCAATGCCGAAGAGCTTATGAGCCGCCTCCCATGCAGCAGATGTGGCTGCGAGAATTGGGTTATCCCGCCAAGGGGAGTGCCATGTTGTTGGATAACATGGGGGCGATGGGCAGGAAGTGCCCGTAAGATGGCGTTTGGTGCACACCCATACCAGTGCCTCTGCTGGACAATGTAGGTAGGCCACAACTGGGAGAGGTGGAAAGCCAGGTTGTAAAAAGGTCATGTGAGGGAGGTGAAGGCTGCTGGCTTCCATGCCGGTCCCAGTCTCATCGCCAAGATTTTGGCAAGGTTCTTGAGGTCTAGATTGATCAGTGAGATCGGGTGGTAGCTGGCACAATCTTATGGGTCCTTGCCTTACTTAGGGATAACGCAATGTTGGCCTTATTGGGAATCATCTCCAAGGAGCCCTGTCTCGTAGCTCATTGTATACTTAGATCAGGAGGGGGAGAAGTAGGGACTTGCCTGTTTTGTAAAACTCACCCGAGAAGCCGTCTTCTCCCAGAGTCCTAAAGTTGGGCAGTGCTGATATGGCCTCCTCCTCTGTAATCTCACCCCTCAGCCCTAAGGGAGGGGGAGGTACCGTGGGTCTAGGAAGTTGTCTATCTGTGCTAGAGAGGCAGAAGAATCCGAGTGGTACAGGCCTAGATACAATTTCGCGAACCATTCCACTACGTTCTGCGGTGTCTTCAGGAGCACACCCGTGGCGACATTGGTGGCTACAGCTCTCGCTTGTGCAGCTGAGTGGCTAACAATCATTCAGCTATTTCCCCCTGATCGCAGTGGTGCCATATCAGTTTCACCAGTGCTTTCTTGGCTGGTGAAAAAGGTGCATAAACATTCTTTGGCCATCTCCAGCCCTCTTCGATTGGCCATCATCGGGGAGGTCATGTATTGGAGATCGAGGGCCTTCACCTCATCCTCTGCTGCCTGAGTCTGGTGTTTAGTAATGGTAGGGTCCTGCATTAGAGTACCACTCAAGGTTGACTTCCCAGCAGCCCAAAGGGTCCTATCGAGTGCAACGGATCCGTCGTTATCCATCAGGTAAGTTAAGATGTGGTTTCCGAGTGCCTCCTTAAGTTCAGGAAGAGTATAAGCATAAGCATGCATCTGCCATCGGGCTCGAGGAGAGTGATCGGACTAAAGTCCATGTCCAGTCAGAATATACCATAGTCTGTGACTGCCAACTCCTGGATCGTGCAACCCAAAACTAAGGGGAGGAGTGAGTGCTGGAGTAGTAAATAGTCAATACCGGATTATCAACACCCTGCTGCTCCAGTTGAATTATCATTTTATTGGTATTACTCCCTTCTTTGCCTGTTTATAGCTTGTCTACCTATGCATGAGACTCTATCTGGGCACTTGTAGAGTTTATACTTGGATTCCTAAAGATGGATTATTTGCAATTAGCATGTTGTCATCACTCTTCTCCTTTTCTTTTTCTTTCTTGTTTAGCATGCTTTGTTCAATCCTTTCTTTCTTTTCATGCTTTAGAGACTCTTCAAAAAGTCTCCGTACTTTATTCACGTCTTACCTTATGACCACATATTGGTGAGTTTCACTTTCTATACATGCATGTGTAACTCTTTTGGGTATTCTGCTTTGATGCACACTATTAGCATCTTAACGCGGGACACAACTCACTGATCATGACTTCATCTTTTCTTTGATCTTCACTTAAGACAAATAGTTATAACATAAAATTCGTGGGCATAAAAATCTAGGTTTTGTGTTGTCTTGTGTCCCATTCAGTGTATTCCTCGACGGATTCCTGACGAAGGCTCTGCCAAAACGCGCGTAGTGTGTCAACAAATCACCAGCTTCTTTACATCATTCAGCTACTCGCATCGTACATTGTGTACAAAGAGCAATCATGTTTTATTAATTGATGTGATTTACACGTAAAAAAGAGAATTTTTTTCCCATACTAATGTATTACTTGTGCAATTTTCCATGTATTCACTGTAAATTTGGACAACGGATAAAATTCTTTTAATATATTTAAACAAAATATCATATATATATATATATATATATATATATATATATATATATATATATATATATATATATATATATATTTATCTTAAATGAAAAAAATCTTTTGGGTAAAAAAATGATGAAATCAGCTTATGCCATACTGCAGAGGTCTTCAAACTGTGGGCGCGCCCCCTGGGGGCGTGGATGGGTTCCCAGGGGGCGCAAAGGCCTCTGCAAGCACATGTAAATGAAGACGCCTGGAAGTGCAGCGATGTTTATTTGCTATATTTCCAGGCTGTCTTCATTTACTCCAAAGCCCTCAGAGTGCGGTGGGGCCAGAGGTCAGTGAGTGTGCTGCTGGGGGCTCCGCTGGGCAGTGTCTGGAGTCTTATTAAGACTCCGGCATGACCCGTTTTTCAAAGGTCTTTAAGGACAATTTGCATACCTTTGGAAACTGTTTACTGAGGCTTAGTTTTCCTTTCGGTTTCCAGTACCCCTGGGCCCCGACTCTGCCTATTCCTTACATTTGTATTTTAAATTTACTGCTGTAGTGTGAAAATGCATTTCATGAAAAGGAATCTAAAAAAGGGTTGCCAATAGAAAAATGCCAGCCATGTATGTTGAAAGAGCCTGCAAAGACCTTGTTTTGACAATAAACAGGGTTTTAAATGAAAAAGTATGTATTCATTTGTAATCTGACTTTCTGTCTGTTCCCTTTATTTTCAGTCATGAATCATTCAGGCAGCCCTAGAACACATTTAAAAATGCTTTCTATTTATATTTGCTTTTCGAAGTACGTACAGATAAGTGCTGTAAATAGGGCTTTAGGTGACTGTTTATTTTTGTACCGTCTGCGACATCAAAATAATGAGCTGGTAACCCTAATCATAAGACTGGAAGTGTGTTGCAGGATCAGCACATTATTTATTTCCTCCACCCTCGATCCCTAATTAATGCAATAATAGCAATTGTTTAATCTATATCTGAAACCCTACGCCCGTCAATAACATGCTGATTTACTTCAAATGTCTGGGAATGCACCCTGCATTCAGACAACTCACTCCTCATTTTCACCCTTCACTTTCACGCTCACCCTGCACTCACAGCGCATAGTTATGGATTTCCCGCATTTGCCACATAATCCATCATCTGCTGCATAATATGCAGATTAAAAAAATGCAGCAACACGTTACCTCACAGTGGAAGGCCCTTTCTAAAGGTTGAATGGTCACCTTTCTGCTGCTTATTGCTATATGTGGGTGTTAATGTGATACTTATGAGGGGCAATAAAGGCCAGGACAGTGTTAACAAGTGTAAAAATAGCAAAATAATGCAGTAATGCTATCACAAAATATGCAGCATAATTCTCCTTTGCTTGCTGCAGAATGTAGTCAACCATGCTGCATAATCTGGCCTTCTCCGCCGCATAATTCCAATGGCCCTGTTTATGGTGCTATGAGGTCCCAGCCTGTGGCAGAAAGCACTGTGAAAATGTAAGTCATTATTTTAAAACAGTATTTACATACTCTAAGCTAGGCTGCTGCAAAATGATGCAGATATTGAGATAACAAGTTCTTACAAAATATACTTTTTAGTAATAATTAATCACACTATCTAATGCAGACATTTTTGTAAGTGTCTCCACTATTCCAGATCTCAGCTGATAACACCCTTACATCACATCTCAAAAAGAATAGATCTTTGCCACCATGAAGCTTTAAGCAGAGCCACTGGAATTATTCAGCAGAAGAGGACAATATTATGCGGCAGGTTTGACTAAATTATGCAGCAACAAAAGGTAAATTATGCGGCACAATGCGCCACATTTTCTGGTCAGCATTACTTCATTATTTTGTCATTTTAACTCAAGGTAACGCTGTCAGGGAAATATTTCACCTCATTAGTACCAGTTTAACACCCAAATACAGCAGTAAGCAACTACAAGATTACCAGTCAATCTTTGCAAAGGGCCTTCCACTGCTCAGGAACATTTTGTCACGCTTTAAGTAACTTTTGTTCCGTTTGAGCTAGAATCAAGTTTTTTTGTTAAAAATCTGCAGATTATGTAGCAAATGCAGTAAACTGATAATTATGTGGAAAACACTGCTGCTGCAGAAACTCATAATTCCAGTGGCCCTGGCTTTAAGTGACTCAATCAATTAATGGCTGGTAAGAAGGCTGGTTTCTTTTTAACTTTCTGCACTACCACCACACCCTTCAATTTCAGGCAGAGGCATCTCAAAGTCAGTATTAACCATTCAGGGGCATTGTGAAAGCGGAGTCCATGGGGTGGCAGGTGGCAGGCCAGAAGGGTTGCATTCAGATGCAGAGCCCTAATCCTCTCAATCCCTGGGGCCTCACAGTAATGGTCTAGGAGACAGAGGAAAGGAGCGAGATTCATAGATATTGTCAAAGAGTAGGCCCAGAATAGGGAGCACTGTATGTGGACTCATTTTTGTGTGTACAAATGGCCAGAGGCAGCTTCTTTAGAGAGATGCCCCAAAGAAGGGGACAATCTGAGGTTTTTTTAAAAGGGACATTCATTAGTGAAGCTGGTATGGCTGCCAAGTGTGTAAGTGGCCACTGCTGGTTATCATTAAGGAGCAGATGCAGCAGGACTGGGGCCCAGGGATTTGAGGGGCCCACTGCATCACAGTTATGACTGTCTACCTTTAAAAAAGGGGCATCGAAGCTTATTTTCCTTTCAAACATTAGGACCGAGGTGAAGATACGTTATGGTGGGGAAGAGGTAAAAGATGCAGAGGAGATAGCCTGCTACTCAGGACTGCAGTTATCATTAGTGCAGCAGGTATAGTTGCATTGGGGTCAAAGAGTGTGAGGGGCTCACAGCACCCCAATTATGGGGAGCAGTTTGTTTGGGATATCTGTTTTTGTTTGATGCATTTGCTGTTTTATAAGTCTCATATTTAGTGCGGTTCATAAGCTATAGAAAAAGTATTCCTGAAATCCTCTCATAAGCACCGCTCCCTGCACGTAGCCATGTCCCTCCCACTCCTGCCATAAAGTTTTGGAGGGGGGCCCGACCTCAAAACATTTTGTTTAGGGGGGGCTCAGAGTAAAAAAGTTTGAAGACCTCTGCCATACTGTATGTTTTTCAATATATATGCTACTATATTATTCATGATCTAGATTTTTTTGCCTTCGCTCACATATATAGTGCTTTGCCTAGGCCTTTTCTTCAGTTCATATTTTCCTTGTTATTGGCAAGTTCATCTTGTAAACAGGGCCCCCTGTATTTCCAAAGTCAATACGGGATTGGGTGCATGCTGGCAGGAGAGGAAAGTGAATTCCTTTTCTGCAGGGTGCAGTAGGCACCATACATCTACCAGAGCATGGTCCCATATAAGAGGCCTCAGTATGGCTCTGTCTCGTCCAGTATGGGGAATAGGTCCACTCATGTGGAACAAAATGAATCCGGATCCCGATTCAAATCAACCCCCATGAGCAGGGGGTGCATCCAGAAGTCAGGCGCATCCGTGAAAGACTGGCCAAGAAGCGGGTCTTATCTGAATGGGGAGCATAGATCAAACGAAGACCAACATTCTGTCTGGAAAGCGTAATTTCATAAAGACCCAAAGGCCTTCCTTGTCTGTCCAAGACTTGAGCATTCTGCAGGGGAGGTTGCACCGAATGAGAATGGCCTCCCCACATTTCTTAGAGCAGCTACAGGAGGTTGAAGGTACTCCATCAATCCCCACCTGGCAGCTACTATGAATGACTCTGGCCACCCAACCCCGTTTGAGCTTCAGAGACTCTCAGGAGTCAGGTGTGTTTCTTGGAGCAAGGCAATATCCATGCAGTTTATTTGCATATAGTGCAGGTTTTTTTGCTCTTCATATAGTCTAACATGCTGTTAATGTTCAGTGTGGACATTGTGAAGGCCTTGGACATCTTTCGGCAGGTACCTCAGAAGATGTGTTATGGGGAAACTTAAATAAAGAAAAAAAGATAAGGCTCCTCTTTGGCAAGGCAAACACAGCCTTATGGTGTTGCGACAGGGAGAGTAGCTATCTCCACACAGGCAAACAGCTGGTCTCAATGTGCTGCTTCACAGGCAGCCACTTTTATACTTAGTCATACAATGCTTGTTACAAAAGGTCAAATAATGAATTACCTAGAACTTACATAATGGTTAAAAACACATTTCATCACCTGTGACCCTAAACCTTTAACCTATTTCTTGCACATCCTTTATTGCAGTTCTAACAATGTTTAACAAACTACAAACTAAGTATTCTCTACTCTTGAATGCATGTGTGTTTGTGTGTGTGCTTTATCATTCTGCTTCCAAGCGCTCTGATCAGATTCTGTGTGCTCTTGGCAAATTCAATCTACTGCTCCTATTGTTTAATCATGTTTTCAATTTGCTGAGAACACAGAATACTTTCCTGTATGCTTGTGTGCTAAGACCATAAATTCTTTCATGCTTATGAACAAGAGTTTTCCTTTAGCTAAGACCTTGCAGGTCATGCACTCTATTATCAAGTGAACTCTTCACCTCTCTGGCATCAGCATGAGATTTAAGCCTGCAATGCTCTTTCACCAGGTATACATTTATATAGTTTTCTACTGGTGTCTGCTGTAACATGATTTCTTCACATTTAATTTCTTCTATTGCCGATGAGGTATGTGGGTGGGGGTTCTCGTGTGTATATATGAGAACACAAGGTCAACCAGTGAGGAGTCGTTGTGGGAGGCTGTAGGGGAATGGTGCCGATAGTGCAGCTAGAGTTAAGTACAGATTCAAAGAGAGAGAAAAAAGGGAAAAGTGAGGGGGATGCAGGGGTTCTACTGTAGTGTCCCGAGCTAAGATCTGCGCTCTTCAGTGCTCATTCCTCCATGGGCACCATGTCGGGGGAAAGTGATGTCTGCTATAAGAAAAAAGGGGGACTGTCTGGATCTCCACAGTCAATGTTCTGGGGGCAACGCTTTAGGCAGCCAAAATTGGCGTCTGGTCTGGATAGCCTGGAGATGCAGACAGATTAGATGTGGGAAGCGCAAGGCGCGAGAGAGAGAGTGAACCTCGGCACCGGGAGTGTCCGTTGAGGGTATCTAAGTCCACACATGCAAAGGGGATTTTAGCAGAGAAAGGGAGGGCCTATGAATGAGCTCTGCCTACTAAAAGGGAGCTGGACTGCTCCAAACATTACAACAACACAACATCAGAACAGCATCATAATATTGCAACAAGGACATTCAGCAAACCAGCATGGAACCTGCTCCTGTCCATCTCAGAAGGCATTGATCCATGACTTCAGCATACCCAGGCACTGCCTTGTGGAGTGAGTTTTACCCAGTCCATTGGCTAAAGGCATAACGTCACGGGAAAAGAGAGTCCCATGCCGGAGGCGCATTTGAGGTGTCACTCTAGGAAGTACAAGAAGGAGACCTCTAAAAATCAGGCACCTTATCTGTTCAAGAAGTAGGAGATTGTTTAAGGGGTAAGCAAGACTTTTCCCTATCTCTGTATATATTCAGAGCCTCCACCACTTGATGCAGGCCTGCCTAGTCCGATTCCTGACGCCTCCATGCTGTGTATTGGTGATTGTGTCAGCGTGATCGGGGCAGGCAGTAGGCCATCTCGTCTGTAGATGAGTCTTTGGGGCATCCAAGACGGACTTTACATCCATTGAGGGGGACTTGAGGTCATCCAGGAAGGATTCCAGGTTGTTGGGGTCGAAGAAGTCCTTGTTCTGCCGATGTAAGTGACCCACATCTGTGCCGGGTCCAGCAGGCCACATGTAAGTTCCTGGCATCGGAATCTACGTCGTAGGGCAAGAAACTTCTTGCGCCTGACAATGGGGACTTGGGAGTAATCTGCCAAGATAGAGATGCGGTGATCATTTGAGGAGTAGTGGGCCGGAGGGTGTTTTGCTATTTGAATTATGGTTCTGGCCAGTTGGTGCAGGATAATAAAAACAATGGTTGGCCGGGACGGTTGGTTTGGGGCCGTGGAACGAGACCAGACCTTGTGCACTCTGGAATTCCAAAGCCTCTCAAAAGCAAAGCTACAGTAATTTAGGCAGGAAAGATCTGAGAAAGGTCATCACGTCTTCCCCCTCTGTCCCCTCCGTAAGCCCGAGAATACGGATATTGTCTCATCACAATCTGTCTTCCAGATCTGTGACCTTTGTAGTTAGAAGTCTATGTCCCTTCCCCAGTCCAGCAAAGCAGTATATTGTGTTTTGATTAGCTCTACACGGCAGTCAAGGGTGTCTACGTGAGAGTGAAAAGCGTTGACATCAAGATGGGGAGATTTGACCTCAGTCATGAGCTCCATTATTTTGCCATCCATAGTGGAGATGGTGGTTCCAAAAACTGAGATCTCCTTCAGTAGGGCTTACATATCCTTCGCTATGGCCTGTAGTGGCATAGAGAATGGCGCATTTGGGGGCCTCTGGTGTGCTACCGCCTTGAAGAAGAGCAATTGGCTGGTGGCAGGCTTGTACTTCTGCATGAAGAGGCCAAAGAGCACATATGGAGATTTTTATTTAACAATAATGCCATAGTGAAAGTTCTCCTCAAGATAATTCATTAAAGCAGGCATTTCTGTTTCAGATAAGGCATATATTTTTCCAAAAGGTACTCAAATTAAACTCCCTTTGCGGAAGAAGATTACAAACCTGAGGCTTTTAAAAATATCCCAAAGGTCAGGCTAGTGACTAGGTACAAAAGACATAGCAGCTAGAATTTTAGGACTGTTCTCTGAATTCACCCCGTAATCTGAGTTCTAGTATTGAGGGAGATAAGGATGACCCTCTCTGTACTCCATCTTGCCTGATCTCAAATAGAGGTCATGCCAGATGAGTGTTAGGGCTGCTGTCATCAACTGCTAACCTTTTAAGTGAGGCAGTAGACTTGGAGCGAAGGAAGTTAACACCCAGAGAAAGGACTACAACTGGAGAAAAAAAATCTATAAAGCAAAAAACTTCTCACATTCAATACAATTGAGAATTATTAAGTACCAGGAAAATAGATTATTAACTAGCCAGTAATCACAAGCATATAAGGACCCAAACCTAATTCTACCTGAAAAGGGAGAAAACAAGGGAACGAAGTGCAAGGGAGCATTGAAAGCGACAATGAAGGCTAACCAAAGCGTTGCAGAACACCCCTTGCATATTTAGTCTGTCTTAAATATGGTTTCCACAAAATACTTCCTATCACCCCATAAGTGAAGAACTACACCATCTTGAATTGGGAAAATTAATATGTTAGAATAAAAACAAGGTATTCTATTGTCATCCAATTTTCACTAGAGAAGTTGAACATAGGAAAAATATAGCCAATAATCTTCTTAACAATATATCTAGTAGGCCGTTAAAATATTTCTATCTGCCATCAAGAGCCTCAAGAAGCAGATGCAGGGCATGATGAGAGCATAAGCCGGCCGCCAGCATCATCTGCTCCCAAGGAAGGAGTATGACGTCACACATGGACCATATCCTTTCTAACCACTTTGAGATGACATGCAAGCTGCGGCAGCTTGAAACACCAGGCGTGGACTGTGTTTTCGCTCACTGACAGGCCACAGTGCATAACAAAATTCTGGTTTGAAAAGACCTTGTTTCAGGGCACTATTTTCCTCCGTGTTAAGATAATCCAGTTTGCATCCACAGTGGATAAAACTAAGTCACCTGAAACATCATGAGACAAAGAATGGGTTTGAGGTTTAGTTAAAAAATATGTTTTGCATCATTTAAGAGGGGGACGTTCTTGTGGTTAGAATGATTACTTTATGGTCTGAAGAACTAATTTTGAATGTCAACTTCCAAGCTTTACCAAAAGTATGTAACCCTGGGCCAACTTGATGGGCCTCTTTTTAATGTTTTGGAAAATACTGGGGATACTTACAAACAGTCTGAACACCAGTATCGAGTGATATAAAAAAACTCAATCTCAAAATACTTATTAGAAAATAGCATGCCTGCTCCCTCAGGGCTGTTTAGGCCTGGTTTGACAGCACATCGGTCTGTCTGCAAGACATGTGTTTGCCAATTCTTTAAAATATACATAGACCGGGCTTTAGGTCCACCCAGAGGAGTATTACCCTCTCCCTTCATACTGTTGGCTGTTTGGTGTATCACCCCGCCTTCCAGGCTTCCACTTGAATGCATGAGGGACTATTTTGCATCTGAAAAGTAGACTTAAGCATCACATTGTTTGTCACATTCAATTCCTTCTGCTTAATACATTCAATACAGAAATGTTTTGTTTTGTTGTTTTTCCCAGTACTGACAACACCAGCATGGAAGACCGCAATGTGATAATTGCATTTGTGCATGCAACTCAGTCCTGTGTTTACATGCACTGGGACATTAAAGCCAGACCAACTGGCTTTGTCTATGACTGTTTCAGGGTTTGCACTCGGGTTCCTTCAGCCCTTCCGGCTCTGAAAGCGTCCCAGAGTCCCCCAGTGTTCCAGGAGTTTCCCTGTGCTCTTTGGCACGTTTGGCTCTGCCTGCAAACCCCTAGAATAGACAAACTATCGGCATTTACCTTTTCGAAACGTTTTTAGCAAGTAATCCATTCCCCTGTGTGTGCATAAACGTAAAAGCGTTCCATTATGCTGGTGTTTCAGTTAGTATTCAGGGTCTGCCCGTTGTGCCTTCAGTAACATCATGGCACCGTGCCAGAAATATATAATCTTGCCATGCAGCCCTCCTCCAGATAAACGGATCCACATGTCGTCGAGGGAGTACCATGTGCTGTCACCATGGCAACCGTCAAGCCCATTTCACATCCCCAAAACCAGATGCCACTTTAGCTCCTGTTTTTTTCTTAAAAAGTCACATTTCCTAAAAAGCCCCACAGCTGCAGCAGTGAGTGCTATGCCCTGAAAGCCGGCCTGCGTTTCCTCCCCCCCACCCCCTGACAGGGCGTGCTTGTGTCCCCAGACCCTTTCCCTTTGTGCGCGGCCCAATAATCACTCATTTCAGGGCCTTTGTTCCGCGGTGGCAGGTGGCTGATCGATGTCTCAGGGCGCAGTTCCGGGTTCAGAGGTCGCATCCGCTTCGGTAATAGCGCACGGTCGTTTACCCCCAAGAGGATGCGGCGGAGAATGGGCATATTATTGCCACCAGACCGCTCTCTCCCGGGCGTGAAAAAAGTGTTCCGGGCCCGACTTAAGAGCGCGTGGCGCGCACGGAGCTGCCCTGGGCCGCATGTGTGTGCAGCCTGCGTGATGTGGCCTCTCTTGTACAATAGACCGACAATGGCACTAAACCAAGGGACGGTTTTTAGTTTGACAAAAGACTGATAAACCTGCAGCCCATTTCATTTTAATGATTTAGAGCAATGCGATAATTAAGAGATTTCAGATCATGCAGTAGTAATTCTACACAACAGCCAAAAAAGTGTGGCTGTTTACCGTCAGCATTTTTGGTGTTCTATTGTGTTATTTACAAAGCGCTTTATGCCTTTAATGGGGCCCTAATTTACATCAAGATTGTAGTCACCATTTTTGAAGTGCACGATTGCACTGGGTGTTGTTTGTAGATGGGTGGTGTTAGGTGGGGGTTTGAGGTTAGCAGGCATGCGCTAAGCACCAGCGTCACTGCGCATAAGCAAGTAGCGCCAAGGAGGAGTTACCTATTATATTAAGGTTACCTTAAACCTAACCTTAAATAGTCAGGTCTGATGGCTCAGTGGACTGATGTACCCACTGCAAAGATCTGTCTTTGACCCCACGGTCACATTATGAAACTTGGATGGGCCATTCAGCCTTTCATCCTACCAAGGTCTGTAAAATGAATACCATTGGGTTGGGAGACAGTACACCTCTGTGTTCAAGCACCAAGAAACCTCAATTGGGTGAAAATGCGTTTTCCAAATACTCATGCAAGTCCTGAATTAGAGAAGAAACTGTCAGGTTTGCTGCCAACGCTCCAGGTGGCATACCCTCTCTATAGGGCCGCAGGGAGATGTCAGATGTCCCCCTGGCAGAAAGTCCTACAGCTTAGCCATCATCTCTACCAAAGGGTGGATTTACCTCGACATGGTGTCAGAACAACCAATCTAGAATGACTGACCTGCCAGCGTGCTGGCACAATTACCCTGATGCAAGACTGCCATGGAAAGGGGGTCAGATGTCCACAGAGTTGTATATCTGTTGTCCCTAGGATTCTCTGGAAAACTCCCAGCACATTAGGGAGAGCAGAGGTGTGGGAGCTGATGGTGCACTCTATCAGGAAACTCCAACGGCTCCCCATCCAGAAAAGATGCCGATTTATGATGCTGCTACACGCCTACGAAGCCCTCCATGACCGAGGACCAGCATATATCCACAACTGCCTGAACTTCTACCAATCTTCCAGACACCTGCACTCAGCCTCCTTCGCACACTCTCCAGCCATCCGCCGGAGCCACAGTGGACGTTCCTTATCCTAGCTCGCTGCCAAGTCCTGGAACGACCTTCCCCTTCACTTCCGAACATCATCCTCTCCCGTAATTCAGAAAGGGACTCAAGACCTCTTTGACTGATCCCAGCAAGAACCTAGAGTTGATTAATTGATTAGTCAAAATGTCTATTTGGTCCCCAAATGTCACCGCCTCGTTCTCACCATACTACTGCCTTATTTGGACAGTCTACATCAAATGCCCATGTACCATTACCAAATGTCATAGATGCCCACTATATGCTAGGGATGCGAGTTAGAAGCCATAGATAGTCACCATATGGCAGCGATGGCCACCACTATCCCAGTGATTCCAGGGGCATCCATATACGTATGCCTATGATAACCACTAATATGTTGAATGGCCATCACAATGACAATTAAGCATACACGAAAATACACTTTAAAGTTACCCGACTGTGGCTGCTGTTCTCATCTTTGAAGTACTTTACCTTCGCATCTATGCACTGCTACATGACTTCTGGTTACAGCATGGTGTGTGAGAGTAAGCGCCTAATTTGTAATAGAAAAAGTGCCGGTACCCAAGAGCTGCTCAGAAGGCCGTGGAAGGCACTATAAAATTTTAGCACACAAGATACCAAGGCAATGTAGCTTTGAATCTACCTGTCATCTTTAATTATTACCAGACACCCCCTGGCCTTTCATCTCTCTTTTGCAGGGTCCTGCTTTCTACCTTTGTGACATTTTTTCCGTCTTTCTCTTCCTCCGTCTTTCCGCTTTTGTGTATTTTTGTCTCTCTTGCTCTCGGAAAATGTATGAAGATGAAAAATAAGTGCTGGTCTCCAAAAATGAGTGCTAGTGGTCCCCACCGGCACAAATTAATCACTGGTGAGCACCGGTGAGCGCTGCCAGCGTGCATATATTTTGTGTTTCTAGGCATCCCCTGTGCCAAGGAGAGAGAGAGCGAGAGCTGCGGGCTACATAGCATGATAGTCACGGGCAGGTAAACCCTCAGTGGTCCTCACAACCACAGAGAAAACAATCTCCATATCACAGCCATTGCTTTTTTATTTTTTGTAAACAAATTTCTGCTTTAGGAGCTGAACACCAAACTCTGCTGATTCCAAAAGCGAATCAAGGTACAAAAGGATTCCTTCTAAAGATACAAGCCACCAAAGGTTACGAGCTCCCATTAGCCTAGTACTCGTCCCTCTAGACTGTACATGGGGCATCCAACCATGTTCTTACAACGCTACAGAGCATTCAGAGAGAAGAAGCACGACAATGCTCTACAACGCCCTCCCCTTAAGATCAGGGTGCAAATCTCACCTGCATTTCAGTCGCTATACTGCCTGCCACATGCTACACATATTCGGTTCACAGCAGTCTGCTTAGCTTATCATGCCATTCACGGCTCAGGTCCCCACTTTCTTTAGCTAAAACTCAACCACTAATCCAGCACTCTTCAATCTATACTGCTCTGATCCAATGTCCTGTCCTCAGGGCCGGCTTTAGTACTGTTGCGCCCTGTGCAACAGTGTTCGTTGGCGCCCCCCCCCCCCAATGACCGCCTCCGCCACAGATTCCCTCACTACCACCATTTGAGAGTGCCCCTCAAGTCTCCATAACCACTGTCTCTTAGATTCATTTAGTTTTATAGCTCTACTCATACCAGTTTAAGATGTCAGAACACTTTACATCACACACGCATTGCACAGGGACAATCAATCATCAGTGTGTAAATCAGTATATAGGAAATGTTACATAAGACAGAGGCCTACAAGGAGTAGGAGTCACATTTCATCCATACTGGTAGGCAGTATAGTTTAAGAGTCCTTGGACTGGAAAAGCACAAATTCAGAATTTGACATGTAACACTATTGCTAGGGGTTTTCTTTAATAATAAGAATTGATTTCTATCCAAATGAACCCCGTTTGCAATATTAGGACAACGAAAGACTGGGCAAAAAATATATAGCTCTCATATTTTCCTAGCAGTTTGCATGCTGCTCTTTGATGGCAGTTAATAGCTCACTGCTCTATATTAGGATTTTAACTTATAAACTGCAAGTAACAAAAGGATCTCTGACAAAAGCAGTAATCCATTGACCTATTTATATTATATGCACATTGTGATGTGAATCGGACACATTCTTTGCAGCAGGCATATTAACCCTCTGGCTATGATGAGTCAAAACTTTCAGCTCCGGTCTCTCTCCAGGAAGAACATTAATCACCAGAGTTGTCATTTTTATTGATGCCTGAAAATTGCTGGGACAATGTACGCAGCATCAGGTGCTTTTAAAAGGATGAACACGGTGCCCCCACCCCAAGTCAGCGCCTGGTGGGGTGGCACCGATCGCACCGCCCTGCCTGTCCTTCACTAAAGTTTGCACTGGAAGAAACTCCTCTCAGTCCAAACTGCTAAGAAGTGGTACTCACTGCCTTTAAAAGCCATCTTGACAGAGCACTAAAAGCCTGGCATTTCCCATGTTTATAACTCCAATTTTATAAGCAATCATAAAGTCAATGTGTATGAGCGAATGTCTCTGTACATCTAAAATACGAACACAATAGGATGATGGCTGGAGTGATGAAACTCCCCCCCCCCCGCCCCCAGTCAAGAGATCTGGGTTAAATCCATCGTTATTTTGCTCACCATGCCACCCCAGTTTGGACCCAGCCATATGCTAATCAGTCTTGACCCTGCACTTCATGGGAACAGTCCAGCCCGAACTGCCAGGCCAGGTCCTCCCTGGACCGGAAACAAGCATCCTGGGACTGAGGGTGAATGGTTGAAAAGTTTCAGCACTCAGTCCCTCATCTTGTTGTGTTTTCCATCTAAAATACGAAACAACTGACAGTCAAGTAACATTTTAAGACTAGGGCCCAAAATGTTTAGTTCTGGGGGGAAAAAGTTACTGTTTTGTGAGGCGGGACTGTGTGTATTGTTTCCCACAGTATTTTTTGTGTGGTTCGGAGACAAAATGGCTTACATTAATTTTATGTGGTCCCAAGCATGCAAAAATAGTGATACATTAGTAGGGGTGCGAACTGCATGACCCTACCATGGCTAATGCATTAGTAGAGCTATGAACCATGATGTGGAAGGAAAGAAAGATATATGAGACATGACTGTTCAAAATTGTTTTTGACTCTTTTTCAGAGGAAGAATTATTACAGCTCTAATCTATTTTTTATTTTATCTCTTGTACAAAAAACAATAAAAAGAACCTAAGAAGGCTGATCTACCCATGTTAATAAAATATATATTTTTTAAATTCTTCACATTTCTTTAAAAATGTATTACTGTTTCGCTTAGTTCCACCTGTTTATTTTCTTATCACTTTATTGTTTATCTTAAAACATACCTTGATTTAGTCTACTATCAATACTGATAAATCATATGCCCAAACATAAAGGAAGGCTTGGGCCCTGAATAAGAGTGTACTATGAGTTGATGTGGTATTTTATGATAAAACCCAACACTTAGTGGTTTGCAATTCACCGGGTGCATTAAATAGCACCTATTCCCTGTTTTGCACCAATATCCCCAGTAATGAGGAATAACTTGTGGATTTTGTTGCTTACCGCACCAATATCCTCTCTTTCTGATGATAATCAAGCTTTTTAAACCTATTACATTCCTGCTGGTGTTACCTGCCAGATTCTAACAGGCTGTCCGGCTTTATCACACCTGATAATTTCTGGGTGTGATAGTCTGCACAACTTCTGATCCCCGAGCATATTGTTTGCGCAGGGGTGGGAATTATCCGGACCAGCCATAATCAGGCCCTGGGAAAGTCAAAAGCTAAGGAGAAAAAAGGATCTCACCACGAAAAGTAGAGAGAGAGGTAACATCCTTCAAGCAAGGTATGAGGGGTGAGTAACTTTCATACCCTTGATTCTGTACTTGAACGGCACATGCAGTGCGGGTTAGCACCGCAGCGTGTAACTTTCAGCCTGGCGTAGGATACTTTCTCAGGAGTGCGCCGCATGGGTTTGGCAGTCATGTGGAATGTTTCACCAGTTTTATTAGCAGAGGCACGCAGACCAATCACAGGATGTTTTACCCATGATTGGTTTGCGCACTCCATCTTTGTTTCACCTCGGGCAAAAATGATCCTGCACGGCGGAACATGCCCATTCTCCACTTCGCTGCTCGTAAGTGTGCAACCTCAGAGAGTGGTAAATATCAGATGAGGATCCTTTATGGATCTAAAGTTGTAGGCGTGAGCCCTCTGGCTCGCTCAACAAGGCCGCAGATCTGAAGGCCCACTAACGAAATGCCTTAATGGTCTTGATAGCCTTCCTTTTTTGGGCAGTTTTATATAGCACAAACTCGACCTGAAGGTATTAGAGCTCTTTACATGAGCACCAGTTACACTACACAAGGACACTTCTTCTGTTTGACAGTACAAATCGCGGATGAGCAGTGGAGACTCATCTCAGCATTCCACTCACTGCCTTGTACACTATTTGTAACCATTAGCCTTCATTCACCAAAATTTCAGTGGTTGCAAAAAATTAACATTGCAAACCTTTTGACGTCCATTGGTCATCCTTGCTTTGCCCCTTGTACCTGCTTACGTGCAAGCAGAAGCACAAGGAGCTGAAATGAATGACAATAAAACAGGGCTCTGAAGGCCCTGTTCACTTTTTAGTTCTCCACTACTAGGCAACACATTTTCTGTCTGTTGTGAGACGTATTGTAAGCTTATAGTGAGCTTAAAGCTGGCCCATTGCTTATTATTGGTTGGCTTCATTGTCACTCTCATTAGCTTGCTATTATTCGCCAGCAGGTGTGGGCTTTTCTTCTTCTTGTGTTTGTCCCTGTCCTGGAGCATGGATGCATAACTGTGTCCTTACACTGGCACTACTTTTTTCTTTTTGTTTAAGCACTCCACAAGAGGGCATGTGTTTTCTAGATATCTCCCTAGAGTGCTTCTCTTCTCCTCTCTGCATTGCTCTCTCTCACCCTTGTGATTCTCCCCCACCCCACGTCCTTTTGAGCTCCCCACTCCCATGTTGCTTTCTCGCCTGTGTGCTTCTTTCCCCTCCCAGCTACACATTACTCTCTCTCTTGCGCATTTGCATTTCTTACCCGCACTTCACAGTCCATATTGCTCTCTCTCTCGCCGTTTGCTCCCACCCTCGCCCTCCGTGTTATTCTCCTCTCACCCGCACCATTTGTGTTTTTTCCAGCCCCATGTTGCTTTTTCCCCCACTAGGTCTCTGTGTCTCAAAGGTGAGACATGTTGGCATTGCCAATGCTTGCAGTTATAGATGCTGTCTTCCTGGCCCCTGTGAACAGGTGTCGCAAGGTCAATGTCAGGGGCACCAAAGGGTAAGTCAAGGTTATCAGGTGCTACCACAGGCTACCACTAATTGACATCCTTGTTTGTGACTTCCTTGTCAAACACAAGTATAGGCTTTGCATATAAAGCAGAATCATGCACAGAAAGAGTAGATATGTACATGGCTTTGGGAAAGCCCTCCAGCCTCATCCTTCAAACGCACAACTCACTATGGTGGATATATTCACCTAATAAAGGACCATTTGTTAGGCCCGTATCTCCAGAAAGCTACTCATGTCTGCAGTGGAAACCTAGCAACAATTCTGAAGGTCCTTCTAGACTAGTAAATGCCGTATTAGATGGTGCTCTTAGTTAAGACGCAGATGGCAATAACAGCCCTAGCCCAAACACATCAACACTTACACTTGCCCCAATGATGCTACATCTGGGTCCTACAAAAGGAGATACAAATCTTGTAAGTGTCCTCAGACAGATAACACACTCCAACCCACCGTACGGGAAACGGTGTTAACAACACGAGCTAAACCACGTGTGCCGTTATAACGCAAGCGGAACAATGCTTGCCTTAACCACCCATACCATACTGGTGGCATGTTATCTATATCATAGAGGTTTCGAACAGCCAGGTAATAAACAACCAGATTAACTGCATCAAACTTTTTCAATGAGTTGCACAAGTCGATACAGGCATCACAAACTGGAGCACAGTTGTGACATGTGGGCAACTTTCTAAGTGACAACCCCGGCCAACAGTTACTGTTCCAAAAAACTGCCTGAACATCTGTTTGATGCTGGTTCCTGTCCAAGGGGTGGAGCAAAAACATGTCTATCCTTGCTGCCAAGTGTAGGAGAACCCCACGGGGTGGAACATCTGCATGTATCATAGGTCCCTTGAGACGACATTTGAGTCGCAACTGTGGACTCTTGTGTCTCTCAAATGGCGGAGTGGTACCAAAATACCAACGTTAAAATATGGAACTGCAACAGTATTGCCTGCAAGATGCCGACTTGCACAATATTGTCAAGGTAAGAAGATGCAGAGGTAGAACATTGAATTTACACTCGCCTTTGTATGCGTATCGTGACAAAATTGTGGAACCATTATCGTTGCAGGTCAACATTTTTGTAATCGATATTTTGAAACACAAACCAAATTATAACCTGCAACATGATTGCCTAATGACAGTCGGGTCACAAGTCGCTCAGAACCAACAGTCACTGGCACCTTTTTGTCCATATTTCACCTGAGTCGCTAAATGATGGAGACTGCTATTTGACCAATGGAAATGCAGTTTGCAATACAGGAGGTTTATAATTCTATACGAGCCGCTGTTTTTTTTTTTAACTCTCTTTATTAATCAGGTGCTCGATCGACTGTACTGAGCCAATGTTAAACGAGGCCCTTACCAAATCTCTACAAACCACTTCTAAAAGAGGCTCTTAACAAAGCTCTACTAGCAATACCACTGCAAACACAACCAATCATACAAATAAAAAGGAAATCCCAGAGCAATACGAAAGGCGTCCCTACATTACGTGTTCCTGTGCTGCACTCGTAGTGCAAAGGACTACACAAATGCTGAAAACATAACATGCCTGCGGTGCTGTCTTTAGTGCCAATGGCTTCCCGTGATCTGGGTACAAGCCAGAAGGTTCTTCCATCAGAGGGTGCCACGCTCACCCAAAAATTTAGACAGCACAAAAATTAAAAGTGGTTGTCTAAATTTATGATCCCTAAAATAAAAAATATCAAAAATTAATTTGTTCTCGTCAAAATCGACTGATTCAGTCCAAACAATAAAAAAAAATTGCTTTTCATGTCTTGATGGAAACTGCTGTCAATTATTCAAAATACATTTTCAAAAAGACACATGCTGTTCATCAACCAAAACTGTCATAGTTATTGACAATGAGCATTTATTTTACTGGCAAGAATGTGCTAAATCAAATTTTATATATCAAATATGTGCCCTATCTGAAATTAATGATTTTCACACAGATGGACAGCTAGATTTAGTAAGCACTTGTGAATTACATTTCTCAAGACTAGGAAGCAAACAAATAAATATTTACAGATATTGTAGTATAAATGAAATGTTCAATAAAGAGTTACAAAAAGGAATTAACGTAAATAAACAATATATAAAAAAAATAGAAATTGCCTGAACACCACAAAAAGAAACACAGGACTCAAAATGTCATAAGTTCTAGCAATATGTCTGCCTGTGTTAGGCATGATTCAGTGTCCAGAAGTCATTACAATCTATGCCCGGGAATGACAAAAATACACAGTGGTCCAAACATACAAGGAGTCCTACAAGCACAGCAGCTGATTTCACATTTATGTGCTTTCATAAGGTGTTTATTATAATTTCCTCGTGATTCATTGTTAACCTAAAATTCATATAATTGAGAGTTTTGGGATGTAATTAAACCCAATAATACAGCAATTGTGTTTTAATCATAATGTCCGCGTGCCTCTGCATTTTGACAATGGTCTATAGTTAATTTTGATGTATACAGACATAGGGTTGGCCCCAATCAAGTTGAAGTGTCTTGGCTCAGTCTATCATAACATTTATAATATGATTTATAATATGATGTCTAACTACAGTCAACCATTGGGCTCAAGATCAATAGCCAATTACAAAAATAATGCATTCAGTCAGTTTACATAACATGATATTCCGATTATTACATTCAATATATATATATAAATATATTGCATAGAACACATCTAGTTAACAATTGACATAGTAAAAACCTAACCCAAGCACACTCTCATTCGTTCACATTGTATAAGATCAATACTGAAAAGGATAAAAGAGTTATTAGTCAGTTGAACCTCACTTTAGTATTTTAACACTTTATATTTCTGAATTAAATTGCCTTACATTGTGGAATGTTCTACCCCCTACATAGCTTTTACAGCATTTAATAAAATATCCCACAAGTTTGGTTTTACAATTGATGAACTGTAGGATTTTGTGTGTCTCGCGTGCATCATTTCGAACTTAAATGTTTCATCTGATCAATGTTTGCACATACTACTAGAAGTGCAACTGTAAAACTCTTTGTGATGGAAAAGGCTAGATATTAAATTGTGCTTTCTGGTTTGGGAATGTGGGAACTAATGTAGGAACTAATTTTGTGTACAGGAAAATGTAGTCTGCAATGTGTCTTTCTTTAGATCTTGAAATTCTTGATAAGAGTTAAGGAGATGCCAATGTTTAAGTAAGATCTTTAGATCCTAAAGTACTGTCATGTCATTTCATGTTATGCTATGTTATATTCTGTTATAAAAGAAACAGGAATCCATCCTGCATTATGATTAGTTATGCTTTTACATCTGGTCTTTACTTTAATTGATTAATCCTCATACTTTACAACATATTTTTCTTTATAGAAATAGTTCTAGCTGACATGTGTATCGCAAGTACATTTACTTTCTCATGTCTAGACAACATAAAATAAAGTTAAGCATCTTTTTGCATTTGTGTAATCATTGTCAAAATCATTAAAATCATCAAAGATTATTATTTCTCCATTGGTTCAAAGACTTGTTAATATTTATAAGTTTATACAAATACATAATTGTGCAAAAGCTTTGAATTATTCTTCAGTCAACATAGGAAATGTTATCACTAATGTACCTCAGTGGTTCTGTTATGTTTACTGATTCTAGTATACTTTGCATCTTTGTTTGTACCTTCTCACATGGTCTGAGTTTACGATAAGCCTTAGGTTAATCAATGAACTGTTGAAAGGGCATGTCCATTGGGTTTCAAAGTAGAGTTGATAAGGTATGCACATTGTGCAGTACCTTGCATGTAATCTACCATTTATATAGGCAATGCACAGTTTGCCTTTTGGAGAGTGACCCATTGCGATCTGTAAGGCCTCTGATACTGTGGTGGTTGAGATAATGTGTGATGTGCTATTTACTAAAGATGAATCTGAGATGTGTTGTGCCTGGTGCCTTGTAAAGCAATTTGTTGTCATCCGTGTCATACCACCCATTACTCTTTGGTGGCAAATGTTTGTGTTGTCAAAGAGTCAACAAAGCACCGCATATTTACTTCTAAAAAGCATTTCAACAATATGAACAGTAAGCCAGACTGTACCATTGCTATGAGCATCAACACTAACAAACAATATTTTTTGAGACGTTTTCAGAAATCATTGTCTCAAGTAAATAACAATTATGCCTTACTGGTGAGCTACGAAAGAACAAGGAGCAGGGTGTATTGACCATGTTAAAGTGGCAGTTTTAAAACAAATGTATTTTGTTATAGCTTTTTGAAGTGCAACAAAGTGCAACCTTTCTGTCTGTGATTGCTTGTAGATGTGGGTGGGGGAGTATAAGCAGGAGACAAGGCACTTAGCTTGAAATAGACAAGAGTTGTTAATGATGGTAAAGCGTGGTGCTGTTGAGTATGAATGTTCCTGTTGATGTCTAGGAATCAAGCGTCTCGACAGATAATAAAGCTTTAGAGAAGACTCTGAAACAAGTGTTGGTCTGTGGGTCTCAGGCATTTGACCGACATGGAAATGTAGGCAGTCCCTGAAGATCACAGTCCAGGCACCAGTTGTGAGCCCCGTCTTATCCAGAGAAAACTGGACTGAATGCTAAGTGGAGAGGTTGCATCTTCAGGCCTCCTCTGGAAATTAAGATTTTTTTCCCCAGTCTCAATGGAAGGGGTAGCATTTCAGGGGGTAGAGACTTGTACATGGAAGGATCTTCCATTAAATATTTCTATGCTCTGGAGTGTGGATGGCCGAAAGACTTGCCGCTGCATATCTAAGGTATTTTGTTGGCAGGTGGTTTGGAAGGCTTTAGGTAGTTAGCACAGCTGGATTCGAGAAAAATACTGAGACCCCTAAAATTAGATCTGTCTTTGATCATGAACCATTTGATCGTGACCTAAGGCAAGGCCGATGTATTTGTAATGCCTTAAAAGAAATGAGCTAGGCGGCTTGGTTTTGGACCCTTTGCATCTTGCCAATTATTTTTAAGGTGATTCCTTTGAGGGTGCTGTTGTTGTAGTCAACCACAAAGAACCTATGGCAAGGACAGTCTTTTGTACAAAGATTAGTAGAGGAAGCATGTTGCAAAGAAGACTCAGATGGAAGAAGGACCTCTCTGTGAATGCATTTACATGGGAAATGAAAATATATTGTTATCAAAGACAGCCCCAAAGAGGTGGACCTTGTGGGCTGGTAGTGGAGGGTGGCCTGTGGGATCTGGCATGACAAAAGGAAGTAGTAAAGGGTCAACATGTCCTACAACATAACTTCTGATGTCTGCAGAGGTACAGCCAGCTTCGTTACATCCAGGATTTTTGCCTTCTTAGCCGGTCATCTGCTGAGGCTTTTCCATCCCTAGAGTTAAGCCCTTTTTTAATGTTTGGGGCACTCAATGCATAAGCCCTCAAAACTACGCAGGGTTTATTGATTCTTCGGAAGGGATGAGATAAAACAGCCATGAAATAGCAACATTTATGGGTTTTTTGGTAAAAATTGGAATGGTTCTTTTTCTGAAAAGGCACCAACAAGAGGTTTGTTGTGCTAAGATCATCTTCCCAGCTTTCAGGGACAAGTAGAGTTGTACAAAAAACTATTTTCCTATCAAAGGTTTTTAATTTTTATATGTGGTAGTCATTTTTCATATTTTCTGTGGTTTATACCTACTTGCAGTTTGTGGCAGAAACAGGTGCAAACCCCATTAGTGAATCCAGAAATGCATACATTTCTTAAAAGTAGACCAAATTCTGAATTCAGCAAGCGGGCATTTGTGTAGATTACTCATGTTTTTCCCAGAGAAACTAATAGTTGAAAGCAAAACATAATGAAAATAGGGAGGAAAAAATAGAAAAAGGTGACTTTTTCATCTGGAATTTTTTGGCATGATGGCCGATTTAGAAAAGTATTATGCTGTTACATCCATTAAAACCTTCTGGCTGACGGGATATACGTTTACTGGTGGTCCAAAAACACATGATACCCAGAGCCAGTGGCGGCTGGCAATCTTTGAAAGTGGTGAGGCATTTGCCAGGAATTCACCCTATTTTTTTAAACATTTGCCTTGAGAGATCCCCATATGTTAAGAATGACCTTCTTTGCATCAATGCCAGCATTTTGCCATTGATGCTGCCCATATAACATGGATCGCATGTATGTCAAACAATACCTCCAGAATTTCAGAGCCAGTATTCTTTCATGGTTTGCTTTCCCCTCCTCACTCTCTCAGCCTCAATATGCCACGGCAGCCCTTTCTGAGGGAAGGTATAACCTCCAGTATGCCAGCACCAGCATTGTACAATAGGTGTCCCTTATATCAAGTATTACTTGTATATCAGGGCCTGCATTTTGCCATGTGCACCCTTCCTTATTCCAAGAAAGACCTCCAATATGCCAGCAGCAGCATGTCATCTTGGGTGCCGCCATAAGTCAAAAATATTACTGAGTATGCCATGGACAGCAGAAGACTCACAATCCGAAAACATGCAAACACATGCACTCTTACTCATTCTCTCTCACTGATACTCACTGCCTTTCACATTCACTCTTCCTCCTCACATACTCTAACTCACAATCTAACTTACTAATGTTCCCTCATACTCAATACCACTTACTGTTACTCCCACACAAACATACTCATACTCACTGGTTCTCACTCACAAATCCAGACACATTTACCCTTTCACACTCACTGACTGGGCCCTGATACAACTGCACCTGCTGCACTATTGATAGCTACACCCCTGACTCACTTCAACTCTCAGAATATCCAGTCACTCAGTCCTTCTAATGCATACACACTCCTTCACTCATTCCCTTGCACTAAATTTCACTCATTCATACACTCTCTCAAACTCAGATTCTCACTTACTTTAACTCTCAACACACTCACACTCAAACACACTCTCATTCACTCTCAATCACTCACAAACACATACACACACAAGCACAGAGAACCACCATTGTTTTTTACTTGCTTTGCATCCTTTGCCGGCACCTCAAAGGCTCCATGGCAGGAGCGGATCAGGAATCTGATGCTGGGCATTGGAAACAACAAGCCATGATGCCTAATGAGGAGCCAGACAGCAGCAAGGCCAGGTTTAATAAAGGGAAGACCCACCTCAGTCCCTTTCCCAGATTCCGGATGGGACTAGAAGCACAGCCCTACAAGAAGCTGGGACGTTGCTGGGGATCCTGCTCCTGCTGCTCTGTGTGGCTTCCCATTGGTCTTAGGAATGCATTGATGTACACCCTGACAGCCACATCATTTTAGCAGATATACTGTGTTGCCTGAGGCATGAGCAGTATGTCTGCTAAATAAAATGGATTGTGCCAGTGTAAAGAGACCGTAGATGAACTACCGCCCCTCACATCCGCAATCCAGACAGCCGCCTACAGAGTACTGTTTTTAAACAACACTCTGTAGATGGATCATCACTCAGCCCCCACAACCCCCCCTCCTCCTGATCCAGTCATCAGGAGCCTGTAGATGATTTTACACCAATACTGTTCAGTTAAAAACTAGCAGTTATGGCAAGGGGCAGTAAGTGGCACCTCACAGGAGGCAGGGCTGCACCCTGGAGCCCCTGATAAGGAACTGCCACTGTCCAGAGCCAACAACTGAGCAACAGCTCACAAACATATTTCATTTCATTGTGTGTCTATCATGCAGCAATTCATATGTTAGAAACTTATGAATGAAAAATGGGTATGGAGGAAAATTATGCATTTCTGAAATATGCCCAAGATACTGAATTTAAGAACAGTGGTTATTTGTACAGCTCTGAATTCGGGGTTTCCCATACAATCATGTGATTCCAACAGCGTTTTGCAAAATGTGTTCTTACTTGCACGCTAGCTAATACTTCTTCTGATAAAAACAGGGCCTCACTTGTGTTGTTGGTTCTATTCACTGCAACAGGAAAGGCCCCAAACGCGTTGTGAAAAGCGCAACTTTTTGCTTGAAAATAGACCCATTTCTGCAAATTGAAGGTAGCTGTGGTATTTGGGCATGGGCTCGGTCACAACTGGTGGAAACCTACTAAGCCCAGACATTTCTGAAACCTAGACATTCAGGGGCTACGGGGTGGTGTGACTTGCGCAGATCCCACTACATGTCTTACTCAGAATGTCCTGCAAAGCTCAAACTTTGGCTAAAATTACACATTTTTCTTACATTTCTGTTTAGGGAAAGCTCTGGAATTTGGGGGGAGCTACAAAACTCCTACCACCTAGCAATCCCACACTTCTCCCTATAAGTAGTCAGGAGGGTAAATTGGGGGTAAATTCCTGCCAATAGGACCCGTTGTTGTTTAAAACTGCCAGGGCCATTATGGGGTGAGGGCACGGCCAGAAGCAGGCACTCCTTTTTTAAAGTTTTTCTCTGGTGGGCTTTCTACCCCCCACCACCACCACCCCAGCGTGCAGGTTGGGGGTACACACCCCTAATCAAATACTCAGATGTTCTGTGGAGGGGGCATTGACAAATGCCAGGACAGGTCACCCCCACCCCATTTTTTAAAAATGCCCTTCCTTGTCTAGTGGGCTAAAACCAAACAATACCCCTAGGGGGTTGGAGGTAGAAAGATTTTTGGGTGGAAGCCCTTGCCCATGCCCAGGGTAGCCACTTCCCCCTCAAACGAATCCCTAGTGCCTTATGGGTGGATCTCTGCTTGGAAGTCGCCTTCTTGTGGTGATCCCCATGCAGGGATCGACTTGGAAGTGATACCTCATCTGCTTTGATCAGTGCTGAGGGGACTGAGTTATGTCCTGAGCACCGATTCAACTGAAAGTCTACACACTGATTGTCACACTAGTAAAAAGAAACATTTCCCTAACTTTGTGTTTAAAAAAAAAAAGAAAGATTTTTCTAGTGCTTGCACCAGAAGAATTTTCTCCTTTAGTGTAGTGGGTGAACTGTTCACGTTCAACGCACTACAGAGGTAACGTGGTGGACAGAAACAGTTCATCCAGCATATTAAAGGGGTTAAGTTCATTTGCTGCTATAATACATGCACCAAAACCATTTTCTGAGATTGTTATGGATCTGTGTATTGTCTGCATGCATGTGGTCTCCAATATCATGGGTGACAAACGAATGCACAATCAAGACCAAGTAGATGATAAATAGACTTATGATAGCACATCTTACACTGCTTAGTTACTTATCAACAGACAGTGGGCGATGCAACCAGGGGACTGCAGGTTTTGCGTTCATTCAGGGCCCCATGTGTTTAATGGCACAGAGATATGAATCTCAAAAATATTCCCTTAGTGCTTGACTCACAAAAATGTGTAAATCTACATATAGCTATACTTTCAGTACAATTATGCATTTCTGAAGATCCGCAGATTCAAGTGGGGTACGATTGGAAATGTCCATGGAGCAGCCCATATATTTGGCCACTCTCTTGACCAACTCTGGACCTCTCTGAAGTTAGAAGTTTAAATATTTTACCTGTGATCTGGACTGATTACTGCTTAATACCTTTCAGAATTTGAAAAGAGAGTAAAATAAATGTCCAAAACACATTCTCTACTGACAGAGCTTGTTCCCGGAAAAAATTGACCTAGCCAGATATACTGAGATATTAAAGATTGCCTAGCTAATAGTCCAAATTTTCATTCACCCACAGAAGCATAACAATACTTTAATGATAATGTTGCAGCGTGAATCATGCGTAAATTTTCTTTATTGGTACGCTTACTCTCCTCACTACTTCAACCATACTGGGCCCTTTACGATTAGACTGTCTGAAACATTTCCATTACCACTGAGGCAATGATCTTCTGATGAATCTTTCTCTGCCAATGGGAGGGGTGGAAATTCGGGTGACCAAACTCCACATTAGCTGTCGAACGAGGACCATTAATTGACAGCCAACTCACAAGTTAGAAATCAAGGACAGATACACCACTCTAATGACCATGCTGTTGAAATAAAGAATAGCAACTGGAAGACCAAACCTCCTGAAAAAGTTAAGTAAAATGAGAAAAATGCAAACCAAAAGTTCTACAATCGCAACACAGAACAAAAGAAGTAAAAACCTGATATTCTGATAGAGATCTTTGATTCTCTCCACAACGCATTTAAACAGAAACACAGTTTGAATGGAATAACCAACCGGACTCAATAATAGACTCAGACAAGATTTAGATTAATTTGGTTATTGTATTAAAGAATCAAAATTCATTAAAGTAAGAACTTTCTTAAGGACTTCGGTCAAGAATATTACAGCTTGCATCACAACACCAAATCATAAAGCAATCTTTAGAGGATGGTTATTAAAATGTGTTGCTGAGTTACAGAGTCCCACCAACATGTAAAGCAGAAGAATGGTTCAAAGTTCTGACAGATCATGTCTCACAAAAGAGGGAAAGGTTCAGATAAAGTCCATTAATGGCGAGTCCATTAGTTTAGAGTTAAAGATATAATAGGAAATTTGAAAAATAGAAATGGTTCAGCAAAGAAGGTCTCAGTCAAACAGCTACCGATTGTAGCATCGACAAACAGTCCAAAGTAAAAGATCGATCAGCATAGCATCTGGATCCCAAGTAGGAAAAATCAATGGCGTTCGGTGCCCCTCCTTTGGGGTTTCTTCTTTTATAGACTTTTAGTAAATTCCAGTGGCGTAGCATCCTACCACCATCGAAAGACTATCACATGTCCCTGCTCACATAATGTCACCTGAAATGATTGAAACATCAAGCTGGTTTCCCATGCTAGTCATGAGAAACATAGGTTTGTGAGTCCTCACAGGCCTAACATTGGTATAAAAGAAATACAAAGTTGCAACTTATAGCCATAGCTGAAATTCTATTCCCACTGGAATATTTTACTGTGAACGTTGTAAAAGCATTCAAGAATGTTGGGAGATAGACGTGTACAGGACAAATATGTAACATTTTACTTGCAAAGAATGATCCATTGCATTAAATCAGGAAAAAGGTCAGCACTCAGAAAAAGCATTTCATGAAGGCCTTTAAGTTAGCATTGCACATTTAAATGAAATGAGCTGCCTTTACTTCAAATATAATTAAATTAAATAAATTCAAATAGAAAATGTATGTATGTATGTATAAAGAACTGCACAAAATATTTTTAGATGGAAATGGCTAAAGTTAGAAATGCCCTACTACCACAAAATGTTACGTTATTCATATAAATGCATGTTTTTCAAATTTCATTTTACTAAAAGCATTTCTGATATTTCATAAACTATAAGTCTCTAGTATCAATTTGCAAAATCTCAAGCCTGTACTTCATTGCTACACATTTTGCATCAACTTTTCTAACGGGCACATTCTCAGCAAAAAGCATAAAAATCACTTGGCCACTTCATATAGCATCACATTCTCAATAATACACGTCTATAAGCAACATAAGCGTTAGAAATTCATTAGAACAACTTATTTATATGTATTTGCGTTGCCTTATAAATGTGTTTTTTATCTCATGTTTTAAAGCATGCTTTTACGATGCTTCTACTACACTTGTCTCCGTTTCATGTGTCACTGTGTCTAACGTGTGCAATGTGTACTTTCAGCCTTTCGTGTCTTCTGTGTATAAATGTGGTGTGTATTATGATTTTTTGAAATCATACTGGATCAATAACATATAAAGTACTCTTGACATTGTAGCTCCTCTTAAAACTTTTAAATCAGGGCCACGTAAAACCCATAACAAATGGTTCTCTGAAACTTTAAAACTCCATTGCCTAAAAGGTAGGCAGTTAGATTGCAACTAGGTAGTAACTTACTCTAAGAAGGCTGCATCAAGGTTTAGAGTAGAATTTAAATCATATAAGAAACAAATATTCTAACTAAATCTACCTATATTCGTAGCCAAATCTCAGAGACCTCTAATTCCACCAGAGAATTATTTAAAACCACAACTTTCTTTCCTGCTCAACAATGCTTATAATCACAGTTTTCCCCTCACAAAAATTCTGTGAAGAATTGGCTTGTTTTTTTGTTTCCAAAATTCTGAAAATCTACCTGGAAACAGAAAATTGGCATCTCCTTGCCTCTTGTGACCACTCTCTTCTAAAGAGGCTATGCTAGAAACAAATGGGTATGTGTCCAGAAGAAGTTACTTTGTCGCTTAACATCATTAAATCACGCTCTCCAGATGATATTTGTCCTGATTCTTTTTTTCATTCATATATTAAAGTCATGAATCCAATTCTTAAAAAAATATTGTGTACGGTTCACTGTAAAGTTCCTCTACAGAGGAAGAAAGTCATAACTCCCCTTTTGAAAAAAACAGAACTTCGAGAGAAGTAGTAGAAAATTGTAGACTCATTACCCTGCTCCCAGCCCTAGGATTGTGAATCTGGCCCTTAATTTGCAACATTCCTTTTGCTACTAAAAGTTGAATTTCGTCCAATTTGTCCGCAATTGGAGGTGAGCTCATTTTTATTACACCTACTTAGTCATGCAAAATCTGAAAATTGCGGCTACAGGAAGTAGCTGGATATTTCCGTTTTTATCTTCCTGTGAGGGGCACAATTAAGAAACTATAGGCCCGCCTGCTCACAACTATTTCCTGGTCTAGAACATCCCAGTGTATCTCACCCTAGAGCAGTGAATGGTGACTGAGAAGGCTGCACTACCCTCCCATAATCAGTGGTAGGTGGTGAGAGAGTAGTTGGGGAGAATGTCAGGGGGTGTGCATGGTGGTAGCTGCGGTGGGAGGTAAGGCCAGAGTAAAAAGAACGTTGCTCAGGGAGGGACACGGCTCAGAGCTAGGAACCACGGACACATATCTCCTGTTGCGGTGAATAGCTCCTTGTGACTGCGGGAATAGTTTCCCGCTGCTGCAAACGGCCATCTTTCACTGCCTCTCACTTTCTTATTTTTGGTCTGGCCTTGAGCCAGGTTTAGTTGTATTACCATCATCATGTAATCAAATCAATTCATAAATTAAAATATAGACTTATACACACTTGCAGGGGATTTGGGCCAAACGTCTTCATCCATTGGTCTCTTCGGCTGTCATTCACACTTTGCTCTACCCACCACAGCATGCAGAGTGGTGCAAGGAGTGAGCCCACTTCTGCCATTGTTTCTCTTGCGCTGTGAGTCACGGTAGTTGGCCTGATCACACATGCTCATCCCCTAAAAAGAAGTACAATGGTGACAGGGCTGATGTACTAATACTTTACTTTGCCAATCTTTTTTCTTTAAATTCCTTATCCTATTCCTAGACACAATGCATGTTTAAACTGTGATATAATTGCGCCAATAAGAATCATGTGATGTGCTTTGAAAGTAAAAGGAGTTTCTATACCTGTTCAAAGGAATGTTCTGTTGCAAATATATGCAACAGAAAAATCATTTATTTTCAAATTATAACTTTCATTGTAAGCATATGGGTATCATTTTTTTCGTTTTCTTTTTGTTGGATTTGTTTCCAAAAAAACAAAAAAAGAGATATGATTAATCACAGCAGCTTGTCAGCCTATTGGCTTTGTCAATGCTTAGACTGAGACACCTAGGACTTTACAGTTTTGCGATCACCTACTTGTGAATTAGGAGTAAGTCCTCATAAATCCTACACCGACTCAGATATCCTTCTGGTAAAAAGGGGGCGCGTGCCAGCATTCAGTGCTCAGTGTAGGACACAGGTGCACCAGTGGCGCTCCCTGCAGTGAAGGGAAGCCTTCATTTCAGAATCTGGCAGCGCAGAAAAAAATGATCCTCTTGGAATCTGTCATGCCAGTTAAAGTGTTACTTAACATTGTGCACACCCCAGGGCGTTCTTTCTTCTCCTCTGAAAGGGAAGGAAGTTTCTGATGACAAGGCCATCTGGAGAGCTGAAATGCTGGCTTAGCACAGCTTCCAGGAAACCTCTGGCTCCAATCCTCGGAAGGCTGGTTTGATCGGGGAGAACAGGCCCGGCATTGCTAAAATTTAATTTCTTTAATTGAGCTCGTAAATTCTGCCGCAGACAGAACTGCGGAGGCCGACAACAAGGCCACTCACTAGCTCACGAGACCTTGCACTGAAACAAAGCCGCAGAAAAGGTCACTCGCTCTCAAAGAGTATTTGCGGCCAAGAGAGAGGCAACGCAGAGAGCTATCGGACTGATGAAATGTAGGGGGATATTCTCAAGAACGTGCGATAATCATCACCAAAATAGGTTAACGCAATTTTTCATATCGCCGTCTATCGAGGGAAAATAACGCCATGTTAACGTCTTATTCTCAACACGGCGGTAACATGCGATAGTTTCCCGATAACGCGTCAAATGTCCGCGATAAGATTACCGGGACGGCGATAAAAATCTAAAGCCGAACGTGAAAAAAGTGGCGATGGGCCCAACCGCGATAAAAAAATCTGCGATAAGCTGCGCCAGGCCTGCAATTCACACACGTCAGGCGTCTCCGCTGTGTTGGTACCGTCAGCCTGTGGGCAATGTGGGTCAGGATGCGGAGGATGGTTGTCCTTTTGAGCCTGTAGTGGGCAATGGCATCCTCTGGCTTTGAGTGTCTGAGGCTGGTGCGTTTTAGGAACGTCCGCTGTCTTCTTCTGCGCTGCCTAGGTGGTAGTCTGAGGGGGTGGTCCGGGGGGGGGGGGTCCTGGGGGTGGTGGCGGTGGGTGTTGTGGCCCTCTTGGGTCTCCAAGCTGCATGATCATTGGCTCCATGGCATCTGTTGGTCTTCAGATATGGCTCTGGGCTGGGCTCCCTTTCTACTGCAGGTTGTCGTCCTGCTTTACACCAGTAATAGGCAGGTGTTAAATCCCTGCTGCTAACGCGCCTTATCGCCTGTTTTTGGATCGCTTCGCCGATCTGGCTGGTCGTTGAGAATATCGCAAAGTGGTGTTTTCGTGTGTTTTTGCACGGGAACGCCTACTCTGCATATCATTAGCGTTCGTTTTTGCTCTCATCCGTGGCGATGTTTTTTGCAGCAGCTATCGCTGGAAAACTGGCGATATCGGCAGTTTGCACCAGCTTGAGAATAGGGAGATAAATCTATTGCCACTTTTGCAGTGCTAAAGTGCCGATAAATCGGCGATAAGTCCTTGAGAATATGCCCCATAGACAGCTGTTACAACCGAAGTGTGCCCCCTTGGAACTTGCAGCCTTTTGAGAATTGGACCAGCTTGAAAGCTCATCTGCTGCTAATGATAAATTGTTTTTATATAGCGTTTCATGCTACACTTATGCAGTTTCTAAGTGCTGTAAATAGTAGGTGTTGCTTTTGGTCAATTTAATTTAAAGTTATAGGGGGAGATTTACTAAGATTATTAAGCCGTGTTTGCATCACAAAAGTGACACAAATCGTTGCACAATCTTTATTTTCCGGTTTACTTTTCAACGCTGGAAATAACATAAGAGTAAAGCAAAGCAACACATAGTGCTGCTTTGCATTACTTAGGTCCAAGGGGGCGTACCATGGGTGGAGCATGGGCGTTCCCATGCAACCACCTAAGGTTTCTGACGCTAAACCCAATTTACTAAATAAAGTAGACAGGGTTTAGCGTCCGAAAACTGGTCTTTTTTTAAGTAGATGCAAGAAAGGAGAAATGCTTTCATTTCTCCTTCCTTTTCCGACTTTGTACCTGTGCTGCACATACAAAGAGGGAAAATGGTTAAAGTGAGTCTGTGCATAGTATTTTGTACTGGAAGGGTACCCTTCCAGGACAAAACCTATGCTAGACTCACGGACACACCCTTGCACCATGGCGCAAAGGTGTCTCCGTGGCGCACGGCAGCTGATTGCAGCGCCACCTCTAGGGAAAGGGGAGGGGAGAGCCATATTTCAGTTAAATTGGCGCTCTCCTCTCTCCTTTTCACACAGCATTTGCGTCTGCTGCACTGCGCGGCTTGAAAAAGTGATAAATCTGCCCCATAATCTTTTGAGAATACGCCCAGAAAGATAGTTCACCTGCTGCTAATAATAACTCTTTTTCATATAGCCCTATATACTCCAATTCTTCAGTTTCTCAGTGCTGTAAATAATAGGTTTTACGACTGGCGAATTTAATAGCACTCCCTTGGACAATGTAGTCGTTTCAGCATTCGGCCAGAAAGATGCTTCATCATCTACTGTTTTTTGTTCAACCTTTCATACTGCACTTCTACAGTCTCTAAGTGCGGTAAGTTACTGCTGGCTAATTTAATGGTACCCTTTTGGAAGTTGTGTAGTCTTTTGAGCAAATGGCCAGTGAGATAGTTCATCTTCTGCTATGTAATAACCTGTTTTACGTAGCGCTTCCAACAACACTATTGCAGCCTCTAAGCGAGTGGGTCACTGTATTTCGACCTACGTGTAAACAATTGTTTGCGCACGGGTCGGAATTACGAGTTGGGAGGTATTTATTGCATCTGATAATTACTGGATGCGTGTAATACCTCAACCTTCGTTAAACCTTCGTTAAATTTCGGCAGGTCAAACCTGCCAAAATTTAACAGGGGATATGGTTATGGTATTTACTGTACTCTGCAGATTTTCGTGCGTTAAACACTAAAAACCAAATGTCTTTCCCTGAAAACTTGTAATAGGCACTATTTATGGTATCCAATAAATAACGTACCATGGGGTAGTGTTATATATAAGGTGCGATAAATAGCTCCTTGTTTCCCAACTCACTCATAATCAGGCCCTTAGTATTGTAAATAACAGGTGTTTCTATTGCCCAATTTAATTGTATCACTTTAGCAGTTGTAGACCTTTGAACATTCCGCCAGCAAGATAGTGCTTCACACCCCATCTCTGCAGTTTGTAAGCGCTCTAAATAACAGGTACAACTACTGTTACATAATTACCTACCAGTAACTTCATTACTCGGAGTCTGTTCTTCCTTGTTCTAGTCTTGAATAAATGAGGTGAGTTCACCTCCAAGACAGACACTACTTACAGCTTATCCTTTCTAAAGTTGAACCCCCTCCCTAGTTGGCCTAGATTAAAACTTGCCTACCCAAGAACACATACTGTACTGTCCCAAGCTCTTCAGATGCCCCGAATACATGACCACCTGAGAGGGAGGGAGAGTGGGACATAAACCGTGGAATGAGGATGAATGTAATTTTCAGTATGTAATTATAACATGACCTTCTGGTACTCCTTACTCGTTCCAGTCATCATTAAATGATGAGTATCCAATCAAAAAACATAAAACACAAAGAAACCAAATGATGCATCACCCATTAAGAACTTTATTACATTATATTTGGATTCCAGAAACAGTAATTAATTTTCAAAGTTGCATAGATGAAAGAACTTTTGAACTAAAATCTCTTGATCCCAACCCTTCACACTAAAGATGGTAGTCACATGCAAACATGGAACAGCCCACGCTGATATCTGCTAAAGATTGGCCCTAACCCTCCACCCAGGAAGCTTCAATATCCCTTGAATCTCAAATGTACAGTGGATTCCCTTTACTCCCTAAGCACTGGAAACGAAGGAGTAAATCCATCAACTCAGAGTGCCAATGGCGGATTGTAGCCCTCTAACTGCTGGACCTAAATTCACAAAAAGAGAATCAGATTGTTGAAAAGAAGATACCTGTGAAAGATAGAGCAGAAATGTTTTGTGAGTAAGGTGTAAAGTAAAGCCTCTTCAAAAAACGTGTCAACGCAATCTTTTGCTCCAAATGAAAAGAAGCAGCAAACCTTGGAACAAAGGTAGGACCTGAAAACAAACCTGTATGGAAAAACCCACAGAAAAGGTGGTTACTAAGATAAAATGCCAAGTTACACCAAACCTTTACGCTAATAGCCACCACACTTATAAAGTGAACAACTAAAGACTTTAAAGGTTCAAAATTAGATTACTGTAAAGCAGGAAGCACCAGAATCAATTCCCAACTAGGAACAAGGATCCTAAGAGAGGGTCAAGAAGTAGAAAACCCCTCCAAGAGGCGAAGAGCAAAATTCTAACCATCTGAGAAGAGAGAAGAAGAAGAAGACAAATCCAATTGGAAACTATCTTGTTGGAACTGAAGAATATGCAGACCTTTCCCAGATGGTCAGAAGACACTATTTCATAAAGGACAACCATTGATGTGAGTAATAACTTTGAATAGAATTCATATGAGAATCCTGGACAGCAATGGCTAAATTTCCAGTTAGACCTTTGATTTGTAAGCCACTCCATTAAACTTCCAACCCATTAAGCAGAGACGCTGTAGGCCGTCTAGAGCTAAGACTGGAACCCTGAGAGAAGGTGAACGAGATGGTATTGGCCACTCCGGAGAAGTCATCATCAGATCTAGAAGATCCCTTTGGTCAAGGGTAGGAGAGGACATCAACTCCCCAACATCCTTTTACCTGAGTACTTGCATAAAATAAGAGTATTATAGTATTTTCCTAATTTGCTAAAAGAGCCACAAGTTGAACCCCCCCAATTTCTGATAGAAAGTCCTAAAGTGAGAGGCCTCAAACATGGATCCCAAGTTGATGGGAATACTCTACTGAGTCTGTTACCTCCACATTGTCTGCCCCCTTGATATATATTGCCTGGGTATTCAGGAGAGGTTGGGGGTATCCTGCATTTGATGGCCTGGGAAACTGGCTTCCATACCCATAAGAGATGCCACACTATCAAATGAAATCTGGCCCATGGTATCACTGTCAGTAATGATGCTATGTCCCTCTGAACTTGCAACCAGGCCCATGTCCATGCAAAACAAGGACTATTGAACTCTGTGTCCAGAGAGGACCATAAGAGAGATTTCTCTCAGATGTTCAGAAGCCCATGGTTCAGTAATAAATTAAACACCTGTTGCATATTTTTGCTTGTTTGTTCCATTGAGGCAAAATATACCATCTGATAGTCTATGTAGCGGTGAAGAAAACACCCTTTTGTGCAGAATTCCCACTAATGAGGGTCAACATGTTGGCAAAGAGTTGAGGTGCTGATTTGAGGTCAAAGGGAATCCACAAAACTGACAATGCTGTCCTTGAACTGCACACCTCATAAAGATTTGATGAAGTTTTCTCACATTAATGTGAATGTCAGTGCCCTGTACAACGTCCCTGGCTTAATCCATAGAATAATCCTTTGTAGTCCGCTCACCTTACAGCGGAAAGTTCCTACTCAATTATTGACAGCTTTGAGATTGAGTACCGTTCGAAAACCTCCTATCATCTTCTCAAAAAGAAAATGATTTGAGTAAATTCTTGACACCTGCTTCTCGAGTGGTACAGGAGTAATCATCTTTTTCCAAAGTAGTGACGAAAATCCTTGATCATGCTTTTGGGGATGAGAGTACAAGTTACAACCAAATTTAGAGGCGTGTAGATGAGGTCAATAAAATAGCCTGACATCACCACTTCCAAAGTAAATTTCTTTTAGTTTCATATAGCGCCAACTAGACCCGGAGGTATCAGAGAGTTTACATGAGCACCAGTTACATTACAGATGGACACATTCATTTTTGTTAGCCACGGGGAGATTTAGGGCCCGATTCTGATGCGGGTTGGAAAAGCTTCCCGACCGAGGGCCTGATTCTGATGCGGTTAGGAAGGCCTCCTAACGGCATTTGCTCCTTCCAAATCGGATCAGGAACGTGTCTTCCCGACCGAGGGCCCAATTCTGAAGCGGTTAGGAACAAATGTTCCCATTGAAGTCAATGGGAGTTCAACCAAATCGTATCTGGAAGCATCCGGGTGCATCCTACTCCGCCGGTCGGACTTTCCCGATCCGAGTGGGTCGGACACCATTTCCCAACTGATTCGGTCGGGAAGCTTTTCCAACCCGCATCAGAATCGGCCCCTAAGTGATTTGCCCAGAATCCCAGATCCCAACCTCATCCCTCACCCACTTACCTTATCCCTCTCCCTGAAACAGAATATTTCCTCGAATAAAAAACAGATATCAGTCCTCTGGAGGCCAGTGCTGAAGAGATTATAGTAACAGCGTTGGCAGTGTTCCACCTGTAACTATCACTCTGAAATAACCAGAAGGTGATGTTAGTGAATTACAAAACTCCTATTACAAAAAAATGAATTAAACATCTAGTTTCTGTGGCCAGGGGGACTACTAAAAGTCAATTCAAAGCAAATTTTCTGCACAATATTGGAAATATGGCACTGCTTAAAAAAATACCTTTTCTTGGCACTCACTCCTATTCTCCTAGCTGGATGTCTTATAGAGAAAATGTAGAATATCTGCATGGCAACATAATAGCCTGTCATTGGTAGAATTATGCCAAAGAGCAGAGCAGTGCTTGCACTTTTCTCTTCCTAGTCCCAAGAGTGTTCCCAAGACTACAGCTGGACCTACAGTGGTCAGGTCCCCATCTGTGATTCCACTTTCTTATTCTGTGTTCCAGGCTAGGTCACTACCTGCTGCAGGTCTCTGAGTACTATGCTGTGGTGGACAGAAGTTGGGCCTGATCTTTCGTACTTGCTAGGTGTGTGGCAAGCAGGACACATAAAAGTACTTTCAAATGCTGGAGCAGTGGTAAATGGCAGATGGGCACCTTCACTTTCCTTTTTCTCATTGCCCTGCCTACAGGGCCAGACAGGCTTTTATTCCACCAGGCATTTCCCCGGTCAGCTGTAGTCCTTGGAGGCCCATGGACTCGCCTGGTGCCTCTGCCACTTTCCCCAACCCCCTAATGTTAATTGCAGCTAGCATGTGGAGGTTTCAAGAGAGAGAGAGAAAGAGAGGGAGTGTTAAAAATTGGGTTACTGGTTGACTGGGGTGTGAGCCCTGGTCAAGCAGCAACCACAATCCTAGTCACAGCAAAGCACAAGCAAATCCCAAATTAACCTGTGCTCAACCGTCTGTTAGCTTGGCACAGAGCAGTCAGGCTTAACTGAACGGTGATGTGTAAAGTATTTGTGCAACATTTCAAACAGTAAAACAGTTAAAACACCACACAAAAAGAGCCCCCACCAGGTTAGAAAAATAGATCTTAATTTAATAAATAAAACAAGACAAAAACGACAACAATCCAATTAGTAGAATCAGAGTTATGATTTTTTAAAGAATAAACTGCAATATAGCGGCTAAAAGCCTAAAGCGGCAACTGCGGCTATCTGGTCACGCTGGACCAGGTCAAAGTCAAAAGTTTAGCCCAACTGCATTGGAGTGCAAGTCGGATACAGTCCCAGATTATTCCCTGATGGTTCACCTTCCCAAGTTTTGTGCCAAGAGTCCCGTTCGCGTGGAAGAAGGTCGCGGATGGATGGGCTGGTACTTTGCATTGGCAGTCCTCCATGGCGATCGATGCTTGCTGGGCGAAGAGATGGACTGGAGGTGGCTCGCACTGATTTTTGGTGTGAACGGCATGGTTCCAGTGCAAACAGGACCGTTTGCAGTTGCGAAGATCCCAAAAGCTAGCTTGAATTTAAGAGCTCAAAAGCCCTACCAATAGTCCAGGACCTGAAAAGCACCTCTTGGGGTCAGGAACGTGTTGACGATGGGTCCAGGAGCTGTTGGGGAGTCTGTTTTGTCCATAAGGCTCAGATGGGGAGGCCAGCAGACTAGACTTTGAGTCACTCTGAGGTCCTGGGTTCAAGATGGAGTTTTAGGTCGAGTTCTTCTTCCCCAGGTAACAGGGCATCAGGCAACAGGTCAGCAGAGCAGCAAGCAGTTCCTTGTAGAGCAGCAGTCCAGCAGAGTGACAGTCCTTGTAGAAGCAAAGCAGCCCTTCTTCCTGGAAGAGTATCCACAGGTCCAGATGTATACTGAAGTGGTGGTGTCTGCGATCCTTCTTTTATACACTGGTGCCCTGGAAGATGGGAGAATCTTCTAGACAGTGGCTTTGAAGTGCATGGAATTTCCTGCCTCCCCTGCCCTGGCTCCACACTAGCTGAATTGCAATTTAAAATCCGACTTCATCATAATTTAGTATTTTAATTACATTGTTATTCCCAAGACACCAAACTTGAAGGGGTGATCCCTTCCCATTTGGAAATTACACTTATAAAATGTAATAAGGTAACTCCAATGTTATCCTATAGGAGAGATAGGCCTTGCAGTAGTGAAAAACGAATTTAAGAGTTGTTCACTACCAGGACATGTAAAACCTAAAAGTACATGTCCTACCTTTTAAATACACTACACCCTGCCCTCTGGTCTGTCCAGTGTCTACCCTAGGGGTGACTTATATGTGTAAAAAGGGAAGGGTTGGGCCTGGCAAAAGGTTTATTATGCCAGGTCGACATGGCAATTTAAAACTGCACACACAAGCTTTGCAATGGTAGGCCTGAGACATGTTTAAAGGGCTACTTAAGTGGGAGGCACAATCAGTGCTGCAGTCCCACTTGTAGCTTTTCATTTACAGGCCCTGGGCACGTGCCACTCACTTTACTATGGACTTATAAGTAAAATAAATGTGCCAATTGGGGATAAGCCAATATTACTGTGTTTTAAGGAGTGAGCACATGCACTTTAGCACTTGTTAGCAGTGGTAAAGTGCTCGGAGTCCTAAGGCCAACAAAAATAGGACCAGCAAAATGGAACTGGAGGAGGAGAGGAAAATGGTTTGGGGGAAGACCACCCTAAGGCTGACAGGTCTAACAGGGAGGGTGAAGGTAGAGAGAAATCAATCAGGTAAGGAAAACCAGAGAAGAGAACAAGAGAGAGAATGGATGGATGGAAAGATAGAGATTGCACGAGGAAACCAAGGGAGCGGAGCAGGTTTGAGCATTTTTGCCAGAGTTACTTTTAGTGCCCCAGTCCAACCCTGTCTGTCTAGCTAAGACTGTAAACAAAACTATGCTTATGAGGCAGTCCTTCACCACGTCATGACCATGCCTACTGTGCCCAACAAATATCTATATAAATGACTGCATTTCTTTAAAAAAAAACACAGGCTGTGCTGTTTGAAGGCCATGCTTCTTCAACTTTAGCACAATATATAACTTTAAAAGGCCCAATTTATGTAGGTCCTTTAGAACCTTTGCCTGAAACCCAAAATCTGTTTATCTTGGGCTTTCACTGCAAAATGTAGAGGTGTCCCGGCCCTCATAGTTCAAAAGAACAACTTATCCAACTAACTGATTCTCAGTTCCAGAGAGGAGTTGGCCTAACGGCTCGGGTGGTTGACCGGGGAACTGGGTTCGAGTCTTGGCAATGACGCTGAACATCCTGTGATTCTGGGCAAATCACTTAATCTCCCCGTGCCTAACAAAAATGAATGTGTCCTCCTGTAATGCAACTGGTGCTATGTAAAGCGCTCTGATACCCGATTTGGGTCAAGTTAACGCTATATAAAACTCCGTAAAAGAAAAAAAAAGAAAAGAAAGATTACCAATAGGCACCAGCCTATGGGCCCCACTCCTTTTAGGGGCCCCGCGACAACGGATCAAAATAATATTGAATCGATATTGAAAGAAAATTACAATCAAGCTTTCTAAAATATTGTTTCCAAAAGATAGAAAAAAATTAATCAACTCAAAGAAAAGGAAACATTACATTAAAGACGCTATAGAGAAAATACTGTATTAATGTAATGTACCCATTAACAACTTAAAGTACATAAACCAGAGACATCAAATTCACATAACAGTTTGTCTCTTAAAAGCTCATGTTCTGACAGCTGTCAGTTTGTAAATAAATCCGGTGCATTGGGTATTAGGAGATAATTTGCAAGGGGGACCCCGAAATTTCGACTGCCTAGGGGCCTCCACAGGGTTTAATCAAACACTGCTGATTCTACTACATTTAAGACTGGTTGATAGCACCATCACACATCCTCTACAAACAGATTAGGATAAATCTGCCATGTAATAGAATATTAACATGTAGATCCCACCTCACATCAATTAAAGCCTGCTTTAGGAATACTGGGGAACATATCCTATTTACAAAAATACAATCATGCTTTTTTCATGGTTTGATTCTTTTTATTGGTATTTTGAACACTTACACCACCTACATCCATCAATGGGGGTGAGTTGTGTAAGGATGTAAAGGTGAAACAGTAGAGAAAAAGAATAACAAAGGCCGCAAAAAATAACAAAACATTGGAAAGCAAAAATGGAAACAAAACCCCTTTCCTCATTCCCCCAAAGCATCACGTATTCTGTTGTTAGATAGCTTATCCAGTTTACCCATGCCCTTGTCTTGTTTTGCATCCTAGCCTGCTTTACTCTATTGAACTCATTTAAAAGAGGCCTGTGCTCCCGGAGCATCACTTTTTATGACATACCAGTGGTGCAGGCCTCTCAATCATATCTATGAGGCCACGCATAGCCACCCTGCGTGGCTTTGCATGGCCTCATAAATATGAAGTAAGGCAAGGCAGCGTAAAGCACTGTGTTGCCTTACTCTGCGTCAAGGATGTGTTCCATGAGTGCTGCTTTGGGTGTTGCAACGCAATATCCTTGGATTTTAACGCTGCCCCAGATTTTAAAAATCAGTTAAACTTTTGGCAACTGCAAAACCTTATGCCTCCCCAGAGCAGGTGTAATGAGAAGAAATGTTTTCATTTCTCCTCGTTTTTCCACGTGTGCTGCATTCTGCAGCACACATAGAATGAGAAAAACACCTCTCGTGATTGTTTTTGTGCAGGAAGGTGCACCTTTCTGCACAAAAACATTCATGGAATAAATGGCCAAGAACTTTACAGGACAGCATGGTGAATGAACTAGAAGCTCAGGCCCCATGCATGGCAGACAACATAGAAGAGGCAGATAAGAGGTGGGCAGACTGGATTCACAAAGTTGCAGCTCAGTACCCTCAGAAAACCGGACTAAGTAAGCAACCACCTAGGAAAAAAGCAGCTTGGTTTAACGCGAACCTAATCATGATGAAAAAATCCTGTAAAAAAACTAGAAAGACAATGGAGGAAAAACTATGATCCCGCCATCAAGAGCCAATACAAGCTGGCTATTAGACAGTATCATAATGAGATGCTCCAAGCCCAAGCCAAATATTTCGAAGGAAAAATTAATTCAGCATGTAACTCCCCAAGAGAACTATTCAAGGTAGTGCGCTCTCTTACCTCCACTGATCAGGAAACAAACAATCACGCCTCATCCAAAGAGAGATGTAATCAGATGGCGAACTTTTTCAAAAATAAGATGGAAATAATATATAACTCCTTGCAAGGAAATAGTAGTTCAAACTACATTGATGCCCACTCAAGTAACAATGACAACTTGAGAATTAAAACAGGGGTAAGATTAGAACACTTCGCAGACCTAAGTGAAGAAGATATGACCCCTATCCTGCAAAAGATTAAATCCGGTTCTCCACAAGACCCGATTCCACCAGATATCTTGTTGCAGGGAGGTAAAAAAACTAGGTCCACAACTGCAGCACTCATATCACTCTCTCTTACACAAGGGATTATTCCCAAAACCTGGAAACATGCCATAATCCGGCCTCTGCTGAAGAAGCCCCATTTAGACCCGTCAGAGTCAGGGAATTATCGACCAATCTCACTTTTACCACTGTTAGGCAAAATAACTGAAAAACACGTCAATAAGACACTGTCTCAATATCTAGAGGAGAATCGGATACTGCATACCACTCAAATGGGTTTCCGACCCCAACACAGCACAAAGTCAGCCCTGCTGGTGGTCACAGAGGAACTAAAGGGAATCCTAGACCAGGGGTGTACAGCAGCTATCCTGCTCTTGGATCTTAGCGCCGCTTTTGATACGGTGGATCATAAGACCATAATCTGCAGGTTAAAGGAAGCAGGTATTACAGGCTCTGCACTAAACTGGATTACCTCATTTCTAGAAGATAGATCCTTCCAACTATTGGAAGGTGAGCACCTATCTGACACCCTCCAAATCTCGTGCGGAGTCCCACAGGGATCTGCATTAAGCCCAACACTATTTAACCTGTATATGCAACCACTGGCAGAGATAGTGCAAGAATTTGGACTATCTATAGTGTCATCCGCAGACGATACCCAGTTGAGACTAGCAGTGACGGAGGGCCCCCAATCCACGCACAACACCTTGGCACCATGCATGGTACAAGTTGCAGAATGGATGAATAATGGCAGCCTAAAGCTGAATGGAGGAAAAACAGAGCTTATGTTCCTGGGTAATAAGGCGGTCCCAAGAAGCATTATTAGCTGGCCTCCAGAACTGGGAGAACCCCCTGTCCCAAAGAACGCGGTTAAAAATCTGGGAATTTGGCTAGACGAAAGTCTGTCCATGGAGACTCAAGCCAGAAAACTATCAGGCGCGTGCTTTGGATTACTGCACATGCTCCGGAGGACCCTCCCTCTCATTCCTGAACACACTCGCAGAACCGTGGTCCAGGCCCTTGTGGTGGCGCAGCTGGATTATGGCAACTCCCTGTATCTTGGCGCACCCAAATACGTTATAAACAGACTGCAAGTGGTGCAGAATGCCGCAGCTAGGATACTGATGCGCATTCCCAGACAACAGTCAGCCAAGGCAGCCTTGTAGACACTACACTGGCTCCCTATCCAGGCTAGGATCAAGTTCAAGTCACTATGTATTGCCCATAGAGCTATGAATGACAAAGGTCCGGCCTTAATCATAAAGCTTGTCACACACTACATCCCAGGCAGACCCCTAAGATCCTCTGCAGATCTATTCATGAAACAAACTAGGATAAAGAGATCCAGGTGGGGATGCAGATCCTTCTCGCATCTGGCTCCTAGCCTATGGAACTCCCTGCCTAGGGAACTGCATATGCTGACTGACGAATTGGCATTCAGGAAAAGACTCAAAACTTGGCTCTTCCCTTAACATCCTATGCACCCTGACTGCCTCCTCTGACTCCTAGCGCTGGGAAGCCTTCGGGCAGCCATGCGCTCTACAAATCCATAAACATGCCAACAACACAGACATCCTTGCACCATGATGCAAGGGGGCCTGCGTTAGCGCTCGGTTACAAGTTGTGCACCGGCAGAAAGGACAGGAGTGCACTGTATCTTGTAAATATGGTGCATTCCTGCACTTTTGAATTGGTGTAGGGCAGCACAGCAAAAAGACTTACGGCTCTGCCCTGTGCCCTATGTTCGGAAGGCACAGATTTATGAGCCGGATCTCGTGTGCTGTCCAGTAGTCTGACTACAAGTGAGCCGGAGTATCCACAGGTATTTTGGGCAAGTAAGTTCCTTAAATTCTGTCTTTGAGAAAAGATCTACTTTGTGATCTAGGGCAACTGAGATTTTCTTTCCATACCTAGATGTTTCCACAGTTTGCACAGCCATGTAGGATATTCTGGGGCCGTGCCTAACCCCCATAAAGCCGTGATGACTTGCTTGGCTGCACGTAGAGCAAGTGTTATGGTCTTGTCCGTTTGTGATCCCAGGGGGCATGTTTGTTTGTGAGGCAAAGGAGGATGAATGCTGGAAATTGTGGTATATCTGTATTGAAGATTGTGCTTATATACAAGAGCACTTCCTGCTAATATCGGTTCAATTTGAGCAGTGCCACAGAAGGTGGTCAGTGTACCTGTGCCCCCACAGCTCTGCCAACCGCTGCCTGATTTTAAGAGGTTCCACGTTTTTGTGGCCACTGGAGAGTAGTACCAATATAGTGTGGCTTTCAACATAGATTCTTTGCCAGCATTCATGGATGCAGATGCGTGTGTGTTTTCTATAGAATATGTCAGACCATTCCTTATCAGAAAAGTGTGTTCTAGCTCTGTCTCCCATCTCTTTTGCTTTGGAATTTTCCCTGGGGGTGTCACAAGCCTGAAGATTTTGTAAATTTCAGATAGAATGTATTCATCATATTTTTAGTGATCACACCTTTCTCAAAGGGAGTGAGGGGTCTACTGGCACATGGTTTCATAGTAGCATGGTTACCTTGTGTCTTATATTTAGGTAGCTCATTCCTTCTCAAGAATCCCAAAACCCTTCTAGAAACTGTTTGAAGAACTGTATCCTTTTGGAGTCATAGAGGTCTCCCACCCTTTTGCAGTTTGCTTTGTGCCATCTAAGAAGGCATGTCCTGTCAGGTGGGAAGAAGTTAGGGTTGTCGATATTATGGGTCAATGGAGAAGGCATGGTATGTCCCCCAAAATGACCACCTTGTCCCAGGCGGCCAGAGTGGCTCTGGTAACTGGAGAGGAATAAATGCCCCATGGCCTGTGATTCTTGGGTAGCTAGGGTACCTTCCAGATGTGCATATCTGTGATATGTTGTTCTATACAACACCAGTATTTCTCTGAAACCGTCCTGTTCCATTCCATTATGTATCAGATTTGAGCTGCCTGGTAGTAGTTGGTATGGTTAGGAACTCCAAGGTCCTTCTCCTTCAGTGGTGGATGAGAATATCTTCTCATATCACATATAAAATGTTGAGCAGAAAGGTAATTTTAATTGCTACAATCCTACCCACCCATGCCAGGTCGCCCAGTTGCCAGGAGTTAAGGTCAGTTTGGGTGGTTGGTTGTTAGTCAATGTAGTTCCGGTTTAAGGTTTTATCCATTGAGGATGCATTGAGTTGAAGTTTGATTATCCTGAGATCACTTCTTTGAGTGAGAAATCAGGCTCTAGTATTTCCGCTTCCTAGTGAATTAGTACTGAAGTTGTAGAAGTGGATAATTAATAGACTATTTACATCTCTGATATCACATATACAATTTTGAGAAGAAAGGTAACTTTAATTGCTACAATCCTACCCACCCATGCCAGGTCGCCCAGTTGCCAGGAGTTAAGGTCAGTTTGGGTGGTTGTTTGTCAGTCAATGTGGTTCCAGTTGAAGGTTTTATCCATTGAGGGACACATCTTAACCCCCATTTATGTTGTACATATTGGTTGATTTGATTGATTTGATTTGGAAATTTATAAAAAAAAGTGAACAAATGCCCGAGGTCATCAAGGCACTAAATGGTTGGCCCATACTAATGGAAACAGGTTCTTTACAGAGCCCAGGGCTCTTTGTGGGGAGGTAAGGTTCAGAATCTTAGATTTCTGAATATTTATTTTAAAGCCCAACACTTGGCAGAACTCTTTGAGCTCAGTCAGTAGTGACAGAGTTGAGCTCCGCGGTTTTGACAAAGCCACTAGTACGTCATTGGCATAGAGGACCAAGTTATGTTCATGGCTATCAATTTTTATCCCCGTGATGAGGGGATTGGATCTGCTTTTTTCAGCTAAGGGTTGCATGTAGAGTGGTGACAGGGTGCAACACTGCCTCGCACCTCTATGCTCCCCAAATGACTCCAGTGTTGCGCCATTCACTCTCACTCTGGCAGTAGATGTAACTGCTCAAAACCCACATTTTGAATTTCGGGCAGTGAATGCAATCAAATGCTTTCTCAGTGTCAATGGATAACAAGAGCGCTATCTTCATGGAGCAGGTGGCATTGTCAAGGATGTGTTGTCAAGGATGTGTAGAGTTCTTTTGGTGTTGTCACTTCACTTTTTTTCTGATATCAAACTGGCTTGGTCCATCCACCAGCCCCTGCTTGAACGTGTTCATTTGTCATGTCAGATAACTGTGAATATCGTAGTGTCAGAGTTTGGGAGAGATATGCGTCTATACAATGGACAGACTGAGGGGTCTTTCTTGGGCTTGGGGATAACGGTTATAACTGCTTCTTTCATGGTGCCACTGAGTTTGCCTGTGGTCGCAAGGAGTTGTAAAGGTGTCCTAGTATCGGGCTATAAGTGGGCAGAAGGTCTTGTGAAATGGTGTTGTGTATCCATCCAGTCAGGATGCATTGAGTTGAAGTTTGATTATCCTGAGATCACTTCTTTGAGTGAGATATCAGGCTCTAGTATTTCAGCTTCCTAGTGAATTAGTACTGAAGTTGTAGCTGTGGATAATTAATAGACTATTTCCATCTCTGATGTGTCATCTGTCCTGTATAGGTCCCCATAGTAATGTTGGAAGGTCTGGCGATGTCCTCGTCTGCTTTTACCTGTTCACCCTTCGGTTTAGTGATTTCTAAAACTCTATCTTTGTGTAATCTGGCTCTTAATTAGCAGGCTAGTAGTATGCCTGCCTTGTTTCCTCCTTTACAATCTCATTTGCTTGTGTGGAGCAGTGCATAAGCTGCTCTGTCCATGTCTAGTGATTTGAGTTGTTACATGGCTAAAGATAGTTGTCGTCAGACTTTGTTAGCCCCCGTTCGATTATGACTGGCTCCTAGGTCTCTGATCTTACCCTCAAGTACCACTGTTTTGTCTGTCCTGTCCTTTTTGAGCCTCACCTCTATGACGATGATCTCACCCCAAATTTATGGCATTCAGGGTATGCCATAGTGTGGCTATGTGTGCTCCTGGAATGTCATTATCTGGCAGGAAATGTTGAATAGTCTCACCTATTTCAATTTGAGTATATTTACTCTTAATGAGGTTGTCATTCAATCTCCAGCTTTGGCTGGAACTATATGGCCGAGGATCCCTCTGGGTTACATAAATTGGGGAATGATTTGATAATGTGCCTAGAAAATAGTCTAGTCTGGCGGGATGGTGAGCAAAAAGAGTTGTTTCTAGTGGTGGGGTTCAAGGTATGCCATATGTTTATCAGACCCAAGTTAGTTAATCACTTTGTTCCATTGTTAGAAAGTGCACCTATTTGGCCAAACCCATTACACTGATCTATCTAGTATTGTATCTAAGACGATATTAAAATTGCCCCCCAATAAAACCTTCCTAGATGAGGAGGCTATGATCTTTGGCAGGGCCTCGTGGATAAGCCTTTGCTGATTCTCTTAGGGAGCATAAAGAATCTCTATAGTGAGTGTGTGACCATTCAAGAAGATCTGTATCTGGTGCGCACCCCCGTAGTAGATGCCCAATCATCTGGTCCGGCAGATAATGGTATCCCGTTACCGGTAATCAATCTTCCCCAGGCCTGTTCCCCATACATTGTACTTTTGACTGGGGGTCCCTGGGCTTGCCACTCACAACCTGGAAACTACAGGCCAATTGATTAACAAGGTCTCTCATTGGTTAGGTAAACACACGAGATATAAGGGCAGATCGACAAAGAAGTGCTGCAGCGTGGCAACGCAAGCCCTTTGGCTGCGCCACACTGCGGCACTTCCGAAGCACAGGAATGCGACATATTTACAATAATATGTCGCATTCCTGTGCTCTCCCCTGCGCTGGCGCACAAACTGCAGCCATGCCCCAACGCAGGCACCCTTGCACCATGGTGCAAGGATGCCTGCATCATGGGGAGATTGTTTTTGTGCAGGAAGGTCCACCTTCCTGCACAAAAACAATCACTACAGGCATTTTCCTCTTTCAATGCATGCTGTAGAATGCAGCACGCTTTGAAAGAGGAAAAAACGAGGAGAAATGAAACATTTCTCCTCGTTGCGCCACGCTACGCCTCCCCTGAGGAGGCGTAGCATTGACACGCATTTCCAGATTTACGATTCCTCGTAAATCTGGAAATGTGTCTCGTTCCATGGGTGTTGCGTGGGAACACCCACAGCAACACCCATGGAACGCCCCTTCCACGCAAAGTGCTGCGTGTGAAGGGGCCATATTTACAAGGAGAGAAAAAGTCACGCAGGGTGCCTTTTCCTCTCCTTGTAAATATGGAGAAGTGAAATGCGCCACCAGTACGTCACAAAAAGTGACGTACTGGTGGCGTAGGGGGCTTGTAAATCTGCCCCATAATCTGGGGGACCACAAAAACATTCTTATGGCACGGAAGGTCACATGGATAGGGTCCTCCTGGAAATCATTTGAGGGAGATTGTGTGATCGCTAGTGTCAGACACCCTGAAATGGCACAAAGTATTTTGAGAGGTTCTCCCAAATCTTACTGTCTGGACACCCAGTGGCGTAGCTAGGGAGGGTCGGGGGGGGCGGACCGCCCCAGGCGGCACTGTTTTGGGGGTGGCGGCCGCGCGGCACTGGTGGCCCGTTACGGCGGCCTTTATAATTTATTTGGGGACACTCACTGTCTGACACTTTGTCAGTCAGTGTCCCCAGTCCCCAAATAATTTATAAAGGCCGTCGCAACGGGCCACCAGTGCCGCGCGCGCGCGGCCCCGTTTGAAGTGCAAGCAAGCTCACCTGCTGCCTGCAGCGCACGCACACTGCACGCACCACCACCTAGCATGGTGGTGTGTGGTGCATGCGCGCGTCGCAACCGGGTCACCGAGGTGTCAGAACATGCAGTCTCTCCTGGGCAATGCCAACCTCCCGCGCACAGACACGGGCTAAGGCGGGGACGAGTCACAGGTCCCGCAGTCATGCTGAGCACAGCTGCCGCCCGCGGTGCGCATCGAGCAGGCGGCATTTCATCAAAGGTTTGTGCTGCACTTTTAGGCGGCGCCGTAATTCTGAACTGCGCGACAGCCTGGGAGCAAGCTTCGAGCTATTCGACCCTGTCCCGGTGGGGATCTTGAGGAATGGATTGATTCTCACCACCGACGCATGCCATCCGGGAGAGGCGGGCCCAGGCAACGCCGGCCGCGGCTAAATTAAGTTGGTCAACAGCCTGCTAAGTGCTGGGCAAGGCCGCTGAGCGCGGCTCAAAGCACCATGATGAGATCCCGCCTGGCGACTCGACCCATGACCTCAGGCCTACCTGTGGCTTACTCGAGTGAGGCAGGCCTTCTGAGTCGCCGGTGAACCTGTGCAGAAGTATAGGAGCTGTCTAAGCTTCTCACGTCGCGGCACCTGCGCGCGGGATCCGATGCACAGCTGCCACAAGAAGCCATTCATCTTCAGGAGTCAGTACGAGAGCCGGTATTTTTTAAAGCAAACACTTCTGTGCAGTGCCATATGCATTTTTTAGACTACTTTTACAGCCTGCTGCATAACACGCACTGGTGCAAGTACTCTTAGATAGCGCGGGCTTTTTAATGCTCACTCTCTCAAAAAGTATATATTTGAAATAAAACTGCCTACAGCCGAGTTGTGACCCCTAGGCTATGTGTACTTTAATCAAACTTTTCTCCTGAGGCTTGCATGCACCCCCATGCTTAATTGTGTCTCAATGTTAATTGCTTAGACTCGCAATGCAACGTAGCTTCAGCCTCAGGTTGTTAATAAATAACGGGCGGCGCCGCACACCCTGCTGTTATCAGCGAATTGATTTTTATCAAATTGCTCAGTGTGTCTTTTTGAGATAAATTACAGTCTGCAGAGGGGTTGTGACCTCTAAGCTACGCGTGTACCCTTCCATTTCCAGTGCTTTGCAGCCGTTTTAAAATCTTCTTACAGTTTCTCGTTGCTCAAATGGGTGTAATTTCTGATATTTATGTTTCCGTTGTTTTTATTGCTTGATTTTCCTTGCGAAAAAAGTGTCACTCATAGTTGTTGAAATGTCACTCATAATTACGCTGACATTATAAAAATGTCACACTTAGCAATCTGAAACCTTGGCAGCTATGCTTCCTTTATGTCCGGCCTGCCGTTGTTAGCTGTACTTCCGGTGCCAGCTGCGCCCCTCCACGTGCACAAACCATGAGCTGAACATTGCAGGCATTGCCCTGCAACTGCAGAAACGTAGACATGGCCGCCGGTTGTACAGTGGGGTGTCGGAGAACATTCCATAAAGTATAGAACCCTGCGAATGCTGGTAATTTCTACGTTTTTATTTCTGTATTTGAAATTTTATACCACACGCAGACGACGTTAAAGTACTCTACAGTTTTTTTTTTACAAAAAAATGTGAGAAATGATTCCAAATAATAAACATACATATTTACAAAGAAATGTTCAGGATGACGTCAGAGCATTTTGCAATTTGTAGATACATATTTTGAGAAATGCATCCAAGTCATATAAATCCATGTTAGTAAAGACGTGTTGTCTTATAGTGAACGTTAAGTCGTCAGTTTGTTTTCACGCTACAATATTTGATTTAAGAATGACACTGCATATGTGGCGGTGCAGGTGCTGGAGAGAGCTGCAATTAAATGTCACAAACGTAAGTGTTAGTATTAGGTGTTATGATGCATGAATATGGAGTTTTATTGGATAAATAAAAATCCATATTCTGGGTGCTGTTATTGAGATGGAGTAAGGGCCTACTTTGGAGTTTGGCCAATGGGATACTCAGACACAAATGTATTACAGGTGCATTGTAGCCTATAGCCTTTGTATACAGAGCACAGGATATGTGCCACGGTGTGGCAGAGTATTCCATTCACCAATCTCTAAATAAGGCCATACGATTTTTGTATGTTGAATTTCAGAGCTACAAGTATCAGTGCTTCTTTGTTTCTGGGGTTTCTGTTTTGACCAGTGACGTGTAATTGCTGATGCTAGGTAGGTTGGTGAAGGGCTTTGAAGGTTATGCACACCGTCCTGAGTATGCAGTGTTTCTCTACTGGGAGCGAGCTCAGACATTCTCTAACTGATGAGCTGTGGTCTGCCCTTTCCATGTTTGCAGTAAGCCTTGCTGCTGAGATTAATAATAATGTTGGGGAAGCCAGGCTCGATAGGCCAGTGAGTAGGGCAGTTTCACATACCTACCTGGTGACATCTAGAGAATGGACTAAGGTTTGCAGATCTTGTTTTTAACATAAGGCACCACAGCATGCACAAATCTTGCACTGAAACAAGATCTGCTATTCTCCAGTTAGGGCACGAGATAGGGGTTGCCTTAAAGCTGGTATTAGTGTTTGAGTTGGAGTGACAGTTAATATTAGTGTTAGAAAGAATTAGGTTACAACTAGGATGAGGGTGATGGTTAGATGAATGGGATAGGGGTGGAACGAGGACTGGAATTATTAGCATTGCTTGGATTAACAATAGGCTTAGAGATAAACGTATGATTATGCTTAGATTGCGGGTTAGTTTTAAGGTTTGGATGAACACAAGTGTTTCGATTGGGTCTTACCGCAGGTTTTTGGTTAGGGTTTGTGTTCTAGGTTTAGAGTTACAGTTAAAGTAATTGAGCTGACGAGCTTGTGGAGATGCACCTGTGCGCCTGTGAGAGGTACTGAGACCTGAAAGGATTGTGGCAGATTGCTCAGCAACCCCAGATTAAATTTGTTTTTACATCGCAGTTTTAAAAGCAGCCGCATTCCAGCTCGAGACGCTGGGAATGGGTGTGAGCAAAAGCAGCGCGTTGGCTAACAGCGCACTTCGCTCTTTCTCTGCGCCACTGCAATGCATCATGGGACGCGCTTGCGTGTTTAAAAAAAACACGACCTCGACCACCAATAACACGGGACATGCTGCCACTCAGAGCCTATGCGTGCCTGTGGACTGTGCTGCCTGTTTTTATGACCCTAGTGCCTGCGGTGAGAAATACCCACTTTTGCTTCAAAATTTCCGTTTAGCGCAAATATTTTCTTGTCTCTTTATTCAGTGATTTTTCGACTGGCTAGACTAGAGTGTGTTAGTGTGGCACTAATTTGGTGAATCTGACAGACAAACTAGGTATCACGCGCAGCTCTCCTGTCAGGTTCCGTGAAATTTACTGCAACCCCAGGGGCCGATGTGTCACAATAACTTTACTAAACTCTAGTAAAAGATTATATCAAGGAGATAAGGCTAAATGGTGCTCATTAATGTCGTGCCAACATATCATGTCTTATAAATGACAGGAGGATAAGAAACAGTTTAAAAAGGAAACGCAAAGAGGCCTGCGCATGCCAACAATTGTGCAAGGAGGAATCCAGACTGCTTAACACCCAGCCTTAGCACAAAGGCCAGCAATTTACGAATAAACATAGAATTATCAGAGACTGTATCGAGCTCTGAAAACTATAAAGAGCCTACCACAGCAGGCTTCTTTTTTTGGCCACTCTGGTGAGACACTAAAAAACACACAACATGCGCCCTTCTTTAAAAATGCAAATGAGTAAAATATCTGGTTACCACATTATCAGGACAATACCTGCCTTAATAATGTCCAGAGGGCTTGTAACACATTCATATGGGAGGGGGACTAGAATTTCGTTGAGTCAGAGAAGGTAATAACCAAGAGAAACAGGATTGGGAACACCCAGTGGTGCTCGAACAATTTTCAGAGTGGCGTCGCTGCCATCAATGCTTCATCACTGAACTCACAATGTTGCACATATATCATTAAAGCATAGTGTGTTCGCGCACTGTCATTTATAGACAGCACAATCTCCATTGAAGTGGTCACTTAACTTGCAAAGACATACAGTTTTACAGATAAAACTAATATAGCGCACAAACGATGTGTGGAAATCGGGTGTCAATCAATCAAACAAACAGGATTTGCATAGCGCTACTTATCACCTGTGAGGGTATCTAGGCGCTGGGGGGTGGGGGCGGTGCTGCTGATGAGGGACGTTAATCGAATAACCATGTTTTTAGGCCCTTCCTGAAATCCTGCAGGGTGGCAGTCTGTGTGTTCTCCTTTGTACTGCCGGTCACCGGTGTATTTAACTGTGTAGCCTTGGACCGTGTCATGTATGTGCATGTAACTTGCATGATCGAGGTAACTATTAGCGGCGATACTATGTGTCTCTCGGTCCTTTTTCCCCAGCACCCCTCCACCCCCTCACCCCCCTCCCCAGGGGCGGCAATCTGAGGGATAGCCCCGGGCGCCACAAGCTCTAGCTACGCCTCTGTGGACACCTGCATTAAACCACTACCATTGGGCTTCTTTTATAGACCTCCTCTGTGTGCCTCAAGTGCAGACCAGCCTTTGGGTCGAGGTGGCGCAGAAAGTACAAAAGGTGGGCACCAGGCGCTCTCAAATCGATACGCCCTATGGCGGATCTTAATGAACTGGATTGACTCCTAAGAGTGAATGTAAAAGCACAATCCAGGCCCATCAACCAGGTTCGCCTTCACAGGGCTCGGTAGACATTGGGGACTTGCCCCTTCTAAAGCTAACCTATATCCATATACTTCCCCCAAGCCCAGAGCACTGCCTTGGTAGTTCACATCTCATGGGGGTCTCTAACACTCCAGCCGGTCCCACAATTTCCCACCTAGGCCCCACACAAAGACCAGGGAAGGACCTAAGACTCGTATCATGGAATGTGGCTGATCTGTCCGCAAAGTTCCGAAACGTAAGGTGGATACAGTTTATCAAGACCTTTAACATCATTTGCCTACAAGAGATGTGGGAAGTTAAGAATAATTTCTTTCTTGAGGGTATCAGACCTTCTTCTGTCCAGCTGTGGGTTCTAGCGCTGGTTGAGCGAGTGGGGGCCTAATTATTTTTGTATCCCTCGAGTATTGTGTATCCATGAAGGCCATGAAGTGGGACTCCACTGTGTTCCAGGGTCTAAAACTGCGTGTCGAGAAATCCTTCCCTCTGGTACTAATTAATTTCTATAATGCAAAAAGGGGGCCGCATTGGTCCTCAAATTTTGTAGCCTTAAGTGGTGCCATCGACTCATTAAAGGGGGAGGGCTCTGCTCACGAGAATTTTATTTTGGCAGGGGATTTTAATTGTCATCTGTGCCCAAACTCCTTACATTCATCACATAGTACACAATCTTGCACGATCTCCGAGGGCATGCACATGGAGCATACCACAGAAGGTGCTGAATTAAATAACTTCCTACATACTTACAACTTGGTTCTCACTCTAAATAAATCCACTAATCCAGCTAAGCCCCAAATTCCCCCCACATACAAAGGAAGAGGGTGCGCCACAATCATCGATTTTACCTTTGTTTCAGCTTTCATGGGTTGGCCCTCTGCTTCCTTTAACATCTTACATAGCCCCTTCAGTGACCACAACCCTTTGTCTTTGACTCTTGAGGGAGGGGGTGGAGTGCCATTCGAAGGGCTCTCATATGCCCCCGTGTATATTATCTGTAATTGACCAGGGAAGGTGCTTACGCTGGTCGCAGATAGACGCTAAGACTTTTAACCGCAGACTTTTTGAAGAATGCCTGCAGGAGATATTAACCTGTTTGGACCTTTAGCGCCTGGCGAGGAGGTTTTAAGGTCCTTTGTCTCTATTACCCAGTCATTCTCTGGACTGCTAATGGCACCTGTGGCTGGCCCTTGCTCTGAACACCCTACATTGTTTGACTCTGAGTGCTTCCGGGCTCTCCGCCTCTTGAAGAAAGCGCTGAAGCAGTCTCCCAGAGACAGGGAGTGTGTGGCAAACTACCGTCGTGCTTATAAGGGGGCTCTGAAAGAATGGAGGCACTCGCTACAGAAATAGGGATAGCACACTTTTCTGGCAGGTCATTAATAGACGTTGCTTTTCCGAGCCAATAAGGCCTGCGTTATGCCACCACATCACCCCTGAACAGAGGGTTGTCCATTTTGATTGTGTGTACAACTTCAGTCACTCCGAAGGGACCCTCAACGAGATTGCCCCTAGCTCGGGCGACACATTAGTCACTTTTTCTCTGGAGGAAGTTCACAGGGGCATTGAAGCACTGTCCCAGAACAAGGCACCAGGACCCAACAGGATCCCTCTGGATCTCATCCAGGATAATATTGATGTTTGGGCCCCAGTTTTGATTATAGTGTTAAACTCTGCAGGAAGGAAAGGGACGCTGCCGGGCTAGCTCAGGGGTTGGACGGTCGAAATGTGGAATTAATGGGAGAGACCCCCGGAAGAAACAATAAGGGTCAGTTAGTGGCTAAACTGATACATCAGAAAGTGAACCTCCCGCACCCTGATGTGCTGCTGAACACAGCTTTATATTGTTGGGGGAGATGCCTCCGGCGCACGGAGAAGGGCCACCCATACGCTCCGGAAATACCACTCACGGGAATCTCATTCGAGAACCCGTGGACCCCCTACTCCGACTCTAAAATGGAGGTATGGACTGAAGCGGGGATAACAGTGGTGGGAGATTGTTTCCACCTTGGGACATTGATGCCTATGGACGAACTAATGTCTCAACATGACTTGTCGCATGGGCAGTTCTTGACTTATCACGCCTTGACGCAAACATTTCGGGATTTGTGGCGGCGAGGTTCTACTGAGCCCCCCACGCACAGAGTACTCCAAGCGCTACTGACTTTGGGGGCTGCACGGCACCTAGTGAAGTGGTTATATCAAGCACTTCTTTTTTTTTTTAAAGATTCTTTTTATTAACCAAAACAAAACAAACAAAAAAAACACAAATGCTTCAGAAAACATTACAGTATACATAGAGTCAGTTTGGCGTGTATGGGTACAAAATATTACCACAATTCAATCCTCCCACTAGCCCACCCGCCCAACCAGTCTGACATAGATCGCAATCATTCAACATTAATCTCTAACATGCCTGTAGCCCATTATTAAACTGGGAACTGTCCGGTTCTGTAACCCACCCAGGCCCCCCATATCTTCTCCCATTTGCGTGGGCATCCCCTACTCTGATATACAGCCTGTTCAGCCCGTTGGCACCAATCTAAATCATTTTCCCAGGATTCCACCGATGGGACTGTACTGGTGCCCCATGCACGGGCGATGTTGCGTTTTGCCACCACTCCTGCCAGGGCGAGCCACGTCGTGGCCCATTTGGGCCATACAATTTCGCCTGTCACCCCCAGGATATGCCATCTCCCTTCTAGTGGGACCTGCTCCCCCACTACCGATGTCATCACACTGGCCACGTCCGCCCAGAAACTCTGAATATTGGGGCAGGCCCACAGTATGTGGAAGAAAGTTCCTGTCTCGCCACAATACACAGCACCGACGCACAATGGCCCATATGGTACTGTACAGTCCTCGAGGCGTACGACCTGTGTAGTATGCGAAGTTGAATCAACCTAAATCTCGCTCGTACCGCTATCTCTCTGGGGTTCTGTAGGGCCTCTCTCCAGTCATCGTCCTCCAGCAGACCCACATCCGATTCCCAGGCCGCCCGCAAGGGTCCCAGACAGTCAGGTGTATTGTTGATTAGCTTTTTGTAGGTGAGGGATATTGTCCTATCTCTCATTGAGTCAAGGAGGAGTCTGTCTTCAAGTGGTGTGTACTCCGGTATGGAGTCCCCTTCCTTCAGGTGGCAGTGAAGTGCGTGTCTCAACTGTAGGTATCGGAAGTGTTCAGTCATACCCATTTGGAACTCTGTCTGAAGATCGTAAAATGCAATAATTTTCCCCTTTATCCAAACGTCCCCCAGAAGATCAATGCCTATGTTACTCCACCTATGGAAACCCTTCAGATGCCTCACCTCTCTTAAAATGTCTCCCTCCCAGAGTGGCGTTTGTTCAGTGAGTCTGGCCTCCCAGCCGATCATTTTAGTCTCCTTCCGCCATACCGCAACCACTGTCTGAGTGTGGATCGGAAAGGACGGGGTGCCCCTCCGCCCCCCGAGGAGAGCAGACAGGTAGCTGCCCACTCCCATAGCAAAGCGATCGACCCGATAGGCTGGCTCCTCAGTCGGCGAAAAGACCCACCCGTTAATGTTGACAAGCTGGGCTGCCCAGTAATATTTTCTGATGCCCGGTACCGCCAACCCCCATTCGTAGACCCCCTTCTGTAATTTCTTTAGAGCAACCCCTCCACCCCCATATCAATGTTCGATGTTCAGATTCAACCATGCGGAAGAAAGCTTCCGGGATCTGGAACGGGGTATTTTGTATGGCGTAGAGGAGACGCGGGAGGGACATCATTTTGAACAAGACCGCCCTTCCCATAAGGGAGACCGGTAAGCGCCGCCAATGGACCACATCCCCCTTCAACCTGTCCAGCTGCGAGTGTACATTTAGCTGCATGAATCCCTCTTCCGTTTTGGTGATCCAGATGCCCAAATATTTAAAAGAATCCTTATGGACCAGCTCTTTACATGCCGACGTCAGAACCGGGGGTACCCCTGCGAGAGTGTATACCAAGGATTTATCCCAATTTATGCGATATCCAGAGTATTGGCCAAAAGACCGACTGATATGGATAAGCCTATGAAAGGTCTGTCTAGGTCTATGGGCGTACAGCAGGATATCGTCCGCATAGAGGGAGATACGTTCTTCCCACCCCCCTCCCACATCAATGCCTCTCACCAGCGGATCCCCTCTTACCAATGAGGCCAGAGGTTCAAGTCAATCAATCAATCAATCAGGGAATTGTAGGCACGCTACTCACCCGTGAGGGTCTCAAGGCGCTGAGGGGGGGTCCGCAGATCTGTTTAGCCGAAGAGCCAGGTCTTGAGGGTCTTCCTGAAGGTATTCAGGGAGGGGGCGCGTCTGATGTCTGCCGGTAGCTCGTTCCAGGTCTTGGCTGCAATGTGAGAGAAGGATCTTCCGCCTGCTCTGGCTCTGTGGATGTGCCAGTGCGAGGTTGGAAGATCGGAGGTTTCTTTTGGGTACGTGGAAGTTCATTCTGTCGTTGAGGTATTTGGGTCCGTTGTTGTGTAGGCATTTGTAGGCGTGAGTGAGGATTTTGAAAGTGACTCTTTTCTCCAGGGGGAGCCAGTGGAGACTTCGTAGGTGTTGGCTGATGTGTTCGTGTCGGGGGATGCCGAGGACGAGTCTGGCGGCAGTGTTCTGTATTGTCTGGAGTTTGCAGAGTAGGGACTTGTTGATGCCGGCGTAGAGTGCGTTTCCATAGTCCAGTCTGCTGGTGATGAGTGCGTGGGTGACTGTCTTCCTTGACTCAGGGGGGATCCACTTGAAGGTCTTGCAGAGGATGCGCAGATGCGTTGAAGCAGCTGGAGGTGACGGCGTTGACCTGTCGGTTCATGGTGAGTGATGAGTCGAGTACGATGCCGAGGTTCTTGCCGTGGTCTGAGGGGGTAGGTGGGCTTCCAAGGGCGGTTGGCCACCAGGTGCTGTCCCATGCATAAGGGGTGGTACCGAGGACGAGGACTTCTGTCTTCTCAGCGTTGAGCTTCAGGCAGCTGTTGGTCATCCAGACTGCGACGTCTTGCATTCCTTTCTGGAAGTTGAGTTTGGCAGTGGTGGGGTCTTTGGTGAGGGAGAGGATGAGCTGGGTGTCGTCGGCGTAGGATACGACGTTGAGGCCGTGTTGTCGGACGATGGCTGCGAGGGGGGCCATGTAGATGTTGAAGAGGGTGGGGCTCAGTGATGAACCCTGTGGGACTCCACAGGTGATTTTCGTGGGGTCGGAGAGGAAGGGTGGGAGTCTGATCCTTTGGCTTCTTCCGGTGAGGAATGATCGGATCCAGTCCAGGGCCGTTCCTTGTATGCCTGCGTCGTGTAGTCTGGCGACTAGTGTGCGGTGGGAGACGGTGTCGAAGGCCGCTGATAGGTCGAGTAGGATGAGGGCTGCGGAGTGGCCTTGGTCCAGGAGGGTGCGGATGTCGTCTGTAGCGGCGAGTAGGGCGGTCTCTGTGCTGTGGTTGCTTCGGAATCCGGATTGGGAAGGGACGAGGACGGAGTTCTCTTCAATGAATCGTGTCAGTTTCCTGTTGACTGTTTTCTCTGCAGCTTTGGCTGCGAAGGGGAGGAGCGAGATGGGCCGATAGTTCTTGAGGTCGGTGGGGTCATTTGTGGGCTTCTTGAGCAGGGGTCTGACTTCTGCGCGCTTCCAGTCATCTGGGAAGGTGCCTGTTTTGAAGGTGGTGTTGATGTTGCGTTGTAGATCGGGTGCGATGGCGGCTGCGGCTTTGTGGTAGATGTGAGGGGGGCAGGGGTCGGTGGGGGCCCCCGAGTGGATGCTTTTCATGTTCGAGGCGGTGCGAGCGCAAAGAGAACCGGCGAGAGTGGGCAGCGCTGCCGCGTACCCCTATGCAGCCGGAAAACTCTGGATACTGTTCCATTTACCCTGACCCGCACCAGCGGGGCAGCGTACAGCAGTTCAATCCAGGTGCGGAAGCCAGGACCAAATCCAAGCTTGGCGAGAACAGCAAACAAATATGGCCACTCGATACTATCAAAAGCCATATGGGCATCAAGTGATAGGAGTGCTGCCTGATCGTCCGGTCGCTGCTGCACCATATACATTATCCCATATAAACGACGAAGATTCAATCTAGTGTTTCTATGAGTCATAAATCCGGAGTGGTCCGGGTAAATCAGAGACTGTATCACCGGAGATAGTCTGTTTGCGAGCGCCTTAGCCAATACCTTGGCCTCAAAATTCAGGAGTGAAATCGGCCGGTATGAACTACAACAATCTGGCAGTTTGCCTTTCTTAGGGATTATAACAATAGTAGCTGTCCTCAGGTCAGATGGCAATTGACCATCCGCCTTCGCCTCTCGGAAAATACGGAGAATGTAGGGTGCCAGGTACCCTGCCACACATTTGTACATTTCCGCCGGGAAACCGTTCGGGCCTGCTGCTTTCCAGGATTGAAGGTCTCGTATGGCACCCTCGATTTCCTCTGTAGAGAAGTCCGCGTCAACCGCCTCTCGATCCTCCACACTGAGCATTGGTAAAGCTATATCCCTTAGAAATTCCGTGCAATCCTCCACCCCCCTATCTGTCTGAGTCTGATAGATCCCTTCATAATATTGGGCGAACGCCTCTGCTATGAAAGCGCCTGTCCCCTTCACCGTACCGTCAGAGGTCCGTATCTCAGAGACCCAGTTACAACCTCTATCCCTTCTCTCCAACCAGGCAATACGTTTATTTGCCTTATTGCCTAAATCGTATATGCGTCTTTGCGTCGCTATAGCGTACGTACGAGCAGTATTTTCCTCTAGATCTCTGAGCTCTTTTTGTTTGAGTCTAAGTGTGTGTAGACGGCCGGCTTCGCCCCCCTGTTCTGATCCTAGCGCAGATTCAAGAGCTGTAATCTCTTGCTCCAAATTGTCACATTGCGCCCTCTTTTCTTTGCTTCTAGCCCCAGCAGTCGCTTGCACAAAGTCCCTGGCCAGCGCTTTATATGTCTCCCACAATATACAGTCGGATTGCACAGATCCAGAGTTTTCTGCAAAATATTGCTCAGTGCGTTCCTCAAACTGCTCCCTAAACTCCTGGTCTTTGAATAAATAGGAGTCTATACGTGGAGGTAGAGTCCAGTCCCTAACCGGGCCTCGCAGAAACACCTCCACCGGGGAATGGTCAGATATCCCCCGGGCCCTGTGACAGCCCGCCTGAAAGAGTCCTACGGAGGTAGTAGGTGTGAAAATGTAATCTAAACGAGACCCACTACCGTGCGACACGGAGATGTGAGTATATTGTCTAGCAGCGGGATTATGTAATCTCCACAGGTCCACCAGCCCCATTGCAGTCGCAAAAGCCTTCAATGGCAGCAACCCCAGCCCTGTGGGAGCGCGTATCTCGGTCCAGTTCGGGCGACATCGTCTCAATCATGTCCCATCGTAGGATGAGAGTACCCACTGGCATATCCAATAGTAATTTGCTGAGGTCTGGGAAGGTCATCCCATGCCGTCTCGGAGGGATGTACACTGAGCATATGTTAAGGGTATGTCTCTCCCATATTCCCGAAAACGTGGCATAGCGTCCCAAATGATCACACCATATGCGAGATACCACTAGTGGCACCGAGTTCTTGAGCAGTATCGCTGTCCCCCTGGAACCAGTTGTGAACCCAGCATGTGTTACAAGCGTATACCCAAACCGATTGAGCGCTAGGTAGTTATTTCCCTTCAGGTGCGTCTCCTGCAGGAGCACTATGTCTGGGGAGTGTCGACGGAGATATTGTAGCACCATGGTCCTTTTAATTTTTCCCCCCAGACCATTCACATTCCACGATAACACCTTTAGTTTTTTAATGTGTTGCGAGGCCATCTGGGAGGAACATGTGTCAAGAATCCACCCACCTTTAGCCCTCACCCACCCCGCCGCCCCAACCCCCTATATATCGATATGGAACCTACTGTCCTAAGACCCTGGCCACTTCGAATGGCAGTGGTATTCTGAAGCAAACATAACAGACTGTGCAAAGAAAGACCCCATAAACTACAACCCCCACCCCCCTGCCACCCTGCTTTGTAGGCCTAAAACTACCCACATCCCCAACTAGCAGAGCGCCTGTCCCCCAATAAACACTCAAAAATTGAAGGGGCTGCCGAGGGTCGCCACCCTAAGTCCCCATAAGGCCGCAACCCAGCCCGAGTCCAGTAAAGTTCCGTTGCAGAGTACTACCACATTCCGCGGGGCCACCCCACATAAGGATTGCAAAGACCCACTAACTAGACATGTCTATATACGTTACGTGATTCAGCTGCGAGTTCCACAAACCACAAGACCAAGTCGCGAATATTATTTTCCAAAAGTCTCTGAGGCCGCTGGGCTCAACGATCGTGACCGCCGAGATCATTCCTCTCGCCTGTCCAGCCCCTCAGGCCCACTGGAAGATCCAGAGAAACAATCACGAGTGTCTCTTCAACCGTCTTCTCTGCGCTGATTGTTCCGCTGTGGTCGCCCCTCGTCCAACCATGCTTGCACTTCCGAGGGGGCTTTGAGGGAACCAGGATCTACCATTATCAATAACTTTAAGTTTTGCCGGAAAAAACATCATGTACTTTATGCCCCTTTCCCTTAGGGCACGCTTCACTCCATCAAAGGTGTGGCGCACCTACTGCACCTTCAAAGTAAAATTTGGGAAGAAATTAACGGTCGTATTCTCATAAGGGAGGTCGCCGTGGAGGCGAGCAGCCTGCAGGTTAGCTTCCCGATCCCTATAGTTTAGAATCCATGCAATGATTGTTCTGGGAAGAGCCCCCGGCTTCGGCGGAGGGACCGGGGCTCTGTGGGCCCTTTCCACTGTAAAGAAGGTCGAGAGTCGTTTAGGTTTGAGATGGTTCAGTATTAGGTCCTCCACAAAAAGGTCCATGCTAGGACCTTCCGCCCCCTCCGGGTCCCCAACCACCCGTATGTTATTCCGACGGACCCTTCCTTCCTGGTCCTCCAGCTTCAGGGCCACCTGTTTGTGTTGATGAGCTAATTGTTGAACCCGCTCATCCAATTTGCGTGTGGTGGATTGCAGTTCCGTTATGTTCGTCTCCGCCGTTGTGACCCTCTCCGAGGTCTTAGTCATATCAGCACGGATCAAGTTCATTTCAATAGAAACTTTATCAATCTTTGCTTCCAGCGTTGTTCCAAGAACTTGAATGGCCGCCATTATAGAGCTTAAAGATGGTTTGGGTGCTTCCTCCTGGCCCCCAGCGGCCCCCCCATCCGTGGGCAGCTGCTTCGGAACCGCATACTTGTCCAATTTGTTGGACTGCACTTGCGAGGCTCCTTTAGGCTTCATCTTGCACAGGACTGGGCAACAATAAAAGAGATGAATGGTGGACACCCAGTGCACACCCGAGTTGCTCTGCAGCTCCAAGTGAGCCCAGTCACTAGACCTTGTCGTCGGCGGTAGCCACCCACCGAAAAGGGGCCCCCAGCACAGCCACAGACACCCTCGCAGGGTACCACACCCGCAATAGTCGCCCACTCGAGCAATGATATGCGCCCAAGCCCAACACCGGAGTTATTTGTGAGGCAGAGCCCCTTCCTTCACACTGGAGACGGCGTCGCACTGTAAAGCGGCGTGTGGTGAGGCCCTCTATATCACATCCGCTGCCGAGTCCGGAGCTGCACCCCGCCCAAGCACAGGCGAAACGTTGTGTGGGCGCGGCCCCTCTTTAATCCCAAGGAACAGTACAACTGCAGGCCTGCACTCACCATGGACTTGTCCAACCCTGGTGCCTTAGAATTGCCCCCGTGAAATTGGCTGAAGAGGGAGGCACCCAGTCATTAACTGCAAGTATGGCCGCTGAACGGAGTCACCGCTCCACTGACCACGATCTACTGCTTCCGGGCCCAAGAGCAAAGGTAAATGAGCAGAAGATCCACCGAGGTCACCACATTCACAGTCACTCAAGTGGGGCCGTCCTCCACAAGTGTCCCAGCAGCGTAGGATTTAATAGTCCATGCGGGGGGGCTCCTCTGCCCCACCCGCTCAGGTCCGGTGGCGGGTAAGGCAGCGCAGGATCTCCTTTCACCACGCGGGCCCAGGGTGTGGCAGGATGATGTCGCGGTAGCGGCACCGGGCTCCGCACAACACAGACGCAGGATGGGGGCCGTCCTCTTCTACGGTCCCCAACGTCTCCAATGTCAGCAATCCATGCGGGGGGGTCCCGGTCCGCCCCATCCGCTCAGGTCCGAGACAAGGGGTTGTTGGTCGCAGTCCCGCAGCCTCTCAGCAATCCCGCAGCCACCCGACACCGCCCGGCGCCTAAATTCTTACCGGGCGAGTAAGGCACGGCGGTACAGGATCTCCAGGGCCAGATGCAAATGCCCCCAGGCCACACACTACGGTGTCTCGGTCTCGCAGCCCAGTATGATCCGAGGTCCGGATACGTCCCATGCGAGCACCGCCCAGCCGCTCCGGAGGCCTCCACTTTCGCCGGCCTCACCAGCTCGCCGTCGCTTTTCTCCACCGGTGCGAGTCGTGGCTCCCGTTTCCGAGCACCAAACAAGAGCTTCTGGTGTCCCGCTGCTCCGCAGGTAGGTGTGGCACTGCAACGACAGGATATGCGCCGGATATCGCGGGACTTCGGCGCGGCCCCGGCTGAGCTCACACTCTATTCTGCCATCTTGGCAGACGCCAGGCCACACCCCCCATATCAAGCACTTCTTGAATCTACAAATAAACAGCTGGACCATACTAGAGGAAAATGGGAGGAGATCATCAGGAGATTTCTGATGGACAGGAAGTGGGCACGAGTACTGAGGGGGTCCAAGACTGTATCCAGATATTCTAATTACAAGACGATCCAATTTAACTATATACATATGGTCTACCTGACCCCCCACAGACTGAATATGATGGGAGGGGTAAGCGACAGAGCCAGTGCTAGATGTGGATTAATAGATGCTGGCTTTGTGCATATGACGTGGGAATGTACATATCTCTGGGATTTCTGGGAAAAGGTCCTGTCTGCGATTAAGAAAACACTATCCCGGGTACTCCCGAATACTCCAGAGACTCCAAGAAAATTTGGAATAGCTTTACGGATAAAGTACTGGTCCTGGCAAGACGGCAGATTGCGCAATATTGGACGGCAAGCACTGCCCCTTTGATAGCGATATGGGAGAAAAATGTGGATACTTGGTCCTGGGCGGAACTGAGGGCCCTTCAGAAAGATGATCTCAGGGGGATCCGAAAACACCCCATTGCGGAATTATGGGCGGAGGTAATGAGGGACTGGGAGACAAGGAATATGGAAGACCCAGAAGGAGGGGACCCAACAGAGGAGGAACTGGGAGTCAACACCCCTGACATGAGATCCCCGGCCCACCCAGCCCCCCCCCACACCTTGATTAGCATATAATTTTACAATCATAGTGTCAAGATCCTGAACTAGGAGCCACACGCCGGACCAGACGACATACAATAGAGTCTTTAATTCACAGCAGACATAATAAGAGACACCACATTACATAGTTTATTTTGGATTGTTAGTTGTTAATAATTGGCGAGAAGTGAATGTATTTTGGGTTTTTTCTCTCCTGACCAGGAAGATGATGAAACTCCCTTGGGTACATATATGACACAGTATGGAATTTAAGAGAAAATAAGAACATGGCGAAACATGGATGGGAGTGTATATTATGTGTATTCTTTGTTTCTTATTCAGTAACACGGGAGTCCGATCTATACAAGTTGCCATGCCTAGAGATGTCAAATGATTGTCCGTACTTCTATTGTGGATTTATACAATTGCAAAATGCCAATAAAAACATATTTTTTTTTTAAAAAAGGAAAGGGACGCTGCCTTCTTGGTCAATGGCTACCATTATACCGATTTTTAAAAAGGGGAATAAGGATAACCCGCAACGTTATCGCCCCATATCCCTCATTGACTCTGTAGTTAAGGTTTGGGTCGGATTTTATTAACTAGACTATCGACATGGGCTGACACGAATCGAATAATAATCAAGGTCCAGCTTGGCTTTCGCCCTGGCCAATCAACCATCGAGCAATACCTTAATCTTTACTTAATAGTAAACAAATATACAGAAGCTCAACCTGGAGCCCTGTTTTTAGCCTTTATGGACCTTACGTCCGCTTTCGATTGGGTGAATAGGAAGAAACTGTGGGACCTATTGATCTCTCTGGGCGTCAAGCCCGTCATTGTAACCTTATTAATGAAACTCCACGCCCCTACTACAGCGGCAGTTAGATACTCCCAGGGAGGGGGCCTCACTGAACATTTCAATTGCTCCAGGGGAGTCCGCCAAGGCTGCATATAAGCCCCTTTTTTATTTACTATCTATATCAATGGACTAGAAGCTGCAATCTTGCCACTACAGTCTGATTGCCCCAGAGTCGGCAGGATATCATTTCCAGTTTTATTATATCCCGATGACACTGTCCTTATGGCTCGCACAGCATTAGGCCTGCAGGTTTTAATTGATGGGTTTGTTGCCTTTATGGATAGACTGGACCTGACGGTCAACTTTACAAAATCCTACATTTTGGAAGTTTGCCCTCGGGCGCTCCGGTCTAAAACTTTTAAGGCGGGGACCCACACTCTTGCGAAGGTCCCGGCCTTCTCCTATTTAAGAATCCTACTTGCCAAAAAATTAAACTGGAACTCATTGATGGAGGGAAAGCTGAGTGACATTAACAAATCTATAGGGGCTATCACCAGCTACGCCCATAGATTGGGATCATGGTCACCAGGTGTGATTTTAAAGTTATATCAGTCTATATGCATCTCTAACGTCTTATATGGTAGTGAAGTCTGGGGGTACATTTCAGCACACAAGTTACACGTGGCCCAAAACAAGTTCTTGAGACTAATTCTGAAGGTCCCACAGAGCACCCCCTCTTTCACCGTACACGAAGAACTTGGAGTTAACTACTTAGCTGACAGGGTGGCAGTAAAGCCCCTGTTGTGTTGGCTGAAGATATGATACTGAGCGAAACCGCCTGATCATATCAGATTGTTTGTCACTAGATCATGCTTTCAAAATCCCCTGGTTACGGTACGTAAAGGAGTCCCTCTTTGCTCTAGGCAGGGCAGATTTTTTTCCTTAAACGTGACTCAGTAATGCCTCAGGACCTCAACACGGTAAAAGAGTTGTTCTTCAAACACGCCATTGCTCACTGTGAAAACATTGAGCTTTTGAAACCAGCAGTGAGGTGTCATGCCTTGCTAAAATCAGTCCAGGGTAGGGAAAATTATCTTTCTATCCTCACAAGCGCAAGTGACAGGTTTTTAGTAACTCGCTATAGGTTTAACCAGCTTCATCATCTCCTGGCTTCCCCATCTAGTTTTGTTTCCCCAAATATGAGAGGAACCTGGGGCTGCGACTCTAGGTCTCCACAGGATACGCTACACTTTGTCCTTTTATGTAAATATCTTAGCCACCCCAGGAGGCAGTTTCTGCGGCCCCTTTTAAAATCTATGAAGTGTAGGCAAGCCCAAGTGATGCTCATGTACCTGCAGCGTTTGCCTAACGAGCACATACTTTTTGTAATGACGAATTTCTTGCGGGCTACCCTTAGCTCAAGTCTTTCTAGACCCGATTGATTACTGTATGGTCTTTGCTCCCTTTGCACTGTTTTTTTATTTTTTATTATTCGTGACCAGGAGTCTCGTTTTATTTAAACTTATAAATGGATTTGCAATGATGTATTTTACTGTATGATTGTATCTTTTATGGTTGTGACTGCACCAGAATAAAGATTTATTTATTATTAAGAAGATCTGTATGACAAGGAGCCTCCTTGCAATTTTGGTGACTGTGTTTAGAACTTTCCATTTGAAATTATTAGCTATCAGCATGGTTACCCTCCCTCTGTTGCTGGGTCTGGAGAAGAGGGGTATCGCCTAGAGAACCATCTAGATTTGAAACTGACCTCAATTACTTTTGAGGAGGTGGGTCTCGTGTACTAGGCAGATGTCGTTAGTATCTTCTGAGCCTGAGTAAGGGTTCAATATCTTGTTGCATCCGGTCGTTCTGTCTAGAAATAGGCTATGCGTTTTAATCTGCAATGGGTGACTGTGATGGAAGCAGTGGATGTATGCACTGGGGTGATCTAAAGCTTAATACCCAAAGTCAAAACAACTTGTAAAACTTCCACCCAATTGGAGATCAAACTGTCAAGGTTTATTTTATCAAAGTCGTCCAATAGGATCGAGCACATACCTCTCATTTCCAGATTGGTCATACAGTTCTCTCCCCCGTCCTGACCCTTAGGTGTTGAATTCTGTTGCATTAGCCAGTTACCCCATCCATCGCCCGCTCCAGGATCTAGATCATTGTGTGATTCTTCATTAGCTTCTGCTGGGGTACTTACTCTCCACTTTGTCCCCCTGTATCCTATTGATCACAGTTCTACTCTCGCTGAGGCTTTCTTCTATGGAGGGTTTGTAGCAGTTCTTTTTTGGCAGACATCATAGTTTATCTTCCTTGTTGACGAATTGTGACTTACTTGCGGTCTCGAGCAGGTGAAAGGGGGCCCAACCCTTCTGATGCCTCAGCAAGACCAGGAATGCTGTGTGCTTACGAGGGAGTATGTTTCTTTATTTCATTAGAAGATTGGGTGGAAGGGGTGACCTCTTCTATACTTAACTCTTTGGACTCTCAGGAAGTTAGTAGCTTGTCTGACCAGCCATCGCTTTTGCAATGTGATGGGAGACAGGTCTTGATAGAGCCTGACTCCTCCTCCACCCCCGAATAGGATTGGGCCAGTGAGAGTTGCCATCATAATGCTTTCTTTCTCTTTATAATGGTGGGAACATGTCAAGATGTCTTTGTCATTATCTGGAGATCTGGAAGGACGGCCCATTCGATGCGTTCTGTCAAGGTGGATCTCGACATAGGTTAGCCCTGGCTGGATGTGTCTGAATAGCTTTTTGAGTAGCTTTCGATGTCGCCTTTCTCTACATGGCGCGGAGCACCTCTAATTCTGATGTTGGATCACCTTGATCTGTTTTCAAGGTCTTCGAGGTGGCATTGCAGATCAATGTTTGCTCTCTCAAATCCATCACTATCTGATGGAAGGACTCAAGCTCTTCCGCTAAGGCTTTCACTGTGTCTTATAGGATGGATATTCTCTGCCAAGTTCAACCACCTCCTATTTCATCACTCTTAGATCTCTTGAAGCATCTTCACGAAGGACTGCAGATTTCTCAGCCTAACCCTATTGGGCCTGTTAAGACGATTAACATGGTGCCCAGTCTTGCCTTGTTTTCTGTGTTTTCCATTATAAAGTCTGCAAGGGTTATCCTTGTCTAACCCAAGAAGAAAGAAGAAAGACATGGCCATGGCGAAGGTAGAGGCACTTACTCATTTGAGTCAACAGTTTTGATTTATCATGTACACAGAAAAGCACTGGCATTGAACCCATCCCCCCAGGGTGATCAGGTACAATATGGCATAATCGCTCAGCACTAGAGGAGCCACGAGTGTAGAGTGCATTTATGCCGGATGGGAAGATGTACCAGCCCCTTGCGCCACCGGTGTGTCACTGTTTGTGACGCACCGGCGGCGCATTTTAGTGCCCCATATTTACAAGGACAGGAAAAGCCACTCTGTGTGACTTTTCCTGTTCTTGTAAATATGGCCCCTTTGCACGCAGCACTTTTGCGTGAAAGGGGCGTTCCTTGGGTGTTGCTGTGGGTGTTCCCATGCAACACCCATGGAATCAGACACATTTCCAGATCTACGAGAAATCGTAAATCTGGAAATGCGTCTGAATGCTACGCCTCCCCAGGAGAGGCGTAGGGAGGCGCAACGAGGAGAAAGGTATTCATTTCTCCTCGTTTTTTCCTCTTTCTATGCGTGCTGCATTCTGCAGCACACATAGAAAGAGGAAATCACCTCTGGTGATTGTTTATGTACAGGAAGGTGTCCCTTCCTACACGTAAACAATCAGTTAAACAATGACGTTTTGCAAGTTCTATGTGTGCTAATGCAGCACACATAGAAGTTGAAAAACGCCATTTCTGATTGTTTATGTGCAGGAAGGGATCCCTTCCTGCACATAAACAATCTCCCCACGACGCAGGCATCCTTGCACCATGGCGCAAGGGTGCCTGTGTCGGTGCATGGCAGCAGTTGGTGCGCCAGCGCAGGGGGAAGGACAGAGATGCAACATATTGTTGTAAATATGTTGAATCCCTGTGCTTTGAAAGTGACTCAGTGCGGCGCAGCCAAATGGCTTGCGGCCCGCACTGAGTCACTTTCCTTGTAAATCTGCCCCTTAGTGTGCACTCGGCTTACACGTATCCTCACCTTTATTGTTTTTCCCCTGCTTGATTTCATTTGTTCCCCAACTCTTATTATCTATGTGACATGTTTGTATCAATGTCTGTTAGTTTTGTCTCACTTTGCCGAGGCGTGCTCCTTACTGGTGCTGCAGAGTCCTTCTGTCTTATTCCAAGCAACAACCTGCCTGCACTCTGATATATAACTAGAGGGGACGGACACCCAACTTAAACTCCACCCCAGAAAGACACCTCTTTAAGCACCCAAGCAATAATTCACTGTCAAATTGATTTGACTTTGTTCCATGTCATGGGAACTCAGATCTGAGGCCAATAGCAACCTGTTCATGTCTTGCCACTAATCTCTATTCTCTGAATAGTAATTAACATTTTCACAAGGACCCTTCAGACTTGAACTCTTCCTTAGATTGAGATTGTGAGATTGAGTTTAGCCCACAGGAAGAGTAGGAAGTAACTCCTGGAAGAGTGAATAGATCTTTAAAGACATAATTGAAACTATCTCCTTCTTTGTCTTAGAAGATCAATACAGTTTTCTCAAAGTGAGGAATCTGTTCCAATAGCAGAAGCAACATTCTGCAAAAAGAATTGTGCTTAAGTTGCAGACTGTCTGTCTCAAGCATTGCGTATCCTTCAAGTAGTTCAATAAGGTAAGCATATCTGCTGGACTCCTCAATCTAAACATTAAATTGATTTATGCAAAACAGTGATACAGACCACCCTGCAAGGGCAGAATATTCTGGAAACTAATCAAGACCTCTTTCCGTGTCCATTTCACCTCCTCTCGTGTTGATATGTCCTCCCTCACTTAGGAGTAGAGTCTCTGTAGATCCCAGCTGCACAGGGAGCTACTCTTGGGGGCATCGGTGTCCCTTCCTCCATGGACAGCGGCTGGAGCTGCGTGGAAGAACACGCGGACCCTCCCCAGATGCCAGGGCTGATTGGCTGCTCTCAACCTCCTCTGTGGAGAAGGAGGGGAGATCTGGTGAGTGTAATCCTCTGCCCACGTGGTCCATAGTCAGGACCAATACTGTGGTCACAGTCAGTGAACTAATTTCACACTGGCCCTCTTATAAACAAATGTCAATGCATTTTACCCCAGCACACGAATAGTCAGATTGTGGAATCGGCAAGTATCTGAGCTAGCTTTAAACCATCATGTCACTCCCAGAAAACTCACATTATTTGACTAGGTCTGATGCATGACTTGTTTACATGCTTTATAAAAACACATACACACTTACATACATGCATATGGAGGGTATTAATTGAAGAAGTCTAACGCTGGTTTCTAAGCATCGCCTGGCCTGAGGTGTTGTCTGGGGAGAGGGTACAGATGTTAGAAGGCATCCTTTCCACTTAATATCTGTGGGTGAGGACTCACCCTTCTTTAATGCTTTTTTGAAAACCTTATCATATTTACAAAAATATTATATCACAATACAGGAATCATATTTGCCATCAGACCAGGTTCCCACAGTTTCCTAAAATGTGATGATGTCTATACAAAAGACATAGAGTGTTCATTCTAAAGCTGTGCCCTGCCACCCCTTATTACCTCCAGATATCTGGATCTAGTCCCTAGCTGCATCAAACAGATGTCACAAGAGGCATCAAAGTTCTGGAGTCCCGGTTCCAGTTTCTCGCCCGGTTTGCCATGATCATTGAGTGTGTATGGTGGCACATCTGGTGTTGAACTATCATGTCTGTTCAGTAGATACATTTGTAGTGGACTCCAAGTATCGCTCTGCTTGGACGTACCGTGAAGCAAGGATGCATACACCTCAGTGGTATTGAATATAATTACATCTTCATACAGTCTTGGATTTTGGGACATAGTGCCCCATCTCATTGCCACTCTCCTCTCCTTTACTAGCAGAAGCACCAGTGACACGGATTTCTTGGACGATTTCAATGCATCACATCACCAAAAAATCCCAGCAGTGCTACCATGAAATAGTTCCAGTTCAGTGCCAATCATTTTTGAGATTTCTAGTTGCACTGCAGACCAGTATCCCTTTTTGCTTGTACTTTGCCATGCCAAATGTAAAATGTCAGCCCTGGAGAAGTTACAACTTGTAGCATACATACACCCATTCACAACACTCACTCACAAATACACATACATACATTCATACATATATGCACGCATACACCCAAAATCAAAAAACATAAAACTTACTTTCACTGCAGCTCTGCAGGAGGGAAGCCTCGGTGGTCCCAGGAGGATTAGGACTGCTGACTTCCAGGGAAGGCAGCAGCCCCTCATTTGTCCCAGATTGGGATGACGTCAGTCAGAGTTCTGCCCCCATCCCACTCTGTGACGAGGTGTCACTGATTGTCACTCAGCCCTGGGCACTTCAAGGCTTAAAACTGAAGCACCCAGGTCTTAGGCTATCAGAGACAGTCTCCCTCGTCATGAGGGGGAGGGCCTTGAGGCACCTTTGCAAAACTGAGAATGTCACACCCACAAGGTTGTGAAATTCTCAGCCTGGTAAAGTTCAGCTCAGGCAACCAGGCATCAGAGTATTTAGCGCATGTCTAGCTCCTGGCTGCATGACCTGAATATGAAGAGTGTCTGTCAGGTGATCCTTGCTCAGCCTGACAGACACTCTTTTTGCTGTTGAGGAGATAGGTAGGGGACGTGGCCCCTCTGCCTGTATGGATGAGCCGTGGCTGGTGTAATGACTGCTATGAAGGTATTTATAATGTGTCAATCTAGGTCTCCCATTAAGAGATATTGTCTTTGTTTGTAAGGAATAGAATGTCCACTAGCAATTGGAAATTTTGGTACTTATAACCCTTTCCCATTTATTTGGGATCCTTTCTTGCTCCATTGTCAGTGTCTCTATCACGTGGTTGTACACATGTGAGGCCGGTCATGTGAATGGGGTGGGGGGGGTCAAATTAATCATAGACAAGAGTGACCACTCAGGTGGTTCGGTGAGGCATGTTTCAAACTATGATATAGAAATAAATCTAGTGAGGAACAATAGCTCTACTTTTGAAGCTTTGCAATACCATAAATTTACACTCCTTGTACGTATCTCCCATTTTGTATAGGTGTAGTTTGCGTGACTGTTTATTTTGGGTTCATTAGTGGTAGAGCAGGTTTGTGTGCTAGATGGCTCAATGGTGATTCTTGTAGATGTAAGGCCTAAATTTATATGTTGGCGGAGAGGGAATATATTGTAATGGCAACAGTGTTCCTCCCCACCAACATAGTGGTCCGGCCGCCTGATTTAAATGCGGGCGGATTATAGGTTTAATCACGGTGGAGACTACTCTTTCTCTGCCATGATTAAACCCCTCCGACGGCCCTGTGGAGTAAGGGCCGTCGAAGGCAGACCTCTTAGTTCTGTCCACCAGATTTAGATGGGCAGAATTAGAGGACAGTTTTCACGGCCTGTCACCGCCAGGAAAACCTTGGCGGTAAGGGGCAGTGAAAACTGCTAAATGCTCCCCTCGCCATGGGAGAGGACTCCCCTGGTGAGAGCAGCATATTCTTCTTTATTTTCCAAAAGAAAATCCTGCTGCGGGATTTTCTTTTTGAAAATAAAAAAGAATACAGTTTGGTGCAAGGCTCCGTCACGTTGAGGGAGCTGTGCGTCAAACTGCTAAAAGCATTTACAGGATCTGCCGTGACGACGGTTCCTGCCAATGCTTTAGAAATGACTGCCAGCTTAGTGATCATTTCTAAATTAGGCGGGGGGCATCTCTGTCAGAGCGACAAGGTAATTTACTCGGTTGCCCTGGCGGAGAAAGGGACTGTCCACCTAAATATAAATCAGGCTGATAGACTCACTAGTGTATGTCACTCTCAGGTGATAAATTTCACTGCATTAATTTCAGTCAGTGGTTTTCTGCCCCATGTGCACATAACACTGTCAGTGTAACACCTGAGCGATACCGTTTTCCATTATCATGTGGGGGACTCATTGGTCTCTGTTATATCCGTGGTACGCGTGCTGGACCTACGCAAATAGCGAGTATCTCTCGCAATTGGAAGCTGCAAATCCTTCGGCCTTGTATGCCATGATCAACTGAGCCCCAGGCCTGCCCAACCCCCTATTTATAATCGAAGTTGGTCAAAGAAGTTCTGAGACAGTGGTATTGGAATTTTTAGGAAACGTTATATAATTGTTTAGGCAGAATTACCATTTTCGGGAGTGCTAACCTACGAGCCATCAAGAGTGGTAATAATACCCACCTGGCCATCTGGGATGCTGTACAGGTCATCGTAACTCCATAGTTCTCTTTAATGATGTCATCCATCTCCCAGTGAAACTGTATGCCCAAATATCACATCGGATTTACCTGCTGTATGAGAGGGTCTGCTATGTCAGGTTGTCTCGTGGTGAATGTCAATGACTTTATAACTAACTTGCTGCGATTTATCATGAATAAGGCCCGAAGTCAACAAATGTGTGCATCAGGGGGTCTAAGTTTATCTCTGGACCACTTGTAGGATGCAGTCCACAGATAGGGTGAGTAGGAGCCTGTAGTTTCAGAACTGAAGTCCCCTGTCCGAATGGACTCCCTCAACAAACTTGCCACTGGGCCTGTATATAAAAGCTTGATCCACCCGATTAATGCGGTCCCCATTGCCATCCTACTCGGTACTACAAATAGGAACTCCCACTGCAGAAAGTGGAATGTTTTAGTGGTGACCAGGAAGAAGGCAACTGGACTCATCTCTGGTCTAATCTGGTGCACAGTCAAGAACAAAGCTCACAGGTCGTTAGCGGTGAACATGCTGGGGATAAAGATGGCATGATCAGGGGGTACCAATCCCTGCATGTATGACAAAAGTCTGTTGCCCTGGTTGTGAACATCAAAGAAAATATGAGGAACCCTCAGGGTGCCCACAGATTGTTGGGTTCATGGATTGATAACTATATAGCAGGTGAGAAAAGTTTAACCGTAGCTCTTCTTAGCATCCAGTACTTTTCATTTAGTGCATCTCTGTACATTACAGCTGGTTCAGTCACTGATGGGTTACAGCAGTAAGCAGCATCCATGAGCCTTTGCCTCTACAAGATGGGGCAGAGTCAGTTAATTGCTGCAGAAGTCCCTGAAGGACTAGGGCAAGACTATAGTTAGTCAAGTGTCTAGTGATACTTGGGGCATTTACTCAAAAGTCACAAAAGGTTTGGCCAGGCTGGGTCACCCGTCAGGTCACAGCCAGTAGGGCTGGGAAAATCAGCACACTAGCCTTAGAAACAAGCATTGGCAAAGCTTATAGGTCTGGTGTTGGCTGCCAGCCTTTGGCTTTTATTTGTTTTGTTTTGTCATGGTTTTTGCAAAACGTTATGGTTGGGGAAGCTGTTGCCTCTTTGCCAAAAAACACAGTGGATAAAAGGAAGAATATTTTTTGTTTCATAAAAACATGCATTGCCATGGTTGTCCCAGTGCCGAAGAGAACTCGTTTGTGCGCTGGTGTGCTGCTTGTGAAAAGGCAGAATGCCAACCCTCACAGTGAAGTCACCTCATGGCTAAAGTAGGCTGACTCAGTTGCCCCGTGCTGTATGCTGTAGTAGGTGGAATAAAATGTGACTGGCACAACAGTAGACCGTTGGGTGAAGAGAACTGGCTGAATGCCCCCTGAAAGTATATTATACACATAATTTAAGTAAAATCAACAGATCTTAGCTAAAGCCAGGCTTAAAAAAATGATGTGCCTCTCCGGCAAAGTTTGGTGAGGAGCCTGAAAATGTTACATCTGCTGGCCACAAAGATATTCATAGCATTAATGCTGAGCCCAGGAGCTCTGAGGGGTGGGGACCTCCTTCACGTCGGGGGCTGCGCGGCCTACTCTGTGTCAGTCACATATATGAGACTAGCTCTACCAGTGCTTAATTTGTGCAGGTGGTGGGCACTGACTCTCATTTTTGGAGACAGGCTTAGTTTTCATCAGACCCAGGGAGAAAGAGAGAGAAAGGCAGAAAGGGTACAAAGGAGAAGAAGGACAAATACAGGAAAACAACAACATAAGGAGAAAGTAGGGATAAAAAAAATAGGAGTGAGATAAAGAGACAGTAAATGTAGGGTGGAGGGAAGAAAGAGGCATGAGGTGAACTCAAGACTAGGCCGCGTGGTTTTCAGCATTCCCGCTTTCTCGTAAGAAAATCTCTAGGACCAAAACACTTCTTCAGAACTGGAGGCGGGAGCTGTGCAGGCAGCAGCCAATCAGGAAATCTCGTGTTGCCTCATTGTCAGCTTCCGCCAGTAGTGTGCAGCATTCCAAATTATCAACCATACATGATTCATGCGGCGGAGGTGGGAAGCCCACTGTGGCTCATTAACACAGCCCTCCCCAGGCAGGGACTACAAGCCATGTGCTTAATATTGTCAAACTTTGTCAGCCCCAATTGCAGTTCTAGGCAAGGAAATGTGGTAGCGGACCAATCCCAGAGCGGCTGACACATTAATTACTGTTTGGCTTGGGCTGAGGAAGGCAGTGTTTGCATTACACACTGATCTTTTTTTAAACACCGTTAATTGTAGTTTTCCCTAATGAGCCAAAAGAAAATACATCTCACGTTGACTGGCTGTGAAAAATTAAAATTGCAAATGTTGTCGATATACAACATGGCTGGAACCTCAATCTTGTGGGAGGAATATATTCGAACTCTGATGAAGTCAGACACCAGGAGACTGCTAGGTTTGCCGAGGTCACTGCATTGAAAACCCGGTTATTTCCCACAGTTGCTGATTTAAAGGTACGCCCCTTCACATGGTGCAGTCCAATCGTTTTGGCTCGAGCACGCCAATTATTATTATTTTTTGTGGAGTTTTACATAGCGCTAACTAGACCCAAAGGTATCAGAGCGCTTTACATGAGCACCAGTTACGTTACAGACGGACACATTCATTTTTGTTAGGCACGGGGAGATTAAGGGGCATATTATCAAGGGCTGGCGATATAATTATCGCCGCTTTAGCGTCCGTTTTTGGGCGAAAAGCGGCGATAATTATATCGCAATATCATCAAGAACACGCTAGCGCGTGTTTCCTTGATGTAGAGCCCGTTTTTTCACAGCCTCGCCTTGCATCGCTAATGAGATGCAAAGAGGGCGTGGCTGTGAAAACAACACATGTTAATATCGCGAAGGCAGCTTCGCAATATTAACAAGGAGGTGCAGCGATAAAAAAAATCGCGCTACCTCAGCTTTAACTCAGGAATTTAGGGGCATATTATCAACGGCCAGCGATAATTATCGCTGGCCGTTCACAGCGTGAGAATAGTTATCGCCGGCTATCGCAGATAATTATCGCCATGCTAGCGCTGTATTAACAACGCATAGCGCAATGGCGATAATTATTCCTGCGATAGCTTGTTTTCCATGGAACATCGCTGGTTTTCCAGCGATGTTCCATGGAAAACAGCGATAACCTTGCTGATACGACCCTGTGGTCGTATCAGCAGAATCCATCTCCCATGAAAAGTATGCTTAAGTCAGGAATTTAACAGACGTTAAATTCCTGAGTTAAAGCTGAGGTAGCGCGATTTCTTTTATCGCTGCACCTCCTTGTTAATATCGCGAAGCTGCCTTCGCGATATTAACATGTGTTGTTTTCACAGCCACGCCTTCTTTGCATCTCATTAGCGATGCAAGGCGAGGCTGTGAAAACGGGCTCTACATCAAGGAAACACGCGCTAGCGTGTCCTTGATGATATTGCGATATAATTATCGCCGCTTTCGCCCGAAAACGGACGCTAAAGCGGCGATAATTATATCGCCAGCCCTTGATAATATGCCCCTTAACGTCTGTTAAATTCCTGACTTAAGCATACTTTTCATGGGAGATGGATTCTGCTGATACGACCACAGGGTCGTATCAGCAGTAGTTATCGCTCGCTTTGCAGGGAACATTGCTGGAAAACCAGCGATGTTCCCTGCAAAACGGCGATTTCACCGCTATCGCTGGAATTCTTATCGCCCTGGAGTAACGCGTTGTTAATAACGCGCTACCAGGGCGATAAATTCCAGAGATAGACGGCGATAATTATCCTAGCGCTAAGCGCGCTTTGCGATAATTATCGCCGTCCCTTGCTGATATGCCCCTTAGTGATTTGCCCAGAATCACAGAATGTTGAGCGTCCCTGCCAAGACTCGAACTCGGTTCCCTGGCTCCGAAGTCGACCGCCGGCGCCTTAGCTGTTAGGCCACATTCCGTCAAGGTATGCTAATGAGAGCCGATGCCTATCAAAAGAACACTGAACACCAGGGGCCCTATTACATATAGGGCGCAACTTTTCTATTTGCACCACGGCGCACTTTTAAGCAGGTGCGCCGGGTGCAAACAGGAAAAGTGCGTCTTATCATGTAGAATGCATGGCCTTCAGGGCAGCGCATTCAAGAGAAATACGGAGCAGTTGTTTAAAAGTTGCTCTGTGTTTCTTTGTGCAGGCACCAACCAGCCTGCATTTTAACGAGGGATTTGAGATCACCTTGCAAGCGGGTGCAGTGAAGGACTGCACCTGCCTGCAAGGGGATGTCTGGGGGTCCATAGGACCCCTTTACCTCCCTCCAGAGGGCTGCCATCTGAGGACGCACTGACAGTGCTCCATCTTTTAGGTGCCGTCAGTGCTTAATTTGTGCCGGTGGTTTTCGGTACTCGGCACCGGCACTTAATTGTCAGCACCAGCTCTAGTGACAGTCTTGGCGCTGTTTTGAGATGAGCACAACAACCATGTTTATTAAGTCAATATACATTTTAAATGAATAATACCAGCCTCTCGTGCCGTTATTATCACTTTGTGTGGCCTGAAATGGTGTGAACTGTCACACTTTTAAAAGTGCGATGGTTAGGTGTTATGTTGGTGATGCCATAGGCAGTGCTGGCAGGGTATGGGTGGTGCAGGCTGTAGTGGCCTTCCGAGAACGGCCCTGGCACTTAATTTTTTACAAATCAGTGCACCCTTTGACAACTTCTTTGTCTCCGCGCCTGCGTCCTTAATACTGCGCGGGCGCAGAGACAAAGACACTACCTCATTTGCATGGGGCCACGCCCCATGCAAATTAGGTAATGCCTTATGTGCACTACATGTGCGCCAACGCTTTCAGTATTACAGAAGGGGCTGGACAAGCGTCTGCGGCCCCTTCTTTAATACCAGCGTGCCCCGGAGGCTCGCAAAGTGGGCGCACATGTCTGTTGCACCCCTCGGGCACTTTCTGTAATGCAGCCCCAGGATTGTGCCTAAAGGGGACATAGAGTGAAGAGAAAAACTGTTCTGTTTACCCTGTCCTCAGTCTCTAACAGTCACCAGCAACAAGTATTCTTAACTTTTTATCTTCTGTGGAACTACACTGAATCACTACTGGAAACCAGGAACTCTCTCCCAAGCAACTGCTATGATTTGAACCTCAAAATTATACACAAAATATAGAAGTGTACATCAAACAAACACACAAATTATGGAATATTTTATTTAATTTAGAAACAAAAACATATGCAATTTTTTTTAATTTTAACAGGAAGGATGGAGTGTTTCAAAATGTAGTTTTATATCTAAAATCTAAATGATATGCAGGACCCTAGCATATCATTTTGTCTTTTTTTGCCCCAAACGCAGGCTTTTTGTCAGGGTATACTAGTACTTTAATTGAGGCCATCAATTGTCCATACTAGATTCATTTTACTTTACCTGCACTGCTCTCACGAATAAAGATATGAATACCAACTTCATTTTCGGCTTCCAATTTCAAATTCCTTCACATTTATGAAGCATTTAACATTTTTAATTTAGTTTTTAATGTACATATACTCTATAAATCTGCTAATATTATTTCATTTTCTAAATGGTAAAGGACTCCCTGACTAGGTGTCGCAGACCACCAGGTTTACGCTTACCACAACTTAAGAATCTCTGTGCTAGAATGTTGTTTCGTTTGATGATGTAGGCTGGGGTTTTGAGACATGATTAAATCATTCACTGGTGCTCCCAATTTCCTGTTTTTTTACTGATTTTACCTTTAGATACAATGCATCTGTTTTCTTTTCTGTATTCATTTTTAAATTTGGATACAAAAACTGAGATTGGGTCTATTATGAGTGAATATAAGTGTTGCCAGTCATGATTGCCAGACTAATAGCTGTGCAGACTAACAGGTAGGAGAGTTAAAAAGAAAAGGAAGTGCCTGGCCTAGAGTATGGCGGATGGTTCTACATCAGTTAGGGTGGCGTAAGGCATTTCTTCCACCATTATGACGGTCTGCTGTCCGCAAAACTTAGAGATCACTGCTGGCCCACAGTGATCTCGCTACCTTCAGAGGAACTGCTGTCATGGCGGTTCCTGTCAATGTACAAAAGGTTTGATGGATGGTCGCCATTGGTTTTGACAGCTGCCATCAGTTTTGACAGCCATCCACCAAGCTTTTACCAACTTTTTGTTTTGTGCTGTGGGAGTTTGTTATTGAACACCAAAACACTAATGACCCACACACCCAGGGAGTTTTTTTCCCTGGATGTGGGGATGTGGGGGGTCATTAATTGTCTTTCTGTTCCTGATGGACAGTAAAAAAGAGGACATCACACCATCCACCCTAAACACGGCAGGTGGTGTCGGAGGAAGCATTCCATCAACAGAGCCAACGCGGACTCCGTTGACGGAAAGGTGACGCTCCTCCCGAATATAAACAGGGCGGGAGAACCGTCAGTTTGATGGATAGAGTACTCTGTTACGTTTCTCAAACCAAAGCGGAATAATGAGGCTAAAACAGCTGTACACATGTGTGTGGCTTTGTTCTAAAATGTGAATTTTTGTCATGAGTGTATTTATGCACCTTGTATGGATATTCATAGTATTAAAATCCGTCAGACTTTCAAATAGTGTACATTTATAGGTTAACTAAATGTGGAAATATACTAGTTTCAGCCTAAATCTTCACAATTTTTAAGTAACTTACCGTCATCACTCCCACCCTGGTGAATCTGCTTTGGTCCCTACCATATGTTTGAACCATCATCAAGACCTGCTACTTCGCCTACAAGGGATTACGAATACGAATCGGTGCAAAACGCTGCCGAAAAGAAATAGTACCCATCTCAGGCAGTCAACGCCATTCCAGAGGCCATGAAATCATAAGTCATGAAAGAAGAATCACAAAAATGGAAATATCAGAAGACACGCTGCATGCTGCTATGCAACCATGACCTGTAGCATCCCTCCATGATTGTATGTCGAAATATTGACAACAGAAACATTGTGCTGCAAAAATATTGTGGTCAAACTATCAGAGACCAAAATTTTGAGAGGTTAAGTGCATGTAGGTAATTATCGATTTACTGTTCTTAAATCCACATCTACATACCTTGAAGATATATTTACATCGCCAAGGTACATATATGTGGAGTTAAGTAAAGTAAACCTATACTTACCTATATAATCTTACCTCTGCCATATTTTGGTCCTCGATACGATATTCCGGTAGCACGATGTTCTGGAGTTAATGTTAAGGTGGAATACCCCCTCTCTATATATCAAGTTTACTATTTCACTCCCGCTCTGATTAATTCACATTTGTAATGAAGGCTGCAGTTCATGCTTTGTATTTGCTTCAAGCCATCTTTAGAAGATCATCTGGAAATTTGCTAATTCATCCCTGTCCTTGGCGCATCTTCGTAATAGTGAGAAAGTGTTTTGCAGCCTCGTATCTTTCCGAAAAAATGTTTAGTAGGTGGATTAATTTGGCTGAGGAAAAATCATATGTATAATGGTAATGCCAACTACTACAGCTCATCATCTTGTAAATTCACCACTTCCCTATTGTCTTCTTGCACACATGCCCTGCTAGATGTCATTGGTCATTGGGCAGGAGGAATACAATGAGACAAAAAGGAGAGCTTTAAGATCAGAGACCAAATTCCAATTTCCAGGATAATATATGCATTAATATAGACTTCAACCTGATAATTTGTGTAGATTTTAGCATTGTAAAGGAGTTACAGAATCCCAATGAATATACCATGGTAACCTAGGCAGCTGTAGATAGCCAGGCATACTTATGGTTCAATATGCATATTTTTTCAAAACTGAGATAATAAACAAATCCCATGTCAAAAACACTACCCCTACACCTCCATGGAACATCTGTTGCACCCTTTACTGCCACACACTTGGAATGGTCTTACTCCTACTCTATTGAGGAGTAGCTTTTCTGGGTGTGGGAACTAACCATCAAAAATTATTGTGAATGCCCACAAAGTCATCCACTTTTTGCTGGACAACTGCCCATGATCCTGCTAACATTCCCTTCTGCCCCTAATAAATTTACTCTAATGGACAAGCGACAGAAATGACAGCTTGGCCGCAGCAGTATATTGGATTGCTGGGCAGACATGGCTACTGCCTGATTCAGGGAGTCATAGGTTTAAGGCCCACTGATTAATTTTGTGCATTTGTGAGGAAAAATCTTGCAATTCAGACCCAGTATGCATTCTGCAACAACTTGATTAAAAATCAGCCAGTGGACAGAAATCCAATGCATAAAGCAGGACTACATTCAAGAACTCAGAGCTGCAAAAGACCATGTAGAGGAGAGTATGTCATTGGGCGACATTTGGAGAATAATTTCTGTTCATTAAGCTACCAAATCTTAGGCTTGAAGGTGATCCGGAAAATCAGTGCTGCTTGGGATACTGAGCTTGCCACTTGTCTTCTAGGCAATGTGTCATCCATTCAAGCTCTGTGATTACCACAGAAGTATAGGAGCTGATCACAGAGCATCTGCAAGTCTGCAGCTCTCTGGAGACACCTGTTGATGCCAGAGACAAGGTGAACAGAGGTGAGCCCCAAGCCGCGTCATGACCCACCTAAGCATGTAGACTCTCTAGCCATTGCTCCATTTCCCGTTTTGTTGTATTGCCCACGCAAGAGTAACCGAGTAATTCACATGTGGAAAGCAAGACAAGTCCAGTACTTAACTTGTAAAACTATAAGTGCCAGGGCTCAAGGTCCACTGCAGCTGGCACAACCCAGATTTCCTGCCACTGCTGCCAAATGCCAGTGCCAACATTACTTACTAATCATCACACTTAAACAAGTGTGAAGTTTTTGACAACTCCAGGTCACACTGAGTGTTAGGGAAAGACTGGAAGCGCTAATTCAGCATATGTTTTTGGTATATTGACTTTTTGTTTTTTAGCCATCTTTATTAGGGTTTGACATTAACAATATAGCCCTTGCTAGCCGATGAGACACATCAATGCAAGCAGTATTCCCACCACAGCCCTTGAGATCATGTTATAAATTTCTGAGATAATCAGGAGACACAGGGTCCTCAGAGTCTATTAACATATGAATCATTCGAACAGTAAGCCAAGTCAGCAGCAAACATACGGAGACCATCGCACGGTAGAGGGACATTCCCTCCAAACCCGCATCTCATTGGCCCTTCAGGGTCTACACCCTGATATGGTAGGCCCTATTTCTCATTATATTTGAAAACATGATCTGCGACCTCACCACTCTCTCTGCCCTCCAATCCCCCTGAATGTGCCATCTTCGGACCAGTGTGAACATTCAGTAACTACATGTCTGTTCTCATTTTTGCGCGGCAGGGTCAGCCTGAGGCGCCTGTAAGACGTCTAACAAACCTTCCCAGTCTGCTTCAATGGGTCTCTTTTGCAATCTATGTGCCTTCTCCTGCCTCAAAGCCATAGCTCCGGCCCTACCCCACTTAAGCCTCACCGCGCTCCAATGTCCCATCCAGGGGAAGACACTGGCCTTCCAATGCATGACTACCATTCTACCGACCATCAGCATGGCCAAATCAATGAAGCAGTTTGTAGATACCCTGGCGTTTCTACGCTTATATAGCCCCAGCATGCCACTCACCATACTATATAGACGGGTGCGGCCCGTTATTCTGGCATCTCCATGACCGCTAGCCACAGTTCCCTATCTAGCAGGCAACTCCAGAACATGTGTTCCATGTCTGCCTCAGGCTCCATATATTGGGGGCAAGTCAATGCGGATCCAGAAAAGAACCTGCAGAGTCTCGCCGGAGTGAGGTAAGCCCTGTGCAGGATGTTGAGTTGTATATACTGGAATCGGGCACTACAGGAGACCTTCCGTGGGTATAGGAGAGCCCTGTCACATTCCTTCTGTGTCAGTTCCCGGCCTATGTCCCCCTCCCAAGACCTTTGGAGTGTTTCCAAGGGATCCTGTGACAGATGTGAGAGAGACTGTGTTATCAGTTGATGGCCTTCACTCATGGTTTGCATTGTTTTTATGAGTGCGTGCGGGTCGAGTTCCAAGTCAGTGATATGCCACAGTCATCCAATTTCAGCTATCAACCGGCCATAGGCGTGGAAGTGCCCTGCCGGGAGGCACCTATCATCCTCCAGCTGGGCAAAAGGGACTAGTGCTCCATCCTGGAACAAATCCCCCAACGTTCCAACCCCGGCCGACTCCCAACGCGCCATACCCTCTCCCCCCGAGCAACTCTTTAAATGGTCAGATAGAACTTAAACGGATCCCAGGTGCATACTGAGGCATACTCGGTATGAGGCGCAAACTCCTCTTAAATCTGCTGGGGGCCACTCACAATAAGCCACCGGCCTGATGGGGGACCTCCCCCTGTGGGAGGAAAGTCTCTTCCACCATCCGCTGTGCATGGGGCCCAGATGCCAGTCCCAACTCCTCTACATACTGTCCTGCCATCCAGCTGGTGGGCTACTGCAATTGTGCCGCTAAATAATAATGTTCAAAATTCGGGGTCCCGAGACCACCCCTTTCCACTGGGAGCTGCATCTTGGACAGAGCTACTCTGAGGCGACCCTTGTTCTATGGGAAGCCCCCTAGCATCGCATGGAGTGTACAAAAGGTGCTACGAGGTACATTTACTGGGAGATTATGAAAATAATACAAGAGGCGAGGGAGTATCACCATTTTTGATAGGGACACTCTACCCTGTACCGAGAGCTGGAGTGTACACCAGAACATGATCTGTGGACAGAGGGAGGCAACGGCTTTTGTGAGGTTACCGTCGATGACGACTTGGGTGGCATGATAGATGTTAATGCCCAAGTAGCTGAAAGTGAGTGGTTCCCAGTGGAGATAATGTGTGTCTAACATGAATTGCTGTGGCAGATACTTCAAATGTTCCGGAAACAAGCACGTTTTTGACCAGTTCACCACTAGCCCTGAGGCGACTAGGAACTCTGCCAGAATACTCGTTATTTCAACAATGCCCACCCTTATGTATCTCACATAAATCAATACATCGTCTGCATATAGCGAAGCTACTTGCATCGACCCCTACAGGGGTATGCCCCAGGCCTGATGCGCCTGTTTAAGCCTCTGTGCCAATGGCTCAATTTCCAGAGCGAATAGCAGCGGGGAGAGGGGCAGCCCTGATGTATGCCTCTGCTCACCCAGAGCGGGGCTGAGATGTACTGTACTATCTTCACACATGCTGTGGGATCCGTATACAGGAGCCTTATGAGCCACTGTAGCCTACCATGAATGCCCTAGTATATTGACTTGTTAAACACTCAGGGCCTGATTCACAAAGGTAAACTAACACTTACATGTAAGTTTATCATTTTTGCAATTCACAAAGCAATTTTACGAGTAGTACAGGTGGGCTTTCAGATTCGGGGTTCTTATCTTGGCATTACAGGTAGCAACATGGTAGTGACATGGTAGTTCCAACTTTTTCAAGTGGGAGGGGTTTCTTATAGAGGGCGGTACGTCAGAAGGAGGATATGTTTTTGTGGGGGAAAGGAGGGAATGTTTTTTGCTGGGGTAGGTAAGCAATGTTTGTGAGTTGGAAGAAACGCTGATAAGCTTAGGACTGTGACAAGTTAGACTTGGACTCAGAGTAATGAAGACACTGGTAAGTAACTGGGACAGTATCAATCAATCAAACCACATTTGTAAAGCCCAACAATGTCACCCCTAGGGGTATCTGGGTGCTGTGCCTCCGTTGAAGAGCCAGGTCTTGAGTCTCTTTCTGAAGTCTGCCAGCGAGGGGGCTGGACAGAGATGGAGGGGAAGGTCGTTCCAGGTTTTGGCAGCAAAGTAGAAGGAGCGGCCACCGCTGCGGCTACGATGGATGCGGGGTGTATGTGCGAGGGAGAGTGAAGAGGAGTGCAGGTGTCTGGAGGGTTGGTGGAATTTCAGTCGAAGGTTGATTTAGGCCGGTCTTAGGTCATGGATGGCTTTGTAGGCGTGCGTAAGGATCTTGAACTAGCATCTCTTCTGGATGGGGAGCCAGTGGAGGTCTCTCAGGTGGGGGGTGATGTGGGTTCATTTGGGTAGGTCCAGGATGAGTCTGGCTGCCACCTTCTGTATGTTCTGGAGTCTTCTGAGGAGCTGTAGTCGAGGCGGCAGGTCATGAGGGCCTAAGTGACTGTGTTTTTGGTGTTGGCTGGGATCCATCTAAAGATTCTACGGATCATGCAAAGTGTGTGGAAGCAGGAGGAGGCGACTGCGTTGACTTGTCATTTCATGGTCAGTTGGCTGTCGAGGATGATGCCGAGGTTGCGTGCATGGTCGGTCGGTGTGGGTCTAAGTTCTGCAGGCCACCAGCTGTGGTCCCATGCAGAGGTGTTCTTCCCGAAGATCAGTACTTCAGTTTTGTCTGAGTTAAGTTGGAGGTAGTTGTCTCCCATCCATTTGGCTATGTTGGTCATGGCATTGCAGAAGTTGGTTTGTGCGTTGGAAGGGTCCTCGGTGAGCGAGAGGATCAGTTGAGTGTCGTCTGCATAGGACATTATGTTGAGTCCGAGGGATCTGACGAACTCTGCGTTGGGGGTCATGTAGATATTGAAAAGGGTGGGGCTGAGGAATGACCCTTGTGGTGTGCCGCATAGGATGTCTTTGGGTGCGGAGGTGAAGGAAGGCAGTCGGATGCTCTGTGTGCTGCCTGTAAGGATGGAGGCGATCCACTTGAGGACATCTTGCTGTATGCCTATGTTGTAGAGTCTGTTGATGAGGTGTTGTGGGAAACTGTGTCAAATGCCTAGGAGAGGTTGAGGAGGATCAGGGCCACAGTTACTCTACAGTCGAGGAGTGTTCTGATGTCATCTTTTGGCTGCAATCAGTGCGGTCTCAGTGCTGTGGTTGGCATGGAATCCTGATTGTGAGGCGTTCAGTAGGTGTTTTTTTTCCCAGGAATTTGGTGAGCTGCTAGTTGATGGCTTTCTCAAGTAATTTGGCCGCGTAGGGGATTAGGGAGATTGGACGAGTATGTTTTGAGATCGTTGGGGTCGGCAAAGGCTTTCTTTATGAGGGGTCTAAGGTCTAAGTGTTTCCATCTGCAGTGGCGGCTCCTCTGCTAAGGCGGAGGAGCATCACCCCACAGGAAAAATAAAATGATAACACAATGTTATCATCATTTTATTTTTCCCGTACTGGTCCAGTTGTGTTTTGTTTAAGGTGCGGGGTGGGCGGGGCTGGGCTGTCAGCCAGAAGGGAGAGGAGTGGTATGTGCCCTTAAGTGCTCTTAAGTGCGCATGACGGTTTGGCCGGCTGTCTTGGGCCAGCCAAACAGTCATGAGACGGTGTCGCTGAGTTTTTGGGAGGGGTGGATGGGGATCTCTGTCTGTCGGGTGGGATAATTCTTTGACTGTTTTGAAGAGTTCCTTTGTGTGGTTGGCCGCGGAGTCGATGCGGTTGGTGATGGCTGCTTTCTTGACTTTTTTGATGTGCCATGATAGTTACTGAGGGCTGTTTTGTGAGCTGTTCTGTCGGTGGAGTTTTTGGTGGCGCGCCATCGTTTCTCCAGTTTGTGGCAGTTGCGCTTGGTGATCCTGAGTTCTGGGGTGTACCAGCTGGCATGTTTCGAGGTCTTGTGGATTTTGTAGGTTTCAGTAGGATGACTCTGTCGGCGCTGTTGGTGATTCAGGCGGTGAAGTTCTGGACAACCGAGGTCTGTTGAGGCCTGGGGTTGGGAGGTGGTGAGGGCCTGTGACCACTGAGTTTCGGGATGCAGTGGGAGAAGATCAGACACCTGGTGATGGTGTGCTGGGCATCGGTGATGGTGAAGTGTATGAAGGTGTGGTCATTCCAGGTGGGTTTTGGGGTGTGGCTGAATTGTATTCTGTCGCTGGAGGTGAAAATGGGGTCGAGTATGTGTCTGGCTTTGTTGTTCCAGTTCTCCAGGAGGGCAATGGAGTTGGCGCTGTTGGGGTTGCCGATGTGGAAGTTGAGGTCGCCGAGTAGAACGTAGTGGTGAGAGTCAATTGCTAGGAGAGGCAATGAAGTTGGGGATGGCGTTGCAGAATGTTGCTCAGGGTCCGGGGGTCTGTAGGCGAGGGTGTCTCTTATTGTAGTCTTTGTGTCAGTATGTAGTAGGATTTTGAGGTGTTCCATGAGAGATGTGGGGTCGTCATTGGTGATGGTGCATCTGATGGTTTCCTTGAAGATGATGGCGAAGCCTCCACCTTGTTTGTTGGTGCGGTCTCGGTGAATCATTTTGTAGCCTTCGTGGGTGGCGGTGGTGATGTCAGGGTTCGAGGAGGAGTTGAGCCACATTTCTGTGATGAAGGCAACATCTGTGTAGAGGGTGCTGATGGCTTCACCGATTTCTGTTGAATGTTTGCAGAGTGAGCAGATGTTGAGCAGGATACAATGGAAGGGCTGCAGGGTGTTCTTGGTGTTGTGGGCAGAAGTGGTGCTGGATCTTTCGTAGGTTCTGTCACAGGAGAAGTGGCAATGTCAGCAGGTGAAGGGTCCTTTGGTGGATCGTGGGGAGGAGGAGACGCAGCTGTTGCTTCGTCATCCGGGATCCAGGTCCAAAAGTTCCTTGGCAGTGTACCGTAGGGTGGTGGGGGGGCCAGGGTTCCTGGAGCTGGGCGTTGTCCAACTGGCAGTGTGTTGGTGGCGCGTCCGCTGCGCACGTCCTCTGCGTGGCCGTGTGCCGGCTTCCATTAGATGTCCTGGTAGGTGGTCCTAGTGGTCCTGGACACCAGGCTAGGCTCTAGAACGGGCAGCACAGGGGCAGGGACTGCAGGCAGTGCAGAGGCCTTGGTGTTCACCACCCCTGACTTTCAGCAGCACCAGTGGACTCCCAAGATGCATTGTGGGCCCCTGTCCATATATACTTTTTACAAATTAAGGACTGTTAGCTCCGTTAGTTTTCAGATTTCTTTGGATTTCAATTGTTGTCATTGTGAAGCAAGAAATCTCAGAAGTAAAAAAATAAAAACACGAAAACAAGCTCAAAAGCAACCACAATTCACCAGCATGGGTAGCAACGCTCCAATCGCGCTCATGCGCAGTAATTCTGAGCACGGCTGCTCGCGCTGCTGTCATTTGCATAGTAATTGATCCACTTGTGCTGTTTTGTGGCTTCCTTTGTGCCCCTGCGCTGATGTGACACTCGGCAGCCCTAGAACAAGCAGACTAATGTGTCATTTGAGCAGATTGTGGTGTTCCGCGGCAGGCTGTCTCCAGCGCCTCTCATTTCCCTGATTTTCCCTTTCATCCATGCTTGTTTGAATCATAACAATATGCTGCTGGCGCCCAGCCGAGACCAGTGATTCATATCTGTTTGCGCGTTTTTAAAGTGAACTCGAGAAAGCGCTCAGAATGATTACACACCCACCCTCAGCAGCGCTTCTGAATGAGTCACTGAAACCAGCCCTACAGCAAGGTGCAGATCTGGCGTTCACCCGCGGATTTTCGGATTTCCCAGGACTCGCTGCTGGAAACACAACAGTGGATTTGTATTTCGAAAACAAACAAATATATTTTTTCCCCATTGCATCATGGTTTGATTTGATTTATTAAAATTTCCAGCTACAAGGATTCTCCAAGCCAAAACACTTATTAAGAAAAAAACAAAACTTGCAGATGGGCCCCAAACTCCCCTTCACAGGAAATAGGTATTTGTCAAAGACAAATGGCTTAGCAGTCAAAGTCTTGACTTTGCCAATGCTTGCTTATTTCTCTGCGGACATTTGGAGGAGAAACACGCATCTTAGAAATTCTCGAAGAACAACAGCTGCAACCGCCATCTGCTCTCCCTCAGCAGTCCTCCCATGGCCTGAAGATGTCCCGACAGCTCTTTCCATCCTTCCATCCAAGAAATTAGCAAAGGCAGCATGTTATCTACACACAAGGACATCGGGGAATGATTGGGGTGTCCCATAGTTGCTATCAGGGATGAAGTTCTCCCTACAGGGGAAGAGGAGAGTAGCTTCAATTCAGCTCGAGAGGAGTTTAGGGTTTCAAAGAGGGTTCATGTTATGACAGCCCTGATCTGCGCAGCAGGGGCACTATTACACATGGGGGGATATTCTCAAGAACGTGTGTTAACTATCGCCAAATTCGCTTAACGCAACTTCTCACATCGCAGTCTATCACAGGAAAATAACACAGTGTTAACGCAGTATTCTCAACCCGGCGGCACCATGCGATAGTCTCACGATAACGCGCCAAATGCCCGCGCAAAAATGTATGCAATGCCGAAAAAATGCGAAACGCGAAAAAAGTGGCGATGTCAATGGCGATACAAAAATCAGCGATAACCAGCGACAGGCCTGCGATTCCCACGCGTCATGCGTGAGAATGCACTATAAAAGCAGAGAAAAAAAAGAGAAAAAATGTAACTGCGTAGCACCATGGACGCACCCGGACCGAGTGCAGAGGACAACACGAACCCCACAAGCCCCACAGACGACCAGCCAGGAACCCCGGGGCCGGGGAAGGGCAAGGAGAAGAGGAAGAGGTAAACGGGGTTCAGTCCGCAGGAAAACCCGGATCATCGTCACGGAGGTGACAGAACACTACCAACAACTGTTCGTCACCTCCACTGTGACATCGGCAACACAAACGGAAATATGGCAGTCCATTGTGAACAACGTGAATGCATTCGGAGTGTTGAGGAGGTCAATGGAGGAGGTCAATGTAGGAGGTCAAGAGGCGCTGGCATGATGTGAAAAGCCAAACCAAGCAGAAACTCGCTGCCAACCGGAAGGCAGCAACGGCGACTGGAGGTGGGAGTCCTGCGCCACCGGAGGAGCTGGATGAGCTGGAGGAAATGGTGGCCACAGTCATCAGTGCGGAGACGGTGCAAGGAGTCGGGGGTCCGGACACTGTTCGACATGACCTGACCCAACAGCAACAGGGTGAGTAACAACTAGGGACTGGGGGGACGGGGGGAGAAGGGCACAATGGCACACATGCACAATTATGTGTAGCACACTGCACACCCACAATGACTGTGTAACATGTCCCTTATGGCCTTGGCACACTTCAGCACACATAGAAACACCAAGTAGGCCCCCGTCTACCATGTGCACAAATGCCCCCCCCCCCATCACCAAACTCACAACCTACCCATGCACATGTGCTGAACCCAGCAAAGCAGCGGATCTGTGAGCGACACTGACAATGCAAGTGACACTGCATGACCAATAGCATGGCTGCAGTCAAAATACATGACATGGTGCACGACACGACACTGAGGTGGCCCAGTGTGGATAACATCCTCAAAGGAGCAGGTCACACTCTGACACATCCACGTGCACATACAACCCCTGACGTCAACAACACATCTGCAGACAAACAATGCACAAGAGTCCAAAATCCGTCCAAGAGCACAAATGGCCCAAGTCGCGAACATCTCAGCACCGTAAAAGCACACAAGTCAAAGGCACACCGCCTTCAGGGGATATGGGGCCGCTAAATCAGAGCTGCAGGGGCGACTCTCCCACAATGCAGCACACACACATAGCAATCACAGCACATCAACATTGACGACAATGTGGTACAAAGTGCCACACTTACACCACAGAACAGAGGACACAACTGGTGCCGCATGTGCGTAGAAACTGGCCAATCACATCAGGCATGGCAGGAAACTGTCAGATGAAAATGTATGATTACAACCTCACATCCGTCATGTAGTCGAAATGTCCACTGTCTCCCATCAAATACCCAGCTCCTCCAAAACAGTCACAATGTACATTGTCATGCAGTCTGTATGTAAACTTGTACAATGCGTGCACATACATGGAACACACTGTTAACCTGCATCTCCCCTTCACATTGCAGAGGGACAATCAACACCTCCTGCAGAGCAGACCAGACATCTCTTCAGTGATGATGAGGAGGACCCCCTGGCCATCTGCTCCAACACCCTCCAACGGCTCATGGACAGCCTCCGCACCCCACCTCCAGGAGCAGGGCAGCCCAGCTGCATCGAGGTGATCCCACCCCCTGCACAGACCACACAGCAGGAAGCACCCACCACCACGGCTGGCTCCCAGCACCTCACCGAAGAACACATGGCATTCCAACGCCGTGTGTCAGACTGCCAGAGGGGGCTGGCTGAACAGGTACGGGTGGGTTTCGACCTCATGGCAGCCAAACTAGATGCCATACGTGGGTGTCTTAGTCCCATCAGGGACCACTTACAGTCCCTAACGGACACCCACAGTCCGCTCCATGCCCTACAACAATCCTTGGCTGACCTCGCTGGAGCCTTTACTCGGATACATGAACTGTCTAGTCAGACAGGCTCCAACGACGACAGCACAGAGTTGGCACAGATGAGGAGGACAATGGAGAACATGGAGCGGATGCAGGCAGGAAGGATGGCTGCCACGGCTGAACACCAGCGAGATGTAGCTGGGATCTTCCATGCCCTGCAGATCCTCCCTTGCCATTTCTGCCACAGAGCCTGTCCCAGATGACTGCTGCAGGAACTTCGACACACACATCTCCGCCCCCTGATGTGTCAGTGGCACACAGTGATGCAGCCATACCACCTCCGCCCCCTGATGTGTCAGAGGCACACAGTGATGCAGCCATAACACCACCACACACACCTGGCACACCTGACACAGAAGACATATCAGAGGACGAAGATGTGGATGGTAATGACTCTGTGTCAAAAAGGAGGTTGTAGCATTCATCCCCCGCCATATGGCCTGTTTCTGCTTGGTATGGCCCTCTGCATCATGCCCTGGTACAACACCTTCCACTGTCCCCCGAAACACTCTGCGACATTCACCTGGACCCTGACATGGACTGCCATATCTGCTCTGGTTACCAATGACACAGCAAACAGGCTGCAGACTCAACCCTTCCTCTACCGATTAACTTGTCATTCCCTAAAGGACTCTGTTTGGCCCTCCACTGGGCAACCATGAAATGTGGGGTGTGCATGGCCATGTACTGCTCCAGCTCCGACACTCCACAGAATGTGAATAAAACATTCCTAATCACACAGATGTGTCATGTCTATGTTCAATCAAGAATAACAGTATGGATGACTGTAGGGACATTGATTGCACAAAAAGGTACACCCTGGGAAATGACAACAATGCGCATGTTTGACCGTGACACACATGGCCAATTAGATGACTGTGAAGGTGTGAACTAGCTTTGGCCTCATTGATCATGAACAACAATCTCGCAACCCCCCAACGTAGCCCCACGTCCATGTATTAAATAGGGCTGTGTTTTCAAAAATGTCAAAGTCGGTAGGAGGCCTAAAGTAGTGTCCCACATCACATGTGACAACAGAACATCTCTTTGCATACCTACACACACTCAACTGTGTGGACACAGCCTGGTTTGATGGAACACATTGATCCACATGGCAAGAAGTTGGACACCATACTCACATTGCTGAAGACACGTAAGGGCACAGGTCTACCAGCAACTCTCCCAACCACAATGTCTGGCTCACAGAGGTGGATCTGGCAATAGGGACTCACCCCTAAGTGAAATGTGTCAGTCAGTCCCTCCCTGTGTACGGACAATGCTCATTGGGGCACACGATTTGGCATGCTAATCAACACTCATCACAGTTGAACACTAGTGAAGTTGCATACACTTTATTAGCATGTGTGTGTCAGTACGGGCAAGACATGGGCCACAACATGCAGACCAATGCATCATACACTAACAGGCAGCAAAGGAACATGTAGGGGTGCAAGACATGGGGAGGCACAAATGAACACCAATCATTATGGATGCCAAATGTCTCAGCCCACCTTGCCTTGCTGGACGAGTCATGTGGTGTTTGGTGAATGCTCATTGCAACGTGTCTGGGGACACCACTCACAGCCCATGGGATCTGCATAGTCCTGTACCACCGGACAGCGCTGACTGCCTGCTCTGCTGACAGTGAGCAGGTAAAGGAGTCCAACAAGGTCACATGTAGTACTACATTGCCATGTGTGTACTCTCCCTCCAGCGGTGTGTCAGGTTGAGGAACGTTGCCAGGCGCCGCTGTCCACTCACCTTGCACAGGTGTGTGTCAACCCGCAGTGTTGCACGCACATGCATTCTGAGTCCAGGCGAATGCAGCCATGTCCACTGTTATGGTGGGATATGTGTCCATTTCTCCAAGATGCAAAAGGGTGTTGGGACCTGTGCTATGGGTTACAATCTTTTGTGACTGCAGGAACGTAGTTACTCGTCCATGAAAACGAGCGCAGCTTCATGGGCAATCAGTTCCAAGAGTACGTCGTTGTCGACTTCAACGGACACGGGGGCGAGCCAATCCATTAGCTGGTCCGGACAGATGTGCTCCGTCCACGCCGTTTCACCAATCCGCAACACAGCCCAATAGGGGAGCGCTTCGATGTGGTCACTGCACACGAGGAATTGTGCAATCTCACATGCCCAACTGCCAGCACATACGCCAAATACCGAGGCATCCCATGAACGGGTATCACGGTTACACTCCTGGTCGTGGTCCAACAGCGGGCGCACACACATGTCATAATCCAGTTCAGCTACCGTTGTGTTGGATAGGCAGACATCCATGGGCCACTCGAATATGCATCATCGACAGTGGAACCAGGGCTGGACGCAGGAGACGTACGCAAGACGGAAGCTCAGACGGTAACTGATGCGCAACACTGCCAGTGGCAGTGCCCCCAACAAATGCAGCATTCGGTCACGGTACAGTTCCACGTGACAGGTGTTGTGCATGTGCCCGGGATATTCTGACATTGCGTTGTTCGCTCTCGTAGAACCAGCACTCTTCTGACCTGCGGCTGTTATGTGGATGATATGCCACAGCTCGGAGCAATGAGTCGTATGAGTGTGCAAAGTTTGGACGTATGGGTTGTCCTGTACGTAAGTGTCAAGGCCATTCCATGCAGGAGTACCTCGAGCAAGGACTTCTGTGTGTGGGGTGTGGATACGTTGATCTTTCATTAGCGCTGTGTGTAGTGTGGGAGTCGTCAGCATCTGCCATGGTATCTCTCTCAGGGGGTGCCTGCCGCATGCAATTCCAAGGTCAGAGGTGCAGATGTCCTTCCGCCTTCTGTATTAAGACAAAGGGGCTTTCATCCCTAATGTTAGTCTCACTACTGCTTGTATCCTAGGAATGTGATGTGGCTTTCGCGCTGCAATTGAGGCTAGGCCTTGGGCTTATGGTGCACCAAAAGCGAGGCACACACAACAGTTGGCATGTATGAGCCAAGACCCCGAGCGGCCTTGCGCTCCTTGTACAATCCCTTCGTGTGCGGACGCCCTCCGGCTGCATGCAACATTGCAACATTGTCGATTGCGGGCCGTGTGGCGCAGACACAGCAACAGAGACACACGCAACAGTTGGTTTCCTGTGCAGCCCAGATATGAACTACGCTGGCCTGGCGTACGCCGAGCCAGCCCACTCGGCTTACGTATAAAGGGGGGACGACGACGCTACGTGTCCCAGTTCTTCCCCACTGCCGGAGGTGACATGGCTGCGTCCGCCTGGCATATGACGAGACTCAATCATATAGGGTCCATGACTTGCGTTGCACGGAGTCGGTGGCACCGGTTACACTGTGGCCGGCACGGGCCTACCGCCACGGGACGGTGACTTTCTGTGCACTGAGGTAGGGTCACCTAAAGTGCTGAGCGGGTGTGCAGCCTGCGATGATGCCGTGTGCACTGATATGGTCTCTGCCATTGCAATATCAAGACCCAGAATCAAGTGTGCGACCTGGTGGACCCCAGTGTAGGCCGGAGCCAGCGGTCAGCCCAGGCCTACCACCACGTGGCGTTGCCTCGCGGTTCACAGAGTTAGTGGCACCTATAGAGCTGGGCGTGTGTGCAGCCTGCGATGATGCCATGTGCACTGATATGATCTCTGCCATTGCAAAATCAAGACCCAGAATCAAGTGTGCGACCTGGTGGACAGCAGTGCGGGGCTGCATGATGTGGAGGCTGCCAAGGTCGCGGGCCCCGGGCTTGGAGCTTGCACCGGCACATGGTGGGCCCTCTTGGAGACACGCCGTTGGCGGAAGGTGAGCAGTGAGGCCTGGGTGCGCAGGGGCGGGCAATCCCCGCTGGGCGGCGGGAGGGGCTGGGGTGCAGCAGCCTGTGTGCGCAGGGGCGGCCAAGCGATGTTGCCGTGTGCAATGATATGTACTCTGCCAACATTAGCTGTGGACTCTGTTTCAGATGAGGGACCTGGTGGACTGCAGTGTATACCGGCACGTGGTTGGAGACACACCGGTGGCAGCAGGTGAGCTGTGAGGCCTGGGTGCGCAGTGTCAGCACTGTCTCTCCCTGTCCCTCTCTTCCTTTCACTGTCTCTCTCTCTCTCTCTCTTTCTCTATCTTTCTCTCTCTCACTCTCCCTCTCTTTCTTTCACTGTCTCTCTCTCCCTCTCTTTCTCTCTCTCACTCTCCCTCTCTTTCTTTCACTGTCTCTCTCTCCCTCTGTTGCTCTCTCTCTCCTTCTCCCTCTCTCCCCCTTTCTCTCTCTTTCTCTCTCTCCCTCTCGTTCACTCTCTCTCTCTCTCTCCATTTCTTTCTCTGTCCTTTTTTGAGCGCATGACGCACCTTCTTATCTTCAATTTTGTCTTGCAGGCTGTGACTTACAGATTGTTCAGAGAAGACCCGCCATGACTCTTCCAATTATTAGTGTTGAGTTAAATTGAAATAAAATAATTATGTTTGAAATTCTAAGATGTATGAATATTTTTCCTTTTTCTGACCACACATGAATGTTAATTGTTGTACTTGTGCGACATCAGGCGAATTGTTGTGTTCATGAATTTGTAAGGTAGATGTGAAATATCTTTGTCGGGGGGGGGGCCTGGGTGTGGTGGCAGTGGGTGTTGTGGCCCTCTTGGGGCTCCGAGCTGCATGATCAGTGGCTCCATGGCATCTGTTGTTCTTCAGGTGTGGCTCTGGTCTGGGCTCCCTTTTGTGGTGCAGGTTGTCGTCCGACTTAACACCAGGTAAGAGCAGGTGTTAAATCCCTGCTGCTAACGCGCCTTATCGCCTGTTTTGAGATCTTATCGCCGATCTGGCTGGTCGTAGGGAATATTGCGAAGTGGTGTTTCCGCGGCTTTTTGCACGGGAACGCCTACTCTGCATATCATTAGCGTTAGTTGCCGGTGTCATCCGTGGCGATGTTTTTTGCGGCTGTTATCGCAGGAAAACTGGTGATGTCGGCTGTTAGCACCAGCTTGTGAATGGTGCGATGAATTTATTACCACTTTGGCTGCGATAAAGTGCCGCTAAATCGGTGATAATTCCTTGTGAATATGCCCCATAGGGCGCACTTTCCCTGTTTGCACCACGACGCACTTTAAACCAGGTGCGCCAGGCGCAAACAGTGCAAGTGCGCCCTATTTCATTGAATGTGCTGCCCCCACGGCAGCCGCAAAGCTGTGCTGCCCTGGGGTCGCCGCTTTCAAGTGAAAAACAGAGCGGCTTTGAAGCAGCACTCTGTGTTTCAATGTGCAGGCGGCAACCCATCTGCACTTTTAATAGGGGAGAGAGAGCCCCTTGCAGGTGGGTGCAGTAGGTGACTGCACCTGCCTACAAAGGGATATCTAGGGGGTCCATAGGACCCCTTTTCTGACCTCCAGAGGGCTGCCATCAGGGGGTGCACCTCCTGACAGTTTCTTTGCCTCTGCGCCCGCGTCTATAATATGGCTCGGGCGCAGAGGCAAAGAGATTCCCTCATTTGCATGGGGCCACACCCCCATGCAAATGAGGGACCACCCTCTGGTGATAGCGCTGGTGCTGTATGTGCACCAGTGCTATCTGTCTTACAAAAAGCGCTGCATAAGTGTCTGTGGCCCTTTCTGTAATATCAAAGAGCCTCGGGGCGCGCAAAGCGGCCGCACATGACTGTTGCTTCCCCAGGGCACTTTCCATAACACGGCCCCAGGAAGGCTTGCCCCAGAAATTAGGAGTCTCAAGTTGGAAAACAGACCCATAGTCCAGTAGAAGTCAAAAAAAGGCTGAGAAGTGTGTCAGGGGTGAGGGTGTCCATATAATGGTGAAAATGCTGTAAGTTTGCAAAAGCTGATTGTGAATTTTGTCCAGGGGAAGTGGTATAGCAATACCTGTGTGTTACTTCACTGACCAGGCTTTATTTACAGCATCAAGTGCTGGAGATCGAGGATGTAGTGCAAGTCTATTTTTTCTCAGATTAAGCAAGCATTGTACAAGTTAAAGCTATCTCTGAAGCTTCCTTTGCTCTTCTCCTCAACACCTGCCTCTTCTGTGACAAGGCGAGGCGGTGTGCCACTAGGTATCTCCTGTGGGATGTCTGGCTACCGCATACAGAAACATCACCCGACTTAAATATTGTGTTGTAAATATCGTTTACAAAAATACCATCCACTTGGGTTGATTTTCTATAATTAACTACATTATGGCAATAGTTTTATAGATGCTATGTGGGCCACAATATATATGTCAGGCATAATTCTGACAATGATATTCTGGTACCTTCCTGATGCCCGCGTCCTCCAGACGAAGGGTGTGAAGGGGGCAAAACTGCTGTTTGAGCTCAAAGTAGAGATCTTAGTTTGAACTTAAAACTTTTTCAAAAAGTTGAAGGAACAGAGCCTGCATGTGGTTTAAGTTTTTTATGTTATACATTTCCTTGAAAGATGCTTACTATTGGTTTAGTTAGAAGAACAAAGCTTCTAGTGGGACCCACAATGGACTCGTTCTGGTTCTTCATGTGGAGTTGAGCACAAGCTGTATGAGGGGGTTAGTGTGCTTTTATTGAAAATATGTTTTGTCTTTTCACTGAAGGGAAACACTTAAGTCTGCATTACCCCCAGGTCCCTCTAGTCCTCGTCCCCTTCATAACTAATGAGATAGTCCTATCTCGCATACAGAAAAAAGAACGAAGGAATGCTGGACCTACCCCTCCCCCTCCCTCTGGGAGTACATAAGCGTACAGGTCCCAGCATTCCTCCTGTTCTTTTTTCTGTCTCTGCCTATCGGAGAGAGAACGTTACAGGAGCTTTCTTGCTCCTGTCTGTGCTGGATTTACTCACATGGATGCTGCCGGGCGAGTGTCCTCGTGTTTTTTTGCTGTTTCCTCACCCTCCCTGCCGGGCTTGGGGGTGTGGTACGGGCCCCGTTTTGCCTCCTGGAGTTGCTGGGGTCTTCTGGCCGCCCCTCCTGGCTTGCCGGGCTTTGCCGGGGGGAGCGCGGCGTGTACGGCCGACGGAAGGAGGGTTGCTGTGGTTCCGCCTTCCGGGTCGTGTTGCCTGTCTTCCGGGTTCAGCGGTGCGGCGGAAGTCAGGCATTTCGAGGCGGGCTCCTTCGTTTGAAGAGCTTTTAGGAGCCCGCGCGGGTGAGTACCGCATAGCGGTTTTGGCTGTGTGTCATTTCTCCTACCGATATCTTGCTTTTCTGCAGTTTTGGGGGCATTGGTGCTTTCTTCTAGTCTTCACCTGTACCTGGTGGGCTCTTGGGTTCCTTGTTGGCTGGATTGCTGGCGCACAGTCGACATGGGGAAACATGCTCGTAAGAGCCGACATAGGGAGCGCTCCTCCTCCTCTGATTCTTCATCCTCCCCTTCTCCTGCCAGGTCTCGGCGTCGCAGGGAGTGCGGTGATGCCAGAATTAAGCGTCTCATCAAGGAGACTCTTAGCGAGATGGGAGGTGATGGTGCTCATTCTAAGGGCACTGGTCCGGTGTCCTCTGGCTCCTCTGGTGGCGAGGCTGAGTGGTTGGGGGATTCTGAGCACAAGGGCAAGTACATTGACAAGGACGTGTTGGCTGGGTTACTGAAACATGTCAAGTCTAACATGGGGTTTCCGGATGGTGAGGCTCCCAGTACATCTGGTGGTACCTTGTTGCGCCAGTTTCAAAACTCTGCTACTGTTGATGTGCCTGTTCATCCTTTTATTAAGGATGTCCTGCAGCGGGAGTGGGTGGATCCCGATCGGATCTTGCTCCCTCGTTTCATGGCTAAACTTTATCCTTTGCAGGATATGGCTGCGGATTTGCCGGACTCAATCCCTATTGATTCCTTTGTGGCCAGTCTGGTGGGTCGCACTTCCTTGGCGGAGGATGCGGTGCTGAAGGATCCGGTTGATAAGAAGGTTGATTCCTCCCTTAAGAAGGTGTATTCTGGTTCTCATTTGGCTTTGAGGGCTGGCATTTATGGGACCTATGTTTCGCAGTCCTTGCTTTCGGATCTCAAGACCCTGTACCAATCAATGGATGATGCTACTGACTGTTCAGGTCTTCTGGAGCATATTGAGAGACAAGTGGAGTTCCTGTCGGATGTGTCCTTCGATGTGGTTCGGGCCTCTGCCCTTTCCAGTGGGGCATGTGTGGCTGCTCGTCGCAATCTTGTGTTGCGGGACTGGAAGACAGATTCTGCCCAGAAGGCTTGCGCTTTACGTCTGCCTTTCAATGGGAGAATGATGTTTGGGGAGGAGTTGGAGGATAAGTTGCATAAGTTGTTTAAGGAAAAGAAGCATTCTTCTTCTTTTAAGCAAACCTCGGCTGTTTCTGTTTCCTCTAGGCCTAAATCCTTTTTCCGTCCTTCCTCTCGTAGGCAGTTTTCTGGGGGACGGGGGAGGTTTTCTTCCGGCCGTGGCCGGGATAGGAAGGCTAAGTCCCCCCCTCCCAAGCCGCGTTCCTGACGATATGACTGGGGATCCCGGATCATTGGTAGGAGGTCGGCTGCGCTTCTTCCTGCCTGCCTGGGTGCAGTTCTGTTCAGACGCTTGGGTGTTGGACATCGTTCGCATGGGTCATGTCATAGAGTTCTCCTGTCCTCCTCCAGACTCGGGGGTTCGTCCGACTCCTTGGCCGTCCTGTCTGTCCAGGAGGTCCGAGCTGTCTCTAGGGATCGATGCTCTTCTTCGGAAGGGTGCGATTCAGGAGGTTCCTCCTCTGGAAGTCGGGCTGGGGTTTTACTCTCGGATTTTCCTGGTTCCCAAGGTGACAGGGGGTTCTGCCTGGTCCTGGATTTAAAGGCCCTGAACAAATGGGTGGTTCGTCTGCCTTTTCGCATGGAGACTCTTCAGCGGGTGATTCCGTTGGTGCTTCCAGGCCATTTCATGTGCACCCTCGATCTTCAGGACGCGTACTACCATGTCCCGATTCATCCCCGGTCCCGTCGCTTCCTGAGGTTCTGTGTTCAGGGGCGTCACTTTCAGTTTCTGGTCCTACCGTTCGGCCTGAGGTCTGCTCCACGTGTTTTTACAAAGGTGGTGGCTCCGGTGGTGGCTGTGTTGCATCTTCGGGGGATCCTAGTGTACCATTACCTCGACGACTGGTTGATCCATGCTCCATCTCGGTCCCTGTTGTTGGAGGCTCAGGGGGTGGTGTGTTCTGTGTTGAGGGATCATGGGTTTCTTCTAAATCTGCCCAAGTGTCAGCTGTTGCCCTCCCAGGACTTGACTTTCATCGGAGCCCGGTTTCGGACCGATCTCGGCAGGGTGTTTCTGCCCGTGCCTCGGGTCTTGACGTTGGTGTCTCTGGCTCGGAGGTTCCTGCGGGGGGGTTCCTTTCCGGTTCGCCTCTGGTTGCGTCTTCTGGGCCTCATGGCGGCGACGGTGTTTACTGTGGCCTGGGCTCGTTTTCACCTCCGTCCTCTCTGGTTGTACCTTCTGTCTCGCTGGGATCCTGTGTCTCGCGAGCTGGATTGTCTTCTTCCTGTGTCCCCTTTGGTCCGCCCTGCCCTTCTTTGGTGGACGGTGTCGGCCCATCTATCGCGGGGTCTGCCTCTGCAACCGTCTTCTCCGGTCGTCCTGACTACGGATGCCAGTTCTTTCGGGTGGGGTGCGACCTTGGGTTCCCTGTCCCTTCAGGGTCGTTGGTCCTTTCCGGAGAGTCGTCGTTCGTCCAATTGGAGGGAACTGTCGGCTGTGTTCCAGGCTGTGATGGGGTTTCGGTTTCGGTTGCTCGGTCACCATGTTGTGGTGAGATCAGACAACACGGTGACGGTTGCTTACCTGATTCATCAGGGGGGTGTTCGCTCCTCCTCCCTGAACTCGGTGGTGATCCCCCTGTTCTGTTGGGCGGAGGGGCATCTGTTGTCTCTGTCGGCGGTCCATATTCGGGGCGTGGACAACGGGGTGGCGTGCCCTCAGCCGTTGTTTCCCCGCCTCTCTGGAGTTGTCTCTGACTCCGGTGGCTTTTCGGCTTGTGTGCGGGAGGTTTGGTCTTCCCTTTCTCGACCTCTTTGCTTCCCGGCTCAATACCCAGCTACCCCGGTTTTGCTCCCGGGGTCCTCAGGTGGGTTGCTGGGGAGTGGATGCCCTGACCATTCCCTGGCCGTCCCGGCTCCTCTATGCTTTCCCTCCTCTTGCGCTGATTCCCCGGTTTTTGGCCCGCCTGTGTCGGGAGGATCGAGTGGTGGTAGTGGTGGTTCCATTTTGGCCTCGGAGGTCTTGGTTTCCAACTCTGCGGTTGTTGGCTGTACAAGGTCCCTGGTTTCTTCCTCTGTCTCCTTCCGCCCTGCGGTCTGCTCCGTCGCTGTCTCTTCTGCGGTTGCGTCTGTCGGTGTGGAAGTTGAAAGGCAGGGTTGGCGTCGGAGGGGTTTCCCTGAGCATTTAGCAGTGGCTCTCCAGGGGTCCCGTCGTCCGTCTACCCTCAAATCTTATGACCATCATTGGGGTAATTTTCGTCGTTGGTGTTTGGCTCTGGATTTGTCCCCTTTGGTGTGTTCTTTGCAGGTGGTGCTGCAATTCCTTTGGGAAGGTTTTGAGAAGGGTTTGGCTGTTTCCACTTTAAGGGCTCAGTGGGCAGCTGTTCGGGCTTTCCGTTCCCCTTGGGGGAATTTGTCTGATGTCGAGGATCTGGTTTCACGTCTTCTTCGAAGTTTTTCTCTGTCTCGACCGGTGGTGCGTCCTTCCTTTCCTTTGTGGGATCTGCCTTTGGTTCTTCGGAATTTAGTGGCTCCTCCGTTTGAGCCTTTGTCGGAGGTGGACGTTAAGTTTGTGACTCTCAAGGTGGTCTTTCTTGTGGCTATTACTTCTGCCCGTCGCCTGGGGGAATTGGGGGCCTTGATGGCCCGGAAGCCTTTTTTGTCCTTTTCCGCGGATGGGGTGGTTCTCCGTTTGGATTCTGCTTTTGTTCCGAAGATTTCCTCCCAGTTTCATCATTCTCAGGAGTTGGTGTTACCTGCCTTGGGGTCTGATCTGGACTCTCCGGGGGATCCTCCTTGGTCTTTGTTGGATGTGTGCAGGGCTTTGCGTTTCTACTTGGAGCGCACTGCGGAATTTCGGAAGTCTGACTCCTTTTTGTTTCCTTTGGGGTTTCTTCTCGTGGGGGAAGGCTTCTTCTGCCTCCATTGGTCGTTGGCTGAAGCAGGTCATTGCTTTGGCTTACTCTCTTTCTGGGTCTCCTCCTCCTGCGGGGGTTCAGGGGAGGTCTACCCGTGGGATGGCTGCTTCCTGGGCTGAGGTTGGTGGTGTTCCCCTTTCTGAGATCTGTAGGGCGGCCACTTGGGCGTCCTCTAATACCTTTATTCGGCATTATCGCCTTCAGAATTTGTTGGGAGATGATGTTAATTTTGGTTTGGGTGTACTGCATGCTGTGTGCTCCTGAATTTCTTGTGTTTGCTGTTCAATAAATCCCTGGCCTTTTGCATTTCTGTTGGTTCTGGTGGTTTATTGTTGATGAATGCCGGTGTCTGCTTGGGTATTCTCATTAGTTATGAAGGGGACGAGGACTAGAGGGACCTGGGGGTAATATCCTATTACTTACCGGTAATCTTCATTACTCCTGGTCCCGTTGTCCTCGTCCCCTTCATGGCTTCCCTCCCTCCCTCCCTGCTTTGCCGGCCTTCATCTGGGCTTGGTATTGTCAGGAGGAATGCTGGGACCTGTACGCTTATGTACTCCCAGAGGGAGGGGGAGGGGTAGGTCCAGCATTCCTTCGCTCTTTTTTCTGTATGCGAGATAGGACTATCTCATTAGTTATGAAGGGGACGAGGACAACGGGACCAGGAGTAATGAAGATTACCGGTAAGTAATAGGACATTCTCTAGTATGTAGAGTTAATTGCCTATAGAATATCACTGTTAGGTTTTCCTCTTATCAGTTTCTATATGTTGTGAATTCAGGCAGTGTTAGCTATTGTTTTCAAAACTATAAAAATCTGTTGCTATCAGTGTTTAATCTTTTTGGTCTCTACAAATTAATGTTCGACTTTTGCTTAAAAAGGAATGTACTATTATTTCTTTCTTCCTTTTCTTCATTTCTTATGTAAATTATTCTACCCTCCTTCCTGCCCTAAAGCCCCTTAATCATGCCCTTCCCCTGGATTTACTCTGTCAAATAACTTATCATTATCTCACCTCCCAGCCTGTCTAAATTCCCAGTACTCAAACCCTCTTTCCGGCTCTCCAGTCCTATCCCATGTCAAAGATGTGCATGGATGGAGTTATGTCTGCACTTCATTAAGATTTGACTGAAGCAGAAAAAAGGTTAATGCAGGACATTTCTCTTACGACCCTGCTGCTCTGTTCTTCAGACACATGGCAAAGATCTGCTGAAGGAAGATTTTCTACTCAGGACATGATATGTATATATTTTGGGCTGCTCACTGATAGGTTTAAGTCAATGTCATATTGTCTCGGTTCTGTTCTGTATTATTAGTGTCTGAACTGTGCCTAATGTTTCTCTACCAGGTCATAGGGTAAAAGCCTGAAAATGACGCATACAGACTTTGGTGACAGCAAACTGTGCTGCTATGAAAAAGCACCTTGGATAGTAAACAAACTTAATGAACTGCAGGATGCCGAGGATCACATGCCTGTGCACGCATGCAAAGTAGTTCACACGTGAATTAAGTCTATTTTACATTGTTGGGTCGTGTCTATATGATTTTGTGTTCATTTGAAAACCGACAGAAGGACCTCTAAGCATTTACTTTTACCAAACATTTTGGTGGGTCTTTGTTTAGTTGAAAAGAGTACTGGGACTGTCTTCCCGACGGGTATATGTGGCAGCTGCACAAGGCACTTAGGGGCATATTAGCAAGGGCACTATCGCCGCTTTAGCGGCACTTTTTGCCACTAAAGCGGCGATATTCTTATCGCCCTATCAGCAAACTGTCTCTAACAGCAGTTAGAGACAGTTTTCGGGCATTAGCGCCCGTGTTCTTACCGCTTTGCATGTCAGCGATATTTATCGCTAATGACATGCAAAGTGGGCGTTCCCGACGAACAAACCTGGGAAACACCCGCTAACAGGCCTATCGCCTATTAGCAAGGTGGCCATGGCCCCAGTTAGCGACGTGAAAAGTCGCGCTAACCGGGGTCATCGCCATTTATTTAACACCTGCAATTAGCAGGTGTTAGCCATATCTAACATGGGGGGGTGGATTATGCTGATATGACCACAGGGTCGTATCAGCAAGGTTATCGCCGTTTTCCATGAAACATCGCTGGAAAACCAGCGATGTTTCATGGAAAACACCGCTATGGCTGGAATAATTATCGCCATAGCGCTAAATGTCGCTAATACAGCGTTAGCATGGCAAATTATTCCGACGATAGCCGGCGATAAAAAAGTGCTTGTTAAACACGCTTTGCGATGTTTAGTGCACTTTTTAGATAATATGCTCCTTTATCTTTGTGTTCTGTGCAGTGTGCACTGTTCTAGGGAATTTTCCACCTTGCCAGAAAGGACAAGCATAGCACAATATGGTTCCATTAACTGCAGTTACAGTGTTTTGAACAGGTGACGTTGTCAAGTGTCATGCCTTGTTCTGCCACTATACATTCCCAGCTTTGTTTTGACATGGCGGCAGTAGGAATGAAAGTTGAACTTGGTGACACCGGGGCTGAGTCATAAACGCATCCTACGTCAGTACACAGGCTCAGAACGGGACCATACACCTGTTTTTGCTGAAATTGAGCTGAGATTTTGCTGAAATTGCACATGCCATGAAACACCGTGTAGTGGTTGCCTCTTCATGCTTCTGAGATGTACTGTCTATAGCTCATACACTAACTCATAGATTTTCTGCACCGTTTCTCCAAAGACCAGGATATGAACGCCTTCTGTGCTTGAGATGTTCATGCTATGGCTTTTGATCCTTTTGTATGAGGGATGCAGCTCCTATAGGCATGCGTGCCAGACAATGTTGATTAAACCTAACAATAGGAATGATGGGTGCAATGTTTTTATGGGAGGACATTGACCCTGGAGGCATCTGTATGCACAGTGAACTTTGTTGCCACAGTCCCGATACCCGAGCTTTCAGAAGCAAAGCTCTGTCCTGATCTCAATGACGGAGGATGACATCATGAAGGTGAACCATACACAGCAATCATGCAGTAAACATTAAACCGAAGCAATAAGAGGTGAGACATATTTCAGAAGCAGGAATGGAAGTAGGTCCTGGGGATCCAGAGAGCTTGTGGATGGTCACAAGGGAATATTAAGTGGCGGCTTACCATGGCCTGAATGGGCGATAGTGGGAGCATCCTTCACAGCAAAGTGCTTAGAGGTAGGGTGTTTACTTGTACTGTTTGACACCAGAGAAAGAAAAAGTGCGGCAAAACCTGGTGTTTTCCAGTTTCTGCTGAAAAGCAAACATTCCCTTCAGTAGTGTTTTATCAGTTATAATGGGTTTTACTGAAAACCGGAAACCCCAATCACTAGAAACTAATTCTATTTCAGCAACTAGAACTGCCTAAACAAGAAGAGGTTCATATCTACTTATGATCGCGTGTAAGCTGTGTTCCATATGCACCTGCCTTCTTCTGTTGAATATCATACCATTGGTCTCATAACCAATATAATTGATATAATAACACAGCTCTTTGGAGCAGAACCTTTTCCATATTTGTAAGTATAGTAAAAGGTAACAAAAATGTGTGGGCCCGTGGGAGGGTCTCAGGGTGGGCAATAGGAATGTTGGCACCACTCACTTGAAACGTTGTAGATAGTCATGAAAATTCCCAGTGTCATTTTCCAAAGTAAATATGGAGCTAAACCCACTACAGAAAAAGTGTGAAATAGGTATGAAAATATGCTGCAAACATGGTGAGTTTATATGAAGTAATTTATATATATTGTAAAGTATTTTCAATGTGGGTAAAAATGTGTTGACCCACATGTTTTACCCACAGCCTTGACCTGCAGATTGCCCAATTGCTGCCAATTTTCTTTTTCTTTTTTCACGAAGGCCTGACTAATTGTACACTTCTCATTCCAGAACCTTCCATGGGTTGTCACAAGACGCTTACAAGTGAACATCCAGTCCTGAATCCTACACAAAAAATTATTTATCCCCAAAGAAGTTCACAGGCAATCCAAAACTGAAAGAAGTAGGTGTGATATAATTCACGTTTTAAAAATGGAGGCAATCTCAGCAGTTTTCCTCAACCCCATGATTCCTCCTTTGGCAAGGGCCATGTTTGTCACTTGTAAAATAAATGTACACACCACAAGCTGTTCGCTTTTACAAGACATTTTGGTATCTTCCCCCATTTGTAGCAAGCAAATATTAACTGGACTTCCTTCACTGAAGAGTGCTACCCCCTTTAGTAGTGTGAAATGTGGTGGAAGACCACAGTCCGCATCCAGACAAGTACCCTAGAAGGCAAAGAGTTGTCTCATGCACTACTTGAAGGGGTACAACCTCCTACCCTTAATTGCCTTGCCACTGTTTTTACAGAGTAAAATTATTGTCCTACAACTCCAACAGGGAAGTATTGTGTTTATAATTGTGGTTTAAATGCAGATGAGAAATGAGGGGGCTTTAATCACATTTACAAAAGTTTGCCTCTATTGTCCAATGTCATCATCCACTACTGAGCCATCACTGAGCCCCATACCCCTTGTATCTCCACTCTTCACCACACCACTGATGACATGTGGCTGCTGAATACTCCAACTGCTCTGTCCATCCCGATGTCTTGACTTCCTTCAGCTTTCGGCACCTGCTACACTTCATAGACCCCACGCCATGCCAGCGCCGTGGTTCCGAAGTGCCTGACTGCACAAAGGTGGTCCAGTCCCCTTTCTCATCCCTGTTTCTCACCCCTAGTGGGTCAACAGGATATTGAAAACTCAGCGGTTCGTTTCCCTCCAAGAGCCGCCCTCAGTGGCTCGCACTGCCGACCATGACGCCTTCACTCCAGACATGGAAGCAATCGATCACTGACAATCTTCATCAGTACTGCCTGAGAAAATAAGCGTACGCCTTAAAATCTTTTTGTAAATTTCCGAACATAATCCTTTGCGATTTTGTGAGTCTCTAACATAAGTAAACACACACAAGTACAATTTTCACAATTTAGTTTTAAATTAGGACGATGCATGTTTAACTTTCTGGGGCATATTCTCAAGAACGTGTGATAACTACAGCAAATTCAGCTTAACGCAACACTTCACATTGCAGTCCATCGCGGGAAAATAACGCCTTGTTAACGTGGTATTCCCAACACGGCGGTACCATGCGATAGTCACACGATAACGCGTCAAATGAACGCGTTAAAATCAACGCGACGCTGCAAAAACGCGAAACCCCAACGCGAAAATAGTAGCGATGACGCCAATCGCAATACAAAAATCTGCGAAACCAGCCACAGGCCTGCAATTCCCACGCGTCATGCGGGAAAATGCACAATAAAAGTAGAAAAAAAACTTACAAACAACAGCGAAGCACAATGGAGGCATCCGGAGCAAGTACAGGGGACAACCAGAACCCCACAAGCCCCCCGGAGGAGCAGCCTGTGACCTCGGGGTCAGGGAAGGGCAAGGACAAGAAGAGTAGGAAGAAGCGGTTCAGTCCGCAGGAAAACAGGATCCTGATAACGGAGGTGATAGAACACCATCAACCACTGTTCGTCACCTCCACTGTGTCACTGGCAACTAAAATTGGAATATGGCAGACCATCGTGGACAAGGTGAATGCAGTCGGAGTGCTGAGGAGGACAATGGACGAGGTCAAGAGGCGCTGGAATGATGTGAAGCGCAAAACCAAGCAGAAACTCGCAAACAACCGGAAGGCAGCAATGCAGACTGGAGGTGGGAGTCCAGCGCCACAGGAGGAGCTGGACGAGATGGAGGAAATGGTGTCCACAGTCATCAGTGGGGAGACGGTGGCAGGAGTTGGGGGACCGGACACTGCTCAACATGACCGGACATAACAGCAACAGGGTGAGTAACGGCCAGGGACTGGGGGGACGGGGGGAGATGGGCACAATGGCACACATGCACAATTAAGCATAGCACATCTGCGGACAAACCATGCCCCAGACCCCCAACTCCCACCAAGAGACCAATGCACACAGGTATGCAACATCTCAGCACCGCATAAGCAGAGAAGCCCGAGGCACACCGCATGTAAAGGATAGGGGGCAGCTAAATCAGAGCTGCAGGGGTGACTCCCCCAAAATGCGGCACACACAAATGACATGCAGAGCACATCAACATTGACAACGATGTGGTATAAACCGCAACACGTCCACAACAGAACAGAGGACACAACTGGTGCCGCATGTGCGTAGAAACTGGCCAATCACATTTGGCGTTGCAGGGAAATGTGAGTTGACAATGTACAAATACAAACACACATCCGTGATGTAGTCGGAATGTCCACTGTCCCGCATCAAATAGGCAGCTCCCCCCAAACAGTCACAATGTACATTGTCATGCAGTCTGAATGTAAACATGTACAATGCGTCAACATACATGTGAACACAATGTTAAACTGCATCTCCCCTTCACATTGCAGGGGGAAATCCAACACCTCCTGCGGAGTAGTCCGAACCTCTCTTCTCTTATGACGAAGAGGACCACCACACCTTCGACTCCGACGCCCTCCAACAGCTCGTGGACAGCCTCCGCAGCCCACTTACAGGAGCAGGGCAGCCCAGCTGCCACGAGGAGAACCCACCCCCTGCACAGAACACACAGCAGGCAGCACCCACCATCACGGCTGCCTCCCAGGACCCACAGGACCCCCACGACGAACACATGGCCTTCCAACGCCGTGTGTTGGGGTGCCAGGAGAAGCTGGCTGAACAGGTGCCGGTGGGGTTCGACCGCATGGCAGCCAAACTAGACGCCATACGTGGGTGTCTGAGTCCCATCAGGGACCACTCACAGTCCCTAACGGACACCCACAGTCCGCTCCATGCTCTCCAACGGACCATGGCTGACATCGCTAGAGTCCTGACTCTGCGACAAGAACGACTGTCTAGTCAGAGTGCCTCCAGCGATCTCGCCCGGGAGTTGGGACACATGCGGAAAATCATGGAGAACATGGAGCGGACGCAGGCGGAAAGAGCGGCTGCCACGGCTGCACACTAGCGAGAGGTAGCTGGGTCCCTCAATGCCCTAAAGACCCTCCTCATGGCATTGCTGCCACAAGGCCTGGCGCTGATTCATGCTGCTGCTACCACCCCATCCACATCTCCGGCCCCTGATGTGTCAGTGCCACACAGTGCGGCAGACATTCCACCTCCGCCCCCTGAGGTGTCACTGCCACACAGTGCTGGAGACAGAACACCACCACCCACATGTGAGGCACATGCAACAGCAGAGGACGAAGATGCGGATGAATGTGCCTTCGTGGTCAGAAGGACGCAGTAGCATTCATGTCCGCCATGTGGCCTGTTTCTGCTTGGTTCTGCCCTCTGCATTATCACTTTCCACTGTCCCCCGATGCACTCTGTGACACTCACCTTGGACCTCGACATGGAATGCCATATTCTGTTTGGTCACCAATGACACAGCTATCAGACTGCGAACTGAACTCCTCCTCTCCTGATGTACCCGTCATTCCCTGAAGGACTCTGGCTGGCCCTCCACGGGCCAACAATATAAAGTGGGGTTGGCATGGCCCTGTACTGCTCCAGCTGCAACACTCCACTGAATGTGCAATAAACATTCATATTCACACAGATGTGTCATGTCTATGATCTTTCAAGTGTGGAAGTATGGATGAATGTAGGGTCAGTGATTCCCCCTTACGTCCATGTTGCTCATGTTGTGGGACTTTTGTCACAGGGTGACAGATTGCCGATTGCGGGCCGGGTGGCGCCGACACTACAACAGAGACACATCCATTAGTCACTTCCTTGTCCAGCCCAGGACGGAACCACGCCCAGAGCTCCGGGGTCATTGTTCACACCCTTACGCTGGACTGGCATACGCCAGGACGGCCCACTCCGCTTACGCACACAGGGGACGACGACAACGCCACATGTCCCAGGTCTTCACTGTAGGGATCTGCAGCTCACAGGTCTAGTTGTCAGCATGCCACAGCCACTCCCTCGCGGCTGGTGTACACCCACACCACACCCATCCAGCACAGGCGTCACAGGACATGTGACCCTGCCAATAAAAAGGACCTGGCGCACGTGCTGGATGCCATTTCCACTCTCTAACTGGGTGTCTCTGTGTAGTTCTCATGTATGCATGAGGGCCTAGGGCCCTGCCACCTCACATTGCCCAGTGCCGGGGGTGACATGATGGCGTCCGCACCACAGAACTCAATCATTAAGGGTCCATGGCTAGCGGTGCACAGACTTGGTGGCACCGGATACACTGCGGCAGGCACAGGCACACCGCCACGGGACGGTGTCTTGCGGTGCAGTGAGATTGGGGCACCTAAAGTGCTGAGCGGGTGTGCAGCCTGCGATGATGCGCCGTCCTGGCGGTCCGGACTGGCAAGGATCAGTGTGAGCCCTGCTGGACCGCAGTGTAGGCTTGAGCCAGCGGGCAGTGCGGGCCTCCCGCCACGTGGCGTTGCCTCGCGGTTCACAGAGTTAGTGGCACCTCAAGCGCTGAGCGGGTGTGCAGCCTGCGATGATGCCGTGTGCACTGATGTGGTCTCTGCCATTCTGAAATCAAGACCCAGAGTCAGGTGTGTGACCTGGTGGCCCGCGGTGCGGGGCTGCATGATGTGGAGGGTACCATGGTCGCGGGCCTCGGGCTTGGAGATCCCACCGGAACGTGGTGGGCCCTCTTGGAGACACGCCAGTGGCGGAAGGTGAGCAGTGAGGCCTGGTTGCGCAGGGGCGGGCAATCACCATTGGGCGGTGGGAGGGGCTGGGGTGCCGCAGCCTGTGTGTGCAAGGGCGGGCAAGCGATGATGGTGTGTGCAACTGTATGGACTCTGCCATTTATGTCTCTGGACACTGTTTCAGATAAGGGACCTGGGGACTGCAATGTATACCGGCACGTGGTTGGAGACACACCGGTGGCAGCAGGTGAGCAGTGAGGCCTAGGTCCACAGTGTCGGCACTCTCTCACCCTCTCTTTCTCTCTCCCTCTCTCTCTCTCTCTCTCTCTCTCTCTCTTTCTCTCTTTCTCTCTCCCTCTCTCCCCCTCTCTCTCTCTCTCTTTCTCTCACCCTCTCTCTCTTTCTCTCTCCCTCTCTCCCTCTCTCTCTCTCTCTTTCTCTCTCCCTCTCTCTTTCTCTCTCCCTCTCTCCCTCTCTCTCTTTCGCTCTCTCTCTCTGTACTTTGATGGGTGCATGGCACACCTTCTTATCCAGATTTCTGTTTTGCAGGCTGCGACTTACAGAATGTCCTGAGAAGACCCGCCATGCCTCTTCAGAATTGTTGTTTTTGGTTTATTCTGTAATAAACGTATTATTTGGATATTATGATATGAATGTATGATTTCCCTTTTTCTGACCACACATGTATGTTAGGTGTTGTGATTGTGCGACTTCAGGCGATTTGTTTGGTTCATGATTTCGTGGAGTTGATGTGCAATATCTTTGTCCAAAGGGGGGGATGTGGGGGGGTGCACGGGGTGGGGCCCGGGGGGGGGGGGTCCTGGGGGTGGTGGCGGTGGGTGTTGTTGCCCTATTGTTGCTCCGGGCTGCATGATCGGTTGCTCCAGGGCATCTGTTGTTCTTCATGTGTGGCTATGGGCTGTGCTCCCTTGTCTGGTGCTGGTTGTCATCCGACTTTACACCAGGTAAGAGCAGGTGTTAATTTCCTGCTGCTAACGCGCCTTATCACATGTTTTGTGATCTTATCGCCGATCTGGCTGGTCGTTGAGAATGTTGTAGAGTGGTGTTGTCGCGGATTTTTGCACGGGGACGCCTACTCTGCATATCATTAGCGTTAGTTGCCGGGGTCATCTGTGGCGATGTTTTTTGCGACTGCTTTCGCAGGTAAACTGGTGTTATGGGCTGTTAGCGCCAGCTTGTGAATGGGGCGATGAATTTAACGCGACTTTGGCTGCGATAAAGTGCCAATAACTCGGCGATAGATCCTTGAGAATATGCCCCTCTGTTCCTTACATCGTGAGAAACTATAGCTTGCATGTCGTTTGCCAAACTAAATTCAATTTTATTCCTCTATCAAAGGATAGAACACCGATAAGGCCATTACTGGAAGCTGCTTTATGGCACCGCCACAAATAGCCACTGTAGGAGAGTAGGATCTGCTTCTTATAGTTACCCCCACTTTTTGCTGATGTTTCACTGTTTTCGACTTAGTCTGACTGGGATCCTGCTATTCAGGACCCCAGTCTACCTGCTTTGTCCTCTAAATTGATTGCATGTACTTTAGGTACACTCCAGATTGGATTCTGGGGTACCCTTATAAGTCCCTAGTATATGGTATACTATGTAGCCAGGGCATAGGTACCCCAGAGGCCTCCCAGGTGCTGCAGCATGTATTATGCCACCCCTGAGAGGCCTTTCAAAATGACACAACAGGTCTGCTACTGCAGCCTGTGTAAGGTGGTGCATGCACCCCTTCCTTAGATATAGGTTCACTATATCTATCCTAATCACTGCACATATAAGCCTATCAGTCACCCCTATGGCAGGCCTTATCAATACTGAAGGCAGGGTGCTGGGTTGTATGTGAGAGGGTGCCCATGCATGAGCAGAGCCCCTCTGCAGCCTACGGAACCACTATTCCGGGGTTGTCTGTGATGCAGCCAACCATATACTCTTAAGTGCATTATAACCTCGCGGTAAATGCTAACTTTAAAACAGCTGCAAGGAATTATGTTGTGTTTGGTGTCAAACACCTTGGAATCATACCTCCACACCAGTAACTGGTGTGGGAGGTATGATTCCACCCTACTAGAGGGAGAAATATGACAACACCGGTACACCCGGTACCAGCTTCACAGAGCCCTGGCATCACAAAATGGATGCTGCCAGACACGAGTCTGCCCTCCTGCTGCTGGACGAAACTCCGGCAGGGGAAGGCTTGACAATAGGTTTCCTGTCACAGGGAGGTGTGACCACCTCCCAGACAGGCTTTAATGTATTGGGGCTGGGTGGGTGCACTCTCAGAGTGCTTTGATGTGTGCACTGGGGGCACATTTGGTGTCCCTGTGCATAGTCCAGCTCAAACCGGTTGCAGGGGCTACCAGCCCCTGCTCAGGCGCGAAACTGGACGAAGGACATGGGTGTAGCCACCCCTCTGTCCTGACCCTCCCATAGGTGGGTCCCCAGAGTTTGTCCCACCCCTTCCTTGGGTATAAAGTAGGAACCCTGACTACAGGACTTTAGATATTACCTGGACTAAACTCTGCTACAGAAACCAAGTAACCTTCGATGATCTACGCTTTGCTCGACGACTGAAGAATCTCCCTTGGAGTAAAGGAGTTACTCCCCTGCAACACAGGCACCTCAACGCATCTGACCGGTTTGCATCTATGCAGCTCCCGACGGACTCCGAAGATTTTGCAACACAGGAGGTGGGTGCCCAAGCTTCCCCGAGGCCGACTAGTGCTCTCAGCAAACCTGAGACCCGCAGCCCTCGTGGGGACCGTGCAACCCGAACCCCTGGACACCGTGCACATTTGCAGCAGCATATGCTTTTAGGCAATCCCTGAGGCTGTGCTTTGGGCTACTTGTAGTGCGAGCCCCGAGCAGTGTTTCCACTGCAGATTACTGGCCTACACTCCACGAGTGTTCTGTGGGCTGGTATTGTGTGATTCCTCTTGAGGTCCCTTCGCGATCCCTGGTCCGTTGACCTGTGGGTCCCTGAGAAGGCAACTTTAACTTTCAGTGGGCTTCCCTGGTTGCTCCAGACGTGCCCTGACTCTCCATCGCTTGGGGAGTCCCCAGGACCTTGCTAGTCCTCACAGAAGCCTCATTACTCTGACCGCGTGGGTTGCAGTTGCAAAGGCTTGTTGGTCTCCAATCCGCAAACTGACCCCTCAGCTCTCGACATCCTTTGTGGGACAGCTCGCCTGCGGATCCTGGACGTCGTCGATGTCTCCTGGTCCCCGTGGCTACAGAGTCAAGCTTCACCTCTTCGCACCTGAAGCACCCGACATCGGTGGGCATTCGATTGCTCCGCTCCTGGTCATGTGAAGTCTTGGATCACACCGGACACTTTTCTTCTCCACGGCAGCAGTACTTTCTCGCATCACGCCATTGAAAACGACCAGGGTTTCCGACACCACTTGACCCCTATGCACCCGGCTCCTTTGGGATAGGTAACACGGGTACCTCGGTACTCTCAAGGATGCTGGCCTTAGAACCTTCTATGTTTAGCTGGGTTTGCTTGAAGTCCTCTCCTAAGTGTCCTTAATCTTTAAAATTCCAACCGCGACTTTCCCATAGAGTTGTACGGAGCTCGCGTCTGTGTTCCCACACTGCACCCGTCCTCCGTGGGTCCCCTGTGTCACTAAGAAATAAAAGGGGATAGAGGAGCACTCCGTAAACTAAACCGTTTTTCTTGACTTTTAACTTTAGTTTAAACCAAGCGTGCTACAGGGGCTGACATGCTGTCTGGTCATGCCTATTAACATCCCATCATAATTCAAGTATACAAACTTGACCTCTGTGCACTGTTGCTACTGTGTTTTTATAACATATACTTCTCTTACATATATACAACAGTATTACTTTGGTGCTAATCCGGTGATATATAAACCTACATTAATGCACAATAAAACATTCATTAAATCTTTTATCAAAACATTTAATCTGTTACTTTTCACAGAAAATGCATTTTTATATAATTCAATTTCATTCATGAAGAATTTCTTGTTAATGCCCAATGCATTTCGGGCCATTGTGGCCCTTCCTCAGGGGCTTGGTTTTGTGAAAGATACAAACATACATTTACAATGCTATATGCAAGGAAGCAATATCTAAACTTGTACGAATGAATCTTGCCAAACAATTCCAAATCATAATATGTCCGAATTACATGTGCATGTATGCTTGAAATCACCACAAGAAAGTTAAACATCTCTCAGTAAATAAATAATGCTATAGAAAGAAAAATTACAGAAACCATACTTGAAATGTGAAAGAAAAGTGCGAAAAAAGTAAGGAAAAAAGTAGACCGACTGCCCCCTTCAAACACCGAACCGAGTAAAATGTGCTCAGAAAACTACACCTCCGAATGTTTCAACTAACCACTCACGGATGATCCAGCTCCCACATCTCATAAAGTGTTGGACGCATTTGAGAATTTAGTTAAAAATGATCTACTTAAAATGAACATTAAGGGTTCAAAAAATACAAACTTTACGAGGCATGAAAGAAACACATTAAAATCCCTAACACAAAATTCACTAGTAGTGATACAAAAAGCTGATAAGGGTGGAGCAATTGTCATCATGGATAAGTCATTTTACACTCAGAAAGTATCAGAACATATTATGGATTCTACTACTTACCTTTTATTAGACCAGGACCCAACAAAACAACTGATCTCTACTTTGGATATTATATTGAATAAGGCCTTGGAAATGGGATGGATACATAAGGATCTCTTTGATCCTCCATTGAGACCTATTGTTACAGGATGTGGGACAATTTTTGAGCCTATAGGTCAATACATTGACTATTTTTTGCAACCTTTTGTTCAGAAATGGGAGTCATATGTGAAAGACACCACTCATTTTCTTCAAAAGCTTCGAACAGTAAAATTGGAAAAAGAGGTGTTTGTGCTGGAGATGTTACATTTTTGTCTCCATCACAGCTATTTTGAGTGGGAAAATCGGTACTATTTACAATTGAAGGGAACTTCGATGGGCTTTGCTGGGGCCCCAGCATATGCAAATACTTATATGGCAAGGTTTGAAGATGCATATATCTACAAAGACAAAGAATGGACAGAGAATGTGTTGCTATATTGTAGATATATCGACGACATTTTTTTAATCTGGACTAACAATTGGGATCTATTGGAAAAGAAGATCATCCAATTGAATACTTATGATGAGTACATTCAGTTCACAAGTACCGTGAATAAACAGTCACTATCCTTCTTAGATGTAATGGTAAACATAGACAACGCTACTATTCATACGGAGGTTTACCACAAACTGACAGATAAGAACAATGTATTATCATACAACAGTTTCCATCCTCAGAATTTGATTCACAATCTTCCTTATTCGCAACTCTTACGAGCAAAAAGAATATGTTCCGATGAGAAAACATTACAAATGAATATCAATACACAGAAAAAAAGATTCATGTCTAAAGGTTATCCGGAGAACATCTTGAATGAGGCAATCACTAAGATGGATAATAGGACAAGAGAGAGTCTTCTGGAAAATCAACCTAAACCTAAAATGACAAGACAAGTTTTTGTTACCAAATATTCTACATGTTCTAGAAATTTCAAACGGATCATTAACAGCAGATGGGAGATTTTGGAGAACGAAAGTGATTTTAGAGATTTATTTAAGGAGAAACCTTTACATGCGTATAAACGATCAAGGAACTTGAAAGAAATGTTGGCGCATAAATTATCAGTAATCACCAAAGAGTTCAACGGCACTAGAAGATGTTCGAACTGTGTGCACTGTAATAATGTGATTTGTGGAAATAGTATCCAACATCCTCTGACAGGGGAAAGGATCAAATTAAAACACAATGCAGACTGTAACTCTACAAATGTAATCTATGGAATAAAGTGTCCTTGCGGATTACTTTATGTAGGTAAGACAGAAAGGAAAATAAAAACACGCATTTCGGAGCACAAAAGTACTATTAGAAACTGCAACACCAAGAGTAGTTTAGCGGTACACTGGATGAAAGCACGGCACACAATAGCCCAAGTGAAATTTCAGGTTATTGAGATTGTAGATCCTACATCAGGTAGAGATTTAACTAAAACATTGTTACAAAGAGAAATTTATTGGATAAGAAAACTGGACACACAGGATCCGAAAGGGATCAATGATAAAGTAGATCTAGGTTGTTTTTTGTAAAGCATCATGGTAGGGAGTGTGTATAGGCATAAATGTACTGAATATTTATCAAGGATTATGTTGTGTGTTTGAATTATGCACTAGTTTTGTAATGTATATTCTAACAAGATTGTATTCTGATTTCTTGTTTTCTTTCCTTCTTTATCTTATTCACGGGATTTTTTTCACACTTTATGCTGTAATATAAGTATTGATTTTTTTGATCACAAGTAGGAGTTTATTTTTGAGAATTCAGGAAGTATGAGAGATAGCTATTATAGTTCATGGGTTTCTGGTTATTTCCTTCATCAGCGCCTTTTTATAGCTGTTTTCATGTTCAGGAAGTTTGGGTAATAGGCTTGTAGCATTTAAGTTATCCGTTAAAAGATGGCGTCCGTTCATGAGCTTCGGGAACATAGAAAGCAGTCCGTCTTCGATAGACACGCATAGCTAAGACGTCACCCGCTTTGACGTTTTTTATGGCGTTTCGCGGGAAGAACAGCAATTCAGAAGAGCATCGGTCGAGAACAGGCACGGAGGTTTACAGACGTAAGAAGTAAGTTGAGGGTTACCGCGTGGGTTTTTGGTTTTGAGCTAGAATAGTTGGACAATGACCAGTGAAAATAACGTTGTTTCCTGGTTATTTTAGGTACTGGGTAGAGATTGTCATTGATCGCTTCATTAGCACCACAGCACGTAGAAAGGTCGGTTTTCCTTTACTGTTTATGCAGGGTGATCCATAAGGTGATGGTATTTAGTTTTTAGAATTTTTTTTTAAAACACTGATTATTTATGTTATTTCCAGGATTGTCATTATTTCAAAGACTGGATCATCCATGACTGGTTAGTTGAAACATTCGGAGGTGTAGTTTTCTGAGCACATTTTACTCGGTTCGGTGTTTGAAGGGGGCAGTCGGTCTACTTTTTTCCTTACTTTTTTCGCACTTTTCTTTCACATTTCAAGTATGGTTTCTGTAATTTTTCTTTCTATAGCATTATTTATTTACTGAGAGATGTTTAACTTTCTTGTGGTGATTTCAAGCATACATGCACATGTAATTCGGACATATTATGATTTGGAATTGTTTGGCAAGATTCATTCGTACAAGTTTAGATATTGCTTCCTTGCATATAGCATTGTAAATGTATGTTTGTATCTTTCACAGAACCAAGCCCCTGAGGAAGGGCCACAATGGCCCGAAATGCATTGGGCATTAACAAGAAATTCTTCATGAATGAAATTGAATTATATAAAAATGCATTTTCTGTGAAAAGTAACAGATTAAATGTTTTGATAAAAGATTTAATGAATGTTTTATTGTGCATTAATGTAGGTTTATATATCACCGGATTAGCACCAAAGTAATACTGTTGTATATATGTAAGAGAAGTATATGTTATAAAAACACAGTAGCAACAGTGCACAGAGGTCAAGTTTGTATACTTGAATTATGATGGGATCCCCTGTGTCACTACCTTGGGTGATTCCTTGGGGTCCCAGTGATTCTACGTGCTCTAGGCACTGTGTCTAGTCAAGTCGTGGTTGTTATACCACTTTCTTAATATATGGTTTTGTCTCCCCCTGGAGCCCACTGTGTATTGTGCTATTTACTGTCGTTCTAGTACTGTAATATTGTGTTCCTTGTTCTCTAATCTCATAAAGAGGTTAGTAGAGAGTGTTTAGTAATAAATATATATATTTTATATATACCTGGTGTGGTTCTCCTTCCATTTGGTCATTCAAGAGGTTATAGACTGGTAAAACAAGCTGCTTTACATTCCTTCAAGACTTAGCCTGAAGGCTGCTCTCCACAGCTACCACTAGGATAGCTTTCTATAAAGGTTGTCTTTAACCTAATCAACAATAAGGGTCGTTTGGACTGGTGCAAGGTGCCCACTTTAATTAGTGGACAGCATATACCAGGCCAACTTCTCACATTGGTGTGCAGCGGTTGGGATTCAAGCTTGCTATTGTTTTACCAGATAATCTCAGTGAGTGACTAACTGAAAACCACTAAAGGTACTTAGGTACATATAAATCAAGTCTAGAATAAAGTAAGTTCTACTGAACTTAGAGTTGGGTAAGCCAAGGGTCTAGCACACCCTTTCTCGAACTCAAGAGAGTCTCAGTTCCCACTAGAGTAGGTAGGTGCATACACCACACCACATTAGAATGTCTTCAAGGCCTGCAGTCAGTGACTCCTTGCCAACTAAGTATGAACATCTCACATTCCAGGAATTGAGAAATATGTGTACATCTAGGAAACTGAAGACAGGGAGACATGCAAGCACTCAACACCTCATAGAGGCTTTGCTGTTAGATGACCTCAGAAAGACCCCAGGGTCTGATGAGGCAGGCAAGTTGGGTGGGGCAGCAGAGGAAGAAAGGCCAGGAAGTGAAAACTTCTATGACCTGGACTCCAATGCTGACCAGGGTGATCAAGATGATTCTAACCTGGACAATCCAATTCTTCCTTCAGGTGAGGAAGGCCTCAGTGGCCCTCTCTTTACTCCCCCAGGAAGGGTTAACAGCTCGCCTGCGGATCCTGGACTCGTCGATGTCTCCTGGTCCCCGTGGCTGCAGAGTCAAGCTTCACCTCTTCGCACCTGAAGCACCCAACATCGGTGGGCATTCGATTGCTCCACTCCTGGTCACGTGAAGTGACCCAGACTTTGTCCCCTCTGCTTTCAGGTTCTTCTCATCTCCGATCCAGGCTTGAATCACACCAGACACTTTTCTTCTCCATGGCAGCAGTACTTTCTCACATCACGCCATTGAAAACGACGAGGGTTTCCGACACCACTTGACCCCTATGCACCCGGCTCCTCTGGGATAGGTAACACGGGTACCTTGGTACTCTCAAGGGTGCTGGCCTTAGAACCTTCTATGTTTAGATGGGTTTGCTTGAAGTCCTCTCCTAAGTGTCCTTAATCTTTAAAATTCCAACCGCGACTTTCCCATAGAGTTGTACGGAGCTCGCGTCTGTGTTCCCACACTGCACCCGTCCTCCGTGGGTCCCCTGTGTCACTACCTTGGGTGGTTCCTTAGGGTCCCAGCGATTCTACGTGCTCTAGGCACTGTGTCTAGTCAAGTCGTGGTTGTTATACCACTTTCTTAATATATGGTTTGGTCTCCCCCTGGAGCCCACTGTGTATTGTGCTTTTTACTGTCATTCTAGTACTGTAATATTGTGTTCCTTGTTCTCTAATCTCATAAAGAGGTTAGTAGAGAGTGTTTAGTAATAAATACATATATTTTATATATACCTGGTGTGGTTCTCCTTTCATTTGGTCATTCAAGAGGTTATAGACTGGTAAAACAAGCTGCTTTACATTCCTTCAAGACTTAGCCTGAAGGCTGCTCTCCACAGCTACCACTAGGATAGCTTTCTATAAAGGTTGTCTTTAACCTAATCATCAATAAGGGTCGTTTGGACTGGTGCAAGGTGCCCACTTTAATTAGTGGACAGCATATACCAGGCCAACTTCTCACAGCCACAAGAGTCCACCAGTTTTCAACAGATGCTAGGAGAAAGAGATCTCCTGAATGGTAAAAATAGACTTTTGTCCAGGCTCTAAAAAGTCTTGCATGATAGGTGGTTCTACCCAGTACTCGCTCAATTTTTGTAATTGCTGCTGGGCATTAAGTGCTGCTCCCCCAGGAGCTGATGTTGGCAGTTCAATAAGAGGAGACGGTTCTGCAAACTTCCTGAGTCTACTGCTCAATTAAAAATGTGACTTGTTATTGGAGAATGCATGGCTTTCAACTAACAATGGGTATGATTAACAATGAAGTTGCTAATCTGCAGGTGCATACTACAGAGATTTACAAATGTTAAGAGTTACACACTACAGAGATTTACAACTGTTTCCCTGATTCATAGAATACCCTGATTCAGTTTCAGAATGTAGACACACATATAAGATATTCACGTATATTTCTGGCATACACATGTTTTTCCTGAACTGACACGAGTCAACATCTTGAATTAAATAGTAAGAAATAAACAAAAGTTTGAAATGTAAAGTTTGAAAAACATTAGTTTGCAAGCAAGAATTTTGAAAAAAGCAGACAGACTCCGCAAAGTTTGAAAATATTAAAGCATTTAAATTTTTGCACTTTAGGATGATTTACTTTAATTTAGAAATATAGTATCGGTTAGGGTAAGGGTTAGCAATAGGGAAAGGGTGAGGGGTAAGGGTTAGGTTGAAGGGAGAGACGGGGGAAGTTGAACATCAGGGTTAGGGTATGTTATAGGGACAGGGCAAGTGAGAAGGTGAGCTTTAGGGTTAGGAGTTGGGCTTAGGGTAAATATCAGCATGTGTTTAATCAGTCAATCAGTAATCTTATAAAGCGCAAACTACTCACCCATGAGGTTCTCAAGGCGCTGGGGGGTGGGGGTGTCTGTGGTTCAGGTGAAGAGCCAGGTCTTGAAGTCCTTCCTGAATTGCAGCAGTAATGGTGATTGCCTGAGGTGCAGAGGCAGGGAGTTCCAGGTCTTCGCAGTAAGTAGGAGAAGGATTTTCCTCCAGACGTGGTCTTGCTGTTCCATAGGTTGGTGGCCAGGGCCAGTTGGGTGGAGCGAAGATGTCTGGGGAAGTGTAGAAGGAGAGGCGGTGGTTGAGGTATGCAGGTCCAGCATTGTAGAGTGCTTTGTAGGCATGAGTGAGAAGCTCAAAGGTGATTCTTTTGTTGACAGGTAGCCAGTGAAGGTCCCTCAGGGGGCCGGTGATGTGATTGCTGCGCGGGATGTTTAGATTGAGTCTGGTGGAGGCGTTCTGGACTGTCTGTAGTTTCTTTTGGTGTTTCTGGGTGATACCGGCGTAGAGTGTGTTGCCGTTGTTAAGTGATGGGTGCGTTTTAAAGAGTAGGATTCATGGTTAAGGTGTCTTGCATCCTGGACGAGTGTCTTTAAAAAGACAATAAATTGTTTGTGGCATGAAAATATATTCAAACTTTTGACTTTCCAGACAATTGCATCCCAAAATACACGTTTTCCGGTCTCGCCCAGGCAGGGCATGCGCTGTCTCTTCGAGACCTGCTGTATCTACTCTGTGGGCTTCGAGCATGACCATCGTTTTGCATTTGTGCTTCTGTGTGCCTTTCTGAAACCCTGGCTTCTCAGTGGTGCATTGGCTGTATTTGACCCTCCATTTGGTGTTTGGTTTCCTCCCTTGGCGACTGGCCGTATTACATGTACTCGTTCCCAGCTGTTTATTTAGGCGCACAATTTTTTTTCTTCCTGGCTCGTGCTATCAGAATGTGGTGTTTTTGTGAACAAACTTTGATTAATGATATGCGCTTGGAGCCCACGTGGCTTTTGTTTTATCAGCACAGCGCTAGCTTCACGGACGCCATGCTTCATGTTTAATTTTTAAGGTAGCCTGGGTATGCTTGTGTAAACAAACTTTGATTAATGTTATGCTTTTGGAGCCCATGCACCTTTTGTTTTATCAGCACAGCGCCCGCTTCACGGACGCTGCGCTTCATGTTTAATTTTTTTAAATATTTGTTTCGAGGGGATAGGGTGGTAGCGTGTGTGCTTTTGGAGTCGGCGCGGATTTGATTTGGTTTAATTATTTTAATTTGGAGGCGGCACCCCTTTTAACTACACGTGTACTCTCGTCCCCTCACTGCTGGTATTCGAGAGCTGCTTTCTTGGCGCAAGGAGGGTTTGTGCACACTTGGCCACTCTCTGCCAGTATGTACACTTGTCTACTCACAGCTGGTATTCGAGAGGTGCATTCTTGGCGCAGAGAGAGTTTGCACACTCTACAGCCCTGCGCTACCACTGAGAGGCAGTTGAGGTGTTCCTGGCAACGGGTGTCACACCGATGTCACACCACGGCATGCATCGCTTTCCACATTCTCCACCCACGGTGGCTAACACACCCTGGTTGGCACATAAAACCGTCGCCTAAAGAACACGCGCACACTCTCCTGCAAGCAGAGAAAAGTGGGTTCATGCATCTACAGCAGACCCCCCCCCCCCCTGTGTCAGCCACAGGCTTAAGTGCAGCGTCATCTTTCGGTCTTTCAAGGTCTATGAAGATTGGACTAGAGTGCGGTAATGAAACCATCTTATTTTAATTCATCAGAAGTTTTACAATTCTGAGCGGTTCCTACATCTGTGAGAATGCAGAAGATTTGTAGCAGTGTCTCCCAAGGTTGTGAGTAAATGTATGGTTAATGAGAATAAAATCTTGCAGAACTCCACCCCTGCCTTTTAAATCTTCCAGCGAGGATTGCATTGCATCTAGGTGCTTGACTGGTAGTCTCAAGCTCTCCTAGTAAACCAAGAGGAATGCCACTGGCATCCCTATGATCGTTCATAGCCGGTGTTTAGAATTAATCAACTGTGACCAAATGGTGTCGGCAATTTCATCCTTATTCCAAACTTGTAATGCCATGTTGTGTCACGGTAGGATGAGGGTTATGAGGAGAGTGGACATCCAAAGTGTTGCATAGTGCACTCTGTGGCATGGGACATTCTGTGATGGGCACTCTCTATGGTGGGGGCTGACTATGATGGGGTGCTCTTGAATGTTGGGAGAGTCGTGCCTGGGATTGCACAGTTTGGACATGTATGGCTGTTGCTCTTCAATAAACCTGTTATTGAATCAAACCGGCTGTGAGACTCCAAAAGTGGCGACGAGAATAGGATGACTGGTTATAGGCAAGAGGGACTGATTGAGGCAAGCCAATAATGTTGCAACCCCATCTGGTTGTTGAAGTTAAACAATGGTCATGTTACAGGCAATGGGTGAGAATTAGAAGGCCTTCAAGGAAAGAAAAGTTACACTCTCTTTTGCCTGGTGCCACTTGTGGGCTGGTGTTCACAGCGTACGGCAAGTGATCATTAACGTGTTGAATTTGACCACAGGTCATGTGGTTAGACTGTGGCTGTTGAACAACATTAGTCGCGTGTGTTCTGCATAGCAATGACTGAAGGACATTAGCCACATGCGTTCTTTGCCATGCGACCAGCTGCCTTGTTGCGCAGCAACAACGTCTTTGTGACACGCTGCATGTGAGGCTTTGGAAACTTCCATCCATTTACGGCAAAAACTTGTGTTGGTCTGCCACTTAGCAACAGTGCGACAGATCACGTCGTGCGGCCCTTAATATTTACCTGAGATCTGCACCGCTTATACAGGAACCAGCGACATAGCAGCATGAGTGTACTGCTATTGGCATGAAATGATCCTCCACGGCGGTGTTGCGTGCAGTTGTGTTCAAGTGCATGTGGATTTCAGATAGACATCCGGAGAGGGTTGAATACAGCATGTTAGGGCAGGAGCACACAACGGGAAGTAATCATCGAGAGGAAGAGGCCGGGCAAAAGCAGAGTATTTCTCTGATTGGGTACGGATTGAATCATTTCCATTGGTTTCTCTGTTGGCTGCAGATTGAACCATTTCCATTGGTTGCAGAGTAAAAAGAGAAGTAGGGCATATTATCAAGGCGGCGCTATGAAATTATCACCGCTTTTGCGTCCGTTTTCGGGCAAAAAGCGGCGATAATTTCATCGCCTTATCAGCAAAGACACGCTATCGCGTGTTTTGCTGACTTAGCGCCAGTTTCCAGCACGCCTAACTTTGCATCGCTAATGAGATGACAAGTAGGCGTGGCTGTGAAACCAACCAGGGAAAATATCGCGAAGGCAGCTTCGCGATATTAACAAGGAAGGGTAGCGATTTTTTAAATTGCGTTAAGTATGACTTAACGCAGGAATTTAACGTCTGTTAAATTCCTGACTAAGGCATACTTAACATGGGGGGTGGATTCTGTGGCTAAGACCACAGGCCCTATCATCTAGGATATCGCCGTTTTCCACCATGGAAAACGGCGATATCCACACTATCTCTGGAATTTTTATCGCCTCGGCGATCCGCGTTGTTGATAACGCCCTAACCGGGCGATAAATTCCAGAGATAGCCGGCGATAAATATGCAAGCGCTAAGCGCGCTTTGCGATATTTATCGCCGGCCCTTGTTAATATGCCCCCAAATCTCTTCCTTTACACAGAAAGTGAAGAGGGACTAAATTAAATTTTACAAGGCTGATGCAGTTTGTGACACCACTGCTTGTTTCCTGTGCAGTGTATGATACTACTGCTGCTGGACAATAGTGACTTCTTTCTTTGTGTTAGCTTGTTATTTTTTTATTTTATTTAATATTGACAACTGTGACTACATACTTACGAGCTAGTTATTTTATTAACATTTTTTTAGGGTGAGTGTGTTAAGGCTGTATGTTCATGCACACCATAGTAGCACCTCCTATGTTTCTGCAAGAACTAGGACATCCTTTGATGGCATGGGATGACTGGTGGGAGGCATTTGAAACATACCTTGAAGCTATTCGGGTGGATGTATATGTTGCAAAGAGAAAACTGGCCATGTTGTGTCATAATCTTGGCACGGAAGGTAGAAGGGTCTTGAAAGACCTGCCAATATCAGGGAATGAGGATGAGGATGCAGATGAGTCAGATGCTGATGAAGAGCCGGAAGATGAATAAGCCAGGTCTGTGAAAGCCTTGGAAGAAAACTATGGGAAGAAAGTCAGCATAGTCATGGAAAGGCATAAGTTTTTCTCACGTGCTCAGTCACCAGGAAAGATGATTGAACCGTATGTTTCTGTTTTAAGAACTTTGGCTGTATCATGCAAATTTAAAGATTTGCACGAGGAGATAATAAGAGATCCAATGATTAACAGAACATGCAATGAGAAAATACAAGAAAAGCTGTTTGGTATGAAAGATTCCTCATTCGAGAAAGCCATTAGCATAGCGAAACGTATTGAAAATACATCTCGTTATGTGAAGGAGTTGAAAGATGAACAGAAACAGGAGGGAATCAAAAGAAACAAAGGGAAGAGTGTGTGTGCGTTTCAAAGGAAAGATACTTTGCTAAAGAAAGATGGGAGTAGAGGTCAATATGCGAGTAAGGAGCCGCAGTGACAAGGGCCACAAGGAAGAAACAATGTTACAGGTGTGGAAGTTTTAGGCATTTGGCAGAGTCAAATGCATGTCTGGCTGCCAAAACTAGATGTTTTAAATGTAAAAGGCAAGGGCATTTTTCAAGAGTGTGCAGATCAAGCAATACTGATAATGACAAATCCAGTGAATTGGGTTAAAAATAATCAAACAGACAATTTAAATGATGATGAGGACTGTGATGATAATGGAGTCAAAGTGTTAGTAGTATGTGGAATCAGCAACGAACTGGAGGATGTGGGTCAACAATGTGATGTGCATAATCTGCCCAAGTGTGTGATTGGAGTGAATGGTATGCGAGTTCCCATGTGGGTGGATTTGTGCTCTCCTTATACATTGATAGATAAGGCAGTATGGGAGAACTTGTGTGATTGTGAACTTATTTCCACTGATGTGGAACCACAACGTTACTGTGGCGGCAAGTTACCTGTCAAAGGTTACTTTGATGCTGTATTGACATATAAAGGCAGAAAAGCAATGGGGAGGGTGTGCGTGGTGGAGAAGGGGAGAACCTTATTGGGTTGGAAAGAAAAGCGAGCTCCGGGTATGGTACTCAACCCAAACCATGCTGAGCAAGTGCTACTTACTTCAAAGATGCTTGGGAAAGTTGGAAGAGTAAATATCTTACGTTGTTTGCTAAAGATTGGGTTCTCTACTCAAATTTGAACACCACATAATACTCAAGGGCAGGGCCATACCCAAGGTGCACAAGGTGTGCAACGTCCCGTTGGTGTTATGTGGTCAACTCAAAGAAGAGTTAGACCGTTTGTGTACAGAAAGAGTCATTGAACCCATTGAGTCTTCTGAATGGCTCAACCTCTTTGTTTTGGCCAGGAAATCCAATGGGAATCTACACATGTGTGTGGATTTGAGGGACTTGAATAAGTGTATCTGGGTTGACAGACATCCATTACCCAGGATCAATGAAATGTTGAATGTGAGAGGAGCTAAGTATTTTTCCACATTGGATCTGTCGAGTGCCTATCACCATGTGCAAATATACCCTGACTTTAAACACATAACGTCCTTTATAACACCAGAAGGGGTGTTCCAATTCGTAAGCATGCTGTTTGGTCTGGCCTCTGCGTCTGCAGTTTTTTAAAGGATTATGCAAGGTGTTTTACGTGAAATGTCCAATGTCCTGTTTTTTCAGGATGACATTTTGGTGTGAAGGTCTGACTAGAAACAACACAATTTTATTCTGGATAAAGTATTGATGAACTTGGAACAAGCTGGCTTAATGATTGGTGTTGACAAGTGCAGATTTGGGGAAGAGGAAGTGGAATATTTGGGACACACATTGCCCTCACAAGGTGTCAAACCTAAGTTGAAGTTAGTGGAGGCTCTCGGGAAGGTGCCTGCACCAATGGACAAAGAACAATTGAGGTCCTTTTTAGGACTGTTGGAATATTATTCCAAGTTTGTCAAGCACTTCTATGAGAAGGTACATTTGCTAAGGCCCTAATGAAGAAAGGGGTCAAGTATGAGTAGTCTGATGATTGCCAAGTCGCATTTGTTGAGATAAAAAAAGCAATCATTGCTGTGGGTGTTCTTAAACGTTTTGACCCCAAGGATGCCTCCATAGTGGTGACAGATGCCAGTGCATATGGTCTAGGTGCAGTCTTGATGTAAGCGGACAAAGGACGGGAGAGGGTGGTGGCATTTGCATGACGTACACTTGAAGGAGCGTAAACAACATATTCCACCATTGAGAAGAAGGCGCTAGCATACTGGTGGGGCGTGCAGTATTTTAGGATGTATGTGTGGGGGACACAGTTTGAGTTACGCACGGACCACAAACCTTTGATTGATTTGCTCATGACCAAGGGTGGGGGAAAAGCTACTCCACGCATAACTAAGTGGTTGTATCGCCTTCGGGATTACACATTCAGTATAAAATATGTACCAGGCTCCAATAATATTAATGCTGATTGTTTGTCCGGCCTGCCTGTGGATGATTGAAGACCACCTGCCTTATTCCTGTAGATTCTGTAGTGATTGGCCCTCCTACCTGCAAAGCTTGCAGCAGGCCTGCTCCCTGTAGAATCCAAAATGCTTATTTATGCATCCTGCAAAGTCCAGAGTGCTTTAACCTGCACTAAGCAGTAATCTGTTTCTTTCTTTAGGTTGTGAGACCTTGTAGGAGTAAGATCCTGTCTGTGAGTCCCTAAAGGATCATCTCTCAGCTCCACCTTGTTCAACATTTACATGTCATCACTCTCCCACGTCATCAGATCCCATGAGATCTCCCTGATTTCATAGACCAATGATACCCAGCTCATCCTTCCAATATCCGAAAAGTCCAGATCCAACTTCACCGAATGCATGATCTGCGTAGCCGAATGGATGAAAAACAACTGCCTGAAACTAAACTCGGACTTGATAGAAGTGCTAACCTTCTGGAACAAGAACTCCCTCTGGGACTTCAATTGGTGGCTTGGCCTAGCACCCATACCCACGAACCATGCAAGAAATGTAGGAATCATTTTAGATGAGAAACTCAACATGGCATCACAAGTGAACACCATTAACTCCTCCTGCTTCCACATACTACGCATCTTCAGAAAAATATTCAAATGGATCCCCAAGAGCACCAGGCGTACAGTCACTCAAGCCCTAGTCACCAGAAGACTAGACTATTGCAACGCACTCTATGACGGAATCTCCAACCACCTCTTCCACAGATTTCAGACCATCCAGAACACCACAGCTAGACTTATCATTCGTTGATGACCCTTCACTTATTTCTAAAACCGTCAGGCTTGCAAGTCCTGGTGGACCGTTTTTTATTATTCTGTGCTGAAAAGAGGTTTGGAATTGAACATCCAAAAGACAAAATGCATGTACTTCAATCCCTCCCCTCTAAGAGGTGCAATATCCGGGTGCAAAGGAAATTGCTTGAACAAGTCAAAGACTTTGATTATTCGGGGGTTAGACTCACCAATAAGCTAGCCTGGTCTCTGCAGTTCGAGAAGCGTACACTCAAGCGCCAGCAAGAGTCCAGTGTGACCCTCATGATGATAAGCAAAACTAAGACCAGATCACTTTCCCCAGTAGTGGAGATATATAATGTCCAGGGATCGGCCCTTTATGGTGTGGAGCTTTGGGGCCATGAAACAGTAAAGAATCTGACGGTAGTAGAAAATAAATTTATAAAGGCACTGTTGAGCTTGCCACAAAGCACTCCACATCTTCCACAGTTTATAGATGTTGGTATTTTTCCTATTGCTCTTATATGCAAACTTCGAACTTTGGCATAGATTATGGTCCAAAGAAGAACTGGCTCCATATAGGCTCCCTCTTCCAGAATTAATGTGCCCAAACATTTACCGGAAAATTCTTTGGCTAATGTTTGTCAAGGAAATTACTCTTATTCCCCTGATGATGCTGCCTCTATTCCTAGATCCATGCTAAAAGATAGACTAAAATCCTTTTTATGGGGAGAGTAACTAAGAAAATGCAATCAGGGCAGTTGCACAGTTTTATAGATATTAAAGTAGTCCCATTTTTTGAGCCTTTTCTAGACAAGATTACTTGCCCCCTAGCTAAGCAGGTGTTCATACGATTCAGATATGGCACGCTACCTACTAATAGTTTTTGCATATGTTGGGGACCCAATTATTGCACTAGAACTTTATGTCCTACCTGTAATCAAGAGGAGGAAACTCTACATCATTTGTTCTTCTTTTGCCAAGCCTATGTCACCCCCTGCAAGAAGTGGATTAAACCTATGTGTATCTCGTTAGGATTAAAGAGAATAGAACATGCATTGAGAATAATGAGAACGGACACCAATGAGAAGATCTACATCAGTGTCGCCAAGTCCTTATTCTCTGTATGGATCATTCGCAAGAAAGCCCTTGCATTGAGGTTGAACTACGACATAGCAGGACTATAATGGCTATCCAAGAACTTTTGTAATGAAATGTTGCTTTCACTTATTATAATTATGACTTTGTAAGATGATGCAGGCATGTTTTAATTGTTACTGCTACTAGCGAGCTGCTACTAAGCACTTGCACTCTATGAGACTTTTATGTCATCTTTCCATGATCATTTGTACACTTTATCACATGGTAACGAACTGTCAGCCCATCAATGAATTATTTCCTATATCGAATAAGCACCATGCATTGTTCAATGTTATTTTAACAACACTTATTGGATTTTAATTCTAATGTTTGTATATCTGGATGTGTTTTATTATGATGTATGAGGTTTTAAGGCTTCTTCAATCCGAAATAAACTTTTCTGATGACTCATCCTGGACCTCCCACGGCGCACGCACATCACGCCACATCTCAGAGAGCTCCGCTGGCTGCCAATACACAAACGCTGCCAATTCAAACTGCTCAACATAGGACCAGCATACCTCAACTGCCGCCTCCAATTCCAACAACCCAGAAAACCCTAAGCTCAGCCTCACTCTCCCTCGCAGACTTGCCCAGTGCCCGCAAAAGCCTTCTTCTTCATCACACTCAAAACATGGATTAGCTCCCCCCACACATCAGGGCCTCCTCTTCGCTTCTCAATTTCCTCAAGAGGATGAGGTCTTGGTTCTTCAACTAACACACAGCAGACGACCTACCAACCTGCTCCAGCACCTGGATACCTTTGAGTGATAGGTTGCACTCTACAAATCCTTATAACATAACATAACATGATGCAAACCCAGAAGTTAGTTCCCAATGCCACCAAAACACTGCCACCATCAAATCCTGTCAAAAGATTCAAGCCGTGCCAGTCATTTGGTGGAAAGGGGGAGTGGATTGAGAAAAGAAGAATAAAGTTCTCTGTTCAGCCTGGTCCCTCTTAGCGTATGTAGGTAGGTTCCCTCTAGATCACAAGTGGCAATGCATATACCTGTATATATCAAAACAAATGGGATTGTGCAAACAACTGGATATTTCTAACACATGGGGGCATATTCTCAAGAACGTGTGATAACCACCGTAAGTGTAGCTTAACGCAACCCTTCACATCGCAGTCTATCGCGGGAAAACAACTCCGTGTCAACGTGGTATTCACAACACGGCGATAGTCACACGACAACGCGTCAAATGAACGCGTTAAAAACAACGCGACGCCGCAAAAACGCGAAACCCCAATGCGAAAATAGTAGCGATGACTCCAATCGCGATACAAAAATCTACGAAAACCAGCCACAGGCCTGCAATTCCCACGCGTCATGCGGGAAAAATGCACTATAAAAGTAGAAAAAAAACATACCAACAAAAGCCAAACAACAGGGAAGCACAATGGAGGCATCCGGAGCAAGTACAGAGGACAACCAGAACCCCACAAGCCCCCCGGAGGAACAGCCAGGGACCTGGGGGTCAGGGAAGGGCAAGGACAAGAAGAGTAGGAAGAAGCGGTTCAGTCTGCAGGAAAACAGGATCCTGATAACGGAGGTGATAGAACACCATCAACCACTGTTCGTCACCTCCACTGTGTCACTGGCAACTAAAAATGGAATATGGCAGAACATCGTGGACAAGGTGAATGCAGTCGGAGTGCTGAAGAGGACAATGGACAAGGTCAAGAGGCGCTGGAATGATGTGAAGCGCAAAACCAAGCTGAAACTCGCAAACAACGATGCAGCAATGCAGCAATGCAATGCAGACTGGAGGTGGGAGTCCAGCGCCACAGGAGGAGCTGGACGAGATGGAGGAAATGGTGTCCACAGTCATCAGTGGGGAGACGGTGGCAGGAGTTGGGGAACCGGACACTGCTCAACATGAGCGGACACAACAGCAACAGGGTGAGTAACCACCAGGGACTGGGGGGACGGGGGGAGATGGGCACAATGGCACACATGCACAATTAAGCATAGCACATCTGCGGACAAACCATGCCCCAGACCCACAACTCCCACCAAGAGACCAATGCACACAGGTATGCAACATCTCAGCACTGCATAAGCACAGAACCCAGAGGCACACCGCATGAAAGGGATAAGGGCAGCTAATATCAGAGCTGCAGGGGCGACTCCCCCAAAATGCGGCACACACACATTACATGCAGAGCACATCAACATTGACAACGATGTGGTATAAACCGCAACACGTCCACAACAGAACAGAGGACACAACTGGTGCCGCATGTGCGTAGAAATTGGCCAATCACATTTGGCACTGCAGGGAAACGTGAGTTGACATTGAACAAGTACAAACACACATCCGTGATGTAGTCGGAATGTCCACTGTCCCGCATCAAATAGGCAGCTCCCCCCAAACAGTCACAATATACACTGTCATGCAGTCTGAATGTAAACATGTACAATGCATCAACATACATGTGTACACGATGTTAAACTGCATCTCCCCTTCACATTGCAGGGGGAAATCCAACACTTCCTGCAGAGTAGTCCGAACCTCTCTTCTCTGATGACGAAGAGGACCACCACACCTTCGACTCCGACACCCTCCAACAGCTCGTGGAGAGCCTTCGCAGCCCACTTCCAGGATCGGGGCAGTCCAGCTGCCACGAGGAGAGCCCACCCCCTGCACAGCACACACAGCAGGCAGCACCCACCACCACGGCTGCCTCCTAGGACCCCCACGACGAACACATAGCCTTCCAACGCCATGTGTTGGGGTGCCAGAAGAAGCTGGCTGAACAGGTGCAGGTGGGTTCGACCACATGGCAGCCAAACTAGACGCCATACGTGGGTGTCTAAGTCCCATCAGGGACCACTCACAGTCCCTAACGGACACCCACAGTCCGCTCCAACGGACCATGGCTGACATCGCTAGAGTCCTGACTCTGCGACAAGAACGACTGTCTAGTCAGAGTGCCTCCAGCGATCTCGCCAGGGAGTTGGGACACATGCGGAGGATCATAAAGAACATGGAGCGGACGCAGGCAGAAAGAGCGGCTGCCACGGCTGCACACCAGCGAGAGGTAGCTGGGTCCCTCAATGCCCTGAAGACCCTCCTCATGGCATTGCTGCCACAAGGCCTGGCGCTGATGCATGCTGCTGCTACCACCCCATCCACATCTCCGGCCCCTGATGTGTCAGTGCCACACAGTGCGGCAGACAGAACACCACCAGCCACACGTGAGGCACATGCAACAGCAGAGGACGAAGATGCTGATGATTCTGCCATCGTGGTCAGGAGGACGCAGTAGCATTCATCTCCGCCATGTGGCCTGTTTCTGCTTGGTTCTGCCCTCTGCATCATCACCTTCCACTGTCCCCCGATGCACTCTGCGACACTCACCTTGGACCTCGACATGGACTGCCATATTCTGTTTGGTCACCAATGACACAGCTATCAGACTGCGGACTGAAGTCCTCCTCTCCTGATGTACCTGTCATTCCCTGAAGGTCTCTGGCTGGCCCTCCACGGGCCGACAATGTGAAGTGGGGTTGGCATGGCCCTGTACTGCTCCAGCTGCAACACTCCCTTGAATGTGCAATAAACATTCTTATTCACACAGATGTGTCATGTCTATGATCTTTCAAGTGTGGAAGTATGGATGAATGTAGGGTCAGTGATTCCCCCTTACGTCCATGTTGCCCATGTTTTGGGACTTTTGTCACAGGGTGACACATTGCCGATTGCGGTCCGGGTGGCGCTGACACTACAACAGAGACACATCCAGTAGTCCCTTCCTTGTCCAGCCCAGGACGGAACCACGCCCAGAGCCCCCGGGTCATTGTTCACACCCTTACGCTGGACTGGCAAATGCCAGGACAGCCCACTCCAATTACGCACACAGGGGGGGGACGAAAACGCTACATGTCCCAGGTCTTCACTGTAGGGATATGCAGCTCACAGGTCTAGTTGTCAGCATGCCACAGCCACTCCCTCACGGCTGGTGTACACCCACACCACACCCATCCAGCACAGGCGTCACAGGACATGTGACCCTGCCAATGAAAAGGGCCTGGCGCACGTGTAGGACGCCATTTCCACTCTCTCTGACTGGGTGTCTCCGTGTAGTTCTCATGTATGCATAAGGGCCTAGGGCCCTGCCACCTCACATTGCCCAGTGCCGGGGTGACATGATGGCGTCCGCACCACGGGACTCAATCATTAAGGGTCCATGGCTAGCAGTGCACAGACTTGGTGGCACCGGATACACTGCGGCAGGCACACCGCCACGGGACGGTGTCTTGCGGTGCAGTGAGATAGGGGCACCTAAAGTGCTGAGCCGGTGTGCAGCCTGCGATGATGCGCCGTCCTGGCGGTCCGGACTGGCAAGGATTAGTGTGAGCCCTGCTGGACCGCAGTGTAGGCCTGAGCCAACGGGCAGGGCGGGCCTCCCGCCACATGGCGTTTCCTCGCGGTTCACAGAGTTAGTGGCACCTCAAGCGCTGTGCCGGTGTGCAGCCTGCGATGATGCCGTGTGCACTGATGTGGTCTCTGCCATTGCGAAATCAAGACTGAGAATCATGTGTGTGACCTGGTGGCCAGCGGTGCGGGCTGCATGATGTGGAGGGTGCCATGGTCGTGGGCACCGGGCTTGGAGATCCCTCCGGAACGTGGTGGGCCCTCTTGGAGACACGCCGGTGGCGGAAGGTGAGCAGTGAGGCCTAGGTCCGCAGTGTCGGCACTCTCTCACCCTCTCTTTCTCTCTCCCTCTCTCTTTCTTTCTCCCTCTCTCCCTCTCTCTTTCTCTCTCCCTCTCTTTCTCTCTCCCTCTCTCTCTCCCTCTCTCTTTCTCTCTCCCTCTCTCCCTCTCTCTCGCTCTCTCTTTCTCGCTCCCTCTCTCCCTCTCTCACCCTCTCTTTCTCTCTCCCTCTCTCTTTCTCTCTCCCTCTCTTTCTCTCCCTCTCTCTCCCTCTCTCCCTCTCTCTTTCTCTCTGTACTTTGATGGGCGCATGGCACACCTTCTGATCCAGATTTCTGTTTTGCAGGCTGTGACTTACGAAATGTCCTGAGACGGCCCGCCATGCCTCTTCAGATTTGTTTTTTTTTGTTTCTTCTGTAATAAACGTATTGTTTGGATATTATGATATGGATGAATGATTTCCCTTTGTCTGACCACACATGTATGTTGGGTGTTGTGATTGTGCGACTTCAGGCGATTTGTTTGGTTCATGATTTTGTGGAGTTGAGGTGCAATATCTTTGTCCAAAGGGAGAGCGGGGGGGTGCCCGGGGTAGGGCCCATGGGGGGGCGGGGGTGGCGGGGTCCTGGGGGTGGTGGCGGTGGGTGTTGTTGACCTACCGGGGCTCCGAGCTGCATGATCGGTAGCTCCAGGGCATCTGTTGTTCTTCATGTGTGGCTATGGGCTGTGCTCCCTTGTCTAGTGCCGGTTGTCGTACGACTTTACACCAGGTAGGAGCAGGTGTTAGTTTCCTGCTGCTAACGCGCCTTAGCGCATGTTTTGTGATCTTATCGCCGATCTGGCTGGTCGTTGGGAATGTTGTGGAGTGGTGTTGTCGCGGCTTTTTGCACGGGAACGCCTACTCTGCATATCATTAGCGTTAGTTGCCGGGGTCATCTGTGGCGATGTTTTTTGCGACTGCTATCGCAGGTAAACTGGTGTTATGGGCTGTTAGCACCAGCTTGGGAATGGGGAGATAAATTTATCGCGGATTTGGCTGTGATAAAGTGCCTATAACTCGGCGATAGCTCCTTGAGAATATGCCCCATGGTTTTTACAAAATAACACAATATCAAGCGTACCTAAAACTTCCCTCTTTTCCACCTAAAGCTCTGGTTATGACAAAATACAATAGGTGTTCAGTAACTCCGAGAGGAAAAAAACAAAAGATGCAACCATGTGAGAACTTCTGGGGACAATGTCTTTTGGGCCCTCTTAATTACCTGATATATTATCCAGGTGAACCTTTTACCATGAACTAAGCTTGGGAGTTATCACAGCATTCCCCAAAAACATTCTAGCTTCTATGGCCAGCAATAGATGCAGACTGGGACAGAGGGAAATTAAATCGAAGTCCCAAAAATCCAAGAAGAAAGTTTAAACAATAGTCTTAGGAAAACGCACTTTTCCTAATCAATGTACATAATGCCTTTAATTGTCAGGAACTTCAGAAATTGGAATACTGATGCACAGATAGAGAGTTTCCAATACGGTAAGTATTTCTCCATACAACATTTAAACTTTGTACCTTACCACCTTTTAGGAACAGTACTCTGTTGGTAAGGACTTTTAAACCTTTGTTTTGCAGGTCACCGGCATCCTCCCGAAGAGATGTAGGCAAAGACAACAGCCAGCGATTGAGATTCACTGACACCAGGACTCCTGGGACACATCAGGAAGAGGAGTGCCTTGAGAAAATCAGATACGTGAAGAAATTTCCCAGAAAAATAGTATGTGTCTGACAAAAGGTATTAGCAGATATCTTTGGGCTCTTGGATGCGGCTTTTCTACTCTGCTGCTTCCAAGAACCGCAGCCATGAGGTGCACGAACTTCTGGGGGGTGGGTTTCTGCCTCACAGGACATGGCTGTAACAGCAGGACCGCGTCCTGCATGACAAAAGACCCCCTCCAAGTCTGGGCTGCGCTGGCACGCGTTTCACGGAGCTGTGGCAGCCATAAAAGTTTTTGAAATCGTCTGTTTGGGGGACAGGGTACTTCACCATGTTTGCAGTGGAGTAACCTGTTTGCCATACTCCAAATAACCACTATAGATAGGTCTGACCACAGTGAGATCTTCATTGAGCAACACTTCTGGGTGTTTCTCAGTATGTGTATTTCAAAGACATGTCGCTCCATAGAGCAGACTTTATCTGATAGATCACACGACCATTTAATGTATTTATTTTTGCAATTTTATATAGCGTGGTCATGGCCTGAAGGCATCAGAGCGCTTTACATCAGTGGGAGGTTACAAGTCTACAGCGAGTTCCAGTTACAGTAATGAAATCCAGATATTTGCATCAGTGGAAGCGACCAGGACAATTGCAGTAGTTAGTTTAAAGGTCGTACACAGTTCAAGCATCGATTAAGATGGTGGGGGTCACATAACGAAGTTAGTTCGTATCCTGGTGGAGAGAGAACTTAAGTATGGTAGAAGGTGATTAACCAAGGTGTCTGTCGAATAGGAGGAGCTTGAGGTCTATTTTGAAGGTGACTAGGCAGATGGCTAGGCAGAGAGAGGGAGGTAAGGAGTTCCAGATTCTTTCAGAGAAAGACTGGCACATGTACCGTTCTCAACTGAAGGTGGGGGGTTCCAGGAGCAGGGATTGGGCATTTCTGGAACCCCTATCTGCTCCAGAGATTTTCAGTTTCTCATTTAGATAGGAGGGTGAAGAGGACTGCAACGCTCTCTGGGTAATGCAGGTGGTTTTGCATTGGGCCTGCGCTTCAATGGGAAGCCATTGGAGGGTTAGCAGCACAGGGGAAATGTGGTCAAATTCCTTGAGACCTAAAACGAAGCAAGCTGCTGCATGTATTGTTGCTATCAGTGTGCGTAGGTGAACTTTGGGAATGCCTGAGAGAAGGACAATTCCATAATCTAGTCTGGAGAGAACGAGACACTGCACCATTGTTTTGAGGTCTTGCTCTGGGATCAATTGTCTAATGCCCCAAAGCTGCCTAAGTTGGTGTTGAGCGCTTTTGGCCTTGGCTGTGATGTGTCTATGAAGATTGAGATGATTGTCAAGGGTGATAACAAGTGATCTAGCACTCTGGACAATGGCAGGGCAGCCCTCCAGGGCAAAGTTAGCCATCCATTCCTGGACTGGGGTTTTTGATTTCAGAGGGAAAATCAAAAGAAATTCTGTTGTAGTTGGGTGGAGTTTTAGATGGTGGTTAGACATTCAGTTTTGAATCTTTAGGAGTGTGATTGAAAGGATTTTCATGTATATTTGACTGTAATTGCCGTACGGTTGGAAGAGAATCACAGAATTTCTGAGAATCACACATAGTGGTTCTAGGCTAAGGTTAAAAAGAGCTGTGTAGAGAATCGAGCCTTGAGGAACCCCTTGATGTACAATGACTGGTCTCGAGAACAAGTAGCCCATTTTCACAATTTTGGAACGGTTGGTTAGGTTTGAGGAGAACCATTTGAGGGCTTTACACAGCAGTGCTTAACTTGTGTTGGCATTCATTTTTTGAGATCGGTTTCATCATCAGACTTACATAGAGCAATAGAGAGAAAGGCAGAAAAAAGAAGGCGATAGGAGGAGAAAGATAGGAAAACAGTGACAAAGGAAGAAAGAAAGGAGGCTTGAAGAAGTACCTGAAAGAGTTGAATAAATAGACAAGAAGCGTAGGGTGGTGGAAGAAAGAGGCATGAGGTGGAATCAAGTCTAGGCAGCATTGATTTTCAGCAGCACAGGTGGTGGTTGCTTAAGAAAAACTTACACACCCAGCACTTACTTTTTTTTAAAACAAATTAAGCACTGTTTTTTTGCAGTTTTATATAGCGCAAACATCGCCCCAGGGCACTTCAAGTGAAATAGATTACGTTACACTTTTCTTTTTAGGCATGGAGCAATTAGCCCAGCATCACAGGATGGTGAGCCGAGGTCAAGACTGTAACCGGGTTCCACAATTCCAAGATCAGCAGCTCTAGGCGCTAGGCCACTTCTCAACCTTACTAAGGCAAAACCCAACAAAAATACGCTGTGGGCATTTACCAGTACGCAAATTCCTGGAACAGCAGTCGTAAGCCACATGTGTTTTCGTTCAAAGAATTGTCCATTACCACCGACTGCCCCACTGCCTGGAGAGAAGGCATGACCGTATGGACTTTCTCTTTTTGATCCCATCATCCTCCCTTCACTTCCTCCTGGATTGTACACTGCTTGTGAATCCTGCTGGTAAAAAGGATTGCCTCTCTGCAGCTATTTCAGGTATTTTACTCCCACCTTCTCTCCCGCTTAAGCCGGTTCCGACATCTTCTCTTTCATCAACTCCTTCTCTCCTCACCTCCTCCAGTTTTAAGAACTCCCCTCTGGACCAGATCCCAGATGCCTCGAATTCCGAGTACAATTTAAAGGAAAGCCAGATGTTGGCAAATGGCTGCTATGAATCAGGATCAGCCCCTGGCCTTGTTTTTAACATTCTGCTCTGAAGCAGAGCAGCCCTGTGAACGTGCATATTAATGTGCTGATGCTACCATCACTGTCTCTGCATCATTAAAGAGTCAGCCTCGGCAACCCTACCCAGAGCCTTTCCTTAACTACCTGCTCAGCACCATTAGCTTGCAAGTTCAATCCCCAGGTAGGCACAGAGCAGCGCGAATACCCCAATAAAACGTAAGGTGCCCTTTAAACATTTATAGGTATCGATGAAGATGCTGTGGTCTAATTACTGGTGCTAGGAGGTGGATTAAAAAGTTGGATAGGAAAAGCGGATGTGCACAGTAATTGTTTAAAATATCAAAGGAATGCAAAATACCAAATACAATGATAGCTGTAGAAACTTTAATAGTGCAGAGTGTTGGTGTTCTTTGGTGACAAAGTTAATATAATGAAAGAAAAAAATAAGAAACGAAGAAAATTGTCTTCCCACAACCTGCAACAAGACAAATTGATTATTTTATTCAAAAGTTACTAAATCCTGCCTCTTCTATCAAATGTTTGTTCATGGACCTTGACTCACCAAATATGTACACTAGGGTATGTGGCATCATGACATCATACACTCATTGATGCCCCCCACCCCATGACACAACAAGGCTGGCCTCTTGTCAAACACTTCACCTCTCCATTGCTTCTTATAGGGAGTTGAAGGTCTAGGGGTTACTCAAGGAGTTGCCACTACAAAAATGTGCACAGCCTTCTTAACACCCTGATTACTTTCTGTTCCTGCCGCTGTCTTCTTGACATTAGAGACCAGGGGTAGGAAGGGTAGGGCCTCAGGGGCAGTTTCAGCCCATATTTGACACAGATAGTTTTGGTAGTGTACTTAATTTTGCCTTTTGTAATGGGGGCTCTCACCCCCAGCCATGAATTTACAAGTGCTTTGAAGGATGTTCTAGGTCAGTGATGTACAAATGTTTCTTAGTAGCACGTAATACAGTTTGCTCATGTGCTCTTATATTTCTTTCCAAATTAGGCCACATCCAGATCTCGCGAGAACAAATTGGTGTAGTTGCTATGGGGGTCATTGAGACCCTGTGTCGACAGACTCCTATGCCTCAGCCCTCTGGCAGATGACTGGATGCCATACTTAGAGATCCCCGTCTGCCTGGCATGGATCTCTGGGCCTACAATGCATCCACCGATCAGGCGGATACTCAGTGGGCACAGCTAAATGTCGAGCTGCCGCCATGTTTTTAAGACTGCTCAGAATTCTTTTTTGCATTTTTTAAACTACCAATGAGAAACTGAGGGAGGTCAGTGAGCTCTAAATGACCCCCAATTTTGCAGATTACTTAATTAGCATCTTGAATATAACTACTGTGCAGTTGACACCAAATGGCAGATTTAGCAGGGATAATCTGCATTTACATTGAACAGAACATATATCAGAGTTCAGGAAGTCACTGTGATGTGTCCCATCCTTGGGTGATGGTGGAGATGGAAGACAATTCTATTTGACCATGGCAGGTTCTGGAGATTCTTCTAGTTGCTTGAGAGTAATAGTGAAGATAGGGAGATAAAACTAGCTGAACATGGGGATGATGGAGATGAAGAGACACTTTTAGATGAGCATGTGGGCAAGGGGTGAAGACAGGTTCATTGTGTAGCTGAGCGTGGGAGATGCTGGAAATTGGTAGGTTCTTTTAGCTGTCTGAAGGAGATAATGAAATTGGGTTGATGATTTTAGTTGCCCATAGTGATACTGGAGTTGGGAAGTCTCTTCTCGTTAACTGTGGGTGATAGTGAAGATGTGGAGAGGATTCAAGCTGACTGTGTTAGATTGTAAAGGCTGGGAGTGGAATCTAGTTGACCCTGGAGGAAACATGACATAAGAAGACTGTGGTAGCTAAATAAGGTGGTGTATACGTTCTGTTTTGAAAATGGTTAGGGAGGGAACAGATCTTGGGTTGAAAGGCAGCATGTTCCAGCCGTGGTGTGCCGGAATGGATGATAACCAGAATCACGAGAAGCCAAGCAGGTATTGCTGGATTTGTGATCAAAGGGAACAATCTATTAATCGAGTCCGGCTGCATAAGGAAAGGCGTAGGGCAGGGCCAAGAATGTATTTGAACAGTATAAAGAGGGACTTATATAGGAGTCTGTGGTACAGTGTTAGACGGCCTGCATGGGAGTTACAGGAAGCTCTTCAATATATGTGAACTGTGCTTACTGACCATGTATAATCTACTCTTGTTTTCCATTCCCTCGTTGCAGTTCATGCTGAAACACTGATGTCTTCAGCTCAGGTCTTTAGGTGTCTATGAACAAGGCTGGGTGTAGGCGGCATCTTAAGGCATTTACTGTCTGCTAGACTGCTGTCAGGTTATATTAGATGGTAAGCGTGTTGGTGGGAGTTCTCATGGGTGTGTTCTTATGTTTCATCTCATCTGGGATGGATCATCTCTGTTGGGCCGAAGCAGTTCACCCACTCCTGGTCCATTCCACTGAAGAACTGATTAAGATGTGTGGACTCTATGATGGTCTCTTCCAAGTGGTTCAGGTAGAGCTGAGTGCCATCATCATTTGAGTGAAAATTTACGCCCATTCATCTGTGAAATCTTAATTTCTACAGAAAACACGTCCTGACCATAAAACGTTCTGATGATTTTTCTCATGGTTAGAAAATAACAACTTCTATCATGTCCAATCTGAAAGCAAACAATAGACTTTCAAAATCATAAATACTGCATAGTGAAGCTTTCCTGTTTAAGATATACTACTGATGGAAAAGGTATTCAACTATTTTTTTGGATTTAATGTTTTTTTTTATTTAGCAACTACTGGCATGACATTTTCCACTGAAACGGCTTCATAAGGCCAGCTCATAGCTAGGTTTAAATAATGGCATACATAGACTGGAGGGTTGATTGAGGTTTTGAGCAAAGAATTTGTTTTGTGATGAAAGACAGCAAAACATCAACAGTGTGTGTGCTTCTGTGGGTGCCTGCATGCATGTCTGTGAGTGTGTGTGTTTGAGGTGCCTGCTTGCATGTCTGAGTGCAAAGTATTTGCACATGCATCCATGACTGTGTATGATTTTTGAGCCCACTCCTCAACCTGGCACAATGATGGCCCAGAAACAATAATGGTAATTATTGGCAGCGTGTAGGCATTCATGCTATGATTCCAACCCCTGATAAAATGCTGGCCCTCACATAATGGTGGTATAGCTTGGTAGTTTGCAGGCTTTCTTGGTATTAAGCCCATTGCCCACCCCTGGTAAAATGATGTTCCATGCATAATGGTTTTATTTCTTGACAACTTGTAGGCATCCATGGCATGAGGGCCACTCTTCGTAGAATGTTGACCGTCAAGTAATGGTTGCATTTGTTGCAGCTTGTAGTTATCCATGCTGGTCCTGGTAGAATGTTGGTTTTCATTGTCATTGTTTTGGGCATTCATGTTATGATGGTGTAAGTAGCATCAGGTATAATGCTAGCAATGACGGTCATTTCTGCAATATTGTGAGCATTCTTAGTATGATAGTGCCTCTCTTGTATAATACTGGTCCTTATACAATGGTGGTCATCTTGAGATATTATGGACTTTATGGCCTTATGTTGTCCCATCCTGACAGCATGATAGCAATTCTTATCACATTGTGGCATTCGTTGCACAGTGATGCTTAATACTGGCACCATGGTGGTTGTAGCAGTATGGTTTTAATTCTTATCATATTATATGCATCCATTGCACAGTGGTAGTAATTCTTGACGTAGCATGTGCCTATATGACACAATCGTGCTCACACTTGCTATGATGCTGGCCCTGCATTTTGGTATTCATGCTCTGGGTATGCAGTGTATGATGGTGTCTACTCAGTCATAATGCTGTTCCTGGCGTAATGGCAGTGATTTAGCCAACCCTCTTTTCAAAACCTATAACAGGTATGGGGCATATTCTCAAGGACTTATCGCCGATTTATCGGCACTTTAGCGCCGCAAAAGTGGCGATAGATTTATCGACCCATTCTCAAGCTGGTGCAAACTGCCGATATCGCCAGTTTACCAGCGATAGCTGCCGCAAAATACATCGCCACGGATGAGAGCGACAACTAACGCTAATGATATGCAGAGTAGGTGTTCCCGTGCAAAAACTCACGAAAACACCACTTCGCGATATTCTCAACGACCAGCCAGATCGGCGATGCGATCCAAAAACAGGCGATAAGGCGCGTTAGCAGCAGGGATTTAACACCTGCCTTCTACTGGTGTTAACTCAACGACCAGCCAGATCGGCGATGCGATCCAAAAACAGGCGATAAGGCGCGTTAGCAGCAGGGATTTAACACCTGCCTTCTACTGGTGTTAAGCAGGACGACAACCTGCAGTAGAAAGGGTGCCCAGGCCAGAGCCACATCTGAAGACCAACAGATGCCATGGAGCCAATGATCATGCAGCTTGGAGACCCTAGACAGACCCCCCAGGATATTGCGGCATGGATTAGCAAATTTAGCGGCACAAATATGAAAATTTTGCGGCACAAATATGGAAATTTAGCGGCATTTTTGCGGCACTTTATTTTACTCATAATCATTCATTTTCAGCCTGAAATCAATGGAAGCTGTTTTAGCAGAGTATTCCACTTTGAAATAGGCATGTTTAAAGTGTCTGCAGCTCTACAGAAGCACAGCTCCAGTCCTAACCTCGTGGGAGGGAGCTGTATTTATCCCTGGGATGTTCTAGTGCGATGTATGCACCCCTGTTGAGGCACCGCTGCCTACGGATCCGTGAGGCAGGACACCTCTTCCTCAGGCACCTACCTTTTGCCACTCACAATGTCATTCTCCGGTCAGTCCCCTTGTTCATTCTCTCCGTTTTCTCTCCTTCTCTTTCTTTCAATAATTCTGTTATTTCCATTTCAATCGTTGACTCATTCCTTCTCTCTCTTCGTTTTCTTGCTTTTCTGTTATTTTTCTCAATCCTTGTCGCTCCTCTTCCTTTACTCTGTTTTCATTGCCCCTTCCCTTTCTCTTCTCTTTATTTCCTTCCTCCCGTTTCTCTTTTCTCATTTTCAGTTTTGTTCTTGCTTCCATCACTTCTCATCCCTATAATTCCCACTCCAGTGCTTCTTATCGTTCTCTTTCAAATTCTCTTTCCTCCTTACTCGCTCTGTTCTCTTCTTCGTTGTTTTTTCTCTCTTTTTCACCTCAATTTTCTGCCTCGGTTCTTTTCAGTGCACGGCTCTTCCTTTCATGCCTTTCCCTCCTGCTTTCAGTTTGTCCAACCTCCACCTCCGAACTACTAGCCATTTTCTCTTCTCTCCCCCCTGGATCTCTCTTCCTCTCCTTCTCTCTCTTTAACTCACCCCTCTTATCCCTGCCCTTTCTTATTCCCTCTTCTCGTCTCCTTGGGTTACTTCTCTTCTTCTCCTCACGTCTCCGCCTCTCTAGCTTTCCCTCTACCCCTTTTATTCCTCCTCCCAGGCGTCCCTCCTCTTCCTCTCTCTTTCATCCTTCTATACACCGTTTACTCTTTCTCGAGTCCTCTTAGTTCTCTTCCCTCTCCTCTTTAACTTCTGGCTCCCATTCCCTCCGCATCTTTCGCTCCCTCCCTCCCCACATTTCACTTATTCCTTCCCCGCCTCTCTCGCGCATTCACTTCCCGCACTTCTCCTTTGTCTTCCCATCTCTTCTATCTTTGTCTCTCGTTTATATTCCATCTCCCCACCTCTCCTCCTCTTCTCTTCCCTCCTCTTTGCCCCCTCCCCCACTTCAGCTCTCAAGCTCTCACCGCCCCCTCTATTTCCGCTCGGGGAACCTTTTACTCATTCTCCTCGCATCTCTATTCTCCTGTTCCACCGCTCTCTACATCTTGTACTCTTTCTCCCTTCTTCTCCCATCTCTTCCGCTCCTCTTTTCCCCATCTCAACCTCGTTCTGCCCCTCTCAAGGCCTCTCCCTTCCCTCCCCTCTTTAGCCTTGGCCTCCTTTCGCACACCTAATTCTTCTATCCCATCTCTCCTTTGCCATCTCTATCTTCCTTCCCACCCTCTCCAACTCACACCTTCCATTTCTTTCCAACCTTCCCCTTTCTAGCTCCTTCACTCTTCCTTCACATCTCACCCTTCTCTCCCCTTCTTCTCTCTTCACCTTTCCCCCTCCTCCAATCTCTCTTCCCTCGCCTCTACATCCTCCAGCCCTCCCCTGTTCGCGTCCCCTCACTCTTTCTCCCTCTCCCTCTCTTCCTCTTCCAATCCTCGTCCTCACATCTCATTCGCAGCTCCTTCAACTCTTCCTTTTCATCCCCCTCTCCAAGCTGCACATCTTTCCGTCCCTCGCAGTTTGTTCTTCATTTAAATGCCCGCAGTTGCCCCTGGTCCCTCTTCGCTGTGGGTTTTGTCAGCTGTCTGTCACATCACCCCCCCCCCCCACCTCCTTCGCCTGCTCCCCACAGGATGCTCAGGCTGTCCGAAATCTCGCTTTTCCGGCAACTACCAGAGATTCCCCGGGGGGGAGGGTTACTTCTAGGAGTAAAGCCGCCCCTGTTCCCCACGAGGGCGACGTGCTGGAATAGACACGAAGCATGTACTTCTCAGCCACTAGAGCATGTACCATCTCACCTGCTGCAGCATTCACATTGTTGTAACGTTTATCTGCTGATGCCTGCAAAGGCCTAACCAATAAGCCACACATACTGGCATTGCAGACAGCTGTACTGTCAACACAGACCTAAAAGGGGCCTCCTTCCACCAACCGTCCAAATTTCGCGGGCAGTTTTGTAAAAATCGCGGCATTTTTACAAAACTGCCGATTTCGCGATTTTTTTGCAAATCGCGAAATCCTGGAGGGTCTGCCTAGAGGGCCACAACACCCACCGCCACCACCCCCAGGACCACCCCCCCCGGACTACCACCGAGGCAGCGCAGAACTTCCCTTCTCCTTCCCCGAGGTCCCTGGCTGGTCCTCCGGGGGGTTTGTGGGGTTCTGGTTGGCCTCTGTAGTTGCTCCAGCTTCCTCCATGGTGCTTCTCAGTTGTTTGGGTTTAGTTTTTTTTTCTGCTTTTATAGTGATTTTTCCCGCCTGACATGTGTGAATGGCAGGCCTGGCGCAGCTTATCGCTGATTTCTATATCGCGGTTGGGCCCATCGCCACTTTTTTCACGTTAGGCTTTAGATTTTTATCGCCGTCCCAGTCATTTTATCGCGGACATTTGACGCGTTATCGGGAAACTATCGCATGTTACCGCCGTGTTGAGAATAAGACGTTAACACGGCGTTATTTTCCCGCGATAGACGGCGATATGAAAAATTGCGTTAACCTATTCTGGCGATGATTATCGCACTTTCTTGAGAATATGCCCCTATGTCTTTTTCAATACCTGGGTTTTGGAGAGAGGGTCGAGAAAAGTGAGGAAGCTGTCTATGCTTGTTTTGCATGGTTGAGAGTTAGTTGCACCTGTGGTGACTGCAGGCCAAAAGAGATCACACATTCACTAATAAAAGCACAGCTGACGGTCATCCAGCGCTCCTGATTTCAGCCGCTCTAGTGCTAGAAGGACACAGTCTAGCGGCGCGCCGTGTTCCATAGATCTACACTACGAAGAGCCCATCCCAGCAGGTGCGCATGTGCTGTCCTCGAAAGAAGAACAGTGAAATGTCAAAACTCCACTTCTCCCTCTTCCGTGTCCCTATGTTTGTTTTTGTGGTTCTCATCTGTTTCATCTTTCAACACAGCTGCAATTGTGCAAATTCTTATTTTGTTCTTGAAACTTCACAGACATGTTTCTGCCCTTGGGAGCATAAAAACACCGCTAGCAAACATCTGCTCAAGTGCTTAATGGCTGCTGCCTGACATAAATGTATGTATGTGGTTTTATATAGCGTAAACCTAGCTACAAAGGAAAGGAGCAGAGAGAGGGGCTAATCTTACAGGGGGATGAGTGGAGGGGTACAAGAGCCGGAGGAGAAGAAAGACGAGGAGTGGTGGGCTGTGAACAGATCTGGTAGGTACAGGTGTCAGAGTGGCTGGAAGGTTATGCAGCGACTAGGTGCTGTTTGGACAGTAGGGGCGTGGGTGCCCCCCTGAAGAGAAGAGAAGGGGTCTGTCGGATTTCACTTGGGCTGGAGTTCCAGAGCTTTGGTGCCTTGGGGGAGATCGGCCTGGCACGTGGCCCTTTATTTGTTCTACTCTTGGTCTCGACCCTTGTGGGGCTACTGCTGTGTCAAAAGTAACCCCCAAAGATCTTATTCTTGGACGTCAGATGGGAGGGGCATGGTCCAGCGCTACACGTCTTTCAGAGGCATCGCCCTCTCGGTAAACTTTCTGACTAGCCTACGGACCTCCGCCTGACAAGTGACTGACTCTGCCCATCCCTACGAGCCTTATGCTGGTACTGACTGTCTGGAACCTGGAGCGCATCTAGAGTAGCTGCCTGTAACTGGTGCCTTAGGCAAACCGTGAAATCAGAACCCACACATTTTTTTATTTTCATTTTATTACGTTTTTCTTTTTACTCAAATTAGGTGCCCCACTCAACTACTCACCCACCTAGTTCGACTACATGGAGGGGAATCGAATCTGTAAGCAATTGTGATGTAAAATTATTACAAATATAAAAAAATAAAATTTTCTGCACTGCACTTTTCCCCCCCAAGAGCCCAAGCAATTGGAGTTGTACAGTATTCCACAGCTGTGAAGCATCTTGAAGTTCTGCTTTATTTATTTTAATAATTGTTATAAAATGTGCTCAGCCTTTTCAAATAAAAAAGGCCCTTGATATGTGAGATGTGTAAAAAATAGCATGTTGTGGCTACATCAAAACTGTAGTAGATAACCTCTCCAGTGAAGTCTGAGAGGTGAAACATGCCAGCCTGCAGTGCCAGAGTAAACCACCCAGCAGCCAGGCCACTTTTAAAGTATTGCTCACAGATATGGTATGTGTTTATTAAACACTTCGTTATTTCAGAAAGCTGACAGCTGCTTGCACGCTAAAAGTATTCTCAACCCTGGCAGGAACTTGGGTGCTCGAAAGCAGTAAACTGATTTTACCCTCATGTCAGCTCACTCCATCTTGGGAGGGGAGCAACAATTGATGGGCTCCCAGAAGGCGATTATAGTGTTTTTTAACAATCAGAAACTATTAAAACACTGGAAATGATGAATAGGGTGCCTAGTTGGTGATATCTAAATAAGATTTTCTAGTGCATTAATGACACATTTTGGTATCATAATTTGGATTTCCCGGGGCGCTAGAGAGCCCGGAGCAAGAAGGCGCCTTCTAGTGCTGCTCTGCTGGCCGAGGAATCAATCCGTCACATATCCTGCAACAACGGCACCATCCCTAGGCAACCTGCACATTATCTGAGCCCTTAATCAGAGAAGATTACAATGGTGCAGTTGTTTTTGCCTTTCTGCGCTGCTACTTGCCAGAAATAACATCGCCTCACCTCTCAACAAAATGGCGGCTCCGGAGTACTTGCGGCGCTGAAGTCTGACGGTGTGCAACTCCCAGCGGCTGCCGCCTGCTTCCCAGCGGCTGAGATCCCTCCCGGAGGGAATGCAGCGGCCTCAGTGACACACCCGCTCCCACCAGTGATCGGCGGTAAGGCTAGTGCGTTGCGGCTCGCGCTCCCTGCACGGCGCGTTCGCAATCTCCACAGCGCACCCTGGGGCATAGCTGAATCAGCGTGCAGCATATCTACATCACCTGCGGCCGCCACCGGTGCGCTGCAGGCGTTGAACCTCGCGGCGTGTCTCGCGCGGCCCGCGGTGAACGCCATAGCCCCCTAGTGCATCACGAGGATCCACATCCTGCCGAGACCTAGCGCTGTGGATCGGTGCTTTATCTACTCACCGCAAGGGTGCCTGGACATCCCCCACTATCGCTGCTGCTGGTCCCGGTGTGGTGGGACTTCATCTAGCTGCAGCTGGTGGCGTGCTGCTGGATCCTCCCGTCCCTGGGGCTGTACGCCCCTCCACCAGAGTGCTACTTGAATGTATGGGCAAAACGCTAATGCAGGGGAATTGAAAAGTTGAAGATCCCGTCGGGGAAACAGCACTCTTTTTTTTTTTTTGTCTTTCTTCCCCAACCGCTTGGCTCACTTCCATCAACGGTAGAGCCACCACTCATTTGATTTGCCAGCATTATCTAAAGACACATGGTTGTTATTGGTCACAGTTACTGAACTGTCTTGCATCTAGCTGATCTGCTTCACCCCTGAATACATGCCAGCCCATTATTTACAAGCTATCTGACACTATTAGATCAGCCTTTCAGGAGCTTCATTCTCTTTCTGCCCGGTTGTACTCTCCCTTGGATGTGAATGCGGTCTAGAAGCCTGACACAACACCGTCTAGAGATTGCGTGTGGGGACTGCGACGCTTGTGGGACTCCAATGCTCTGCCGGCGCCAAACTGTTTGTGTAAGACCCTGCAATCACCCCGCACCGGTTGCGCTTGTTGAGGAGGAAAGGTGCGCTTCACCGTGAATGATTTTACTTGCTGGGTGCGGAGGGCGCCACTACGCGCGGTCTGGGCAGTGTTAACTCTGTGGGGGGCACGGGCTCCTTGATAAGCACCGCTTTATCATACTACCTAGCTGCAGTCGAGGGCCAATAGATACCCTGTCGCCGCAGAACGGCTCAAAGAACGTCGCTAACACGGAGCGCAACACGGTCGCTGCACCGGGTGACGCACTACAACACTGACACTCCGCTGCATTGTCTCTGCAGAGTGACAGCCAACAATACGTTCTGACTCTGTTGTGCACACCGCCCAACCCATATTGAGCACAATCATGGGAAGAACTGATAAGCAGCAGGCCAAACTCAATTTTGAAGCACACCGACTCACGAAGTCTCAAGCCCCAGCTGCTTCGGACACTGAGCCAGAAATGGAAGCTGGCGCTAACTCCAAGCTGGAGCGCCTGATGCTCAGTATGCAACAAAGTCTGCACACTATTGATGCGAAAATCGACCACCTTAACTTGCGTATGGACAACATGGCAGCAAAGCTTGACAAACATGGTGCAAAGATAGCTGAGGCTGAACAACGTATCGCCACAACTGAAGACAAATTGGAGGTTGTTAGTGCATCGTGCTCCAGCATGGAAAAAATACTTGAAGTGATCCAGGCGAAGAACGAGGATCTCGAGGCCCGCTCACACAGGAACAATCTGCGTATTACGGGCATCCCCGAATCGACCAACACCGGAGCCATGGAAACATACGTAGAAACTCTGCTCAAAGAAATGCTGGGAGCTGTACACTTCTCTAATGTGCTAATTGTGGAGAGAGCTCATCGGTCCTTAGCAGCCAGACCTATACCAGGGGCGCCTCCACGTCCCATTATAGCTCTCCTTCTGAACTATAGAGACCGTGACACGGCGCTGCGTCTGGCCCGGGAGAAGGGAGCCACAACTTATCAAGGCATGAAAGTTGAGCTGTTCCCTGATTTCACCATGGCTGTGCAACAGGCACGGCGGGAATTCCACTCTGTAAAGAAAAAACTACAAACACTGCACATACAATATGCAATGTTATAACCTGCACGACTGAGAATACAACACGCAGGAAAAGCTCGCATCTTCTCGACGCCTAAAGAAGCCCTGCAATATGTGCGACAGATCGAGCGGAAGGAATCGGCACGGGAGGCGGAGGCAGGCACGGTCGCTGACGCAGAGGGCTGAGCACTTGAGGCCTGTAATGATTGGCATGCATGAGATATGACCTTATTCACAAACTGTTGGTATCAACAATGTACGTTATCAGTATGTCATTTGTAGTGTCCGTTATCCAGCTATGGCCATACAGCAACTGCATCTCCATGTATGTTCTACAGGTCATACTACTTATTGTACATTATTGACTCTCACCTGTCCTCTTTTGGTACCAGCTATGTAAGTTTGTAGTATGCATGTTCCTGAGAACTGAAGTTTATTGTTAGCTCTATGTGCCAACGGGTGTTACGCCTGATAATCTTTACCTCGGCCCCCCCTGTACCAACTGGGGGCCATTGGCTACTAGTGACCCTCCAAAAGGGAATACCCCACAACAGTTTTTATTGTGTTACAGCACCTTCCTGGTGCTCTTATTGGTTTCTAACTGCAACATGCGGTTGCATGGTGGTTGTTTTGTTCTGCGGGTTGGGACCTTTAGCATGTTTCAGATGCTGAAGTGGGTGGGGGAACTGTTGGGGAATTCTGTATCATTAAAGTAGTGTTGGGGACACAACAGCAGCAGACCATTTCACACTTATCGACAGATTTTATACGATGGCACGCTACAGTAATTGTCAACACAAAACATGACCGGGGCTAAAGCACCCACAATTTCATGGGTGACTTGGAACGTTAGGGGCCTCAACAACCCCAAGAAGGTGAGACAGGTGCTTTCCTACTTGGACCGTCATAACATCCAGATCGCCCTATTGCAGGAAACCCCCCTTACTGAACGGTCAACCTCCACCGTGGCCACCAGATGGGCGGGAGTGCGGCTGGCAGCCTCATACTCCTGTTATGCAAGGGGGGCTATGATATTAATAAAGAAAGGTATCCCCTTCCAACCAGTGCATGTGGAAGAAGATAAGTTGGGGCGGTATATACTGGTACAAGGTACACTGTACGGTAAATTGATCCTCATCGTAAATATATATGGTCCCAACATTGACGACCCTGCTTTCTATGAAACATTATGGGGGAGAGTATGCCAGCTGCCCCCATCTGCCATTATCTGTGGCGGGGACTTTAATGCGGTGCTAGACCCAGCATTAGACAGATGTTCACTAGCCGAATCCACACCGAAAAAAGCAACAACCGCTAAACATCATGGTATGCTAAATCTGAGGCTGCTTGATATTTGGCGTCTGCGACACCCAGACGCACGGGAGAGTACATGTCATTCATATGCACGTCAATCCTGGTCCCGTATTGACTATTGGCTGGTCACGACAGATGTCAATACATGGACTGTACAGATTAAACACCTACCTAGGACCCTATCTGATCATGCCCCGGTACTTTTAAGCATAACGTTACCGACATATACCTCCTCCCTATTTCAATGGCGCCTGCAATCTTCCTCCCTACTTGATCAGGTGTTTTGCGAGGGGATTCGTGAGGCTATATTGGATTATTTCCTGCATAATACTGGATCAGTACAATCTATAGGGACCCTATGGGAGGCATTTAAAGTGACTATTCGGGGTGTGTGTATAGGGCTACAATCGGGCGTTTTAAAATCCTTACGTGGCACTATGACTAAGTTGGAGCGGGAGCTGGGTGATCTTGAGCGAGAATATAGTGCTACGACTAACCCTGCCACACTAGCATCTATTAAAACAAAGATTACAGAATATAATGACGTAGCTGACCAGGAAATACGCCACATGTCACACAGAAGCAAAGCCAGATACTATGGGGAGGGAGGCAGGCCAGGAAGAGCATTGGGTAGTAGAATAGCGGACCCTTTGGGGAAGAATTATATGGTTAAATCCATCACAGACGAGGACACCACACATTGCGACACACCTAACATACTTAGAATCTTTGCGCAATACTACAGCAGGACTTATAAGAGTCGGCAATCGGCAGATGAGGCAGCATTAGCACAATACTTAGACGACATTGCACTAGTATGGCTCTCGCGCCCTCAGCAAGAATTTTTAATGCATCCCTTAACACTCGATGAAGTTCGTGAGGCCATTGCTGCATTACCCAACGGGAAAGCGGCGGGTACAGATGGCCTACCAGCTGAGTTTTATAAAGAATATATCGACCTTCTGGAAATGTATATGGAGGCATACGAGACCCGCAGTCTGCCTCACACTCTACGGGAAGCACTTGTAATAACTCTGTTAAAACCCGGTAAGGCGCCGGACCGGTGCGAATCATATAGACCTTTGTCTTTGATAAATACTGATGTAAAGATATTGGCGAAAGTACTGGCGAATAGGCTGAAGCTACTTCTTCCAATCATGGTGCACCCTGATCAATCGGGGTTTATCCCTACCCATTCCACGTCCCATAATCTGCGTACACTATTCGCGGTATTACATGTCCTTGAACCCACCCTCCCGGCAGTGGCGGTCCTCCTCGACGCCACGAAGGCCTTCGACTCCATCTCCTGGTCATATATGTTTGCTATTTTGCATCGCATGGGTGTGCCTTTCATTTTTACAAATTGGATTAAATTACTTTATACGGACCCAGTGGCACGTGTGAGAGTCAATGGTCAGCTGTCGGATGGTTTTCAGATACAACGGGGCACGCGGCAAGGGTGTCCGCTATCGCCCTTGTTGTTTGCGTTGGTGCTTGAACCATTAGCATGTATTCTGCGACAGCGTCATGCGCAAGCAGCACTACAATTTTACCAGCGACCCCTGGCAGTCTCTATGTACGCCGACGATATGGTGTTATATGTGCGTGATCCCAATACACATTTAGCTCAACTCATTAGGGAGTATATCCGATTTGAATGGTTCTCAGGACTTGGGATAAACTGGTCGAAATCAGTCATCATGCCCCTCACGGATAGCACACCCATGGTGGCCTTGGATTACCCACTGGCTTGGTGCACAGACTCCGTGAAATACCTGGGAGTGTGGCTCCATCGAGACGCACAGGTAGTGGTCCAATCCAATTTCGGTGGCGCCATCTCCCGCCTCGAAGAACAAATAACCCGCTGGATAAAACTATCGTTGTCATTCGCGGATAGGATAGCACTAATGAAAATGGTGGTCCTTCCACGATTTTTATATTTATTCCTGAACATCCCTGTACACTTAACGCGCCACTTCTTTGACACGCTTCGGTCTTTATTAGTCACACTTGCATGGGGCGGGAAAAAACCAAGACTTAAATGGGAAACACTGACATTGCCTTACGAGCAGGGGGGCTTCACAGCCCCTGACTTCCATTTATATTATCTATGCGCGCAGGCACATTATGCTTATTACTGGCAGCAGGAACCAGCCCACATTCCCCATGTAGCGGTTGAAGCAGGGGCCATACATCCGATACCGCTGAAGGCCATGATAGTAATCAAGCATACCGTCTTTGAGAAAGGGGAAATAGACACAGTGCAAATTACCACTAGAGCATGGCATGAGCTCAGGAGGCGCGCACAAAAACTACCGCTTTATGCACCAAGCGTGCCACTACTACACCACAGTGAGATCTCGGTCACTGGGGAACCAGGTGCAATGAAAACTCTTAAGGAAATGGACATGTCCACCATGGGAGATGTATATTCAGGAGGCAAATTTGTGGAGGCGAATACTAAGCTCACTGACGGGTCTAATATTGCAATGCGAACGTTTGTGTTCACACGGCTGCGATCCGCTATACGTGCGCTATACCCTCACTTTCCGGCAGAACCCCCTACATTAGAAGCGCTGCAACTCCTATATACCACGCCTTCAAGTGCTAGACTGGTCACGCGTCTATATCATGCTTCACAGAGAGAGGGGGGGCTACTACGGGGACAACGGCAAGGGACAAATGGAACGCAGTCCTATCTGACCCGCTATCGGAGGAAGACTGGTTTAGCTGCTGCCAAATGACAGGGCAACTCACAGCGAATGGGAACTTAAGACTAGTGCATTTTAAATACCTACATCAAATGTACTACACATCAACCCAACTTTATAAGTACGGTTTGCGAGACACTGCTGATTGCACACGATGAGGCTCCCCCGACGCTTCTTCCACCATTTAGCCTGGGCCTGTCCAAGGGTTTTCTCATTCTGGGAATCAGTCACACGCACCATACAATTGATGGTAGGTTTACCTATATCCTGTACCCCCCACTTATGCCTACTGGGAAAGGTTAATGATATTAAAGCCTCTCATAGGAAATTAGTAGCAGTGGCGCTGCTGATTGCTAAACGTAGAGTTTCGATATGCTGGGGTGGTAGACCGCACCAACAACTAAACAATGGTTACAAGACCTGGTATATTGCCGAGATCAATTCACGTGCTATGCTGAGGAATTGCCTAGCTCCTCCAAGCCCCGCGATATCTGGGGCCCGCTTACTGCATATCTACTGACTGTAGATGCTAATTGGTTGCCCATGTCAATGCCGAACTGTACAACTTTGGTGCCACAATTGATGGGTTTGATTACTGTCAAGAGATTGTCTGACTGCAAAGTCATCTATATAATGGTCACTGTATCCTGCTTTTAAATTGTAAGAACTGTATGTGTCCATTCCACTGCTACAGCTTAACTGATTGTATATGTTTTTTCTTCAAAATGCAAAAATAAAATAAAAAATATATAAATAATAATTTGGATTTCCCAATTTACATTCCCGATTGCAGTTTCCTCTGGCTTTGTTGGCCTCTTTGCACCCTGGGCCATTGGGTGAACTTTTTACAAGCGCTTTCACTTTTTTGCCAGTGCATTTGGAAATTTATGAGCCTTGTTTGAAAACTGTTAAAATAAGACTAAGATTCTGCCTTTTTCAAAAGACTTTTTGAAGGCTAAAAAGTAATTAAAATTGATAAATTATGTTTGTCTTTTCATGGTGCATTTAGAAAAAAATAGTTGAATGAAGAAAGTAAATCTACTAGAGCAATACAAGGCAAATGAGAAGACCTTGAGAGCAGGTTTCCATCATGTCGCATGGAGACAATCTGAAGTGATGCAGAGGAGAAGACCGCACGAGTTGGAGATGCGGTCTCGTCCTCAGGTTTCCATGATGCCACGTGAAGACAATCTGAAGTGATGCAGAGGAGAAGATCGCATGCGCTGGAGATGCTGTCTCGTCCTCAATTTTCCATCATGTCACATGGACATGATCTGAAGTGATGCAGAGGAGAAGACTGCACGAGTTGGAGATGCAGTCTCATCCTCAGGTTTCCATTATGTCGCATGGAGGCGATCTGAAATGATGCAATCGAGAAGATCGCATGAGTTGGAGATGCGGTCTTGCCCTCAGGTTTCCATCATGCCACATGGACATGATCTAAAGTGATGCAAAGGAGAAGACCGCATGAGTTGGAGATGCAGTCTCATCCTCAGGTTTCCATTATGTTGCATGGAGACGATCTGAAGTGATGCAATCGAGAAAAAGACTGCACCTGTTGGAGATGCAGTCTTGCCCTCAGGTTTCCATCATGCCACATGGAGACGATCTGAAGTGATGCAAAGGAGAAGGCCGCATGAGTTGGAGATGCAGTCTCATCCTCAGGTTTCCTTCATGCCACATGGAGACGATCTGAAGTGATGCAAAGGAGAAGACCGCATGAGTTGGAGATGCAGTCTCATCCTCAGGTTTCCATTATGTCGCATGGAGACGATCTGAAGTGATGCAGAGGAGAAGACCGCATGAGTTGGAGATGCAGTCTTGACCTCAGGCTTCCATCATGCCACATGGACATGATCTGAAGTGATGCAAAGGAGAAGACCGCATGAGTTGGAGATGCAGTCTCATCCACAGGTTTCCATTATGTCGCATGGAGACGATCTGAAGTGATGCAATCGAGAAGATCGCATGAGTTGGAGATGCCGTCTTGCCCTCAAGTTTCCATCATGCCACATGGACATGATCTCAAGTGATGCAAAGGAGAAGACCGCATGAGTTGGAGATGCAGCCTCATCCTCAGGTTTCCATTATGTCGCATGGAGACAATCTGAAGTGATGCAATCGAGAAGATTGCATGAGTTGGAGATGCGGTCTTGCCCTCAGGTTTCCATCATGCCACATGGACATGATCTCAAGTGATGCAAAGGAGAAGACCGCATGAGTTGGAGATGCAGTCTCATCCTCAGGTTTCCATTATGTCGCATGGAGGCGATCTGAAATGATGCAATCGAGAAGATCGCATGAGTTGGAGATGCGGTCTTGCCCTCAGGTTTCCATCATGCCACATGGACATGATCTAAAGTGATGCAAAGGAGAAGACCGCATGAGTTGGAGATGCAGTCTCATCCTCAGGTTTCCATTATGTTGCATGGAGACGATCTGAAGTGATGCAATCGAGAAAAAGACTGCACCTGTTGGAGATGCAGTCTTGCCCTCAGGTTTCCATCATGCCACATGGAGACGATCCGAAGTGATGCAAAGGAGAAGACCGCATGAGTTGGAGATGCAGTCTCATCCTCAGGTTTCCTTCATGCCATATGGAGACGATCTGAAGTGATGCAAAGGAGAAGACCGCATGAGTTGGAGATGCAGTCTCATCCTCAGGTTTCCATTATGTCGCATGGAGACGATCTGAAGTGATGCAGAGGAGAAGACCGCATGAGTTGGAGATGCAGTCTTGACCTCAGGCTTCCATCATGCCACATGGACATGATCTGAAGTGATGCAAAGGAGAAGACCGCATGAGTTGGAGATGCAGTCTCATCCACAGGTTTCCATTATGTCGCATGGAGACGATCTGAAGTGATGCAATCGAGAAGATCGCATGAGTTGGAGATGCCGTCTTGCCCTCAGGTTTCCATCATGCCACATGGACATGATCTCAAGTGATGCAAAGGAGAAGACCGCATGAGTTGGAGATGCAGTCTCATCCTCAGGTTTCCATTATGTCGCATGGAGACAATCTGAAGTGATGCAATCGAGAAGATCGCATGAGTTGGAGATGCGGTCTTGCCCTCAGGTTTCCATCATGCCACATGGACATGATCTCAAGTGATGCAAAGGAGAAGGCCGCATGAGTTGGAGATGCAGTCTCATCCTCAGGTTTCCATTATGTCGCATGGAGACGATCTGAAGTGATGCAATCGAGAAGAAGACCGCACCTGTTGGAGATGCAGTCTTGTCCTCAGGTTTCCATCATGCCACTTGGAGACGAACTGAAGTGATGCAGAGAAGACTGTACAAGTTGAAGCTGCTGTCTCAATCTCAGAATTCCATCATACCCTTTGTAGACACTCTAAAGCAATATAGAGGAGAAGTCATCTGGGCTCAGGTTTGCTTTCTTCCCCATGGGGGCTCTCAGAAACAATGAAGAGGAGAAGACCTTATGAGCTGGGGATGTTGTCTTGTCCTCAGGTTTCCATCATCCCATAGGGAGAGGAAAAGACCCCAGAGAACTGAGTATGCAGTTCCATCACCAGGTTTCCATCATACCCCATGAAAACAACCTGAAAAGACTGTTAAGCCTTTTATATAGACACATGTCTTACTGCATCAATTTACTCAACTTGTGATCTGCTGCAAGACCTCCCATAAAATGAAACAGGTCTGGTAACTTGTGTAGTTCCTACTAATCTATATAGGATCTGCGTGTTTTAGACAACATAAACTATGGGATTGGTTTCCAGACTGATTCCAGACACCCCCAAAGGATATGTTAGTCTGTAGACCAGCTAGCTCGCAGTGCCACCACAAGCACCACAACCTTACCACGGAGCGAATAGTTTCTGGCAACTATCGAACATGACAACCCTGACCCCTCAGGGATCGTGGAAACAGTACAGTACTTTTTGCTCAGTCATTCTTGCTCACTTGGTCTCTGAGAGATATACAGAATAAACGGTGGGGACGTTTTCAATAAGCATTTATTGAACCAGCGTCATTCTAGTATAAAATATGTGTGCTGCAACAACCATTAGACAGAACCAGATATATACGGTTATAAGCACCAACAGAGTAAATAAAAAGGTAGCATTCTATCATGGTGCTAAAACAGTGAATATATGCAGGCATATAGATACATGGCAGTAATCATGAGTACTCCTACAATGCAAACCCTAACTAGATGTCCCTAAGTGTACCTAGCATGTATTTAGGTGTATAGCCAAGAATCCCCCTAGGAAAGAGCCAACCCCATTACCTGATGGGAGAGAACAAAGGACTCCGTCTTGGTCTCGAGTTGGACACCCCGCAAAGGATGTCAGACCACTGCGTGCTGGAGTGTCTCGTGTCATCATGCACGCTTTTTCTCTTGTCACAACTCTAGAGTAA